>JAREYC010000007.1:2745000-3427500 GCA_030015325.1 Cryptoblepharus egeriae | reverse complement strand
GTATCTGTGGATGGGTTTCTCAAACCGGCAATCTTCAGATGTTATCTTCGGGCTTAACAAGACTATACCCTTTAGAACAGATTCCCTAATACCACCTGGCGGAGAAATTAACTTCAACAAGGAAAAAGGATAACAAGAGAAACAGGATGATGTAGTGGTTGGGGAATTTGACTGAGACCTGGAAGATCCAAGGTCAAATCCCCCTCAGCCATGAATCTTCCTGGAGTATCTTGGCCCAGTCACTCACCTTGTCCTCACCTATCTCCCTCACAGGGTTGTTGTGAAAACAAATGGGTATAAAAGCATTTTTTTTTGCCTTGGGCATTTGCTTTTGCATTGGAAAGATGCAGTATAAATCCCTTAAATAAATTTAAAGTTCTGCATTTAAATAGAAATGCATATATAACATTGGGGATATTTGTCTGAATGGTGGTACTTGTGAAAAGATTCTGAGTATTTTAGTGGACAACAGGCTGAACATAAGGTGGCATTGAATGCATTTCTAGACTGCATATATAGAGGAGGTTTATCAACTGTATATAGGGGTGATTGTTACAGATAATGGTATGTGGATTCTGACTTGTCAGATTCCTTCTGAATGTTGTTTCCGATTCAGAGCATTGCACTGGAGAAGGTCCAGAAGTGGGCAAGTAGGACAGGGATTGATGGAGACCATCAATCAATCAATATACCATGTACTACGATGAAAGGTTGGAGTAGTTTGGCATCGTTTAGTTTGCAGAATTGATGGCATGATCCTTAACCATAAATACCCTGAACGCTCATCATATGAAAGATGAAGCAGGTTTGTTCTTGATTGCTATGGAGGGTAGCACTAGGACAGATCACACAGCAAAGGAGAGTTCAGTTAAATTTGAGGAAGAACTGATGGTAAAAGCAATGGGAACAGCCTGCATTGGTAGATGGAAGATTTTCCATCATTGGAGGCCTCTAAGCAGAGTTTGGATGGTTGTCTTTCAGAGATGTTGTGGGTGTGATTGCCACAGATTGCCTTCACGAACACAGGGTTGGACTCTAGAGACTCTAGAACACTATCTTTAGGTTTGCAGGAAGCTTCATCCCCTCATATTGAGAAGTGTGTGTAGATGTGGACAACCTCAAAATGCCAGATGCAGGGGAGGGCACCTGGATGCAGGTGTCATGTGTGCTCCCTGAGGCATCCAGTGGACAGCTGTGTGATATAGGACGCTGGCCTTGGCCTGATCCAGTGGAGGCTCTCCTTATATTCTTATATCCTCTGTAATGTCTAAACGGCAACTTTATACTTTCGTCACACCTACTAGGAGGAGAAATGCAGAGTGTTTCTCTGCAAAAACATGATAAGCAGATGCGGCACGTTACTAATTTTAGATCTTAAGTTACACTTAACAGGTCTCATCTCTCTGAATATGATTTTAAAGGTGGTGCTAATATTTTGGGACATTTGATAGATGACATACTAAAGGGAAAGGATTCATCTCATTCACCTGTTGCTTGTTTTCCCAAAAGGGGTACCAAGAGAAGAACAAGTTCATTGCAGCCCAAGGTAAATTGCACTAGTTTTCCTTTGGATTTCTTGACTGAAGTAACTTAATGTATCTACTCAAATCTAATGTACCATCAAATCTAATGCATACCCCAATTAAAAGGGCTTGAGGAAAAATGTTTACTGGAGATTGTAAAGTGTAGCTGCAAAGCAGGTACAAAATCAGGGTGCACATTAGATTTTATGACGCATGAGATTCAAGTCAATATATTTTGATCCTAAGTATTGGTTAGTTTGACAGTTTACTCTATTGGCATAAAAATGTTACATTGTCCACTGTTCTATAAAGTAAAGCAATTATGTAAAAATCATTGTCATTATTATTATTATTATTATTATTATTATTATTATTATTACTACTACTACTACTGCTGCTGCTGCTGCTACTACTACTACTACTACTACTATTAGTATTAACGTATGCAGTAACATTAAATTTTTGAGACTTTCCCTACAATCCAGAGTAACTATGGTAAGACGTAAGAAGCACTTAACTCTGGATTGCTGTATGCATTTCCCATAGGTGGCACTGTAAATAGGTCGGTGTAAAAGGTCATGTAGTTACTCTGGATTGTAGCCTACATTCAGCTGGAAACGGTGCGCATTAGATTCAAGTACATACAGTAAATCTGAAATTTTTATGGTAATCAGAATGTACAATGTTTAGTTTCATCTGAATCTTTCCAAGTTGTTTCTTGGTACAGCAATGATTGTTTCATTGGAGAAGAAACTAGTCGTGTGAGTTGTGGAATATTAGAGTACCTAAATATGGGCTGTGGGTGGCGCAAGCGGTTAAGACGCTGTGCCTGTTAACCAGCAGGCCAGGGTTCGAGACCCGGGTTGGCCCCACAAGACCGGGTGAGCTCCTGTCCTTAGCCCAGCTCTGCGACGCCAGCTGGATCCAGTCGTATTGGCTCTGCCTTTCCATTGGACTAATTCAGTGGCGTGGAGAGGGGGGATTTGCTGCTTGGGTAACAGCCTATCCTCCATAACCATCCAACCCAGGCTTTTGTGCTTTGCATGCAGCGCCAAGCACGATACCATAGTCTTCCAAGACTGACGGAGGCCTGCTTTTTTTAAGGGCGCAGTCCTAACCTAGGCCATTACAATTCATCAGTCTTCCTATTCCCAAGGGGTGTAGGGAGGCAAGTGCATGTCTGTGCGTTGGCCCAACCCTCTCCCAAAAGCGGCGCAGAAGTGTCTAATGGCACTTTTGTGATGTCCCTGGTCAGCACAGGACTAAAGCCAGGACTTAGGCTGGCCTAACTGCAGATTAGGATTACAGCCTTAATCATGCAAGATCATGTCAGCAGGTCCATGAACTGAAAACAAGACAACTTAATAAACATTCTGCTGCTTACATGAGTCAACTATGTGAGTAAACAGTTTTACGTCTCAGTTTGGCCATGGGTGTATCATCAAAACCAACTAAGGATCTTTCAAAATCCAGGTGCTTTCTGGAATTTAAGGATGATCACAATGACAGGAAGACTGCAATTCCCTATTTGGGAATGGGGTTCGTGGGTGGTTTGGAGAGCTAGAGAGTGATGCTTTGCTGCCACCCATTGGGGAATGGCAGAGATTCTGTCTTATGAATGCACATTAAATCAATGGATGAAATCAAACAGAAACATAGTTGTATTGCAGTGCTTAGGAAACTCCCCTGCCCAGCAGAGGGGTGCATGAAGCAGACCCTTTTTTGTGAGTTAAAAAGTCACGCTTTGCCTACAAAATGATTTCTGCTTTCCATGTGAAGGGCTCTAGATTCAGTCCTCTAATGCCAGCTGGAGTTGCCAGTTCAATGCTAAATGAAGTACAGTGGTGCCTCACGTAACAAGTTTAATTCGTTCAGGAAGCCTTCTTGTTATGAGAAACTCTCTTTATGTGAAGCGGATTTTCCCATAGGAAATAATGGAAACTCAGACGATTGGTTCCACAACCCCCAAAATATTCATATAAAAATATGAACTGGATGTAAAAATGATGACGAAACACAGGAATTGAATTCAAAACATGCATTCAACGTGCATGATCCTATGAAGTCTACTTGGACTGCAATCCTAAAGACACTTTCCTGGGAGTAGGAACCATTTAACACAAAGGGGCTTACTTCTGAGTAGACGTGTTTAGGAGGCTGCAGTCAAAGACTCTTTCCTGGGAGTAAGACCATTGAACACAATGGGGCTTACTTCTGGGTAGACATGGTTAGGAGGCTGCAATCAAAGACACTTTCCATGTGTCTCCCCACTTTCTCCTTCTCTTCATCCTGCTCCCTTCTGGCTAGCCCTGAGCTGCTTCCCTCTTCTCCACTGCTCTTCTCTCCCTCTGCCCAAGGGACACCCGGCCAGAGGAGGAACAGCATGGAAGTGCATTGGCCCAACCCTCTCCCAAGAGCGGCGCAGAAGTGCTATGCGCAGGCACGCTAGGCAGCTCTGATGCTTTTTAAAAGGGCTGCCGGCCAGCACGTCTGCCCCAACTGCCAACAAGTGTGCTTGTTAAGTGAAGCAACACTTGTTATGTGAGTCAGAATCCTAGAGAAATTTTTGCTTGTTGTGTGGATCACTTGTTAAGCGAGATACCACTATACTGGGCAGGAAGACTGTATAAGGTAACTGTATGACTGTATAAGGTAACTTCATATATTGACAGGAAACAATAAGAGGTAATTGTCCTGTGCATAAGGGGGTGCTGATGCTCTAGGGGGATTTCCTGCTGCAGGCAGGGGGTTGGACTAGATGACCTACTAAGTCCTTTCCAACTCTATGATTCTAATGCTTTCTCATGTCCCTTTTTGTTTCTTAGGACCAAAAGAAGAAACTGTGAATGACTTCTGGAGAATGATTTGGGAGCAAAATACAGCAACAATTGTCATGGTGACCAATCTGAAAGAGAGGAAAGAGGTAAGTGGCTGACAGCAACTGCGTGTGCGATATAATAGTGGTGTGCGTTATAACAAAAAAGTGATGTGCATTACAACAGGATAACGTAGGTGTAGGAGAAATAGCTCAGCTTGTCTTCAGTGCTACTGCAATCAACAGTCTGGTAGGAGGTCAGAGGGCCACTCCATGGCTATAGCAGAGGCAGAATTCTCCCACAAATATGACAGCTACAACATTGTGGTGTAACTACAAAAAAAGGAAACTCCAAGTGCAATGCTTAGAAATGGATTTAACTGAATCTGCATGACATTCCCTGCAGATTCTGTCCCCCTACAACCATTGCCACTTCCGATCCAGCATTCTCTCTCTGGGAAACGGGGGGATTATTTCAAGATTTCTTATTTATAGGATTGCCATCAAAACAAACCTAAAAAGAATCGAGATGGAAAAGTTACTGAACCTGTTTTACTTGGTATCTTAATTTGCACACCAGGTACTTTTCAGCATCCTCTGTTGCAGAATCAAGGCCATAAATTTCAGCATGCAGTTTGCAAAAATTAATGAAGGAACTCCACTTCTTTTGCAAACCATTGGTCCTGTTAACCAGCAGGCCAGGGTTCGAGACCCGGGTCAGCCCCACAAGATAGGGTGAGCTCCTGTCCTTAGCCCAGCTCTGCGATGCCAGCTGGATCCTATCGTATTGGCTCTGCCTTTCCATTGGACTAATTCAGTGGCGTGGAGAGGGGGGATTTGCTGCTTGGGTAATAGCCTGTCCTCCTTAACAATCCAACCCAGGCTTTTGTGCGTCGCATGCAGCATATGCAGCACAGAGCACGATACCATACTCTTTCAAGATTGACAGAGGCCTGCTTGTTGGTTTGAACTTTAGCCTCTCCTTCGCCACAAGCCTATATACAGTACACTCTTGCCTGAACAAAATGGGACTTCTGAATAGATATGCCTAGAATTGCACTGTTCTTGCATACTGTTTGCCAAAACAAAAGTTATATAGTCTAACTTTAACAGCCTTATCTATGGGGCTGATTCCTCCTTTCAATACAGGGTCTGAATTATTTGTATCGAATAGAAAATCTTTGGCAAAGTCCTGTTTACATGAGACAACCATGTGAATGTTTCCTAGTATTAACATTTCCAACACATTAACTTACCTCCAAATCCAGAGTAACTATAGATTTGGAAAAGAGACTTTACGTGCACCCGTAGTTACTGCACCACCTAGTGAAAACCTATGGAAAATTCATATTGGAATCCAGAGTAAGTTGTTCTTACGCCGGAGCAAGGACTCCCCATTGTTACTCTGGATTTTGTCCATAATCAGCTGAATGCTTGTCAATGTTCCTATCACATAAGTTCAGGTGTGGAGGCAGCTCTGCTAGCATGTGCAGCTCACTCCATATCCTTTTCAACAGAGGCCTAATTCTTACAGCAAACTTTTTAAATTCTCTTATAGAAAGAGAATTAGGCTGCATTCCTAATGACACTTTCCTGGATGTAAGACCCATTGAACACAATGGAGCTTCCTTTTGAGTAGACATGGTTAGGATTGTCCTCTTAATGTACAATTGGCCCTTCTTATCTACAGTTTTGGCACCCAGAGATTTGACTCACTGTCACCTGCAGCTGGAGGCCCTCAAAAGACCTGGATGTGACCAGAAGTGCACATGGCCTCCCCACATCTCAGAAGGCCTCTTGATGGCTTCTGAAAGACACTCCCAGTTTTTAGCCAACTGGAAATACTTCTTAGAGGGAAGCCTGGGGAGAATGCTTTATTGTGGAGCCTTTTTGCAAGTCCTGGAATTAAGTGTCATGTTGTGTTCCAATTAGTGTCATTGGCACTTCTGGATCTGGTGCTCAGTCTCCAGCCAGGTAGGTTTGGGTAGTACTTTCCAGAGCATTGCAACACACAGTTTGGGGACTTCTGCATGCCTTCATCCTGGCTTTAAATCTTGATTTTTTTTTCTTCTGTGGTTTCTCTTCAGTGCAAATGTGCTCAGTACTGGCCAGATCAGGGCTGCTGGACCTATGGAAATATCCGGGTGTCTGTAGAAGATGTGACAGTCTTGGTTGACTATACAGTGAGGAAATTCTGCATTCAGCAGGTATTGCATGTTGGACCTCTCCCTCCAGTGTTCTCCAAAATAGAGGAGGATGTTTTTTAGTGGGGTGGGGTTAGATAAATCTCCCATGTCTAGAATGCTGCACAAGTTTAGTATGCCTCTTTCTCGCCCCAAATTGAGGAGGGGAGCCTAGATAGTACTTTTATGCAGGCATGTGTGTAAATGGCTAATAGCATAGTCTTTCCCAGCATTAAGAACAACATCCAACTTTATATTGTACAAATCTCCTTTATTTATTTATTTATTTATTTATTTATTTATTTATTTATTTATTTATTTATTTATTGTGTTTTGTTGTTTTTGTGTATTTATTTGATTTATATCCTGCCTTCCTTCCTTCAAAAGAAAAGCCAAAGCGGCTAACAACATTTAAAACAATAATAAAATACAATTAAAACTATATAGAACCATAAATACTATTAAAATGCTATTAAACTATACAAAAACAGTAAAAACCCAGGTTAAAAAACAGGCAGGCCAACAATACAGTAACCTTAAGCCTCTAAAAGCCATCATATGCCTGTCTAAATAAAAGCCTTTTCAGGCATCGCCAGAAGGATACAACAAGGGGGCTTTCCATAACTCAGGCTACAATCCAGAGTAACTACAGGACCTTTTACACTGACATAGTTATGTTTCCACCTATGGAAAATCTATGGAAAATGCATACAGCAATCCAGAGTAAGTGCCTCTTACATCTTCCCATAGTTACTCTGGATTGTAGGGTCAATGGGGAGGGAGTTCCAGTGAGTGGGTGACACCACCAAGCAGTCCTTTCCCTACAATAGCTCCATTTTGGATTCTCTTTCCCCTCCCTTTCTGTCAGTCTTGAGAGATTTTCTCTACAACCTTTGGTGCAAACCTCCTAGCTTCAATAGCAGTTCCCCTTGGGTCTTTCTAGGGATAAAAATCTTTTTGTGTCGGGCGGACAACATTGGTGCAAAGCACTGGAGTTTGTTTCATTTTCCTTTATAGAGGGAGGGGCTGAAGACATCTGTATAGAAGCTGGAACAAAAAATGTGGCTTTGAAACACCACTGCTTGCTCCAACTCGGTCATTCAGTAGACACCAGGGTAGGGCATGATTAGAGACTGCAGATCAGATGCTGGACAGGCAACTTCACTGAGGTTCCACTTGGGAAAATGCTGGCATCCTAGTTGCTGAGATTCAGTTCTTAGTTGCCATAGGATCATAGAGTTGGAAGGGACCCAGTGGATCATCTAGTCCAAACCCCTGCATGAAGCAGGACTCGAACCCTGGCCTGCTGGTTAACAGGCACAGTGTCTTAACCACTTGTGCCACCAGAGGGCTAGATAGGAACCAAATTTACTCATTTTGATTTGGCTTCAGGAGATCCGGTCAAGATGCTTTTTGATGGATGCATTTGCTTCCTGTGCCACTCATACCATCCTTATATTTGATTCTAAGTGCAATAATTACAGAGCAGCCTTTTCCTCTCCACATCTGATTCCCATCCTTGCCGTTCCCAACATTAGTTCACTTCCTTCCTTTCTGTCCTGCTTCAGTCTGATTCATCCTTTTTGTTCTGTGTAACGGTCCCTTAAGGTAACTGGAGGAAATAAAAGGGAGGGTCAGAAGGATCGCATGGTACTAGGATATTGTTTCATAAAGATTGATATTAATTGTGACATGCAATTTGTCTTTCTGACGATCTACCCAGGTAGGCGACGTCACCAATAAAAAGCCCCAGCGCCTGGTGACACAATTCCACTTCACCAGTTGGCCTGACTTTGGGGTCCCCTTCACTCCCATCGGGATGCTGAAGTTCCTGAAGAAAGTGAAGACCTGTAATCCCCAATATGCGGGTGCCATTGTTGTACATTGCAGGTCAGTCTGGAATCTGTCTCCAGTTTCTTACTCCATAGGGGAGAGCAACCTGAGATAGGTGCTATCTCCTCTCATACCCTCAATAAGCAAGAATATCAGAGCATTCTTCTGAGTTGCATCCTCCCTCAGGGAAGCTGTCATTCCCCAAACTTGTAGGACTTTTTATGTAGAATCTCCCCTCATGTTGTAGCCTCCTGCCTATTTCTCCTTGTGTTACCTATTCAGACAAAGTATGCTCAGGACATACCCAACAATAATGGAAATAAATTCCATAGGCTGTCTACAACCTCTGGATTTGGGACCCTCAGATTTAACCGTATATTCTGAACCCTCCTAACACTGTTCTTTGGATTCATCCAGAGGACCTTCTGAGGGCCAAGGAGGCCTCCCTGAGCTTCTGAAGGCTTTCTGAGGCCTCAGGAAGGCAAGAAATTGTCTTTTTAAACCAGAATTTATTTTTTTACAATTTTTTAGAAGCTTTAGATGGCTTTCTAGGGGTCAAGGAGACTTCCCTGACCTTCAGAATGCCCTCCATGACCCTCCATGGCTGTTTGCCTGCGCTCAGTACAAAGGGGCCAATTCTTTTTCTGTTTTTTCTTCCAGTGCTGGTGTGGGGCGAACGGGAACGTTCATTGTCATTGATGCCATGCTGGACATGATGCACACGGAGAGGAAGGTGGATGTTTATGGGTTCGTGAGCCGCATCCGGGCACAACGCTGTCAGATGGTACAGACTGATGTAAGGTTCCTCTCCTGGAGGCCAGTCTTCACCTTTTATGGGCGAAAAGCTTAACATATCTGCATTGCAACGATGACCAAATATGTATTCCTGTGGCCGGGGTAGAAATGGGTTAACCTGGTTGATTGTTGCTTGGTTAGTTGTAAGATGGTTGTGTGTCCTTCCTTCCTTCCTTCCTACCTTCCTATCTACCTACCTATCATATATAACCTGTAAAATATTTTATGGAACCCCCAACTTCTCATCCCCATTGAACAGGAGTTTGAGTGGCTGGTAAAGAAATCTGACTCTGATCCACTTTCCTTGCCGTATGATAATACCCACAGGCTTACATTACAAAGCAAAAATACAGCAATTAAACTGTAGTTACACCTTAACATTAAAAAGCCAACAGAGAATCAGTTATAGCTGAACCACTCACTAACCAGCCAAGCAGAGACAGAATCCTCCAATCCCAAATGTTTTTCAGACTCTTTGCACTCAATCCCTCTCTCTTCAGATGCAGTATGTATTCATCTACCAAGCTCTCCTGGAGCACTATCTGTATGGAGACACAGAACTGGAGGTGACCTCGTTGGAGATCCACCTCCAGAAGATTTACAACAAAATACCAGGGACCAGCAGCAATGGATTGGAGGAAGAATTTAAGGTGGGTAGAGACCATAGTAGCTTGGTCCTTCATTCCCATGCCGGAGGCACTCCTGCCAATCCTGATGACACCAGTGGTATTGTACCCAGTGCTTTTTCTTTGGTCTTAAAGCCATAGCATTGTTTGGAGCAAGGCTGTCAAACTTGTTTTGTGGTTGGTTGAACAGCATTTACGGTACAGGCTGAGGGCCAGAAGTCAGGTCATTAAGCAGATGATGACCAGAAATGAGCATTTGGCTCTCATGTAGAAGCTTACCGTATATACTCATGTATAAGCTTACCCGCGTATAAGTCGAGGCACCTAATTTTACCACAAATACTGGGAAAACTTATTGACTTGAGTATAAGCTGAGGGTGGGAAATGCAGCAACAGCATGAAAGTGTGGCTGGCCTTGTAGCCTCAGGGCCCAATCCTGGGCATGTCTACTCAGAAGTAAGGTCCACAAAGAAGTACCTGAGTCTGAGGAGGGCCTTGGCTGCAGTGGGCTCCATGTCTTGCTACCGCACGCCTCCTCTGCAGCTCGGAGAGCCGGTGCCAGAGGATAGGAGAGGGTGCAAAGCCTCTGAGGGCGCACGCTGGAGGTTGCACCTGCCATGTTGTGCCGCCGCACGCCTCCTCTGCAGCCCAGAGAGCCGGCGCGAGTGGCTGGAGAGGCTGCTGAGCCTCTGAGGGCATGCGCTGGAGGTCGTGCCCACCATTTTTCTTAATTTTTTTACTGACCTGCGTATAAGCCGGGGTGGGTTTTTGGGCTCATTTTTTGGGCTCAAAAAACTAGGCTTATATGCGAGTATATATAGTAATAACTGCAAATGACAGAAGATATAATATGAAAATCAATATTTTCAAAGTATGAGAGACTTTAATTTTGTGCCTCATCATCTATGGGGATTCCATTTCCAGAACCCCCATAGTTGCCAAAACCCACAAATAATCAAATCTGCAGGTTCAGGCATGCGCACCCACTGAACATGACCTGAGCTCTGGTCGGGGTGGCCATTGCTGGTCACACATGGTGAGGTAAACCATGGGTCCTGAATCTGAACAAATGTATTTACAGCCTGTAAAAATAACATGTTTATACTAGACAGTTGCGTACCTTTATTGTGTCTACCTTGCAGCTGTTGGTTAGGCTGGGTTGTTCTTAGTTTCCATCATTCTAGTTCTTATTTTCTCAGGCTGACCAACAAAAAAAGCCAAGGCCCCCAAAATGTAGGACACCCAATAAAAATATAGGTCATGACAAAATAAAAACTAAAAACATTCATGTACATATATTGTTTATTATTGTATTATAGTGGTTAATTTATACAGTATATTACTTTTATTACCTGCATATAATTTATTAATTACAATAATTCTACGTGCTGCCTGCTCACAAGAAAAAGGAGGACAGTCAAAATTTTCCAGGACACAAGGTTAAAATCAAGAACATGTTCTGGAAAGGGTCACCCTGAGTTTTCAAAAATAGAAAAGCTCTGTGACCTTCTGTCTCTCTTGAACATGGAAAGATTGGTTCATCTTCTACCTGTTAATTATGACACGTATGAGTGCAAACTCTCCCATTGCCCATAAATATGGCCCTGTGCAATTCTTTTCCAGAAATTAACCTCAATCAAAATACAGAACGACAAGATGAGGACAGGTAACTTGCCAGCCAACATGAAGAAAAACAGGGTGCTGCAAATCATTCCATGTGAGTATCTCTTGTTTGTTTGAGGGGTTTAGTCCCTACCATTTCCAAAGCAAATGCCCAAAGTGGCTTATAAAGTTTTTTTTAATCCTCGGTGCTGTTCTCTGCTCAGTGCACAATCTGGATGCGGATCTTATGCACATCACAATCTTATGATGTGGATTCATGTGCATATCCTTACAAACCCTACAATCCAGAGTAACTACGGGAAGACATCCTGTAGTTCCTCTTGGATTGTAGCCATAATTTTCTAATAAAATACCCATATTTAATTTAATGCACCATCGAATCTAATGCACATCCCTATTTTAAAAGACTTGAACCCTTGCCTTAAAAGCGTATTATCGGGATCTTTTCTAATATATTCCTCTGGTTCTATGCACTAAACTGGTTGCCTTGTTTTCCTGGACTTTCCTTTAGATGAGTTCAACAGGGTGATCATTCCCGTGAAGAGAGGAGAAGAAAACACAGACTATGTGAATGCTTCCTTTGTTGATGTGAGTGATGTGCCAAGAGTAAGATTGTTGTGAGTAGATTTTCTCTACAACAACGGTAGAGAAACATCCACACAACATATTTGTAGGAACTGCAACAAAAGCTAGTAGCTCCAAACTGGAGCAAGTCCAGAGGAGAGCGACAAGAATGATCAGTGGGATGGAAGGGAAGCCCTACGAGGAAAGGTTGGGGGAACTTGGGATGTTCAGCCTAGAGAAGAGGAGGCTGAGGGGAGACATGATTGCCCTCTTCAGATACCTGAAGGGCTGTCATAGGGAGGAAGGGGCTCATTTGTTTTTAGCTGCCTCTGAAAGCAGAACCAGAACCAATGGGGACAAACTGCAAGAGAGGAGATTCCGGTTGGATATCCGGAAAAAATTCCTGATGGTGAGGGCAGTTCAGCAGTGGAACAGATTGCCAAGAGAAGTGGTGGACTCCCTCACTGGGGGTCTTCAAGAAGAGGCTCGACCAGCACTTGTCGGGAATGCTCTAGGGGAATTTCCTGCTGCATGCAGGGGGTTGGACTAGATGACCTACTAGGTCCCTTCCAGCTCTAGGATTCTATGATTCTGTGATTCATACCAGTTGAAACTGACATTTGAAACTGGCATTATCAACGATGCGGGCAAGATGTAGATCAGTGTCCTTATCACAATCCAATGCGTGTCAACTCGGAAGTAAAATCTCACCGAGTTCAATAAGATTTAACTGTCAGGTGGGTATTATGGAATAGCTGCCGTTGTTGTTGTCTGGTTGACAACTATTGCAAGCAGAGTGCAGTCATTTGGGGAATTTCCAGATTGTTTTCCATGTAAACTAACCCTACAATCCAGAGTAACCACAGGAAGACATAAGAGGCACTTACTCTGGATTGCTGTATGCATTTCCCATAGGTTTCCCAGAGGTGGCACCATAACTATGTCAGTGTAAAAGGTCCCGTAGTTACTATGGATTGTAGCCTGAGTCTCCAGGCACATATGCAAGTTGATGATTCAAACAGCAAGTCCTCACCTAAGGATGTTTTGTTCAAAGTTATTACGATATAAGGTTGATGAGATGAAAAATAAACAATTGACTAACAGTACAGTCCTATTTGTGTCTACTCAGAAGTAAGATCCATTGAGTTCGATGGGGCTTAGGTTGCAATCCTAATCACACTTTTGAACTATTGAAATACTATTTTGAACTTTTGACATACTATTGAACACAATGGGACTTTCTTCTGAGTAGTCATGCTTAGGGTTGCACTGTTACTCCCAGGAAAGTGCTGGATTGCACCTTATGGGCACTTTTTCCTATCTGTTGTTGTTCTTTGTTGATTTCCATTCATTTCAGTCAATTTCAGAGATTGCCAGTGATGACTATAGGGAAATAGTTGTTACGTCTTGTCCTGGACTCCCATTGGAAATTCAAAGGAAAGTGTGTCTCAGCAATATTAGTGCTACTGTCAGTGTAACAGGGTCCCTTATCAGTACCATCTAGTGCCCGTTGCTGAACTCAGGTATTCTTCCCTGGCATTTAATCTGTGCCACTGAACCATAACACCTGAGAGCCTCTTGCTTCATCAATGTTGTTTATTGTTATCAAACTACATGCGCTTATGTGTGAGCCTCTGACAGACAGTGTCACGTAGCATGTGGGAAT
This sequence comes from Cryptoblepharus egeriae, assembly GCA_030015325.1. Lineage (NCBI taxonomy): Eukaryota > Metazoa > Chordata > Lepidosauria > Squamata > Scincidae > Cryptoblepharus > Cryptoblepharus egeriae. Next base: position 3,413,872 of record JAREYC010000007.1, on the reverse strand, counting down.
CCAGCTTGTTCCCAGTCCACTTTCACGGCGTTTCCTTCCCCAACGGCAGAGCCAACCTTAGTTTAGGAACTACAAGAATTTTTTATACACGGATTTGACGCAACACACATGGCCACTGTTTTAAAAACTGCTTTTCTACTGTTGTAGATTCTGTAGAATCTGTTGTAGATTCTGTAGAATCTGCTTTTGTAGAAAGGCAGCCATGCAAGCAGTTATTCAACTTTTCAGCTGAGTCAGGCAAAGGCAGGGGGTCCTGCTGACTGCCTCTTTACAACAGTAAGAAAAGCTGTTTTTAAACAACTATAAAAGGATGCACTTAAAAAAAATTTTTAAGTACATTTTTCGTATCATCAGGGAGTCCCAGAACCAAACCCCTGCAGATATTAAGGCACAAGCTTATTCCATTTGGAGCAAAAAAACCTGGAAATGCATCTTTAAATCTATTTTCCTATTGTTTTTGTTTACATATGGATATATTTGATCCATGAGAGATTCTAAAACAGAATCCTAGTAGATATCAAGGGACACCTGTAATTTCAATACATCCAACCCAGAGACAAAATTCTAAATATGTTTTTGACAGTATGAAAAGAGGGGTGCTCATTATTCTTCACTGCTTCAGCTGAACTCAAAGGGGTGTTCTTCTGGCTGCCTGCAAAACCACATTTGCATTCTCCTCTTTCTCTGTTTGCTTGTCAAGAATCTGGGTCAAAAAGCCCTTGATGATTTATAGGCATTTAACCAGAGAATCCAATTTCCTGTCTCTGCTGAGCGTTTCTTGGCTGACACACTCCACATGACTCGGCTCCTTTTCCTCTGCATCTTTCTTTTAAAGGGAGGCATTTTCTATTCTCGAAAGTCGTATCTCCTAGATGGTGAAGCAGCCATTGCGTGTTTCTCAAGCTCAGCAATTGCTGCTTGGACAGTGCGGTGGTTGGCCTTGCTGCTCTGTCCCCATTAAAACATTTCTTCCCATTCCAGGGGTATCGCCAGAAGGATTCCTACATAGCCAGCCAAGGCCCTCTCCAGCACACGATGGAGGACTTCTGGCGGATGATCTGGGAGTGGAAATCCTGCTCTATCGTTATGTTGACAGAGCTGGAAGAGAGGGGGCAGGTGAGCGCTGGGAAGTGGGGCGCACCTTCCGTTTCTGCCACTGAAATGAATCCAATCTGGTCCTGTCGGCTGCCCAGATAGAAAGTTGCCTGAGAACCAGTGCTCTTGATGGGCATGGTGTGTATGTAATTAACAAACACTGCATATTAGTGTTTAAACAGTGCATTTTATGCAGCCCCCAGATAGGGTTGCCATAATTCTCTTCCACAAAATTGGGACAGGACACTGCCCCGTTTGCCAGTACGTGAACCCAATACCCCAAAATCGGTATGGTGGAGTACATGGACCTGTGTGTATGCAATACCATTTCAGCCAATGAGAAAATAAAAACTTGGCATCCATCAATCTTGAAAGACCATGGTATCATGCTTGATGCTGCATGCGAAGCACAAAGGCCTGGGTAGATTGATATGGAGGATAGGCTGTTACCCAAGCAGCAAATCCCCCCTCCCCATGCCACTGAAATAGTCCAATGGAATGGCAGAGCAGATACGATTGGTTCCAGCTGTGTCGCAGAGCTGGGCTAAGGACAGGAGCTCACCCTGTCTTGTGGGGACCTGGGTCTCGAACCCTGGCCTGCTGGTTAACAGGCACAGTGTCCTGTTACATATCGCTAGAAGACAACATGTCTGGTTCTTGTTGTCTTTCCCCTCCCTTTACTATACTTGCACAATTATTCTGCTCACAATTGCTCAGCTTGGGTATTTGGCAAGCAAGACTTGAACAGACTGTTTGCTTCTCATTCAAAGGTCCAAGGCCACTTCCAGCGCCAGCAGCATTTTCCTTCCAGGAATTCAGGAATAATTCATGCCTACCATTTTAGGAAATCTCTATGTTCTTTCCTTTTGTGTCTCGTCAGGAAAAATGTGCCCAGTATTGGCCTTCTGATGGCTCTGTGTCATATGGCGACATCACTGTGGAACTGAAGAAAGAAGAGGAGTGTGAGAGCTACACAGTACGGGACCTGCTAGTGACAAATACTAGAGTAAGTGTTTGGGGGTGCCTTTGCACTGAGGGGTGCTGGAGCATTGTGGTGGTGGCTCTCCATGATAGATTTGCTATTGCCCTCTTCTGCACCCTACTGCCTTCTCTTCGGTTCAGTTTTCCTCCCCATTTGTCCCAAGTGGAATTCATATTCCCCTCTTCTGAGACAGATATTCCACTTGCCACATAATTGAATCCCATTAATGATATGTGGTACCTGTACAGTTGTGGAATAATGGAGAGCACTGAATATTGATTGCCAGGTCCATATTGATTTCACTGATAAATCTGAACATGAGAAGCTCTCTGAAAGTTGTGAAAAACATTGCATATCAATCAGTCCTTACCCTACAATCCAGAGTAACTACAGGAGCACGTAAGAAACATTTACGTCAATGTAGTTATGGCACCACCTAGTGAAAACCTATGGAAAATTCATATTGCAATCCACAGTAAATTGTTCTTACATCGGAGCAAGGTCTCCCCATAGTTACTTGTAGTTACCCGTAGTTACTCTGTAGTTACTCCCTGTAGTTACACATTGCGCCCTATGTGTCTTGTGTCCATTCACTGCAATTCACTGTCTTGTGTCTTGTGTCCATTCACTGCAGTTCTGGTGTATTGCCCTTTTTCCAACCGCCACTCCTCATCGTGACCTTTTCTCCCTCTTGCTGGCACTTTGGGGCCTACCACCAAACCCTTTGGTACCATCAATCACCAGTGCTCTGCCTATCCCAGAAGCATTGGTGCTTGATGGGAATGGACTTCTTTCACTTTATACCCAAAGTTCTCTCTAAAGAAAACTGTCCACTATGGCTTGTCTTATACTTCCCTTGATGCCGCCTGTCCTTCCACATCCGGGAGGTAGCCCTGTACAGTGTGTGGCCAGGTAGTGTCTGGCAAAGGAGGAAGGTTGCTACTCATCTGTCCCTTCACAAAGAGCAGCACTTTCCTTTCAGTTCTCCCTGGATCCAGGTTTAGGCTTTTTTCCATTTTGCCTGGACAGGAAAACAAAAGCCGTCAGATCCGGCAGTTCCATTTCCATGGCTGGCCGGAGGTCGGCATCCCCACAGACGGGAAAGGAATGATCAACATCATTGCGGCTGTGCAGAAACAGCAACAACAGTCTGGAAATCATCCCATCACTGTACACTGCAGGTAATCAAACAGGTTACGCAACCAATCTCTGCTCTCTTCCTAAATGTATCATCTGGACGAACAAGGTATATTGTGCCTGTGCTGCCTGAGCGACAAGGCACACAATGGGTGAAAATGCTATGAAACTCAAGCTTGCAATCCTAAAGACACTTTCCTGGGAGTTGAACACCGTTGAACACCGTGAGGCTTACTTTTGAGTAGACCTGGTTAGGATCTTGGTCTAAAGTCATCAGGATAAATAAAATCCAAATTTTAAAAGCAGCAATCGGCCCAGCCTCAAGGAGAAAGTTAACCCATTTGCCTCCTTCCCTGACTACATTTCCTTTGCTCTGCATCTTGTTTCCTCAGCAGGGCAATTATTTTTGCACTTCCAGACCAGATTGATTGCAACATCATCATTTAAAACATTTATTGGCAATAATAATAATAGCATTGGCATCCATCAGTCTCAAAAGACTATGGTATTGTGCTCGGTGCTGTATGTGAAGCACGAAGGCCTAGGTAGGATGGAGGATAGGCTGTTACCCAAGCAGCAAACCCCCCTCTCCACGCCACTGAGTTAGTCCAATGGAAAGGCAGAGCCAATACAATTGGATCCAGCTGGCATTGCAGAGCTGGGCTAAGGACAGGAGCTCACCCTGTCTGGTGGGGACCCAGGTCTCAAACCCTGGTCTGCTGGTTAACAGGCAAGGTGTCTTAACCGCTTGCGCCACCCACAGCCCTTTATCAAAATCAAAAGCAAAGACTAATAGTACTTTATTTATATCCCACCCTTTTCCCAAAGGACCCAATTGGTATATTTAGAATAAATTGATATAACAGTCTGTATATAAAAAAGAAATTTATTTTTCCTATATTCCCATAGCATCAATCAGAAGAAGGGTTTGGGGCCATCATGATCTTGTGCTGGATAATAAAGTTAGTAAACTTAACTATTGTCAAGGTTAAGGTCAAGTGTTCAGCCCTTACACTAGGACTAGAACGGATTGCTGTGATGCTCATAGCGGCCAAAGTTGGCTCGCTTGACTCTGCCAGCCCCTCATTGTTCACTTCCTTTTCTTCTCCCACCTTTCCAGTGCTGGAGCGGGACGAACAGGGACCTTCTGTGCACTGGGAACTGTTTTGGAAAGGGTCAAAGCCGAGGGGATTCTCGATGTTTTTCAGACGGTGAAGAGCCTGAGGTTACAGAGGCCGCATATGGTTCAAACACTGGTAGGCATGCTGGGGATGGGATGGGAGACAAGGAGGTTGGAAGAACTTTCTATCTTCTTTCCTGTTCTGACAAGGCTTTGCAGGGAGATGCCGCTTTCCCCATCAATTGATCGCAGTTCTAAAGTGTGTGGCTGAAGGGAGGGGGAGTTCATGGCATCCCAGTATTGAGAGCTATTCTTTTACAATTGGTGCAATTCTTTTGTAAGGATAGAATGTGTGAACAAATGCTTGTGAAACAAGATCATAGCATGAGCTACACAACAAGGAAAAATGTGCTGTGAAATGCATGCATATTTCTCACCATTGGGCTCAATCCTAACCAATTTAGGCTGGCCTAACTCACCTGACGTATCTTCCTGTGGTGCTATGGCATCTGTCTGTGCAGTGGCCTAACCCCCCAGGCGTGGGGCAGAAGTGCCTTATCGCACTTTCGTGACACCCCCAGGTCAGTACAGGACTTATGCCAGCCTAACAAGAGGTTAGGATTGCAACCAGTGACAGCATTTGTTACTAAATTCCTTTTTGTAGTGTATGGTCACAGGAAAATGTTGGATATGCACTTCCAAGGGTGCTGATGGTGCATATCCATATGCATTTCTGTGTGGGCACTGATAGTAATAGCCAACAGTTCTTCACAGGAGCCCCCCCCCCTCCACTCCACCAATTATAAGGTCAGTATGGGCAAGGTAACCAGATGCCCAAACCTCAAAAGGAGGACCAGGTCCTCTCAGCTTGGTCTTTCTGGCAGACAAGGGCATGTTTGCCTACTCAAAAGTAAAGCCGCAATATTGGGCACTTTCACTTTCCCATAGAGCTCAATGCATATTTTTGATTTTTAGGATTTTTTGGCCATACCATTTGATAGGAAGGAGATATTTCAAAACTTTTTTTGCATTGGATTCTGCTCTTCAATGCGAATCCAATGACATATGACATGATGGGGTCCTGCACACCATTGCAAAGTGCCAAAATGGAGGACACTTCGACAAATGGCCAAAAAAAAGGACAAGTCCAGAGAAATCTGGTCATATAGTCACCCTGAGTATGGGGGCTGTACAATTTAGACAACATTACACCCTTTGCAGGGAAAATAGATCCAGATAATAAAAACATGCTGGGCAGGTCAACCAATGGAAAAATGGAGGACATTCAGCCCAGCTTTTCATGGGAAGTGAAATGGGAAGACCTAGTTTTGGTTAAGTTTAGTGCTACTTTTCAGTGTATTTGGGGAATGATGAGCTCCTCTTCCCAGCCCTAACTTGATCTTTTTTGCCTGCTCTCCAGGAACAGTACGAATTCTGCTACAAGGTGGTTCAGGAATACATCGACGCCTTCTCGGACTACGCCAACTTCAAATGAAGATTCAAATCACACCGCAGAAGAGTTGCCTTTAATACTTTGTAATATTATGTTTGTTAATATCACCCATCCCCCCAAATTGTGTATATATCTTAACTGTTTTAGAGGGTTGGTACCATAAGATTCCTATTAGCTGGAGATTTTATATGTAGCAAAAGTGTTAGAAAGAGATTGTAGGCACTTTTTTCCAATGTTTTATTGGGGAATTAAATAGTGTGATATTTGGATTAATATGGTCAAATCTCTCTCCTGGAGAGCTGATACAGGCTGTTTTTGTTTTGTAAATCTTTTTTTTTTCCTCGAGGGAGTAAAGCCTTTTAAAAACCAAATCATGTTCTGGATATTACTTGTTTTGTTGAAAAGCCAAAACCAGTGGGTTATATACAATATTTTTTTAAGAAAAACTTTTATCTTTTCCCCTCAATCCCAAAGTAGTTTTACATTTTCCAGTTTTTAAAACCAGCAGTATAATTTATCAGAGGCTTTGCTACAGGAATTGGAAAACGGTTGCTCACAAACCCTTTTCTGAGAATTCTTCAGTCCCTATATCACTTTATAGGTTATTTGGTGCGAGGGGCTGGTGCTTAAGGCTGCAATCCTAAACACACTTTCCTGGGATTAGTCCCCATTGAATACAAAAGGACTTACTTCTGAGTAGACATGTTTAGGATTTCAGTGTAAGGCTACAATCCTTAACTACGGGATCTTTTACACTGACGTAGCTACAGTGCCACCTATGGGAAGTGCATAGAGCACTCCAGAGTAAGTGCCTCAACGTCTTCCCGTGGTTACTCTGGATTACAATCCAGGGTAAGCCACCAATTCTGAAGGTAGAGAATCCCGATGTTTGAATTGGAGAGAAAGAAAGGTTGCTCAGCTTGTGTCCAGCCATGAAGATCACGTTGAGTCTTATGGGTTTCAGCCTTTTAAAATTTGTTTTGTAGCAGGGAACGGAAGCATGGCAGAGCCTGGCACCCTTCTTAATACTTCAGTTGCTCTCAAGCTTTCCAAGTTTTGCCCCATCAGGTGCCTAAACAAAATTTCCACCTATAGTCATACCTATAGCTGCTTCTTGCATTTGCTTTGCCTGCCTCTGCTTGTTTGGGTATGAATTGTCACTTCTCGTTCAACACAGATCTACTCACAAGTAGCCGCCTCGTGGCACGATCTTGTTCATTGAGACAGGCTTGCAAATGTCTCCTCTTTATCTAACTCTTCCATCATGTACTGGATAGTAGGGAGAGAGGATATTGTCTGTGTTTTAGGAATTCTGCATCACCTGCTAAACCTCATGCTTTTGTTCCACATGTCACAACTTTGACTGTACACTGGCCTCTCTTCCTCTCATTTGTGTGAACGTAAACCATCCCCTGCAAATTCCCCTTTTTATCTTGGTGTCGAAGAGGCACAAACCCCACGACAAACTTTTCAAGATTCCTACCAGCCATGACTCTTGCACAGCAGAAGACCCTGTTGGATTTGATTAGGGGTTGCCATCTGTCCCCAAAACAGGGACAGTCCCAATTTTGGGGAACTGTGGTTCACATACTGGCAAATGGGACCCAATTTTGTGGAAGAGAATTATGACAACCCTAGATTTGGCCCCGATTACTTGTCTTTGAAGAAAGGAGAGGTACAGAAACCAAGAATTGCTTGTACAAAACAGTCTGCTGTATGTTGGAAGTGAATGGAGTTTGCACAGTGGTAATTGAGCCATTTGCTCTCATACGTCTTCATTTTTTGGTGAGAGTAACTCTATAGGGTGATTCAAAAGGAACAGGACAAAAGGACAGAAGGTTGCTTGCCTTTTTGCCCTATTCATTTTGAATCACCCCATTCATTTTGGGGTATTTTGGATTTCTTTGGCAAGATCCCTCCCTTTGCATCTGGTTTGCTAGGAACTCTGTGGCCTGATTAGCTTGCGTATATCATGCTTTCTTTACCAACCTGAACCAACATTAGCAGCTACTCGTATGTGCATAGATCGAAACACATTAGTGCAATTGAAATATATAAGGCTCATTGCTGAGTTGTTAGAGGGCCCAGGGCCCTGCACCAGATCCTTTTATTGTATACTGGGCACTTCTACTGTCACTGATATTGGTATTAAGTTCAGGGGTTGGCCTGACTAGATAAGTGCTCAAATGGACGGCCTGGCCAACCTCTGATGCCACCTTTGAACAGCATTAATATGGATCGTCTCCGTCTCAAGGGCCGTGTATGCCGTAGACCGAGGCTGCAAAGAACTGTCAAATTTATTGCAATATGCATATGTATTCAAGACATATAAGTGTCTCATTTATTTTCTCAGTGTTTTGGAACTGAAATGGCTAAAATTGAATGCAATCCTAACCCCCTGTTAGGCTGGCCTAAGTTCTGTGCTAACCTGGGGGTGTCACAAGTGTCACCAGTCTCTGTAAGACACTTCTGTGCCACTCCAGGGGGGTTATGCTAGTGCACAGACATGTGTTTGCCTCCCCACGTCACCACAGGAATAGGAAGACCAATGAATTGTGCTGGACCCCAAATGTGTTCAGCTTTCTGATACTAGAAGGAACAGACTTGACTTGGATCCAGTGGATGAGCTATCCACACGATGTAATACATTTGTACAGATCATTATGGCTGCAATCCTAAACACACTCTCCTGGGAGTGAAATCCATTGAACCTAAGAGGGCTTACTTCTGAGTAGGCATGGTTAGGATTGTCTTCTGTATCTGAGGTGTGAATATGCTCCACTTTGTGAAGCTCAGCTGCACAAATACAACTGTATAACTGTACAAAAGTACAGCAAGTCTTCGCTTAAAAGTTGTCAATGATAGACAAGCGACAGAAACAACAAATAGCAAGACATAAAGCCAAATAAATTGATGCACATAGAGTTAAATTTCTACAGTGTGTTTCTGGTCACAAAAGCATCAAACTTCAAAATAAAAACCCAAAAGACTTCCAGTATTAATCATTGAAATAAATACAAGCTTTTTGGGCTGGAGAAACCCCACACAGATATGGGGGTGAAGTGGTCCCCAGACGGAAATAATTTTTGTCTCATTAACCTTATAATGTAACAACTTTGAACAAAACAACCTTAAGTGAGGACTTGCTGTTTGAATCATCAACTTGCATATGTGCCAGAAGACTTCTGTGCCTTAGGCTACAATCCAGAGTAACTACGGGACTTTTCACACCGACGTAGTTACAGTGCCACCTATGGGAAATGCATAGAGTATTCCAGAGTAAGTGCCTCTTACGTCTTCCCGTAGTTACTCTGGATTGTAGGGTCAGTCAATTGGTGCCCAGCCCATCTCACCTACAAAATATAATGGACATGATGTGATGTCCAGGGAACCCATCCCATTTAATGCCTTTAATCAGATAGGACTGGGCAATAGCAGTGCCAGAGGGGGTTACGGACAGCAGGTGCCACAACACACCTTGTAAGTGGTTTTCCCCGCTTGCTATCAGAGTCATTGGGACAGCAATGACAACACACAAGTGTTCCTTTTGTGTGCCCTGAGCCTGCAACTGACTGATTGGATTGCTAGAATGACTTTGGCGTCACTGCCCAGAATGTCTTCAATGGTGAATGGGAAGGTCCACTTAGAGGGCACGTTGCGGCACCTGGTATACCTAACCACACCTGTATGTGATTGGGACAAGCTGGTCTTTGCATATTTTAAAGTGTGCTCAGTTTGTATATCTTTGAGAATGGGGCTTGGGGTATCAGTTGGAAGTCCCAACACTTATGGGTCTTCACAGAAGTATCAACCTTTTTGCTTCTCCCCCCATTGATAGGAAAAGCATTGCGCCTGGAGATTGAGAGCATCTCTGTGAATGTGAGAGCCCACATTGAGCGTCTGTGGCTAGACCCCCTCATTTGGGCCAAAGCATGATAGTCAGATCCCCCCAATTCAGAGTAAGGTTTACTGTAGATTGCAATATGAATTCCCCATAGGTTTCCACTAGATGGTGCCATAGCTGCGTCAACGCAAATGGATCTTGCTCCAATGAATCTGGTGGAGTACTTACACAGGATTGGGGGGAAGGTGGAGATGATCTCTGCAATGCCAGGTGCTTCTTATTTTTCTTTTTTAAGGTGCCAAGTGTAATGCCAGACTTTTAACAGTTTATTATCCAGACCATTGATGGCCCAAGAACCATTCTGAGCATTGGGTATTGTTCCCCGAATAGCCAGCCATTGCCTACAATGAAAGTGATTCCCGTTTGACCCAGATGGTACCCATAGGGAGAGAACATACCACATCCATGACCTATTGGATCATTCTCCATTCAGTCCTACAGTAAAAAAGTGTCCCATGCAGCTGTTTGTGCTTCTCAGCTTCACTCGTTTCAGTAGAGCAACTTCTTTCATGATGCCTTCATTCTGAATGTATTAATATCTTGTATTTATTTCTTGTTGATCAAGTAAATGTTTTTCATTTTTCAAGTGATGTGGTTATTTCCTAGATCACATTAGTCAGGATGCCATGGGTTTAAAACTCCATTTGTCATAGGGTATGGTTTCCAGAAGCTTTTCAATGCAGCTGGAGTAGGGAAGCCAAAACCTACAAACTGCATTCTCTTTCATAAAGGCCTTATCAATAGGATATTATTTTATTTTTGTTAAAACCATATATAAAATGCTGTTCAAAATATATTATAGAAATTAATTACTTTCCTAGTTAGGAAAAAAAATATTGTGGCTGCATCTCCTGACACTGTGGCTGTAGTTCTAATCTGCAGTTAGGCCGGACTAAGCACTGCCATAAGTCCTGTGCTGACTTGGGGGTGTCACAAAAGTGTTGTAAGGCCCTTCTGTGCCATTCCTGGGGGAGGATTAGGCCAGTGCACAGGCATGCACATGCCTCCCTACATCACCACAGGAATGGGAAGACTGATGAGTTGTGCTGGCCTAGCTTAGGATTGTCCGCTATATATCATCTACCTGGTACAATTCTGAATTAAAATGCAATTCTGAATTAAAATACAATTGTAATTAAAATGCACCCCTGGAATAAAAATGCATAACAGAACCATTTGCTATTTTTAATTAAGAAATTTTTTTTTGGGGGGGGGGGGGGGGAATCACACCAAAAAATCCTCATAGTTATCGGGTTTGGAACAGAACTACCCCCACACCCACATGCACAGTCAGCTGTTTCTGGTCTGCTTTATTAATGTGCCCTGAACATTGACTCAAAGCATGTACAGAGTGCCATACTGCCACAGCGTAAGCTTCCCAAACTGAGATCATTTGCCTGTTTTATCATGGCCAAGTGATGCAAATGATGTGTGATGAATAGCACAACCCAGAGTAACTATGGGAGCTCTTACATCAACGTAGAGACTTTACGTCAATGTCGTTACAGCACCACCTATGGGAAACCTATGGGAAATGCATAGAGCAATTCAGATTAAATTTTTCTTACATCGATGTAAGAGCTCCCATAGTTCCTTTGGATTGTGCTGGAAAGGTCCCACGTTATCAACCCCAGTAGGAACTATTTTTGTTTTATACTGATACTATTAAAGTTTAAAGGTAATAATCCAGTCAAGTTAACCAAACTTTGTATTGATAATGGAAAGGAGGTTTTGGGACTTGGGGTGCAGAGTATCCCAGCCTTTTCTAACTTTCCATGGACACTCACTTTTAGATTTCCTCACTGGAAAAGCAAGGGGCACTTTGCTTCAATGAGAAACCCCAATAGATATCCTATGATGTAACCCTTAGATGACCAACCAGATCCATTGACTGGCAATTATAATTTATGCAAATTAGGCTATTTTTCGATGGTCGTCTAAGGGTTGGGCTTAATTGTTATAGTTAGTGCTAATCTTTCCACTGTTAATTTGCCAGACCTATATAGGTGGGTCTAGGGATGCAGGTGAAGGGATGACCAAAGTGGTCCTATTTTGATTTGAATCTGAGGATGTATCCAGAAGGATGTATCCGGAAGGTGTCCAGCAACCTCCAGCCAGTGGAAGGCAAGCCCAGCAGACATATCCAGGACAAACTGATTGCAAGTTTAGAAAGGAACTACTTGTGAGTAAAAAAATAAGAACGTTCTCTGAACAACAGTGGAATTCAGTATTAATTTCTGCTGAAACGGACCACAAAATCTTCTGATCTTTTTAAACCAACGAATTGGTGCCAGTTTCATCGCTTAACTTCAGCCTCTTGGGGAGGAGGGGGTTGATGATTTCCAAAACAGACAGCCTCCCTTAATTAATCCTAATATCAATAATTGCTATTAACTCTGTAAATAAACTTTGACAAAATCCCAGATTTTGGGAACTTGGCCAAGCTGTAAATTATAATCTGAATAAATGTGCTCATTCCAGAAGAACCCCGTGTTGTTGTGGGTCCTTGTGTGAGAGTGAATGAGATTATTTAGTGGGGTTTTTTTTAAAAGGAACCGCATTGCACTTTCTTATTTAGTTTTCAGTGTTCAGAATGTTTCTTGTACACTACTTTGGTAGTCCTTGTGCCAATCGGTGGTACTCAGGACCCACCTTGGAGGGTTGCAACCTCAGGTCAGGGGGATCACAAGAGGGTGGGATCTGCCACCTTGGAATCTGGCATTGAGCTTTCCTGCGAGTAAGTCTCATTGAACACAATGGGATTTACTTCCAAGTAGATTTAGCATCACAGTGATGTCACATTCTGGTAAGTTTGACAGAGGGTCCCAGACAGATTTTTTAATTTTGAAAGGGGGTCCTTTGCTGAGTACCGCTATGTTATGGGATGTCGAAATTATCCCGAGCTTGCAAGTTGGGCACTGACAGTGCGATCCTAACCCCTGGTTCGGCAAGCACAAGGACTAAGTTCTTGTTCTTCACCACTTCTGTGGAGGTTAGGCTAGTGCACAGACATGCACGGATCTCCTACACCAATGCAGGAATGGGGTGATGGATGAGTTGTGTTGGCCTAAATTGATTAGGATTGCATCCTGGGGCTTTGGGAACCAAGCTTGTCAAAGGTCACCTAGACGTGATGTTAAATTGTGATTTGAACCAGCACCGTCCTTGCCTTAGTGCTTGCACAACACCAGCTCTCCTGAAACTCCTTATAGATCTGCTCTGTGGAAGGAATTCCTGGCCATTGTGACTTTTCACTCTTCAATCGGGTGCTGTGGTATTAAGAAGCAATTAAAAATGGGGGGGGGGTGTTGTGAAGACCAGGCAGGCAACCCAGAAGTGATGAGACATTAGGGGTAGGAAAGTGGATGGTAAGTGATGCCTTGTTGAGGGCATCCCTTTGCACGGAGTTGGGCTAGATGATCTCTGATGATCGAGCTGTATCATTGGAATGGATTGTTATTACTGTTATTATTAGGATTATCCTCTAAATAATTATTCTCTAAATTATAATACTCTAAAAGTCGAGTATTTACCCTAATTCTCCCTAATAAACCCCTACGTTTACCCTAATAAACCCTAGTGCTTTACTTTTAGATTATTTACCCTAATACTCCCTAATAAACCCCTACGTTTACCCTAATAAATCCTAATGCTCTACTTTTAGAGTATTATCCTGCTTTTCAACTAAATGTGCGCATAACAGTTTATGAGAATTGTTTGAAGTGTCTTGCACAATTATTTTCTCTTAATTGTGTGTGTGTCACTAACCAGAGGAGTCCCCTTCATAACAACATACAGGTGTCTCTTGTTATCCGCTATGATTCAGTTCGGAACTTCCCATAGATAAAAAAATCCATATATAAAGAAAACAATGGAAAAATAAGTTTAAAGACCAACTTCCAGGTTTCTTGCTCCTCTATTGTACCTAGTGGAATAAAGTAGTGCCCCAATGTCTGTAGATGTTTGATTCTGGGACTGAAAAATGGAATGATTGACTACCTCTCTACAACAGAAGAAAAGCAGTTTTTAAAACTGATTTGCAGTGGCCTTTTGTGTTGAGTCGAATCTATAAAATATCTGTATATCAAGTGTACTTTAAGGTCATTAAAGTGAACTTTATGTGTACTTTAAGCTCATTAAATCAAAACACAGTAGGGTTTTGTGATGAGAGACATCCCAGCAGTCCCAATGAATGGGGTTTGGGTATGTCTAGGACACTGGGCCAAACTGGGGATATTCCAGGTGGAGGAGCAAAACGTATTCCTTTTCAGCCTGCAAATGCAAAAAGGCCACAAAAAGATATAAATTTAACATGCAAAAGCCTAAATACATCTTTATTAACACATATTAACACAAATTAACACATATTTATTAACACAAAGCCAAAATACATAACAAATTACAGTAAAATGAAGAAAGACATGGTGGGCAATATTTGTATCCAAATTACGTTATCCAAATTACATATTTATTAACACATATTAACACAAATTAACACATATTTATTAACACAAATTAACACATATTTATTAACACAAAGCCAAAATACATAACAAATTACAGTAAAATGAAGAAAGACATGGTGGGCAATATTTGTATCCAAATTACGTTATCCAAATTACATATTTATTAACACATATTAACACAAATTAACACATATTTATTAACATGCAAAAGCCAAAATACATAACAAATTACAAGTTCCATTTCACTTAACAAGCAAGCGCACTACGGGCATGCATGCATTGCTATAATGACACTCCGTGCGGAGGCTCTTTAAAAGGGCTGCCAGCCAGTGCTGCTGCCTCTAACTGCCCCCAACTTGGGGGCGGTTGCCTGGGGGTGCCAGAAGCAGCTGCCCCTAACTGCCCCCAAGTACCCCCACCGGCCAACTTGAACCTCCAGCAGCAGCCCAGGTAAGCCTCCCAGGAAAGTGCTTTGATTGCAGCCTCCTAACCATGTCTATCCAGAAGTAAGCCCCATTGCATTAAATGGGGCTTACTCCCAGGAAAGTGTCTTTGATTGAAGCCTCCTAACCATGTCTACCCAGAAGTAAGCCCCATTGTGTTAAATGGGATTTACTCCCAGGAAAGTGCCTTACTCCTTTAGGATTGCAGCCTAAGTAGACTTCATAGGATCATGCACATTAAATGCATGTTTTGAATTCAATTCCTGTGTTTTGTCATCATTTTTACATCCAGTTAATATTTAGGAAATATTATATGAATATTTTTGGGGTTCTGGAACCAATCATCTGAGTTTCAATTATTTCCTATGGGAAAATCCACTTCACTTAAAGAGCAGGCCTCCGGAACGATTTAAGCTCTTTATGTGAGGCACCACTGTACTGTATATAAAACAGATTGATGACTGAAATCTGATCACTCCTGACTTCAATCCTTCCAGTTACCAAACCAAGAAACAGAGAGGGAGGGAGAGTAGACCACAATATGTCTGTAGCTGCAATCCTAAAGACACTTTCCTGGGAGTAAGACCCATTGAACAGAATGGGACTCACGTATTTTTGAGTAGACATGGTTAGGATTGTGCTCTATGTGTATTTGTCCATAATTCTCACTACAATACTGTGGACTGTAGAGCTGGAAAAAAATGAATGGCAACTTAGATCTTCCATTGGTACATCATGTACTGTATAGCGGTGCGATACTGGACTAAACATGTACTGTATAGTTGTGTGATGCTCATCACACCAAGATCCCAAGTCTATGCATATCTATACACATGCCCTTCTGAGCCAGCCAGGAAATGCGTCTCCGGCTGGCACAGAAGAATGCATGCATGGCTTAGTTGGAACAGCGCACATGCTCGTCTGAGCCAGCCAGTGGGCATTTTTTGGCTGGTACAGAAGGGCGCATGCATGGCTCGGCTGGAACAGTGCACATGCTCTTATGAGCAAGCCAGGGAGTTATCTCCGGCTAGCATGGAATGGTGCTGGGGTGAGAGACGTGCTAGGTGGGTGGATGGACGTGCGCCCACCAGCACGTATGCACCCATGGCACAAGACACCTCATGCTATATAGACAGTACGCCACTGGTCACATGTTGTATTCCACAAGTTTTTGTCTGAAAGTTGGTGCCAGAACCCAGTGCCGCATGCGACTTGAAACTCCCTGTCTTGTATGGCACAAATCACAACAATAAATTGAACAACACCAAACATCCCATCCATTTAATTGCCCAATTATGGCAAGCGGTGACTTTGACCCGTTGGACGATGACTTTGCAAGTCGAAACTGGGGCTCCAAATTAGCGCTTCCGATGCGTGTCTGGCTACTGTTTGCTGACCACTTGTCAAGTGTCTGGTTTATGAGATTGTTACGACGACACCGGAGGAAATAAGCTGTTCCATCACGCCTGGAGGTGGATTCAATTTGCTTTTTTGGCAGTCAACGAGCACTGTTTGTTTGGTAGACGTTTGCCTTATTCTTTCAACAGCACTATTCAATTAAAACCTTACTTGTAAAAGACCTGGGGCTTCAGGAGACAAGATAGGATAACTTTGTTGTGGCCTTGCTTGAACTTTGTTTTGTAAGTTTTCTTTTTTGGAGTAGCAAAAAAGAAGATTACTTTGGATCGGCCAGTCAAGACTGAATATAGACTATATAGACAATATAGAATTAATATAGGCAATCGGCCAGTCTAGATTGAATTAATATAGACAATTAATACAGAATTAATATAGACAGTCGGCCAGTCTAGATTGAATTAATATAGACAATATAGACAATTAATACAGAATTAATATAGACAATCGGCCAGTCTAGATTGAATTAATATAGACCATATAGACAATTAATACAGAATTAATATAGACAATCGGCCAGTCTAGATTGAATCAATATAGACAATTAATACAGAATTAATATAGACAGTCGGCCAGTCTAGATTGAATCAATATAGACAATATAGACAATTAATACAGAATTAATATAGACAATCGGCCAGTCTAGATTGAATCAATATAGACAATTAATACAGAATTAATATAGACAATCGGCCAGTCTAGATTGAATTAATATAGACAATTAACACAGAATTAATATAGACAATCGGCCAGTCTAGATTGAATTAATATAGACAATATAGACAATTAACACAGAATTAATATAGACAATCGGCCAGTCTAGATTGAATCAATATAGACAATTAACACAGAATTAATATAGACAATCGGCCAGTCTAGATTGAATTAATATAGACAATATAGACAATTAACACAGAATTAATATAGACAATCGGCCAGTCTAGATTGAATTAATATACACAAGAAGTGCTCCCATCTCTTTCCACTGAATCCCCTTTAGTCTAACATTGCTCTTTCAAAGGAATTTGCATTATTTTATACTGAGAATTTGCATTAATTTATACTGCATTATTAAAATAATATACTATTATTTTATACTGAAACATTGCTGTTTCAAAGGAATTGGCATTATTTTATATTGGGTTTCACTTAGGCTGCAATGCTAAAGACACTTTGCTGGGAGTAAGACCTATTGAACAGAATGGGGCTTACTTTGGAGTAAGCATGGTTAGGATTGTGCTTTTAGAGAACAATCCTAATTATGTCTATTCAGAAATAAGCTCCATTGCAGCCAAAGGCTGCAATCCTAAAGACACTTCCTACTAACTGCCAAATATTTTTTTCCGGCTGGCTCTACCGTAAGCAGAGAGAATCTGCCACCCACATCTGCCCAGTAGCCTTGATTAGCTGCCAGCTTGGCAGCTCAGACCAACGTCCTTCCCGATGCCAAGCTCCAGCCTGGCATTACTGTGTTTTGGCCCTTCTGTTCCAACCCACCAGACCTGATATCTGGCTGGACTAGTGGAAAGCTGAGTACTGAATATATCGGATCAGGGACTCGTGTGGAATCTTCTCATTTGATGCTCCAGCATGGCACCTGTGACCCCTGGTACATCACACCACTCTCTGCTTGCTGTGCCACCGCCTCAGGACAGTTGGAAGGTCGGAGTTTGTACTTTACAAGGAAGACAAATAGTTTGGGATTTTGGCAACTTTAAGGTGGAAGACATGAATAACTGAGTCCAAGGAAAAGATGTGAAAAGGGGGGGGGGAAGCAATCAGCCACCCAGAACATCATATGCTCACTCTGAGCACATTATAACCACATCACCAAAATTGCATGGGCATCACCAAAATTATTGTATGGGCAGGGTGGCCATATAGAAAGGAGTATAGGGTGCCTCTACCTTTAACCATTGCATAGAAGAGGGAATTGTTCCACTCTGTCCACCATTCTATATGGTCATCCTATGTACGGGTGGGTGTCAAATTTTTGTGCCCGGGGTATCAGATGCCCCAGCCATGCCACGTGTCAGACCTATTTTCATGCAAAGATCCCACATCAAAGAAAGTGCTTAGCAAAACTTGGAAACTAGAGGTTGGATAAGGCCTGCAGATGCGCATGGTGAGCACGGCTGCATTGCCACTCTTGGAGGAACATTTCACATGTCATATTGGAGTGCGCAGCTATGTGCTCAAAAAGTCGAAGTGAGCATCTGGGACAAGCGTCCCAACGTGCCCACTACTAATCCTCACTGGACTGCGATAAGGGCTCCAAATGTCTCTTATACAGAACCACATCGCTGAGCGTGCAAACGTCAGCCGGCAGCGCTGGCCAATCGGGCAACTGGCTGCTGACACTGAGCGATGCACAGAGGAGCATAAATACCACAGCATCAGCAAACCCCTAAGGTGGAGAGGAGCACGAGAGAGTCTGAAACAGGGTGAGTAGACTCTGCAGCAGCTTGCGTTGTTGTGAACCGTTTGGAGGAAAATCAGACACTGCAATGATGCTCACAGTCTGGTTGCTTGAGTGGAAAATGTGCTGGAGCGGATATATGTGTGTGTGTGTGTGTGTGTGTGTGTACACACACACAAACACACACACAGATTTATTAATATAAATCAATAATTTATTGTGTATATATACTACTAGGTTTCCTCCTTAGACTGTTAGTAAAGACTGTTGTGTTTGTACCGTGTAACCCGATGACACGTTTTGCAGACTATGCCACATGTTGCAGTTTCTGCTACTGGTAGGCTGTAGTCACCCTTGAGTAGTTCTTTGGTGATACTGCATTTACTCGAATCTAATGCGCCATCAAATCTATTGCTCTCCTTTATTTTAAAAGACTTGAGATTTAAAAAAATGTTGACTGGTGATTGTAGTGCACAACTGCAAAAACAGGTGCAAAATTTAATTTTATTGCTTACAACAATTAATATTTTGATGATAACAATAAGATAATGATGATGATGATGATGATGATGATAAGGTTAACAGTTAATATTTTACCTAATTGCAGTACTTTATACAACAATGGGTTTATGTTACATTTTTATTTTACTAAACTGTGAAACTAAATACTGATCAATACTTACAATCAAAATGCCATATTTACTCCACTCGACTGCACCATTGAATCTAATGTGCATCCTGATTTTAGAGACTACATTCTGTTGGAAAAGGTTGAGCATTAGATGGGAGTAACTATGATCCTTTCATTCACTTGTTTAGTGCTGCTTAAAGCAATTTCTATACCAAGATTCCTTTCCATGTAAAGGAATGAGGGTACTTGGTAATATTTGGGAGTGTGGGACAGCTTTTTCTCTGCAGGCACACACTGCTGATCAGACAGCTAATGTCTAAAGCATGTGCCTGGTTGTGCACTTGTGAACAGCGCATGCCAGATCTCTCCCCATTTTATGTTCACAACAACCCTGTGAGGAAGGTTAGACAGGCAGGTTGGTCCAGGGCCATGCTGTGACCTTGATGCTGAATGGGAAGCTGGTTCCCAGTCCAGCTACTAGATTGGCCCATCATCAGGATAAAGGTTGCCCTGGCATGGTCAGGCATTCATTTCTTTCTTTCTTTCTTTCTTTCTTTCTTTCTTTCTTTCTTTCTTTCTTTCTTTCTTTCTTTCTTTCTTTCTTTGCTGAGCCTTCAAACATTTTTCCTTCCAGACCCCGCTACGGCATCAGGGCTCCAGACCGCGCCATGGCATCCCCGAGACCTGCCCTGCTTTTCCTCTGTGTGGCTCTCGCCATCGGCCTGCAGCTCTCCGAAGCCCAGCACTGGTCCCACGGTTGGTACCCTGGAGGGAAGAGGGAAGCCAGCTTGCCCCAGAACCCAGAGGTGTGCCGAAGCGGTTTTTCCTTCTGTCTCATTTATAGCCATCATTTATAGGCCACGTGGACTCACTTTGGTCTTCTTCTTCTGAATCCAGGCCTCTGAAGATATCAAATTATGTGATGGGCAAGACTGTGCCTACCTGACCATCCCAAGAGAGAAAATTGTGAAGACCCTTCTGGTGAGTAATGGGTTCAGGGTCTTGCTCCACCTTGGGTGGTCCTTCCAGGGACTTGCCCAGTTGTGACCAGAAGCAGGAGCAACGCAAGAGTGATAGTTCTCAGCATCTCACCCCATTGCCACCCACTTCTGTGCTCAGAGATGGAGTGGCGCTCAGTTCCACATGTTGAGATGGAGGGGCTGCAGGGGTGCTTGGAGACCCATTAAGCCTATGTAGCATCTGCTTCTGAGTTGGAAGCAAGACTTATGGTCTGTCCATGAAGGGTTCTGCTGATGGCCAAGAGATGCTTGCCAGAGCAATGACACAGTCATGGGGTGGAGATCAGTGGCATAGCTTGAGGGGGTGGAGAGTTGGTCGTGGAGGGAGCCTTGTCCCTTTGGAGCCATCCATATGGCTCCATTTCGCTCCCCACAACTTTTGATAGAATACAGATATTCCAGTGCAGTTTGTTATATTGCAATCTATGTTACCTTTCCAAGGATATACTGTATTTACTCAAATCTAACGCTCACTTTTTCAGGTCAAATTCAGATTCCAAAAATCAGGGTGTGCATTAGATTTAATGTTTAATTAGATTTGAGTAAATATTGCATTTTGATTATAAGTATAGGGTGCGCATTAGATTCGATGGCAGATTAGATTCGAGTAGATATTGTAGTTTGACTATAAGTATAGGCTGCACATTAGATTCGATGGCATATTAGATTCGAGTAGATATTGTCTTTTGACTATAAGTATAGGGTGCACATTAGATTCGATGGCATTAGATTCGAGTAGATATTGTAGTTTGACTATAAGTATAGGCTGCACATTAGATTCGATGGCATATTAGATTCGAGTAGATATTGTCTTTTGACTATAAGTATAGGGTGCACATTAGATTCGATGGCATTAGATTCGAGTAGATATTGTCTTTTGACTATAAGTATAGGGTGCACATTAGATTCGATGGCATTAGATTCGAGTAGATATTGTACTTTGACTATAAGTATAGGCTGCACATTAGATTCGATGGCATATTAGATTCGAGTAGATATTGTCTTTTGACTATAAGTATAGGCTGCACATTAGCTATGCTGCTGGCTGCATCCAGCCAGGAGAGACATAAGGGAGGAAAGTATAAAACAAGTTCTAGACCTGGAATGGTGGTTCTTCGTTCAGAACGGCAATGATGTTTTTTCTCCTTGTCTTTACAGGCTGATCTTCTTGCCAGACAACTTCAGAAGAAAAAATAATGCTCCCGTGCATGAATTTGAGCATGAACTTGCTCCTGAATGGATGTTCTTCTCCTCTGCAACATGAACGTGTTTTGTTTGTTGAATTGATGTCTCCAGTTCTGTACGAAAGGCCGGTGGCCCCCATCGTGGTCTAGCTCCGTTTCCCAGCATGTCAAAGTGCGCAAGTGATTTGACTGCTGCCGCACCGCCACATGCGCACATGATTTGAATTTTGCTGCCCAGTCACAAAGAAAATACAATTTACAAACTTGTATGTTGTCATCAGTGAGGCAATAAAAAATTGTATTTTGCTACTTATTCAAATGTATGTCTTGTCCTCTGTTTTGGTTATTATTAATTACATTTTTATCCCCCCATCAGGGGACTCAAGGCAGCTAACAGCATGTATAGAACAAGATTAAAAAATAAGTACAATTAGCAATAAAACACCGAGTATTAAACATTAAAAACATTTTAATGGGCCATATAGATCATTAGGGGCCATATAGACCATGGTCAATATATAAACATAGTCATCCAAATCATTGGAGAGGATATTCAAGGAGGGAAAGTAAAGTGGCAGCAGAGCATATTAGAGTAAATACTGTGGCACACCTGGGGAGGATTAGTGTTGGAAGGGGCACTGGACCTGTGCCAGTTCGGGCAGCAGATTCATGTGAACATCTCCTGAAGGGAACACTGCATATGTGTACCCTAGAATGAGTCCTTCATGTGCCCATGCAGATGTGGCTTTCTCCTTCCAGATGCACATCATCACGTTGCACATCCCCACTTGAGCATGAAATGAGGAACGCTTTCTCCATGAGCCCGAAAACTTTGGCAGAAGCGATTCTCAGATCCCTCCATTTGTCCTCCACAGGATGTACTTGGTTGGGAGAGGACATTGAACATCACGCCAAGCATGGCGGGACAACATAAAAACATGCAGAGCAACAAAGGCTTGCATTTCCCCAGCAGCTGGTACACACTGCGCACAAACAGGTCCTGTACTGATTTGGTGCTTCCCATATGTATCAAATGGGCACATGTGGTGAACATGAAATGCCACACTCTTCTAGAGCAGAAAATCTGCCCCAAGCAAATGTGTGTAAACCATGACACCAAACATTAACACTCTATGTTCATGCCTAGCATAAAAAACAGCCCACATCAAGGGATGATTAACATGCTAAGATCCACTCTATGTGTAGCAGGCCATATTTCAAGGCTCAATGACAAATGCAGAAATCCTCCTATATGGTGAACATTGCCACCCTTCAGAGAGCACATCATGTTAGGAGTGCGCAACAGAGGCAAGCATCAAATGGACACATCTTCCTCAAACTGCAATTTGTATGGAACCTGCTTATAGAACTTGTGAAGATTGTTGTCTGATGAAAACTGCAATCCTAAGAACACTTTCCTGGGAGTACGCCCCACTGAATTCAATGGGGCTCACTTGCATAGACATGCATAGGATTGCAGCCGATGTGACCAAAGGCAGGCCTTGGAAATGTATCAGCCAAGGACTGACCTGCAAGGAGCATGGCTCAGATGGACACACACAGGGTGGCGCACCAGACAGCAACAGGCATCATGGGCCAAACAACACCTGCTGCACCAAGATGTACATAAGTATAAATCCAGAGTAACTACGGGAGCACATAAGAGACTTTATGTGCACCTGTCATTACTGCACCACCTAGTGAAAACCTATGGGAAATTTATGTTGGAATTCAGAGTAAGTTGTTCTTACACCGGAGCAAGCACTCCTGGTAGTTACTCTGGATTTTGCCCTAAGTATCACAATTTGCTTGCACAGCAGGAGAATTTCAGGGTGGGTAACAGAGCAGGTGAAATTGGGCCAGTAGATGTTATGGAAGCTGATGTTGCAGCTTGTAGGAAAATCAAATGCCACAGCAATACTTATGCTACAATCCGGTGTAACTATAGGATCTATGTCATAACAATGACATAGTTATGATGTCACCCATGGGAATCCTATGGGAAATGCATATAGCAATCCAGATTGCTTCTTACGACTTCCCGTAGTTACTCTGGATTGTAGGGTATGAAGAAGCTGAATGCTCAATTGAAAAACATTGTGCTGAAGGCGAGGTAAGAGTGATGTTAACTACAAGTCCCTTTAATATATTTGTTATTATAGGCTATTTATATATATTAATATTAATACATTATATATATATATATATAAATTAAAGGCTGTGGGTGGCCTATAATACGCTTTGCCTGTTAACCAGAAGGCCAGGGTTCAAGACGTGGGTCGGTCCCACAAGACAGGGTGAGCTCCTGTCCTTAGCCCAGCTCTGCGACGCCAGCTGGATCCAATCGTATTGGCTCTGCCTTTCCATTGGACTAATTCAGTGGTGTGGAGAGGGGGGATTTGCTGCTTGGGTAACAGCCTATCCTCCATAACAATCCAACCCAGGCTTTCGTGCTTTGTATGCAACGTATGCAGCGCAGAGCACGATACCATAGTCTTCCAAGACTGACGGAGGCCTGCTTTATTAGAGGTTTTGAAAACCTGTAAGATATTATAGGTTTCGAAAACCTATAAGAGTTTTCCAAAATTTTGGCTGAAGCATAAACCTCAGCAGTGTTCGAATGGAAATCCCAAAAAAATGAATGTGCCATTCGCTCTGTTGGAAAAGAAATCAAGGGCAGAACTTCGAGGTCCCATTGAAATGGGAGAGGCCTATTTGCTTGTGGCCCCCGCAAGAACCAAGCCTGCTCCATTCTGCAAAAAATAATTAAGAAAAATTAATTTATGTGTCTTTGTTCCATGTGTTCTATCTAATCTTTCCATTTTTTAGATAAGCTCTGAATCTAGACAGTTTGCAAGCCTTAAAAAATATGATTAATATACTTTATTTGATTTATTTTCTCTTCTTTCTGATAAAATCAATATCTATTTATCATAAACAATTGAAAAGTCACTGACTCACCCAAGGTGTAATCTTAACCTAGGGAGGCACAACCAACTCCCCATGATGATGTACAGAGGCAAGCACATGTCTGTGCACTGGTCTAACCCTCCCCCAGGAGTGGCACAGAAATGTCTTACAGCACTTTAGTGCCACCCCCATGTCAGCACAGGACTTATGCCCATGCTTAGGCCTGCCTAACTGGGGATTAGGATTGAAGAATCCCTCACTGACTGACACCCAGCCAAAACCACCAGACCTACAAGTGTGTAATTTGGAGGAGGTGTTCTTTCCATGACAGAGGGATCCACTAAGAACTAACCGGAAGGGGGTGAAAAGGGGTACAACACATTTTTGTCCCTATACTTTACATTGAAGAATTGCTGACTAATCAAAACCCTGCCTCAATCAATCAACCTAGAAGCATGAAATTTGGGGAGCATATACCTTACATGAAGTGAGCACCTACTAGGAGCTGATTTTTAGAAATTTAGAAAGGGAGTGTTAAGGGGCAAAACACTTTTCCCCTATATATAACATTGAAGATTGACTGATCAACACCCAGACCCAAGCCATGCACCTAAAAGCATGAAATTTGGGGAGCATATTCCTTCTGTGGTGTAAGCACTCACTAAGAACTGGTTTGGTGCAGGTGCTGCCCGATAGTACCTGCTCTCTGGTGTTGCTAGTTGGTATCCAATACCTAATTACAAGTAGGGATTATAAAAGAAAAACCCATGTGACGGACTGTCACATTCGTCTTGATACCTGCTAAAAGGGCAGGGCAATTCCTTATTTTGCACCCCCTTTCTAGTAGCACTTTACTCCGTACCTTGGAGATAAAGATGGGCAACCCAGCACTTTTGGGTTCCTTTAAAATCACCCCTCCTCACTGGGCTTGCACCCCAGCAGACCACCACCTCCGTGTTAAGCCCCCAGTGAAGATATTATGAGAGCAGCATACCCTGCTAACTCTCCCAGTAGTTTACTTTGCTTACTCCTGACCTTTCTGTTTCTACAAAGGAAGAAACCAGCCCAGCTAGAGCCCAGTCCCCATCTCAGAGCAACTCTACTTGTTGATTTCTAGATTAGCTAATTCATTAACCCTTATCACACAAGGGTACTATCGGTTGAGGCGTAATCAGCTTGGTAATTTAAATACAAATACAAGTTTATTCTAAGAGACTGTAGGCAGACAACATCTTACAACAATTCAGTTCCAACACTGGGAAATAATTAACAGGTGACTTAAGCTATGCTAATGAACTTATTAGGTAGGGATATGCAGTGGCTGGTGGCACCCAGTAGTGCCTGCTGCCCACTATGTGCGCCTGGTGCTCAGTGGTGCCACCTAGGGATAAAAAACCCCAAATAAGCAAGGTAAAAAACTGAATAAACAAATATGTTCTGCTTAAGAAATAGCCAGAAACCTTAACAAAACTTGCTCCTTTATTGCTGCAAAATGGAAACAACTCTTCAAGAGGAACTGGAAAATGTCAGAATTGTCACACCGAAGATCTGTGCCGCTCTCTCTACCTTTAGACAGCCTTATGGATGCTTGTGGGGAAACCCCATTCTTGGTTGCTCCAGGTGAATATGTCGATTGGACGGTCAACCCTCCAGAGCGGCTGCTTTTCAAAAGCCAAGTCCATCCGTCTGGGTCTTTAAGGTAAAACACTTTTCTTGGCCACCCGCCCATCCTTGTCAATGGCAAAATTATAGTTGCGTGGATGGTTGAGACACTCCTCAATCCTCTCGTCCAGGTTTTCAGGGGTGATGAAGCTCTTGACTTCCTCCTGCAGCAAAGGAGACAAGAATCATCCCGATGCACGAGACACAATCTCCTGATAGGGTCCGTTTCACAAGTTTCAGGCCATTTGTTCACCTGTGCCAGGGGAGGGGGCTGAGGGGCAATAGGTACCATCCTCAGGGAGGTGATGCACTGGGTGTGACCAAAATCACTTACCCCCAAATCCAGAGTTACTATGGGAGCACTTAAGAGACTTTATGTGCACCTGTAGTTAGTGCACCACCTAGTGAAAACCTATGGGAAATTCATATTGGAATCCAGAGTAAGTTGTTCTTACACCGGAGCAAGGACTCCCTGTAGTTACTCTGGATTTTGCCCCCCCCCCCCATTTTTTTTTTTGAAAAACATCAAGTCATATACCATTGGATCTATATTTTCCAGCCGAATCTAATGCAAAAAACAGCTTTGGAATATCTCCTTCGTATCAAAAAGTATGGCCCCAAAACAAAAATGCATGGAGCCCTATAGAAAGTGAAACACATGAGAAGGCAAATATGCCTTTGGCCGCAATCCTATGCATGACTACTCTGAAGTAAGCTCCACTGAGTTCAATGGGGCTTACTCCCAGGAAAGTGTTCTTAGGATTGCAGCCTTAGTCCATTGGAAACAGCAGACTGAGATGAATCCAATGCCCCAGAATGAATGCGGCCTCCACAAATCAACCCAAAAGGAAATCCCTGATAATTGCATTAAGCCCTATAGAAAGTGCAACTGAGCTACACAACCATGTTTAGAAGCAACATGCCTTGACTCGTGTTCAGGTCAGGTGCAGAGGAACGCAAGGCCATCAGAAAGGTCCCAATCCAGTGACAATGGAGCTCTACAAGTGCTCCAGATGTATGGTGGCCATAATTCTTTTCCACAAAACCAAGAGAGGACCCCCACTCTGTCGAGATTGCCAGTATGTCAATGCAATCCCCCAAAACCGGGACTGTCCTAGTTTTCTGGGACATAGGGCAACCCTATCCAGAAAGCATCCCAAAAAAGAATAAAACAGAGGTTTGAATTGGTAAGTCGAATTTTTTTTAAAAGAAAATATGAAAATATTAATGACTATCTAATTAACTGTATTAATTAATACTGATAATAATTAAATAATTTTGATGTATGGGGGTGTCAAAAATATGTGGGTCCTGGGTGCCAAATGACCTAGGTACACCACTGCTCTTGGGCTCTCTTCCAAATCAGCATTTTCCTTCCTTCTAAAGACCAGGGTGACCCTAACAAGCGCAACGGCCAGTGACAGCATGCAGAGGAGGGGACTCGATCCAATGCGCAGCTTCCTTACCTGCAACTGGAGCACCTCTTCCTCCTTCTCCTTGAGAAATTCCTCCAGAAGGGTTGCCTGATGCTGGACCCTTTGCAGTTGGCGCTCCTTTTCTTCTGCTGCTTCCTTTTGGAGACGTTCCTCCCTGGAGTTGGAGGGACAGAGCAGGCACTTAGGACTTTTCACTTCCCCAAATTAAGAGAGCTTTGGGGTGCAACCCAGAGTAACTACGGGGAGTCCTTGCTCCAGTGTAAGTACAATTCATTCTGGACAGCAATATGAACTTCCCATAGGTTTTCACTAGGTGGTACTGTAACTACGTCAACATAAATGTCTCTTACGTGCTCTCATATAGTTACTCTGGATTGTAGGAATAGTCTTTCTTTGTAGGGAAGGTGCTCCAACTCCTGGGAAATTCTGGCTGCCTTTTATTATATACTAGCAAAAAGTGTACCCGCACTGCAGGAGTAACATTTCCCCATATGCCATCCCCCCACAGCGCAACAACACCCCATGCAAAACTTCTCCCCAGGCGCAACTTCCCCCATGTGCCTGAACTCCTCATATGCAACATCACCCATCCGCATCAGTCCCCCATGCGCAACTTCCCCCCATGTGCAGAATCCTTGCCAGTGCAACCTCTTCCTCTGAACAACACCCCCTCAGTGCACCAGGCACCGAGCACCTAATTGGCTGGATGTTGGTCAGTCTCCCATGTTAAGTATAGGACAGAAACACGTTTTCAGCCCCTGAAGGGTTAAATTTCTCCAGATGGTTCTTGGTGGGTGTTCAGGTGACAGAAGGAACTCCCAGAATTCCATGCTTCAGGCCCAGCAGTTGGGGCGGAATGTTGCTGAGTCAGCAATTCTCAATGCAAAGTATAGGGAGGAAAACACGTTGCGCCCCTTTTCACCCCCTTCCGGTTGGAATTTCCGAAAACCGGTTCTTAGTGCACCCCTCCATCACGGAAGGAACACCCACCCCAAATTTCACGCTTCTAGGCTCACCGGTTTTGGCAGGGCGGTGGTGAGTCAGTGAGTGAGTGACTTATATATATAAATAAAATTTTATTTAATAGATTTGTACTCTGTCTCTGCCCCCAAAAGGCACCTAAGGCAGCTAATAATCAATAAAACACATAGTAAAATATAAATAAAAATGAAAAAATACAATTATAACAATAAAATACATTTTTGGTAACTTGGTAATGTATACTGTATATGCATACATATATCACGTATATATGTATGCATGCACATATATGCATACATATATGTACATATAGTACATACACATATACTGTACATATAGTGTACATGTGGGCTGTGGGTGGCACAAGTGGCTAAGGCGCTGTGCCTGTTAACCAGCAGGCCAGGGTTCGAGACCCGGTTCGGCCCCACAAGACAGGGTGAGCTCCTGTCCTTAGCCCAGCTCTGCGACGCCAGCTGGATCCAATTGTATTGGCTCCGCCTTTCCATTGGACTAATTCAGTGGTGTAGAGAGGGGGGATGTGCTGCTTGGGTAACAGCCTCTCCTCCATAACAATCCAACCCAGGCTTTTGTGCTTCGCATGCAGCGTATGCAGCGCCGAGCACGATACCATAGTCTTCCAAGACTGACAGAGGCCTGCTTTTTAGTGTACATATATGTACGCATAGTAAAATATAATTAAAATAAAAATGCAATTAAAACAACAAAACACCATTTTTGTCAGTCTGATTTGTATACACAGTAAAATATAATTATATGTGTGTGTGTGTATACATAGTAAAATATAATACAATTTCAACTTTTAGACTAGCATAGAGAGGGTGAAAGAGTGGAGAATGTGTTGAATGAATGAGTCTTGCATGTAACTGAAAAGTATTGAAAGGTGTTGAAAGAGTGAAACTGTCAAAAAGTGGAGACGCCTGTATCTGGCTGCACCTTCTTTCCTGTATGCGCCTGTTCTCCGCATCGTTCCAGGCCATGAGCTCCTGATGCTCCTTGGCTGCTGTGTCCTTCCTCTGCTGGCCCAGCTCCCCGACCCTCTCCTCGTACTGCCAGCGCAGCATCTCTTCCTTAAACTCTGCCCTGGAAGCGCGTGGAAGGAAATGTTAGAAGCTGCACCGTCCCCCCTCGCTACCATTTCCCCGCCCTCAGCAGTCACAGGAACACTCACTCGCACCCACAACAGGCAACTGGATACATGTTACACACTCATTTCCTCCTCCAGAGCAGCAGTGGCACAGCCAGCAGGGGGCAGAGAAGCCAGGCTTAGGGATTGGTGTGCAAGGGCCCCCTTCAGAGCCATTCCATTGGGCTCCCTGGCCTGGAATGGCTCCAAAGGAGAGCAGCCAATTGCACAACCCCTCCCAAGGGATTGCTCTGACTGCTCTGCACCCCTCTAGCTATGCCACCAGGGGTCCCACCCCATCCCTACCCACAGGCTGCTAGGGGTTTGGGGGTTTCTGTCCCACTGGGGGGCACCCTGGAGGAGAGTCTGGTAGGGGTTTGGGTGGAGGGTCTGTGACCGAACAGGAGGCACCCTAGAGGAAGGCCTGCTGAGGGTCACGGTCATCATGGGGGAGAGGAAGTCCTGCTGGGGACTGATGTGGAGGGGGGCTTCCAGGGCTCCCACCTACAAGTGACTTGTGCTGGGGGGGTCACTGCTCATGGGGGGCACCCTGGAGAGGAGTCATTGTGGGGAGCTGGGGGCCCCTGTCCTCAGGGGGGCTCCCTGGTGGAGGGCTTTGGGGGGGCGGGGGGCCCTGTCCTCAGGGGGGCTCCCTGGTGGAGGGCTTTGGAGGGGCGGGGGGGGCCCTGTCCTCAGGGGGACACCCTGGTGGAGGGCTTTGGAGGGGCGGGGGGGCCCTGTCCTCAGGGGGGGCTCCCTGGTGGAGGGCCTTTGGGGGGGCCCTGTCCTCATGGGGGGCTCCCTGGTGGAGGGCCTTTGGGGGGGGTGGAGGGCCTTTGGGGGGGTGGAGGGCCTTTGGGGGTTGGGGGCCCTGTCCTCAGGGGGGCTCCCTGGTGGAGGACATTTGGGGGCGGGGGGGCCCTGTCCTCAGGGGGGCTCCAAGGGCCTTTGGGGGGGCGGGGGGCCTCTGTCCTCATGGGGGGCTCCCTGGTGGAGGGGCTTTGGGGGGCCCTGTCCTCATAGGGGGCTCCCTGGTGGAGGGCCTTTGGGGGGGCGGGGGGGCCCTGTCCTCAGGAGGGGCTCCCTGGTGGAGGGCCTTTGGGGGGGCCCTGTCCTCAGGGGGGCTCCCTGGTGGAGGGCCTTTGGGGGGGGCGGGGGCCTCTGTCCTCATGGGGGGCTCCCTGGTGGAGGGGCTTTGGGGGGGCCCTGTCCTCATAGGGGGCTCCCTGGTGGAGGGGGGCCTCTGTCCTCAGGGGGGCTCCCTGGTGGAGGGGGGCCCTGTCCTCATGGGGTGCTCCTTGGTGGTGGAGGGGCTTTGGGGGGGCCCTGTCCTCATTGGGGGCTCCCTGGTGGAGGGGGGCCCTGTCCTCATAGGGGGCTCCCTGGTGGAGGGGGGCCCTGTCCTCATGGGGGGCTCCCTGGAGGAGGGCCTGTGGGGGTCTGGGGAGTTACCTGAGCGAGGCCTTCTATGGGGCTGTTCTGGGGCCTTGTGGGGAGGAGGCTCACCTGAGGGCGCGGAGGACGAGGCGGTGCTGGAGGTACCTGCGGGCGGCGAGCAGGAGCTCTGCGGGGTCCACGGGGGTGGGAGTCCTAATCCTCCCGGCCTTCGACTTGGCGGGGGGGTCTGTGCGGGACTTGCGGCCCCTGCAGGGAGCTGCCATGAGGGGGGCGGGGCCTGGCCGGGCCAGGAGGGGGGCGCGGGGTCCGCGCAGGGAGAGCAAGCCCCTCAGCATCCCTCCGGAACTGCCTCTTCCCGCGCGCCGCACTCTGGGAAGCGCACTCTCCCAGCCAATGAGGAGCGCCGGTGAAGCGGAAGCGGGTCGAGAGGCACCACGGGAGATGTAGTTTTATCCCCTCTCTGGGCACAAGCGAAGCGGAAGTCCCACCTCGCACCCGAAAAATGAGCCGGAAGTTCATCGAGAGGCACGATGGGAAGAGTAGTGTTTTGCTCGCTTCGGATTCGGAAGCGGAAGTTCCACCTGTCGGATCACAAGCAAAGCGGAAGTGATCGAAATGCACGATGGGAGATGTAGTTGTGCAAGGATATAGGAGACCTCCCCGCCTCCCCTGAGACTTCTCAGCCGCCAAGGCTGTGGTTCCCTAAGTGGGGGTCGTGACAGCAGCAGCCATCTTGAAATCTGGAGCTGGGAGCAGCCATTTTGGAGAGAGGCTCTCAGGCCACCCGCCTCACTTGGGACTGTCACTGAACACACTCTGAGGGCTCTGACGTCACAGTGATGTCACTTCCTGTTATGATAGTACTTATGACACCACTTCCTGTTGCGGAGTCGCTTCCTGTTATGATGTCACTTCCTGTTTATACCAGTTCCTATTACAGCATCACTTCCTTTTATGGTGTCACTTCCTGTTATGATGTCACTTCCTATTACAATTTCACTTAATGTTATGATATCACTTCCTTTAATGATTTCAGTTCCGGTTATGACATCACTTCCTCTTATGATGTCACAGCCTATTATCATGACACTTCCTGTTTTGCTACTTTTCGTATGATGGTACTTCCTGTTTCAGCATCATTTCCTGTAACAGCATCACTTCCTGTTATGATGTCACTTCGTGTTTTGCTACTTTTCTTATATCAGTTCCTATTACAGCATCTCTTTTATGGCATCACTTCCTGTTACGATGTCACTTTCTCTTATGATGTCACTTCCTGTTATGATTTCAATTTCCGGTTATGACATCACTTCCTCTTATGATGTCACTTCCTGTTATTACATCACTTCCTGTTATGGCGTAAGTTCATGCTATATCATTTACTCTAATGATGTCACTTTGTTACAATTTCACTTCCTGTTTTGGCATCACTTTCTCTTATGTTGACACTTTCTGTTATGGCATCATTTATTCTTATGATGTCACTTCCTGTTATTACATCACTTCCTGTTATGGCGTAAGTTCATGCTATATCATTTACTCTAATGATGTCACTTTGTTACAATTTCACTTCCTGTTTTGGCATCACTTTCTCTTATGTTGTCACTTTCTGTTATGGCATCATTTATTCTTATGATGTCACTTCCTGTTACTCCACACCATTTCATGACATCAGTTCCTGTTATGACGTTACTTCCAGGATGGTGACATCACTCCCAGGGTGTCGCAGACAGATGGTCATTTTGAGAAGTGTTCCTGGGCTGTAATGCTTGAGAGCCAGTGGCATAGTGGGGGGGGGGTGGAGGAGTCCGTCTTGGAGGGAGTCTTGCCAAGGGGTCCCTCCCTTCACAGCCATTCCAGGGTGTGGGGAGCAAAATGGGAGGGACTCCTCAGTGAGCCTCCCACCAAGACGGACTCCTCCTCCACCCCTTGAGAACACTACTAAGGGTTTATTCCCCTCTGGATGTCCCCCCTCTCTTGCCCGCTTCATGAAGGAGGTGTTTGGTGGAAACGCATCACAAACTGGAAGACGGGAAGAGGCACCACAGTCCCTGATCCCAAAGCAGAAAAGCACCAACTCAAATAGTTTTTTCAGTTTTTTTTTATTAGGGGGCCTAGAACGGCTTCATTCTGTGCCCGGCAGAGGGAAGAGCTTCAGGACGAACCTCTGCTGATCCCTGAGACCTTTGTCAGCATCTAGAATAATAACAGAAACAAAAACAGTTGGAACCAGAGCAAGAAGGCAAAAGATTTGAGATTTGCAAAATGGTCAAGCCCAGAGACTGCAGTCCTAAACTTTCCTGGGAGTAAGAGCTATTGGACATAATGGGACTTACTTCTGAGTAGAAATGGGTAGGATTGTGCTCCCAATGTGTTTATAGTTCTGGGTGGACATTTCCTTTCAGACTGGGCCGTTTTGATGTACAGAATTACAAATAAAATACGGTGTTGTGTAACTGATTGATTGTAAGGGCTGTGATGGCACCAGCTGCGTACCCAGACCAAGCCACACTGGGTGACGTGTCCGCTGGAGGAGTCTGACACTCCTCTGGCCGGCCCCAGGGGTCAGCCAGTCATTCCGGCTGGCTCTGAGGTGGAGCGGAAGCCAGAAGCTGTCACTCTGACTTGGAGCCAGCCAGAATGGCTGGCTGAGGCGCTGTGCACAAAGACGCACATGTCTGAGACTTTGGACATGTGCAGTGTGTCTCTGCGCACCCAATGGGCCCTCCTTAGAAGGCAGAGCCAGCTGCTCCACCTCCGGAGCAAGGGCCAATGGCTGTGCTTTCAGACATGCGCAGTGCATCCCTCTGCGCTGGTCAGCTTCAGAAGCAACACTGCACATGTGCTAACTTTGGTGCCTGAGCAGTGTCGCAAGGGGCGGTGCGCGCATCCCAGGGGTGATGATGCACTGTGGCCCTGCACCAGGTGACACATGGGCTCCAGTCGCCCCTGGGTGGCACAAGTGGTTAAGACATTGTGCCTGTTAACCAGCAGGCCAGGGTTGAGACCCGGGTGGGTCCCACAAGATGCGGCGAGCTCCTTTCCTTAGCCCTGCTCCTGCCAACCTAGCAGTGTGAAAGCATGTAAATGCAAGCAGATAAATAGGTACCCCTTGGTGGGAAAGATAACAGGATTCTGTGTGCCTCAATGTCCGGTCATGCCGGCCCCATGACCACGGAAGTGTCTTTGGACAATGCTGGCTTTACAGGCTTTTAAACAGGGATGAGCACTGTAGTCTGGTTGGATATACTGGCAGTTAACCTGCGGGGAGACCTTGATTGATTGAAATGAGCAGAACCTCCCAACTTCTTTGTGAATTTTCCAAGACCTCTCATTATCAATATGCGATGCATAATTTTAATCTTATTTTGGGGCTCTCTGCCAACCTATAATCCACCTCTTGTTTAAGGCGTGGTTTCCCCATGATAAGAATGCCAGCTCTGATTGTTGTCCACATCAGTTCATTCCCAGTTTACCGATTAAAAAGAGAGCAAAACAGGGAAAAGTAGGTCCTGGTGACTCCCCGCTAAGTGCTGCACCCTTTTTGACATCCACCTACATTTGTCCCATTTCTTGTCTCACCCCCCATTTTTAAATTTCTCTTACCTTAATTCTCTTTTATCTTTCGCACCAGATCTTCAAAAGTGTCCTGCAGACAAATTAGAAAATGGGAAAACATTATCAGTCACAACCATTGTGTAGGTTTCATTAGAAAGTAAAGGTATCTCCCTTTTAATCGTGACTATGGGCTGTGGGTGGCACAAGTGGCTAAGGCACTGTGCCTGTTAACCAGCAGGCCAGGGTTCGAGACCCGGGTCGGCCCCACAAGACAGGGTGAGCTCCTGTCCTTAGCCCAGCTCTGCGATGCCAGCTGGATCCAACTGTATCGGCTCTGCCTTTCCATTGGACTAATTCAGTGGCGTGGAGAGGGGGGGTTTGCTGCTTGGGTAACAGCCTATCCTCCATAACAATCCAACCCAGGCTTTCGTGCTTCCCATGCAGCGTATCCAGTGCCGAGCACGATACCATAGTCTTCCAAGACTGACGGAGGCCTGCTTTATGGATGGTGCTCATCTCTGTTACAAGGCCAAAGAGCCAGCGTTGTCTCAAGACACCTCCATGGTCATGTGGCCAAACTCAACACCAAAGCACATGGAATGCTGTTATCTTCCCTGTGGAGTTTATATGCAGTTTACATGCAACTGCTGGGTTTGAATGTGTTTTATTGGGACCGACTATATGCCACAATCCTATCCACACTTTCCTGGGAGCAAGCACTAATGGATTCAACGGGACTTGCTTCTGAGTAGATGTGCTTAGGATTGCACTGAAAGTGTCTTAAAGTAGTGGCTGGAAGTGATGCAGATGAACCTGCCACTAACCCAACCCTCAGTATTAGGTGTCAATATTTCCATACCTACAGATCTGGTTAGCCTCGGGGAAGGACATAAACCCTCTAGTGCAGTGATTTTCAACCTATTTCATCCCGCAGCACACTAACAAGGCATGAAAGTGTCAAGGCACACTATCAATTGCTTTTGCCATTGACAAGGCAAACCAGGCTGTTCAAATCCCCCACTTTTCCTATTAATTAATTTCAGTCCCCAAATTCCCATGGCACACTGGCTGAAAACCACTGATCTAGTGCCCCATGATGAAAGAAAGGCAGAAAGTATTATAAATGACATCTATGGAGTAGTAATTCAACTCCTCCTCCTCCTCCTACTACTACTACTACTATGGTAGACAAAAACCAGCTGTCAGAATTTATTAGAATTATTATGAGAATTATTGAAATTATTTGATACCTTTGAAATCATTCTGTGGGCTGCCTATAGTAAAGGACACGCAGCCAAGCACCGTACAGACATTAGACAATGGCTGCAGACACACATTCCCAGACAGAAGCTTCCCATCAACATTCACAGGCTCCCCGGAGAGGAGATGAGAACATCACAATGCCCCTTCTCCTTTCCCAGGAGTTTGATAGTTATCAGTGATTAGCCACTTAAGGCTTGTAAAGCTAGCCAAGCTAAGACAGGAAACTCTCTTGGTCTTCACCTGACCCTGTGGCAATAATAAAGAAGCGCTAAGTGGGAAAAGGAATAAGAACAACGAGATGGAAGGAAGGAAAACAATGACTTAGGAATATTAATTGTCAGGCAGGACGAAAAAGGCTTATTTGAAGCCCAAAGATCATAAAATTAAAATAAAGTTTTAATTTCTTCTTTTTGTATTAACAGAAGCCCAAATGGATCAAATAAATGTTAAACCCATATGTGCTTAACTTCGTATGACAGTTGTGAGGTTTTCCATTGTAATTGTATCTCCCTAATCTCACCTCTTTGTGTATAACAGGAAACTCTAAAGAAGGATCTCTTGTACACCTGTGAGAATATCTCCGTCACAAAGAAATAATCCCTTTTTGTAAAGAATGAATACGTGACTGAAGGGGTAGAAGAAGTGTGTGCGAAATGTACAAGAGGTCTCAGTCTTTTTGTAGGACGAAACTCTGTCCGACTGGGATCTGGAGCTCCAATAAAGAAATCTCTTGCTTGCATCAGCGTCTCCTGGGTCCTCTCTGGATTAATCTCCCAATCTTCCTATTACACTACTACTACTACTACTACTACTACTACTACTACTACTACTACTACTACTAAAACCCTGTCATGCAGGGTGTTCAGCTGAAGAAGGATGGAAGTTGCGGAGAAAGATTGGAAAGTTGGACTCATTAACCCATTGCAGGATTTCTTGAACCCCCAATTTTTGTGTTGAACCTTGCAGTGGCATAGCCAGAGGGGGACTGAGCAGTCAGTCTTTGAGGGAGCCTCACACCTTCGGAGCCACTCCAGGTGGGGAGAGAGATTCAAATTAAGAAATCTGTTCAACTTACACTCT
The DNA here is from genome assembly GCA_030015325.1 of Cryptoblepharus egeriae. Lineage (NCBI taxonomy): Eukaryota > Metazoa > Chordata > Lepidosauria > Squamata > Scincidae > Cryptoblepharus > Cryptoblepharus egeriae. The sequence continues at coordinate 3,377,171 of JAREYC010000007.1, read as the reverse complement.
GGGCTTCTCTCTTTGATGCCACTGTTATCCACCTCCATGGACAGTTAGTAAACCAGCAAGGACTTGGTCCGCCACCTTCTTCCTGGCTGATAGACAATGGGAGAAGAGTCAGCAAGCAAAGGGCCAGGATCATCCAACGCATGGTGGTGGATCTTCAAGACTTGTGCAGGGGCTGGCAATGGGGCACCTGTGCGATGTGATTCCTGGCAGGACATGATTTTTAAATGCTCTTCTTCAAATGATGTGATTCCATTATTGGGATTGTGATCTCAGTGTCATTATCCCATTATCAGCACAGGCTTACAGGAAGCACATTAAGCGAGTCTGTGGGGTGCAGTTAATAGGAAACATGTTTGTTCTGTTCCAGCTCCACATTGATGGACTCCAGCAGCTGGTACACACTGCACACAAACAGGTCCTGTACTGATTTGGTGCTTCCCATGCGTACCAAATGGGCACCTGTGGTGAACATGAAACACCACGCACTTGTTCTGGTCCAGCTCCACATTGATGCACTCCAGCAGCTGGTACACACTGCGCACAAACAGGTTCTGTACTAGTTTGCTTTCCATGCGTACCAAATGGGCACATGTGGTGAACATGAAACGCCACGCACTTGTTCTGTTCCAGCTCCACATTGATGCACTCCAGCAGCTGGTACACACTGCGCACAAACAGGTCCTGTACTAGTTTGGTGCTTCCCATGTGTATCAAATGGGCACATGTGGTGAAGATGAAATGCCATGCTCTTCTAGAGCAGAAAATCGGCCCAAGCAACAAAGGGAACTATTTGAGGGAACAGAAAATGAGATAATGAATGAATGAATGTGTGGAGGTATTTTGTGATGGGGGGGGGGGGGCTAGAAATGAAGGGGTGCACAATTTTTAGGGTGATGTGTCAAGGGAGATCTGTGGCGAGGGTTGGGATGATTCATCCCAGATAGAGAACACTCTTTCTCGCTATGTCCCCAGTGTTCAGACCGTACCTGAGATCAGGGTGATCATATGTCTCCTTTTCCAGAACATGTCCACTTTTAAAGATTTGTGCCCTGGAATTTTTTTTATAATTAATAAATACATAATAAATCTATGTAACAGTTTTAAATTTAATAATAATTAATGTAGTTTTAAGTGGCTGCAGTGGCTCAGTGGTTAAATGTGCTGTGAAGTGCCTGTTCTGAAGAGACCGGAGTTGAAGACCCAAGTACTTCAAGACAGGAGTGGACTCCCATCCTAAGCCCAGCTCCACCCAATCTAGTTCAAAAGCATGCAAATGCAAGTAGATAAATAGGTACCACCATGAGGTAGTACTTCCATGCGCATGTGAGGCCACACGATCACAGGGGCATGTTTGGACAATGCTGGCTCTTTTCCTTAAAAAACAGAGATAAGCAATGCTTCCTAGAGTTGGTCATGACTAACAGAGCATCGTGTGTGGGAACACCTTTGCCTTTACTAATATGGTTTAAATTAACAATATGAAAGCAATAACTGTGAGTGCTTTTACCTTTCATTTTGTTGTATCCTACATTTTTTCTTGGGTGTCCTCCGTTTTGTGAGGATCTTGTCCTCTATGGTCACCCTGCATTGGGATAATAGAAGTACATTGGAAGTGAAACTAGAAATTTTCAGCCTGGCTAGGCTGAGACTGAGGGACACCATTTTATTTTGTAATAAATTCTTTTTTTTTACTGTCCAGTTTGGTCATTGACAGACATAACTGCTTTTTCTTGCTCATGATCTTCCAAGACACTTTTAAAAAAGAGTCCCTAAAAGATCAGTTAACCCCCACCCCATATCACCGTACTGCCCTTTTCTCGCTGTAGTCTGTGAATCACTAATCCCTTGGTCCCAGAAGGAAGAAATGTGGGATTTTAAATAAATAAATAAATAAATAAATAAATAAATAAATAAATAAATAAATTTGCACAGCTAACCTGTTACCTTTATTGCAATGCCAAAATAACATAAATGACAGTTTTTTGTCATAGTACAAGTTTCATTTTGCACATGCGTTTTGTTCGCTGTACATATCCGATATAGAAAGGTACATCCCATTGACATAGCACTGACGTCGCCTATAAGTTCATATGAAGAGTGTTCCTCTCTCACCGACTTGGGATCTTCTCACTCTTGATCACAAACTGAATCTAGCATGCAGCCCTCTGAAATGAGAAGGGAACACATCATGGAGAACCACAAACACACCTAGGGTTGCCACATGTCCTGAAAAATAGGCACAATCCCAATTTTTTGAGGATTGTGTTCACATACTGGCAAATGCTACAGAGGGTGCTGTCCTAATTTTGTGGAAGAGAGTTCTGGCAACCCTAATCTAGCCTTCCCCAAGCATCATTGGAGGAAAATGGCATGTACACATGACGTGTGGCAGATACAATTACTCCTGTTTCACTGCATTGTGAAAGACATAAGAATCCAAGTGCACAAAATCCATGTGCGGAATATGAATTAGTTGCTGCAAAGCCCTCGGCCAGCAAATAAGACTTTTTGTAGGGGGAGGTTTAGGAAATGGGGTGATCCTCTTACCAGTGTTGCAGCAGATGCCAGCGGCGGCACAGGTGCCTCCATTGTGCCCACACGCTTTCTTTCCAGACTCACAAGGGGTAGGGAGGAAGTTTTCTTCTTGACATCTCAGGGTTTCTGCGGTGCCAAAATAGCAGCCCAGCTCTTCCCCACAGCAGAGGTTGGGCCCAAAGCAATTTCCCCTATTTCTAGGCCCACAGGAGATGCACTGAAAAGAAAAGAAGCACAGTTTTGTAAAGCATCCATGCCCCGATCCATAGCACTGACGACCACAGAACTGGTCAGTGATGCATCAGGACCAGAGGCGTATGTAGGCAAAAGGATGCCCATAGCAAGGACTGAAATGTTGCCCCTATCAAAACACCTGAAACCCACCTTTTAGCTAATGTTACAAGTCAATACCAGACTACTATAATATCAAATATGTGCCCCTGGCACGAGACACTTTGTGCCATAAATAATGTACGCCTCTGACCAGGGCCAAATTAGGATCTGTGCATTTTGGACTCCCAAAGAGTCCACTTTCTCAGATCTCCGATTCCTGTCCCACCTACCTTTCGGACGTCCATGTCCAGGATGGAGCGCTTCCCTCCAATGGGGCAGTTCTGGATGTAGCAGGCTGACGAGAGGGCCACAAGCCCAAGCAAGCAGAAGGCCAGAGCCTTGACGGACATGGTTCTGGCCACCTCCGACTGCTTCTTCCACTCAGTGGTGATGGGAATGGTCTCCTAGGGTTGTGCTTTGATGGCCACTGGTATTTATGGCGACGGACAGACCTGCTTGGCCATGCCATCTCCCTTGTTATGCGCGTTTCTTAAAACACACAAGGCATTGCCTTTCACGCCACTCGCCTCACCTAATCATCTAAGGTCGAGGATGTGAGGTCACAGAAATACCGACAATTTTCTTCTCTTTCCACACTGGGTGGAAGGTTGTCAAAGGCCAAAGAAGAAGTCAGTGATGTCATTGAAGATACTTTGCTTTGGAATTTCAAGAGGTCCAAGATGAAGGTTGTCTTTAGTCTGCGGTGGGGGGAAGCTCTGCACACCCCATCTCATATTAGAAGCATCTCTAGCAGCCAAATCCTATTTAACCTAGTTGCATCTCCTCTCCATAAGGGAACATTTTTAACCCTCTGATGCTTTGATGGCTCTACCCAAATCCGCACTACTTGGACCTGGGAAGGTAAACTGAGGCCAGAAAAGGAGATAGGATATTGGTCTGATGCGGCACTGAAACCACTTCCTTCCAAGCCTGAGTCTTCCCTCCACTGCACCACCACTAGAGTGACCGATGTCCTCTTTTTCCAGGACTTGTCCTGGATTTTAGCTTTGTGTCCTAGAAAAAAATTCAGTTCCTCCTTTTTCATGTAAGTGGGCCACATGTTGCCTTCTTGTAATTAATACATTATATGAAATAAATTATATGTAATAATCTTAAATTTAATAATAAACTGTGTCTAAATTAATAAATAACGCTGTATCTAAATTAAGCACATGGTCGGATTTCCCGAGGAGATGCTCAGGAGTGCCAAGACTGGCTCTAAGGGCACAATCCAGAGTAACTATGGAGAGTCCTTGCTCCAGAGTAAAAACAATTTACTCTGGATTGCAATATAAATTTCCCATTAGTTTTCACTAGGTGGTGCAGTAACTAGGGGTGCACATAATGTGCTCCCGTAGTTGCTCTGGACTGTAGCCTAGGTCTTCATGTTAAGTTAGGCTCTCCACAGAAAGATGATGGGGTCTTAGGCGACTGCCAATTTCTTAACTTGCAGAGTGATGGTTGCTGTGTCAGAGTTGGTATCATAGATCAATGCTGGAACATGATTGGCTAAGGCTTCTGGTGATGTATATTCATCTATACATCTAAAAACCCCAGCGAGGGCACCAGATGCGGCCTTCGGCTAGCCTCAATGTGGCCGCCAGCAAGACTACTCTATCTGGCCCTTGGGCAAGCCTTGTAATCCACTTCAATATGTAAATTTATGTAAATTTATTCAAATTTCAGATGATGTGGCTCTCCTACCATAAGGTTTGGAAGCTCTGACCAGTATCCACAGTTTTCCATGCTCCACTATTCCATGCTCCAACCATGCATGGAAGATCCTCTACATGTACAACCATATGCACATCATGAGAACAATTTAGAGGAAGCTATTATCTATATATATAAAAGAAAAAAGTCACTCACTGACTGACTCACTGACTGACTGACTCACTGACTGACTCACTCATCACCGCCCTGCCAAAACCGGTGGGCCTAGAAGTGTGAAATTTGGGGTGGGTGTTCCTTCCGTGACTGAGGGGTGCACTAAGAACTGGTTTTCGGAAATTCCAACTGGAAGGGGGTGAAAAGGGACGCAACGCGTTTTCCTCCCTATACTTTGCATTGAGAATTGCTGACTCAGCAACATTCCGCCCCAACTGCTGGGCCTGAAGCATGGAATTCTGGGAGTTCCTTCTGTCACCTGAACACCCACCAAGAATCCACTGGAGAAACTTAACCCTTCAGGGGCTGAAAAGGGGGCAACAGGTTGCCCCATGGGCAATTTGCACATGGGGGATGATGCGCATGGGGGGATGATGCGCACGGGGGGATGATGCGCACGGGGGAAAGTTGCGCATGGGAAAAGTTGTGCATGGATGAAGTTGCGCATGGGGTAAGTTGCATATGGGAGGAAAGTTGTGCATGGGGAAAGTTGCGCATGGGGTGAAGTTGCGCCTGGGGGAAGTTGCGCCTGGGGGAAGTTGCGCATGGGGGAAAGTTGCACATGGGGGAAAGTTGCGCATGGGGAGAAGTTGCGCATGGGGGGAAGTTGCTCATAGGGGGAAGATGCGCATAGGGGGAAGTCGTGTATGGGGGAAAGTTGCGCATGGAGGAAAGTTGCACATGGAGGAAAGTTGCGCATGGGGTGTAGTTGCGCCTGGGGGAAGTTGCGCATGGGGGAAGTTGCGCATGGGGAAAGTTGCACATGGGGGAAAGTTGCGCATGGGGAGAAGTTGCACATGGGGGAAGTTGCACATGGGGGGAAGTTGTCCAACTTTCCTACATGCGCAATTTCCCCCATACGCAATTTCCCCTCATGCGCAATTTCCCCTCATGTGCAGCATCCTCGCCAGCGCAACCTCTTCCTCCGAACAACATCCCCCAGTGCACCTGGGTCTGAGCACCAAATTGGCTGGATGTTGTTCAGTCTCCCATGTTAAGTATAGGACAGAAACACGCTGCCCCCTTTTCAGCCCCTGAAGGGTTAAATTTCCCCACATGGGTTCTTGGAGGGTGTTCAGGTGACAGAAGCAACTCCCAGAATTCCATGCTTCAGGCCCAGCAGTTGGGCGGAATGTTGCTGAGTCAGCAATTTTCAGTGCAAAGTATAGGGAGGAAAACGCGTTCCGCCCCTTTTCACCCCCTTCCGGTTGGAATTTCTGGAAACCGGTTCTTAGTGCACCCCTCAGTCACGGAAGGAACACCCACCCCAAATTTCACGCTTCTAGCCCCACCGGTTTTGGCAGGGCGGTGATGAGTGAGTCAGTAAGTGAGTCAGACAGTTAGTGTCAGTGAGTCAGTCAGTCAGTGACTTTTCTCTTTTATATATATAGATATACCATGGCTGTTAAAGAGAAGTGGTGGGGGACTCTCCAAAGAGAACACTGTGTATGCGTAACCAAGAATATGTCCCTTGTACCCCAAGACAAATATGTCTTATGCTTTCCAGCCACATGTGATTGTAGCTATTTCAAATCTCATCCAAAGCTTGTAACGAGGAACAAGTTTGTAACGAGAAACGAGTTGTAATGCTTTTAACGAGGAATGAGTTGTAAAGCTTGTAACGAGGAACGAGTTGTAAAGCTTGTAACGAGGAACAAGTTTGCTAAAAATGAGAACCTTCGTGGAATAGATTCCTATCTCCGCTTTAATTGCCCTTATTCATCCTCCACTGAAAGTATCTGATTGGAGGACAGAGGACTTTGAGCATCTTGCCAAGCATGGAAATCAAGGAACAGCATTCCCTGGAGGTATATAAATGGAGAAGGTGTCCTGGCGGCAGCACCACTTAACCATCAAGAGCCAAGAGGGCAGAACACTTTGGTGTCTTGCAAGGCCGATAAGATGCAGAAAAGGTTTCTTGGCATTTGCTTTCTTTTTTCTCTCCTCTTTTCCACCATGTGGAAGGTTGGAGCCCAAGAGTGCCCCTGTGATGCTGGTCCAGAAGCAGCTGGCCCATGTTATTTACAAAACTGCCCACGAGGAGGAAAGAGAGCTGTCAGTCTTGAAGTGAGTGTGACGTCCCTGTATGCCAGAATGTGAGATGCACTATCCTTGATCAGTCAACTGGACTACTATTTACTCAAATCAGTCACCTTTTAAAATTGGGGTGCATGTTAGATTCAGTGGTGCACTAGATTTGAGTAAATATGATATTTTGATTATAAGTATAGACAATATTTATTCTCCTTTAATCCTTTGCTGTCGATTGGGGAAGGGGTTGTCCTCAGAGCCAACACGCTGCTGTAGGTGCCACTGGATTTTGTGCATCATTCACAATGCACTTCTACTTTTGGCAATTGATAATCCCGGTAGTGCCTGTTACTGGGTGGTGACTGGTGTCTGGTGGTGCCCATTGTCACCCACAGGTGCCCACTGCTGGGTAGTGCCCACTGGTGCTGGGTAGTGCCCACTGGTGCCCGTTGCCAGGTAGTGCCCACTGGTGCCTTTTGCATGATGGTCTCCAGTGCTGGCAGACTCCTGGAATCAATCAATCAATCAATCAATCAATCAATCTGTCTGTCTGTCTGTCTGTCTGTCTACCCTACCTACCTACCTACCTACCTAGCTAGCTAGCTAGCTACTGAATTTATGTACCACTTTTCAACTAAAACGTTCATAATGTGGTTTACAAAGAAAATGAAAAAATTAGTAGGTAATTAATAGCTACTGGGTCCCTGTCCCAAAAGGGCTCAGAAAGTAAAATGCAAAAAGCGATGCCCTGATATTGGATGAATCTTTTGTTGAGTAGGAATAATCTTGCTTTGCTTTGCATGACTTAAGTCTGTCAAGATAGAGGGAGGGGACTTTCAGCATTTGCAGACGGACAAGGGGTAGTGGCACCTAGTGGTTAGCCTGTCCTCCTCCCCTTTCTCCTCCATTATGTCATGCTCCTGAGTCAAAGCAACCACTGAGACCACAAGGGACATCCATTTATGGACTTATTCTTCTTTTCTAGGAGGAGGCATCAGCTGCTGAGGCTGGTACCACAGAAGCCATTGACTGAATGGGGGAAGCTTCCTCCCCATCCCAATGGGCTCCAGCAGGTAAATTCCACATTGGGGGGCGGGGTATATGCTCAGGAATGACAGTCCATTTCCCATAGACCTGTCCAGCTTTCTTCCTCCCTGAGGCCCTTCACATAGGGTTGCCATAATTCTCTTCCACAAAACTGGGACAGGACCCCTTGTCAAACTCACCAATATGTGAACACAATCCCCTAAAACTAGGACAGTAGCGGTTTTCTGGGACATTTGGCAACCCTACCATCACAACACTCTCTTCCCAGACCAGAGAATGCTACAAAGCCCTTTTTTTCCTTTTAATATTATCAGAGTTGAGCATCTCCCCTTCTAGCGCATGGGTCCCGGAGGTGGAAAGTGAGGCACATTGTTGGGAGGTGGGATGTGCCCTCCTTTTCACTCGTGGCCTTGGGACTCGTCTCCCCACAGTATCTATGACAGATCTTTTATTTTCCAAGACATCCACATTGGGATCCAACTTGTCTAAAGCCCATCCCTGCTGCTGTCACGGTCCATATCATGACCCCATTTAATGAATTAATAAATTTAATTTTTCTGTTTTCCTCCTTACTGTGTGAGTTTCACCTGAGACCACACTAGTAACATTCTTTGTCTCATACAAAAGCAGGTGATGCCCACAGGGCAGGGGGCGGGATAGTGAGCACCAGTGACCAAAACTGCAGCTTTTAGGAATAAATCTCCATCATACTATGTTGGGTTAGATGCTTCATTTACAGCAGAATGCAATTTTTTTTAAAAACTGGAGTGACATATCTCAAATCTATCAAAATATCTCCAGTCTAGCTAAAGGTATTGCAAAAAAGGAAAAAAGGGGAAGGAAACAAAATTGCAACCTGGAGGATGCTGTTTTTAACTGCATTTTTGGCTTTCTGTATAGCAACATGTCCTGCCTGGAATCGGTTTCCCTGATGAAGTTCTCCTGATGAAAAAACTATATTTCCTTAATTCAAAATAAACCAACTGACCGATCATTTGAAGAACTGTTACTCTGACGCAGGATTCAATCAATAAGATATTAGTAAAATGATACCCTGGAGGGGTGATGCCACTATTAATCAAAACTGATTGTAGGAATTTGTAGGAATAATACAATCATGACATATACAATTCAATGTGTAATTTACAACAGAACTCAATTAAATTAACTGCTTTGAAATATCTTTATGTTATCAAAAATAAAAAAGTAAAACAAATAATAATAAATAAAAATAAATAAAAATATCTTTATTTTTATCAAAATGTCTTTATTTTCTCAAAATACAAAAAAAAAAAAAAACCAAGCATGGCAGAGTGATGGTACATCACCAGGCTCACCACTTGTGATGTTGACCTGCACACTGCATGCATTCTTTTTGCCTTCCTCTTACCAGTTCCTCCCTTCCTCTGACTTTTTCCCTTCCTCTTACTTTACTGTGATGGCAAACGGGAGTGACTGTGATGGGCCCAGTATCAGGCAAATATCTGGAGGAAGAACTCAAGGAGGAGGAGAAAGAGATGCTCCAGTTACAAGTGAAGAAAGCTGTGTGCATTGGACGGAGTCTCCACCTCCTGGCACTATTATTATTAGTGCCCCGTTGGGATCCCCGTTCCAGTTGGGGTGAACAAGGAGGATGGCAGAAAGTACAGATTCAGATGAGAGTATTCAAAATTGGCAGAGGGACAATTTCATGTTCATTTTTAAAAAAGTTTAGAGCAGGGGTGTCTGACCTTTTAGCTTCCCTGGGCCGCATTGGAAGAGAACAAGTTGGTTTGGGCCACACAAAAGCACTAACAATAGCTGATCATCCAAAAACCATAGAAGACAGGGTCCTTCAAAAGTCCAGATTTTCCACTGGAAATCTGGACCCTTCAAATTTTTCGGGAGGAACCTCTCCTCCTTTTTGGGTGCCAGCATGGTCAAGCTTTGCTCTGGAGTAAGCTCCGTGGCTTAATGGGCTTACTCCTGAGTAAACATGGCTTTGCACAACACAAGTTACTTCAACATACATGATCCTGACTCGTACACACAAGGACACACAAACACTCATACACACAAGGACAGACTCATACACACTCACACACTCACCTGAAGGCTGCAGAGGTGGCCCAGCTTGCCCAGAAAAGTGGTGGCTGGACACCAGAGGCCCAACCTGGCGGTGGGAGGGAGGGACAGTGCAGCAGCAGTGATGGCCAGAAAAGCATTGGCTGCTCGCCAAAGTCCTAACCTGGCTGGGGAGGGAGAGGGGAGGGAGCCCCAGAGCCGCACACGCAGCCACGCCAAAGTTTAAATTGCATGCCCAAATTTTAAAGTGCACGTGCAGCTATTTAAAGTGCACGCACAACCATTTAAACGGCTGCCGCAGCTAAAGAGTATCCCAAAGGAGCTCTGGGGTTCCCTCCCCCCCAAAAAGGGGTTTGTGCAGGAGACCTCAGGGGGCCACATCCATAGGCGTCCTGGGCCCCATGCGGCCCCCGGGCTGCAGGTTGGACAAGCCTGGTTTAGATTAATTGTCCCAGTTGGAAGAAAAATTGCAGATCATAGGGATATAGTATCTTCTGCTCTGTGGATGGAAAATATATATGAAATTAATCAAACAATATCCAGGTACTTTATTATAGGTTCACTTGGATCTGTGCCAATCCTTGGCTGCTGTGGGTCTGAATGAGTGCAAGGGGATATGGTGAGTGTGGACAGGACATGAGGTTATTATCAGCAGCTCCCTGTTCTCCATATCTCCTGGTGGTCTCAGTTCCTGCCTGATACCTCCTCCTCACTCACAACCAGCCCAATCTTCCCTTCTCTAGACATCATGGTAACCTCAGTTCTCTCTCAGTCCTCCCCCCATGCCCTCATCTACATCCTCCATACTCACAGCCCAATTCTCCCCATCTATGACTTCTGGTGGCCTAGACTCCTGTCTGATGTCTCCTTCCCTCCACAGTCCACCCGATGCTTTCCCTCTATATTTCTTGGTGGTCTCAATTCCAATCAGATCCTCTTCCTCTGTGCTCTGATATGCTTCTTTCCCCACCATAAATCACCCAAATCAACTCCTCCAACTGTGTCTGGGAGCTGGACAGGTGTATGGGGAATTCCTGAGCACGGACCCCGGAGGTGGAGTCTTCCAGTTGGAGCCCTCCAAGTAGGGTCACCATATGTCCCAGAAAATTGGGGATTGTCCCAGTTTGGGGGAATTGGATTCACATTCTGGCAAGTTTGACAGGGGTCCTGTCGTGGTTTGTGGAAGAGAATTATGGCAACCCTCCCTCCAATGGGTTGAAGGTAGGGTTGCCATAATCCACAACTGAGGATGGACGTACCTTGTGGTCTCAGCCTAGGGTTGCCATATTTCACTTCCACAAAATCAGGACAGGACCTTCTGTCCCATTTGCTAGTATGTGAACACAATCCACCCAAAACTGGGATTGTCCCTGTTTTTAGGGATATATGGCAACCCTATCTCAGCCCCCACTCATAACTCTGATGGCTCTTTCTCCTCCTGGCAGGTAGTTCTGAATAGAGCATGGCTCTGGATCACTTTCAGAATACTGCTTTATGGAAATGGTGAGTTAAGACAGAAAGTGAATGGAAATGTTGCCCTCATCTTCAAGGTCTTGTAAAGAGGAGCACTCAGGTCTCCTGATTTTGGAGGACCTCCTTCCAGGTCACCCTTCCCCTTAATAGCCTTCAAGAACATGGCAATGACTCTCGATTTCCATGCTTGTCAAGGTGTGCAATTATCCTTTGCCTTCAAACCAGGCACATCATGCCAAGGATTAATGGGGGAGATCAGAGCAGAGATCAAAATCTATTCCACAAAAGGTTCTCGTTTATGGTGAATGTGTTCCTCATAACAAGCTTGGGTGAGTTTTGCAGAAGCCACATTGCCTGGGTGACCACATAGAACTTGTCTCGTGGGTCCTCTGGAGCTGTGGGGCAGCGCTGCAGTTGACAGATGGACGCAGCCAGGCAGGCAGATACTCCTGATGGTGCTGCTGCACTTCTGGCCGGCCGGCCGGTTGATATGTAGCCATAGTGGAGGAGCCAGATGGGCGTGCGCCCATGCAGGAGAAGCAGAGCGGCAAAGCACAGCATGTCTTCTTGCTGCTCTGCTGCGTGTGCAACTCTGGTCTGCATTGTGGTGGGGGGAGCAGTTCCTGGCCTGCCTCAAAGTGCTCTGGGAAGACCAGAGCTGTGCATGTGCAATTTAAAGATGGTAGTGCCCATGGGGCTGTTCAACACACAGCCCAATGTTTCCTGGACCGCATTCTTGGCCGAACTGGGCCGCATGCAGCTTGTGGACTGCATATTGGAGAAGCCTGGCTTAGAGGAATCTGAGAGTCCTCCGTCCTTCTTAACAACCATGACAAAAATACTGTACTTACTAGAATGTAAGGTGCACCTATTCCAGCTGCATTTAGTCTCCAAAATCAGGGTGAAATTTGAAACTATAGTTATTTATTAATAAATAATATATATAGAATGGAGCATATAGACCATATAGAATGGAGGACAGAGTCGCTATACATTTAACCATTGCTTAGAAGATGGAATTGGGGCAGGTGCTGCTTTTTAAACCCTTCGCTGTTGAGCTAACCCTACCTCAATTCCCTCTTCTGTGCCATGCTTAAAAGTACAGGACCATTATTAAGCCAATAGGGTGACCAGATGACTGGAAAAACCCGGATTTGTCTGGGTTTTTAGCCTCCTGTCCGGGTGTCCTACATTTTGGCATCATTGTCCTACATTTTGGCTTCATTTTGAAACTTTGTGATGGTGCACAGTATCCATCATGCCATATGTCGTTGGATTCATGTTGAAGAGCAGAATCCAATGAAAAAAATCAGTTTTGAGATATCTCCTTCCTATCAAACGTTACGGTCAAAAAACTGAAAAACAAAAAATGTATTTTTTGGCAATTTGTTTTCAGCTGGTAGGAATTTTGGCCTTGGGGTTCAGGAATTTTCGGTTTGGCATCTGGTCACCCTGGGGGAAGGGGAGGAAGAGGCAGACTGGGAAGGTTTCTGGCTCTGGGGGAAACAGGCAGGGCTCTGGAGCAGCCCAGGGATCTGGGGATCTCCCTACCACTGAAGGGGATCTATCCTCAGGCTGCCCTCCTAGCCACACTTTCCTGGGAGTAAAGCCCCCATTTAACCTTGTTGGAGTGGGTTCTGGAGTAGCCTGGGGATCTGGGACGCATTGGTGGCTCAGGAACGATGTCAAACTTCTCACTAACTTTGACTGCAAGTAAGTTAACTGTGTTAACTATGTTTTCTATGGTTTTTTGGATGGTCAGCTATTGTTAGTGTTTATGTGCAGCCCAAACCAACTTGTCTTCTTCCAATGTGGCCCAGGGAAGCTAACATGTTGGACACCCTTGCTCTAAGGATACTTGCTCACCTTCTTCTGGAAATAGTCATGTACACCATGGACAGGGTGATCTGATGCCAAACCTCAAAAGGAGGACAAGGTCTTGGATTCCTCTCAGCCTAGCCTTTCTGGCAGACAATGGCATGTTTGCCTACTCACGAGTAAAGCTGCAATACTGGGCACTTTCACTTTCCCTTAGAGTTCAAGGCATATTTTTTATTTTTAGTGTTTTGGCCATAACTTTTGACAGGAAGGAGATATTTCAAAACTTTTTTTGCATTGGATTCTGCTCTTCAATATGAATCCAACGACATATGACATGATGGGGTCCTGCACACCACTGCAAAGTTCCAAAATGATACCAAAACGGAGGACAATGAAGTCCTTTTGGAAGACACCCAGACAGGAGGCGAAAAAGAGGACAAATCCCGAAATGTGTGGTTATATGGCACCCTGACCACTGGGTAGTAGCAGCAAGGTGTATAAAGTTAAAAGTAGGGAGATTGCATGGAAGGTGTGGGCTGCAAGGGACAGAGGATCTATGCCAATTTTCTGCAACTTCTCCTTAAGGAACATTGAGGATGAGTACCTGAAAAAGGCCTTTGTGCACAAAGCCAAATATGGCTTTGCTTTCCAACCACACATGATCGTAGCTGTTCCAAATCTCATCCAAGTTTGTAACGAGGAACAAGTTTGCCATAAATGAGAAACTTCGTGGAATAGATTCCTATCTCCGCTTTAATTGCCCTTATTCATCCTCCACTGAAAGCATCTGATTGGAGGACAGAGGACTTTGAGCATCTTGCCAAGCATGGAAATCAAGGAACAACATTCCCTGGAGGTATATAAATGGAGAAGGTGTCCTGGCGGCAGCACCACTTAACCATCAAGAGCCAAGAGGGCAGAACACTTTGGTGTCTTGCAAGGCCGATAAGATGCAGAAAAGGTTTCTTGGCATTTGCTTTCTTTTTTCTCTCCTCTTTTCCACCATGTGGAAGGTTGGAGCCCAAGAGTGCCCCTGTGATGCTGGTCCAGAAGCAGCTGGCCCATGTTATTTACAAAACTGCCCACGAGGAGGAAAGAGAGCTGTCAGTCTTGAAGTGAGTGTAACGTCCCTGTATGCCAGAATGTGAGATGCACTATCCTTGATCAGTCAACTGGACTACTATTTACTCAAATCAGTCACCTTTTAAAATTGGGGTGCATGTTAGATTCAGTGGTGCACTAGATTTGAGTAAATATGATATTTTGATTATAAGTATAGACAATATTTATTCTCCTTTAATCCTTTGCTGTCGATTGGGGAAGGGGTTGTCCTCAGAGCCAATATGCTGCTGTAGGTGCCACTGGATTTTGTGCATCATTCACAATGCGCTTCTACTTTTGGCAATTGATAATCCCGGTAGTGCCTGTTACTGGGTGGTGACTGGTGTCTGGTGGTGCCCATTGTCACCCACAGGTGCCCACTGCTGGGTAGTGCCCACTGGTGCCAGGTAGTGCCCACTGGTGCCCGTTGCCAGGTAGTGCCCACTGGTGCCTTTTGCATGATGGTCTCCAGTGCTGGCAGACTCCTGGAATCAATCAATCAATCAATCAATCAATCAATCTGTCTGTCTGTCTGTCTGTCTGTCTACCCTACCTACCTACCTACCTAGCTAGCTAGCTACTGTATTTATGTACCACTTTTCAACTAAAACGTTCATAATGTGGTTTACAAAGAAAATGAAAAAATTAGTAGGTAATTAATAGCTACTGGGTCCCTGTCCCAAAAGGGCTCAGAAAGTAAAATGCAAAAAGCGATGCCCTGACATTGGATGAATCTTTTGTTGAGTAGGAATAATCTTGCTTTGCTTTGCATGACTTAAGTCTGTCAAGATAGAGGGAGGGGACTTTCAGCATTTGCAGACGGACAAGGGGTAGTGGCACCTAGTGGTTAGCCTGTCCTCCTCCCCTTTCTCCTCCATTATGTCATGCTCCTGAGTGGGGAAAAGCATAGGTACCATGGAGACAAAGCAACCACTGAGACCACAAGGGACATCCATTTATGGACTTATTCTTCTTTTCTAGGAGGAGGCAGCAGCTGCTGAGGCTGGTACCACAGAAGCCATTGACTGAATGGGGGAAGCTTCCTCCCCATCCCAATGGGCTCCAGCGGGTAAATTCCACATTGGGGGGGGCGCGGGGTATATGCTCAGGAATGACAGTCCATTTCCCATAGACCTGTCCAGCTTTTTTCCTCCCTGAGGCCCTTCACATAGGGTTGCCATAATTCTCTTCCACAAAACTGGGACAGGACCCCTTGTCAAACTCACCAATATGTGAACACAATCCCCTAAAACTAGGACAGTAGCGGTTTTCTGGGACATTTGGCAACCCTACCATCACAACACTCTCTTCCCAGACCAGAGAATGCTACAAAGCCCTCTTTTTCCTTTTAATATTATCAGAGTTGAGCATCTCCCCTTCTAGCGCATGGGTCCCAGAGGTGGAGAGTGAGGCACATTGTTGGGGGGTGGGATGTGCCCTCCTTTTCACTCGTGGCCTTGGGACTCGTCTCCCCACAGTGTCTATGACAGATCTTTTATTTTCCAAGACATCCACATTGGGATCCAACTTGTCTAAAGCCCATCCCTGCTGCTGTCACGGTCCATATCATGACCCCATTTAATGAATTAATAAATTTAATTTTTCTGTTTTCCTCCTTACTGTGTGAGTTTCACCTGAGACCACACTAGTAACATTCTTTGTCTCATACAAAAGCAGGTGATGCCCACAGGGCAGGGGGCGGGATAGTGAGCACCAGTGACCAAAACTGCAGCTTTTAGGAATAAATCTCCATCATACTATGTTGGGTTAGATGCTTCATTTACAGCAGAATGCAATTTTTTTAAAAAACTGGAGTGACATATCTCAAATCTATCAAAATATCTCCAATCTAGCTAAAGGTATTGCAAAAAAGGAAAAAAGGGGAAGGAAACAAAATTGCAACCTGGAGGATGCTGTTTTTAACTGCATTTTTGGCTTTCTGTATAGCAACATGTCCTGCCTGGAATCGGTTTCCCTGATGAAGTTCTCCTGATGAAAAAACTATATTTCCTTAATTCAAAATAAACCAACTGACTGATCATTTGAAGAACTGTTACTCTGACGCAGGATTCAATCAATAAGATATTAGTAAAATGATACCCTGGAGGGGTGATGCCTCTATTAATCAAAACTGATTGTAGGAATTTGTAGGAATAATACAATCATGACATATACAATTCAATGTGTAATTTACAACAGAATTCAATTAAATAAACTGCTTTGAAATATCTTTACGTTATCAAAAATAAAAAATAAAACAAATAATAATAAATAAAAATAAATAAAAATATCTTTATTTTTATCAAAATGTCTTTATTTTCTCAAAATACCCCCCCCCCCCAAAAACAAGCATGGCAGAGTGATGGTACATCACCAGGCTCACCACTTGTGATGTTGACCTGCACACTGCATGCATTCTTTTTGCCTTCCTCTTACCAGTTCCTCCCTTCCTCTTACCAACTGGGGTCCCTCAAAAAGCGCCAACATGTGTTAGGTATGCAAACAACCATAAGCCATGTGTGAGTAATTGCACACAAAGCTGTGCCTTTCGGAGGACTCTTATGGGGAGATCTGCTTCGCGTGCCTCCCATCCACCACCCGTCCCTGGTCAGGAGACATTCAACAGTGTTGACCTGCACCCAAACCAGAAACATGGAAAAACCTCAAGCCACCTGACCTGGTTATGCAGTATGATGGAGAAACTGGGACCAAGGCTGGGATAACATCCAGGCAGAGAGAAGTTGTGGAGCTCCTGCTTAATGCTCCTCTGACATTTTCTGCTGTTTTTCCTCATTCAAAACCATTGGGAGCCTGCTTTTGATCTCCTAACTAAGAGAAAAAAAAGTAATTTTTCCTTGTGTGCCTCTAAAGTAGCACACTATCTTCTTGGAAAAGCTCCATCTTGGGTCTCCTGATTAGAGGCACTTGGAGGGTGTTTGCGCCATTGAGCTCATCAACAGTCCAAAACTGTGAGATGCTGCAAATTTAACCACTCACTCTAGAAGTATTGCTAATTCTCCCCACTTAATGTAATTTCAGTTTATGGTGCGCATGCGTGACACATGTAGGAATAGGGACATGTGCCTGTGAAGGAGCAGTGTGAGCAAAGCACTGTACTCCATTTTGGAAGCCAGTTAATTTTCCAGAAGCATCAAAGCAGAGGACACAAATGAGCCACAATTGGGCCCAATCCTGCAGGCAGCAACAACACTGGAATTTGAGTACCAGCAGTGCAGTGTGGTTTACTGTGATGGCAAAGGGGAGTGACTGTGATGGGCCCAGTATCAGGCAAATATCTGGAGGAAGAACTCAAGGAGGAGGAGAAAGAGATGCTCCAGTTACAAGTGAAGAAAGCTGTGTGCATTGGACGGAGTCTCCACCTCCTGGCACTATTATTATTAGTGCCCCGTTGGGATCCCCGTTCCAGTTGGGGTGAACAAGGAGGATGGCAGAAAGTACAGATTCAGATGAGAGTATTCAAAATTGGCAGAGGGACAATTTCATGTTCATTTTTAAAAAAGTTTAGAGCAGGGGTGTCTGACCTTTTAGCTTCCCTGGGCCGCATTGGAAGAGAACAAGTTGGTTTGGGCCACACAAAAGCACTAACAATAGCTGATCATCCAAAAACCATAGAAGACAGGGTCCTTCAAAAGTCCAGATTTTCCACTGGAAATCTGGACCCTTCAAATTTTTCGGGAGGAACCTCTCCTCCTTTTTGGGTGCCAGCATGGTCAAGCTTTGCTCTGGAGTAAGCTCCGTGGCTTAATGGGCTTACTCCTGAGTAAACATGGCTTTGCACAACACAAGTTACTTCAACATACATGATCCTGACTCGTACACACAAGGACACACAAACACTCATACACACAAGGACAGACTCATACACACTCACACACTCACCTGAAGGCTGCAGAGGTGGCCCAGCTTGCCCAGAAAAGTGGTGGCTGGACACCAGAGGCCCAACCTGGCGGTGGGAGGGAGGGACAGTGCAGCAGCAGTGATGGCCAGAAAAGCATTGGCTGCTCGCCAAAGTCCTAACCTGGCTGGGGAGGGAGAGGGGAGGGAGCCCCAGAGCCGCACACGCAGCCACGCCAAAGTTTAAATTGCATGCCCAAATTTTAAAGTGCACGTGCAGCTATTTAAAGTGCACGCACAACCATTTAAACGGCTGCCGCAGCTAAAGAGTATCCCAAAGGAGCTCTGGGGTTCCCTCCCCCCCAAAAAGGGGTTTGTGCAGGAGACCTCAGGGGGCCACATCCATAGGCGTCCTGGGCCCCATGCGGCCCCCGGGCTGCAGGTTGGACAAGCCTGGTTTAGATTAATTGTCTCAGTTAGAAGAAAAATTGCAGATCATAGGGATATAGTATCTTCTGCTCTGTGGATGGAAAATATATATGAAATTAATCAAACAATATCCAGGTACTTTATTATAGGTTCACTTGGATCTGTGCCAATCCTTGGCTGCTGTGGGATATGGTGCAAGGGGATATGGTGAGTGTGGACAGTGCAAGGGGATATGGTGAGTGTGGACAGGACATGAGGTTATTATCAGCAGCTCCCTGTTCTCCATATCTCCTGGTGGTCTCAGTTCCTGCCTGATACCTCCTCCTCACTCACAACCAGCCCAATCTTCCCTTCTCTAGACATCATGGTAACCTCAGTTCTCTCTCAGTCCTCCCCCCATGCCCTCATCTACATCCTCCATACTCACAGCCCAATTCTCCCCATCTATGACTTCTGGTGGCCTAGACTCCTGTCTGATGTCTCCTTCCCTCCACAGTCCACCCGATGCTTTCCCTCTATATTTCTTGGTGGTCTCAATTCCAATCAGATCCTCTTCCTCTGTGCTCTGATATGCTTCTTTCCCCACCATAAATCACCCAAATCAACTCCTCCAACTGTGTCTGGGAGCCTGACAGGTGTATGGGGAATTCCTGAGCACGGACCCCGGAGGTGGAGTCTTCCAGTTGGAGCCCTCCAAGTAGGGTCACCATATGTCCCAGAAAATTGGGGATAGTCCCAGTTTGGGGGAATTGGATTCACATTCTGGCAAGTTTGACAGGGGTCCTGTCGTGGTTTGTGGAAGAGAATTATGGCAACCCTCCCTCCAATGGGTTGAAGGTAGGGTTGCCATAATCCACAACTGTGGATGGACGTATCTTGTGGTCTCAGCCTAGGGTTGCCATATTTCACTTCCACAAAATCAGGACAGGACCTTCTGTCCCATTTGCTAGTATGTGAACACAATCCACCCAAAACTGGGATTGTCCCGGTTTTTAGGGATATATGGCAACCCTATCTCAGCCCCCACTCATAACTCTGATGGCTCTTTCTCCTCCTGGCAGGTAGTTCTGAATAGAGCATGGCTCTGGATCACTTTCAGAATACTGCTTTATGGAAATGGTGAGTTAAGACAGAAAGTGAATGGAAATGTTGCCCTCATCTTCAAGGTCTTGCAAAGAGGAGCACTCAGGTCTCCTGATTTTGGAGGACCTCCTTCCAGGTCACCCTTCCCCTTAATAGCCTTCAAGAACATGGCAATGACTCTCGATTTCCATGCTTGTCAAGGTGTGCAATTATCCTTTGCCTTCAAACCAGGCACATCATGCCAAGGATTAATGGGGGAGATCAGAGCAGAGATCAAAATCTATTCCACAAAAGGTTCTCGTTTATGGTGAATGTGTTCCTCATAACAAGCTTGGGTGAGTTTTGCAGAAGCCACATTGCCTGGGTGACCACATAGAACTTGTCTCGTGGGTCCTCTGGAGCTGTGGGGCAGCGCTGCAGTTGACAGATGGACGCAGCCAGGCAGGCAGATACTCCTGATGGTGCTGCTGCACTTCTGGCCGGCCGGCCGGTTGATATGTAGCCATAGTGGAGGAGCCAGATGGGCGTGCGCCCATGCAGGAGAAGCAGAGCGGCAAAGCACAGCATGTCTTCTTGCTGCTCTGCTGCGTGTGCAACTCTGGTCTGCATTGTGGTGGGGGGAGCAGTTCCTGGCCTGCCTCAAAGTGCTCTGGGAAGACCAGAGCTGTGCATGTGCAATTTAAAGATGGTAGTGCCCATGGGGCTGTTCAACACACAGCCCAATGTTTCCTGGACTGCATTCTTGGCCGAACTGGGCCGCATGCAGCTTGTGGACTGCATATTGGAGAAGCCTGGCTTAGAGGAATCTGAGAGTCCTCCGTCCTTCTTAACAACCATGACAAAAATACTGTACTTACTAGAATGTAAGGTGCACCTATTCCAGCTGCATTTAGTCTCCAAAATCAGGGTAAAATTTGAAACTATAGTTATTTATTAATAAATAATATATATAGAATGGAGCATATAGACCATATAGAATGGAGGACAGAGTCGCTATACATTTAACCATTGCTTAGAAGATGGAATTGGGGCAGGTGCTGCTTTTTAAACCCTTCGCTGTTGAGCTAACCCTACCTCAGTTCCCTCTTCTGTGCAATGCTTAAAAGTACAGGACCATTATTAAGCCAATAGGGTGACCAGATGACTGGAAAAACCCGGATTTGTCCGGGTTTTTAGCCTCCTGTCCGGGTGTCCTACATTTTGGCATCATTGTCCTACATTTTGGCTTCATTTTGAAACTTTGTGATGGTGCACAGTATCCATCATGCCATATGTCGTTGGATTCATGTTGAAGAGCAGAATCCAATGAAAAAAATCAGTTTTGAGATATCTCCTTCCTATCAAACGTTACGGTCAAAAAACTGAAAAACAAAAAATGTATTTTTTGGCAATTTGTTTTCAGCTGGTAGGAATTTTGGCCTTGGGGTTCAGGAATTTTCAGTTTGGCATCTGGTCACCCTGGGGGAAGGGGAGGAAGAGGCAGACTGGGAAGGTTTCTGGCTCTGGGGGAAACAGGCAGGGCTCTGGAGCAGCCCAGGGATCTGGGGATCTCCCTACCACTGAAGGGGATCTATCCTCAGGCTGCCCTCCTAGCCACACTTTCCTGGGAGTAAAGCCCCCATTTAACCTTGTTGGAGTGGGTTCTGGAGTAGCCTGGGGATCTGGGACGCATTGGTGGCTCAGGAACGATGTCAAACTTCTCACTAACTTTGACTGCAAGTAAGTTAACTATGTTAACTATGTTTTCTATGGTTTTTTGGATGGTCAGCTATTGTTAGTGTTTATGTGCAGCCCAAACCAACTTGTCTTCTTCCAATGTGGCCCAGGGAAGCTAACATGTTGGACACCCTTGCTCTAAGGATACTTGCTCACCTTCTTCTGGAAATAGTCATGTACACCATGGGCAGGGTGATCTGATGCCAAACCTCAAAAGGAGGACAAGGTCTTGGATTCCTCTCAGCCTAGCCTTTCTGGCAGACAATGGCATGTTTGCCTACTCACGAGTAAAGCTGCAATACTGGGCACTTTCACTTTCCCTTAGAGTTCAAGGCATATTTTTTATTTTTAGTGTTTTGGCCATAACTTTTGATAGGAAGGAGATATTTCAAAACTTTTTTTGCATTGGATTCTGCTCTTCAATATGAATCCAACGACATATGACATGATGGGGTCCTGCACACCACTGCAAAGTTCCAAAATGATACCAAAACGGAGGACAATGAAGTCCTTTTGGAAGACACCCGGACAGGAGGCGAAAAAGAGGACAAATCCCGAAATGTGTGGTTATATGGCACCCTGACCACTGGGTAGTAGCAGCAAGGTGTATAAAGTTAAAAGTAGGGAGATTGCATGGAAGGTGTGGGCTGCAAGGGACAGAGGATCTATGCCAATTTTCTGCAACTTCTCCTTAAGGAACATTGAGGATGAGTACCTGAAAAAGGCCTTTGTGCACAAAGCCAAATATGGCTTTGCTTTCCAACCACACATGATCGTAGCTGTTCCAAATCTCATCCAAGTTTGTAACGAGGAACAAGTTTGCCATAAATGAGAAACTTCGTGGAATAGATTCCTATCTCCACTTTAATTGCCCTTATTCATCCTCCACTGAAAGCATCTGATTGGAGGACAGAGGACTTTGAGCATCTTGCCAAGCATGGAAATCAAGGAACAACATTCCCTGGAGGTATATAAATGGAGAAGGTGTCCTGGCGGCAGCACCACTTAACCATCAAGAGCCAAGAGGGCAGAACACTTTGGTGTCTTGCAAGGCCGATAAGATGCAGAAAAGGTTTCTTGGCATTTGCTTTCTTTTTTCTCTCCTCTTTTCCACCATGTGGAAGGTTGGAGCCAAAGAGCGCCTCTCTGAGGCCGGTCCAGAAGCAGCTGGCCCATGTTATTTACAAAACTGCCCACGAGGAGGAAAGAGAGCTGTCAGTCTTGAAGTGAGTGTAACGTCCCTGTATGCCAGAATGTGAGATGCACTATCCTTGATCAGTCAACTGGACTACTATTTACTCAAATCAGTCACCTTTTAAAATTGGGGTGCATGTTAGATTCAGTGGTGCATTAGATTTGAGTGAATATGATATTTTGATTATAAGTATAGACAATATTTATTCTCCTTTAATCCTTTGCTGTCGATTGGGGAAGGGGTTGTCCTCAGAGCCAATATGCTGCTGTAGGTGCCACTGGATTTTGTGCATCATTCACAATGCGCTTCTACTTTTGGCAATTGATAATCCCGGTAGTGCCTGTTACTGGGTGGTGACTGGTGTCTGGTGGTGCCCATTGTCACCCACAGGTGCCCACTGCTGGGTAGTGCCCACTGGTGCCGAGTAGTGCCCACTGGTGCCGAGTAGTGCCCACTGGTGCCCGTTGCCAGGTAGTGCCCACTGGTGCCTTTTGCATGATGGTCTCCAGTGCTGGCAGACTCCTGGAATCAATCAATCAATCAATCAATCAATCAATCAATCAATCAATCAATCAATCAGTCTGTCTGTCTGTCTGTCTGTCTGTCTGTCCTACCTACCTACCTAGCTAGCTAGCTAGCTACTGTATTTATGTACCACTTTTCAACTAAAACGTTCATAATGTGGTTTACAAAGAAAATGAAAAAATTAGTAGGTAATTAATAGCTACTGGGTCCCTGTCCCAAAAGGGCTCAGAAAGTAAAATGCAAAAAGCGATGCCCTGACATTGGATGAATCTTTTGTTGAGTAGGAATAATCTTGCTTTGCTTTGCATGACTTAAGTCTGTCAAGATAGAGGGAGGGGACTTTCAGCATTTGCAGACGGACAAGGGGTAGTGGCACCTAGTGGTTAGCCTGTCCTCCTCCCCTTTCTCCTCCATTATGTCATGCTCCTGAGTCAAAGCAACCACTGAGACCACAAGGGACATCCATTTATGGACTTATTCTTCTTTTCTAGGAGGAGGCATCAGCTGCTGAGGCTGGTACCACAGAAGCCATTGACTGAATGGGGGAAGCTTCCTCCCCATCCCAATGGGCTCCAGCGGGTAAATTCCACATTGGGGGGGCGGGGTATATGCTCAGGAATGACAGTCCATTTCCCATAGACCTGTCCAGCTTTCTTCCTCCCTGAGGCCCTTCACATAGGGTTGCCATAATTCTCTTCCACAAAACTGGGACAGGACCCCTTGTCAAACTCACCAATATGTGAACACAATCCCCTAAAACTAGGACAGTAGCGGTTTTCTGGGACATTTGGAAACCCTACCATCACAACACTCTCTTCCCAGACCAGAGAATGCTACAAAGCCCTCTTTTTCCTTTTAATATTAACAGAGTTGAGCATCTCCCCTTCTAGCACATGGGTCCCAGAGGTGGAGAGTGAGGCACATTGTTGGGGGGTGGGACGTGCCCTCCTTTTCACTCGTGGCCTTGGGACTTGTCTCCCCACAGTGTCTATGACAGATCTTTTATTTTCCAAGACATCCACATTGGGATCCAACATGTCTAAAGCCCATCCCTGCTGCTGTCACGGTCCATATCATGACCCCATTTAATGAATTAATAAATTTAATTTTTCTGTTTTCCTCCTTACTGTGTGAGTTTCACCTGAGACCACACTAGTAACATTCTTTGTCTCATACAAAAGCAGGTGATGCCCACAGGGCAGGGGGCGGGATAGTGAGCACCAGTGACCAAAACTGCAGCTTTTAGGAATAAATCTCCATCATACTATGTTGGGTTAGATGCTTCATTTACAGCAGAATGCAATTTTTTTTAAAAACTGGAGTGACATATCTCAAATCTATCAAAATATCTCCAGTCTAGCTAAAGGTATTGCAAAAAAGGAAAAAAGGGGAAGGAAACAAAATTGCAACCTGGAGGATGCTGTTTTTAACTGCATTTTTGGCTTTCTGTATAGCAACATGTCCTGCCTGGAATCGGATTCCCTGATGAAGTTCTCCTGATGAAAAAACTATATTTCCTTAATTCAAAATAAACCAACTGACTGATCATTTGAAGAACTGTTACTCTGACGCAGGATTCAATCAATAAGATATTAGTAAAATGATACCCTGGAGGGGTGATGCCTCTATTAATCAAAACTGATTGTAGGAATTTGTAGGAATAATACAATCATGACATATACAATTCAATGTGTAATTTACAACATAATTCAATTAAATAAACTGCTTTGAAATATCTTTATGTTATCAAAAATAAAAAAGTAAAACAAATAATAATAAATAAAAATAAATAAAAATATCTTTATTTTTATCAAAATGTCTTTATTTTCTCAAAATACCCCCCGCCCCCCAAAAAAACAAGCATGGCAGAGTGATGGTACATCACCAGGCTCACCACTTGTGATGTTGACCTGCACACTGCATGCATTCTTTTTGCCTTCCTCTTACCAGTTCCTCCCTTCCTCTGACTTTTTCCCTTCCTCTTACCAACTGGGGTCCCTCAAATAGCGCCAACATGTGTTAGGTATGCAAACAACCATAAGCCATGTGTGAGTAACTGCACACAAAGCTGTGCCTTTCGGAGGACTCTTATGGGGAGATCTGCTTCGCCTGCCTCCCATCCACCACCCGTCCCTGGTCAGGAGACATTCAACAGTGTTGACCTGCACCCAAACCAGAAACATGGAAAAACCTCAAGCCACCTGACCTGGTTATGCAGTATGATGGAGAAACTGGGACCAAGGCTGGGATAACATCCAGGCAGAGAGAAGTTGTGGAGCTCCTGCTTAATGCTCCTCTGACATTTTCTGCTGTTTTTCCTCATTCAAAACCATTGGGAGCCTGCTTTTGATCTCCTAACTAAGAGAAATAAAAGTAATTTTTCCTTGTGTGACTCTAAAGTAGCACACTATCTTCTTGGAAAAGCTCCATCTTGGGTCTCCTGATTAGAGGCACTTGGAGGGTGTTTGCGCCATTGAGCACATCAACAGTCCAAAACTGTGAGATGCTGCAAATTTAACCACTCACTCTAGAAGTATTGCTAATTCTCCCCACTTAATGCAATTTCAGTTTATGGTGCGCATGCGTGACACATGTAGGAATAAGGACATGTGCCTGTGAAGGAGCAGTGTGAGCAAAGCACTATACTCCATTTTGGAAGCCAGTTAATTTTCCAGAAGCATCAAAGCAGAGGACACAAATGAGCCACAACTGGGCCCAATCCTGCAGGCAGCAACAACACTGGAATTTGAGTACCAGCAGTGCAGTGTGGTTTACTGTGATGGCAAAGGGGAGTGACTGTGATGGGCTCAGTATCAGGCAAATATCTGGAGGAAGAACTCAAGGAGGCGGAGAAAGAGATGCTCCAGAACGACATGCTCCAGTTACAAGTGAAGAAAGCTGTGTGCATTGGACAGAGTCTTCACCGCCTGGCACTATTATTAACCACTGTTCCAGTTGGGGTGAACAAGGAGGATGGCAGAAAATACAGATTCAGACAAGATTATTCAAAATTGATATGCTTCTTTCCCCACCATAAACCACCCAAATGAACTCCTCCAACTGTGTCTGGGAACTGGACAGGTGTATGGGGAATTCCTGAGCACGGACCACGGAGGTGGAGTCTTTCAGTTGGAGCCCTCCAAGTAGGATCACCATATGTCCCAGAAAATTGGGGATTGTCCCAGTTTGGGGGAATTGGATTCACATCTTGGAAGTTTGACAGGGGTCCTGTCACGGTTTGTGGAAGAGAATTATGGCATCCCTTCCTTCAATGGGTTGAAGGTAGGGTTGCCATAATCCACAACTGTGGATGGACGTACCTTGTTGTCTCAGCCTAGGGTTGCCATATTTCTCTTCCACAAAATCAGGACAGGACCTTCTGTCCCATTTGCTAGTATGTGAACACAATCCACCCAAAACCAGGATTGTCCCGGTTTTTAGGGATATATGGCAACCCTATCTCAGCCCCCACTCATAACTCTGATGGCTCTTTCTCCTCCTGGCGGCCAGTTCTGAATAGAGCACAGCTCTGGATCACTTTCAGAATCCTGCATTATGGAAATGGTGAGTAAAGACAGAAAGGAAATGAAAATGTTGCCCCCATCTCAAAGGTTTTTGCAAAATGCAATAAGAGGATCATTCAGGTCTCATGGTTTTGGAGGACCTCCTTCCAGGTCACCCTTCCCCTTAATAGCCTTCAAGAACATGGCAATGACTCTCGATTTCCATGCTTGGGAAGGTGTGCAATTGTCCTTTGTCTTCAAATCAGGCGCATCATGCCAAGGATTAATGGGGGAAATCGGAGCAGAGATCAAAATATATTCCACAAAAGGTTCTCGTTTATGGCGAACATGTTCCTCATAACAAGCTTGGGTGAGTTTTGCAGCAGCAACAGTCACGTGTGGCTCAAAGGAAGAAGCCTGGGTGACCATATAGATTGGTCCTGTGTCTTTAAGCATTGCATTGAAGAGGGAATTGAGGCAGGTTTAGCTCAATATGGAATGGTTTAAAAAGCAGCACCTGCCTCAATTCCATATTCTAAGCAATGTTTAAATGTACAGGGACTCTGTCCTCCGTTCTGTATGGTCTCTATGCTCCATTCTATATATATTATTAATTAATAAATAACTATAGTTGCCAATTTTATCCTGATTTTGGAGACTAAATGCAGCTGGGGAGATTTGGTCTTACCTGTGTAAGCCCCCTGCTCAGTGGAATGTCTATGGTGGGGTCAGCCTTACTTGGGATGCACTCCCATCCAGAAGGCAGGGCCAGTCAAAGTCTTCGTGGAGGGGGTGCTCCCTCTGTTCCCCAGTCTGTCCAAGCAGAAGACGAAATCTCCAGGTACAATAAATGGTGTAAGTATCACCGAGGTCCCACTCCAGCAAGGCAGGAGAACTGCACATGCTCAAGAGTGAGTTCAAGAAGATAAACACAACCTGAAAGTAGAATAGGAACATGCAACAAACCAAAGGTAACGAACACATAGGCATGTGATAGGAACAGACAGGAACCAGCTGGGACCCCCAAAGTCCCCAAGGCCAAGCAAGCAGTTTTGCCCTCCCTCCCTGCACTAACTGCATGTTCCTCAGGGTTCGCAACCCAGCAGCAGCAAGGGTGGGCCTGACCCCAACATGGACATACCACTGAGAAGGGGGCTTACAGAGGTGAAGTCAAATCTCCCCATTCTCCATGGTGCAGTCAGCCTCACATGGGACATACCCAAGCAGTGGTACACCCTTAGGGCAGGAGCTGCCTAGAGGATGCAAAGCCATGCTCTGGAGGACACACCTGGCAAAGGCAGCATTCTCCAGTGTGAAATAGTCAAGCTTGTAGTGCTTGACAAATGTGCTAGGCGTGGACCACACAGCAGCTTTACACACTACCTCTAATGAGGGACATGCTTGATAAGTGGTGGTGGTGGCCACGCTTCTGGTAGAATGAGCCCTGATCCCAGGGGGAGGTTCTCTACTTGCTACCCTGTAGGCTAGCACAATAGCTTCCTTAACCCATCTATAGACAGAGGAAGGAAACACTCTTTTGCCCTTAGTGCTCCCCCTGAAGGAGACAAACAGGACCTCCATTCGTCTGAAGGGCAACGTGCATTGTAGATAGAAACGTGCCACTCCAGTACCCTTGGGTGTGAAGGACTGGGGCAGAACAAGGGCAGAACCACTTCTTGTGATCTATGAAAGGCCGAGTCGACCTTGGGAAGGAAAGCAGGTTCAGTACGCAAAATAATCCTATCTTCCCGGATAGAACAAAGTTATTTTGCCATAGAAAAGGCTGCTATCGCTGAGACTCTCCTAGCCGAGGTAATCGCCACCAAGAACACCGTCTTTAGTGTAAGTAACTTAAGAAAGCAGATGGCCAAAGGCTCAAAGGGGAGTCTAGACACCTGCTGTAACACTAAAGGAAGATCCCAAGAAGGGGCCCGAGAAGTGATCCCAAGAAGGGTGGTCCGAGAAGACTTGCTCCCCTGAGCAACTTTCGCACATGAGGGTGTGAGGTCAGGGCCCTTCCCCTGGAGAATCCCAAGATAGATGAAATTGCGGAGACCTGCCGCTTAAGAGTGGCAGTGCTCAAGCCCTTGTCCAGACCAGCCTGCAGGAAGTCCAACAAACCCCTTACCCTGATATTTTTGGGACAAAGATCCTTGTCAGAGCACCAAGCAGAAAATACCCTCCAAATATAATTGTACAGATCCCCTCCCATCTGCCAACAAAGTATTAAGAACAGGTTCCGAATACCCTCTACTGGCTAGCCTGCCCCTTTCAACATCCAAACAGGCAAGCATAGAGACTGAGGCTGAGGGTGAAAGATGGGGCCTTGGGAGAGGCGGTCCGGCTGGCAAGGAAGAGGAACAGGAGGGAAGAGAGTGAGCTCCATCAGATCTGAGAACCAAGGTCTCCTGGGCCAGTGAGGAGCTATGAGGAGGACCTGAGCCCTTTCTGCCCTGATCTTTGAGACAACACTCAGCAGCAACTCGAGAGGAGGGACTGCGTAGAGGATCCCAGGTGGCCAGCTTATGTGAAGAGCATCTATCCCATATGCTAGGTAGTCTCTTTGCTGAGTAAAATACCTTGGTAAGAGGTGATTTTCTCTGGAGGCAAACAGGTCCACAGTCAGGGGTCCGAAGGACCAGTTCAGCTGATGGAAGACAGACTGATGCAGGTGCCACTCCAACTGAGCCATCTCCTTTTGACCCAACCAGTCAACCAGAATGTTCTGAACGCCGGGCACTTATTCTGACCTTACAGAGGTGAGGTGTCTTTCTGTCTGGCCTCTTCCTTCAGGTGTCCCGATCTGGTCCCCCCTTGTCTGTTCACATAAGCCTTGGCTGCAGTGTTGTCTGTATAGACCAGCACATGTTTTGACAGGATCTGGGTCTAGAAGGCTCTCAAAGCTAGAGAGATGGTCCTCAGCTCGAGGCGATTGATGCTGAGGAATCTCTCTGATTCCGACCAATGCCCCTGGATCACTGACCCTTGGAGATGGGCTCCCCACCCCAATGGACTGGTGATCCTGTTCTGAATCATGATTGGAGAGCCCTGGAGAAGGTGGAATGGACTGGACCACCACTCCAAATCCCTGTGTGAGAGGGGATCCAGAGTAAGAATCCTGCATCAGCAGGAATCAGCATGAATCAGCATGAGGCTACGAAGAGCTGGAAGGGAAGGAGCAGGTGTTGAAGAAAACAATGACGAAACCGTGTCCATGGAATGATGTCTTGGCAGGATGTGAGCATCCCCAGGAGCATGGAAAGGGTGAGGGTGTCCAGCCAGTGTGACTGAAGAACCTGCAGGAAGAGCTGCAAGATCTTCCAATGATGTTCCTCTGATAGGAAAACCATGTGGAAGCATCCTTGCCCCTAGGTAAGAGGTCAAGAGGTTCTTGTCCCAATTTAGAAGCAGAGAGCAAAATTGGTAGGCATCCTGAAGGTCCAGAGAGCAGAGAAAGTCCTGAAAGCAGCGTCTGATGGTTGCCAAGATGGAGCAGAGGGTCTCCATCTTGAATCTGCGCATGACTAGCCATCAGTTGAGCCATTTCAGATCCAGTATGGCCCTAAAGGACCCATTCTTTTTGGGCACTGTGAGCAGGTGGGAGTATACACCAGAATCCTTTTTGGTATTCTGGCACCTGTTCTATGGCTCCCAGTTGGAAAAGGTGGTCGATGGCTTGCAGGACGCTCAGATGCTTCTCTAGACTTGGAGGACGATGCACACACAGGAATCTGTCCGGAGGTTGACTGCTGAACTTGATGGCATATCTGCTGCAGACAGTGTCCAGGACCCACCTGTCTGAAGTGATGAGGGGCCAGAGGTCTGCGAATTCCTGGAGCCAGCCCCCCACTTGGGGGGACTCATTGTTGCTTACCCTTGGGGGGCGGAAGCAGGGCCAGACTGAGGTTTGGGTCTGGGCTTGCCACTCCAGGCAGAGCGTGGAGGTTTGTAGGAGCTGGGAGCAGTGGTGGCATGCTGTCCAGGTCCTGACCAGGACGTTTCAGAGGCACAAAAGGGACTCCACCAAGTGAGGCTCCAGAGACTCCCTGAAGAGTTTCCCTCCTGAATGAGCAGAAGGGTCCACATCCCAGTTTTTTAACCAGGTGGTTCTTCTAACCGCAACGTTCGCAGCCATGGCTCTGATGTTGAATTGGGCTGCAACTATAGCTGCATCGGCTGGGAATGCTGCCACTGCTGCCATTTGATCAAGTTCTTCGGTGGCCTCCTGTGGGAGTTGGTGCAGTTCTGCAAACAGTCTAGCCCAAATCATCAGTGTCCTGGAACCAAGGGAGGCAGCAATAGAGACCCGAAGAACCTCTGAAGAGGCCTATAAAACTTTGAAGAGGGCCTACCTGGTTCCTTGTATCTTGCCAGGTTGGCCCAGTTCTTCTAGGTGACCCTTTGGAAGAAAGGGTGCATAGGCAACACCTGAAGGACTTTCTCTTCTAGTGGAAAGGGAGCTGCCCCCCAGGAAGGAGTCTCGCCCAAAGGGGGGACTGCCCCTGTTGATATTTCAGGATGTGAAGAATACCTGCCAGGGCCTGGGAAAATTGGTCCAGATGCATGAGACGAGGTCCCATGGGAGGGCGATCACCCACTTCAGTAGAAGGTTGCTCCTCCACCTCGTCTTGGGATACTTCATCATCTTATGATGTGAAAAGCAATACACACAATGTGAAGCTATCCTCTTAGATTCTTGTAAAAAAATACTCTTGAATATGAATTATTCCAGCATCAGATATTGCCTTGCTTGCAGCAGCAAGAGCTATCTAACAAGGAGCACAATTGTGTTCAATGGGCCTTACTTCCAGGAAAGTGTCTGTAGGATTGCAACAAAGGTAACACTTGAAAGTTAGCAATGCACCTCCCCTTCCTGTTCTGTGTTAGACTGTTAAGGCATGGAGGGTCAAGGACTGGAAACCTTGACGTTCTCACAAGGAGGAGCCGAAGTCCTGGGGATCTCCATGGGTGCCAGACGGAAGGCCGGGGCCAGGAACGGTGAAGGCTGAGACTGCTGGTGTGAAGCCAAAGAGCTATGAGCAGAAGCCAGAGGAGCAGAAATGCCTGCTGCAATAGATGCATCAATTCTGGCCAGGAAGGCCTCAGTGGGGTCTGCACCCCAGGGGAGTGAGGGCTGCAGCTGTTGGGGCAGAATCTTCAGAGGAAGACATGACCAACCTGAAGGAGCAGCAGAGAGTACCGAGAACTGAGCAGTAGGCAGCTCTAGGGAACTCCAGGCAGCAAGAGTGTGCTGGAAGCTCTGAAAATGGCCACTGGAGCCCGAAGCCCAATTCTGGCCCAATCCCAACTCTGTTGACTCATGCTTTATTTTTCCTCCAATTCTGAGGGGAGTAGTTTTCCCTCCAATTCTGAGGAGAGTCCTTTTCCCTCCAATGCTGTGGGGAGTCATTTTCCCTCCAATTCTGAGGGGAGTCCTTTTCCCTCCAATGCTGAGGAGAGTCCTTTTCCCTCTAATTCTGAGGGGAGTCGTTTTCCCTCCAATTTTAAGGGGAGTCGTTTTCCCTCCAATTCTGAGGGGAGTCATTTTCCCCCCAATTCTGAGGGGAGTCCTTTTCCCTCCAATCCTGAGGAGAGTCCTTTTCCCTCCAATTCTGAGGGGAGTCGTTTTCCCTCCAATGCTGAGGAGAGTCCTTTTCCCTCCAATCCTGAGGGGAATTGCTTTCCCTCCAATTCTGAGGGGAGTCGTTTTCCCTCCAGTCGTTTTCCCTCCAATGCTGAGGGGAGTCCTTTTCCCTCCAATGCTGAGGAGAGTCCTTTTCCCTCTAATTCTGAGGGGAGTCGTTTTCCCTCCAATTTTGAGGGGAGTCGTTTTCCCTCCAATTCTGAGGGGAGTCATTTTGAGGTGGAAAGTGAGGCACATTGTTGGGGGGTGGGATGTGCCCTCCTTTTCACTCGTGGCCTTGGGACTCGTCTCCCCACAGTGTCTATGACAGATCTTTTATTTTCCAAGACATCCACATTGGGATCCAACTTGTCTAAAGCCCATCCCTGCTGCTGTCACGGTCCATATCATGACCCCATTTAATGAATTAATAAATTTAATTTTTCTGTTTTCCTCCTTACTGTGTGAGTTTCACCTGAGACCACACTAGTAACATTCTTTGTCTCATACAAAAGCAGGTGATGCCCACAGGGCAGGGGGCGGGATAGTGAGCACCAGTGACCAAAACTGCAGCTTTTAGGAATAAATCTCCATCATACTATGTTGGGTTAGATGCTTCATTTACAGCAGAATGCAATTTTTTTAAAAAACTGGAGTGACATATCTCAAATCTATCAAAATATCTCCAGTCTAGCTAAAGGTATTGCAAAAAAGGAAAAAAGGGGAAGGAAACAAAATTGCAACCTGGAGGATGCTGTTTTTAACTGCATTTTTGGCTTTCTGTATAGCAACATGTCGTGCCTGGAATCGGTTTCCCTGATGAAGTTCTCCTGATGAAAAAACTATATTTCCTTAATTCAAAATAAACCAACTGACTGATCATTTGAAGAACGGTTACTCTGACGCAGGATTCAATCAATAAGATATTAGTAAAATGATACCCTGGAGGGGTGATGCCACTATTAATCAAAACTGATTGTAGGAATTTGTAGGAATAATACAATCATGACATATACAATTCAATGTGTAATTTACAACAGAATTCAATTAAATAAACTGCTTTGAAATATCTTTACGTTATCAAAAATAAAAAAGTAAAACAAATAATAATAAATAAAAATAAATAAAAATATCTTTATTTTTATCAAAATGTCTTTATTTTCTCAAAATACCCCCCCCCCCAAAAACAAGCATGGCAGAGTGATGGTACATCACCAGGCTCACCACTTGTGATGTTGACCTGCACACTGCATGCATTCTTTTTGCCTTCCTCTTACCAGTTCCTCCCTTCCTCTTACCAACTGGGGTCCCTCAAAAAGCGCCAACATGTGTTAGGTATGCAAACAACCATAAGCCATGTGTGAGTAATTGCACACAAAGCTGTGCCTTTCGGAGGACTCTTATGGGGAGATCTGCTTCGCGTGCCTCCCATCCACCACCCGTCCCTGGTCAGGAGACATTCAACAGTGTTGACCTGCACCCAAACCAGAAACATGGAAAAACCTCAAGCCACCTGACCTGGTTATGCAGTATGATGGAGAAACTGGGACCAAGGCTGGGATAACATCCAGGCAGAGAGAAGTTGTGGAGCTCCTGCTTAATGCTCCTCTGACATTTTCTGCTGTTTTTCCTCATTCAAAACCATTGGGAGCCTGCTTTTGATCTCCTAACTAAGAGAAATAAAAGTAATTTTTCCTTGTGTGCCTCTAAAGTAGCACACTATCTTCTTGGAAAAGCTCCATCTTGGGTCTCCTGATTAGAGGCACTTGGAGGGTGTTTGCGCCATTGAGTACATCAACAGTCCAAAACTGTGAGATGCTGCAAATTTAACCACTCACTCTAGAAGTATTGCTAATTCTCCCCACTTAATGCAATTTCAGTTTATGGTGCGCATTCGTGACACATGCAGGAATAGGGACATGTGCCTGTGAAGGAGCAGTGTGAGCAAAGCACTGTACTCCATTTTGGAAGCCAGTTAATTTTCCAGAAGCATCAAAGCAGAGGACACAAATGAGCCACAACTGGGCCCAATCCTGCAGGCAGCAACAACACTGGAATTTGAGTACCAGCAGTGCAGTGTGGTTTACTATGATGGCAAAGGGGAGTGACTGTGATGGGCCCAGTATCAGGCAACCATCTGGAGGAAGAACTCAAGGAGGAGGAGAAAGAGATGCTCCAGTTACAAGTGAAGAAAGCTGTGTGCATTGGACGGAGTCTCCACCTCCTGGCACTATTATTATTAGTGCCCCGTTGGGATCCCCGTTCCAGTTGGGGTGAACAAGGAGGATGGCAGAAAGTACAGATTCAGATGAGAGTATTCAAAATTGGCAGAGGGACAATTTCATGTTCATTTTTAAAAAAGTTTAGAGCAGGGGTGTCTGACCTTTTAGCTTCCCTGGGCCGCATTGGAAGAGAACAAGTTGGTTTGGGCCACACAAAAGCACTAACAATAGCTGATCATCCAAAAACCATAGAAGACAGGGTCCTTCAAAAGTCCAGATTTTCCACTGGAAATCTGGACCCTTCAAATTTTTCGGGAGGAACCTCTCCTCCTTTTTGGGTGCCAGCATGGTCAAGCTTTGCTCTGGAGTAAGCTCCGTGGCTTAATGGGCTTACTCCTGAGTAAACATGGCTTTGCACAACACAAGTTACTTCAACATACATGATCCTGACTCGTACACACAAGGACACACAAACACTCATACACACAAGGACAGACTCATACACACTCACACACTCACCTGAAGGCTGCAGAGGTGGCCCAGCTTGCCCAGAAAAGTGGTGGCTGGACACCAGAGGCCCAACCTGGCGGTGGGAGGGAGGGACAGTGCAGCAGCAGTGATGGCCAGAAAAGCATTGGCTGCTCGCCAAAGTCCTAACCTGGCTGGGGAGGGAGAGGGGAGGGAGCCCCAGAGCCGCACACGCAGCCACGCCAAAGTTTAAATTGCATGCCCAAATTTTAAAGTGCACGTGCAGCTATTTAAAGTGCACGCACAACCATTTAAACGGCTGCCGCAGCTAAAGAGTATCCCAAAGGAGCTCTGGGGTTCCCTCCCCCCCAAAAAGGGGTTTGTGCAGGAGACCTCAGGGGGCCACATCCATAGGCGTCCTGGGCCCCATGTGGCCCCCGGGCTGCAGGTTGGACAAGCCTGGTTTAGATTAATTGTCCCAGTTAGAAGAAAAATTGCAGATCATAGGGATATAGTATCTTCTGCTCTGTGGATGGAAAATATATATGAAATTAATCAAACAATATCCAGGTACTTTATTATAGGTTCACTTGGATCTGTGCCAATCCTTGGCTGCTGTGGGTCTGAATGAGTGCAAGGGGATATGGTGAGTGTGGACAGGACATGAGGTTATTATCAGCAGCTCCCTGTTCTCCATATCTCCTGGTGGTCTCAGTTCCTGCCTGATACCTCCTCCTCACTCACAACCAGCCCAATCTTCCCTTCTCTAGACATCATGGTAACCTCAGTTCTCTCTCAGTCCTCCCCCCATGCCCTCATCTACATCCTCCATACTCACAGCCCAATTCTCCCCATCTATGACTTCTGGTGGCCTAGACTCCTGTCTGATGTCTCCTTCCCTCCACAGTCCACCCGATGCTTTCCCTCTATATTTCTTGGTGGTCTCAATTCCAATCAGATCCTCTTCCTCTGTGCTCTGATATGCTTCTTTCCCCACCATAAATCACCCAAATCAACTCCTCCAACTGTGTCTGGGAGCTGGACAGGTGTATGGGGAATTCCTGAGCACGGACCCCGGAGGTGGAGTCTTCCAGTTGGAGCCCTCCGAGTAGGGTCACCATATGTCCCAGAAAATTGGGGATAGTCCCAGTTTGGGGGAATTGGATTCACATTCTGGCAAGTTTGACAGGGGTCCTGTCGTGGTTTGTGGAAGAGAATTATGGCAACCCTCCCTCCAATGGGTTGAAGGTAGGGTTGCCATAATCCACAACTGTGGATGGACGTACCTTGTGGTCTCAGCCTAGGGTTGCCATATTTCACTTCCACAAAATCAGGACAGGACCTTCTGTCCCATTTGCTAGTATGTGAACACAATCCACCCAAAAACGGGATTGTCCCTGTTTTTAGGGATATATGGCAACCCTATCTCAGCCCCCACTCATAACTCTGATGGCTCTTTCTCCTCCTGGCAGGTAGTTCTGAATAGAGCATGGCTCTGGATCACTTTCAGAATACTGCTTTATGGAAATGGTGAGTTAAGACAGAAAGTGAATGGAAATGTTGCCCTCATCTTCAAGGTCTTGCAAAGAGGAGCACTCAGGTCTCCTGATTTTGGAGGACCTCCTTCCAGGTCACCCTTCCCCTTAATAGCCTTCAAGAACATGGCAATGACTCTCGATTTCCATGCTTGTCAAGGTGTGCAATTATCCTTTGCCTTCAAACCAGGCACATCATGCCAAGGATTAATGGGGGAGATCAGAGCAGAGATCAAAATCTATTCCACAAAAGGTTCTCGTTTATGGTGAATGTGTTCCTCGTAACAAGCTTGGGTGAGTTTTGCAGGAGCAACAGTCACGTGTGGCTCAAAGGCAGAAGCCACATTGTCTGGGTGACCACATAGAACTTGTCTCGTGGGTCCTCTGGAGCTGTGGGGCAGCGCTGCAGTTGACAGATGGACGCAGCCAGGCAGGCGGGCAGGCAGATACTCCTGATGGTGCTGCTGCACTTCTGGCCGGCCGGCCGGTTGATATGTAGCCATAGTGGAGGAGCCAGATGGGCGTGCGCCCATGCAGGAGAAGCAGAGCGGCAAAGCACAGCATGTCTTCTTGCTGCTCTGCTGCGTGTGCAACTCTGGTCTGCATTGTGGTGGGGGGAGCAGTTCCTGGCCTGCCTCAACGTGCTCCGGGAAGACCAGAGCTGTGCATGTGCAATTTAAAGATGGTAGTGCCCATGGGGCTGTTCAACACACAGCCCAATGTTTCCTGGACCGCATTCTTGGCCGAACTGGGCCGCATGCAGCTTTTGGCTGCATATTGGAGAAGCCTGGCTTAGAGGAATCTGAGAGTCCTCCGTCCTTCTTAACAACCATGACAAAAATACTGTACTAACTAGAATGTAATGTGCACCTATTCCAGCTGCATTTAGTCTCCAAAATCAGGGTGAAATTTGAAACTATAGTTATTTATTAATAAATAATATATATAGAATGGAGCATATAGACCATATAGAATGGAGGACAGAGTCGCTATACATTTAACCATTGCTTAGAAGATGGAATTGGGGCAGGTGCTGCTTTTTAAACCCTTTGCTGTTGAGCTAACCCTACCTCAATTCCCTCTTCTGTGCCATGCTTAAAAGTACAGGACCATTATTAAGCCAATAGGGTGACCAGATGACTGGAAAAACCCGGATTTGTCCGGGTTTTTAGCCTCCGTCCGGGTGTTCTACATTTTGGCATCATTGTCCTACATTTTGGCTTCATTTTGAAACTTTGTGATGGTGCACAGTATCCATCATGCCATATGTCGTTGGATTCATGTTGAAGAGCAGAATCCAATGAAAAAAATCAGTTTTGAGATATCTCCTTCCTATCAAACGTTACGGTCAAAAAACTGAAAAACAAAAAATGTATTTTTTGGCAATTTGTTTTCAGCAGGTAGGAATTTTGGCCTTGGGGTTCAGGAATTTTCGGTTTGGCATCTGGTCACCCTGGGGGAAGGGGAGGAAGAGGCAGACTGGGAAGGTTTCTGGCTCTGGGGGAAACAGGCAGGGCTCTGGAGCAGCCCAGGGATCTGGGGATCTCCCTACCACTGAAGGGGATCTATCCTCAGGCTGCCCTCCTAGCCACACTTTCCTGGGAGTAAAGCCCCCATTTAACCTTGTTGGAGTGGGTTCTGGAGTAGCCTGGGGATCTGGGACGCATTGGTGGCTCAGAAACGATGTCAAACTTCTCACTAACTTTGACTGCAAGTAAGTTAACTGTGTTAACTATGTTTTCTATGGTTTTTTGGATGGTCAGCTATTGTTAGTGTTTATGTGCAGCCCAAACCAACTTGTCTTCTTCCAATGTGGCCCAGGGAAGCTAACATGTTGGACACCCTTGCTCTAAGGATACTTGCTCACCTTCTTCTGGAAATAGTCATGTACACCATGGGCAGGGTGATCTGATGCCAAACCTCAAAAGGAGGACAAGGTCTTGGATTCCTCTCAGCCTAGCCTTTCTGGCAGACAATGGCATGTTTGCCTACTCACGAGTAAAGCTGCAATACTGGGCACTTTCACTTTCCCTTAGAGTTCAAGGCATATTTTTTATTTTTAGTGTTTTGGCCATAACTTTTGACAGGAAGGAGATATTTCAAAACTTTTTTTGCATTGGATTCTGCTCTTCAATATGAATCCAACGACATATGACATGATGGGGTCCTGCACACCACTGCAAAGTTCCAAAATGATACCAAAACGGAGGACAATGAAGTCCTTTTGGAAGACACCCGGACAGGAGGCGAAAAAGAGGACAAATCCCGAAATGTGTGGTTATATGGCACCCTGACCACTGGGTAGTAGCAGCAAGGTGTATAAAGTTAAAAGTAGGGAGATTGCATGGAAGGTGTGGGCTGCAAGGGACAGAGGATCTATGCCAATTTTCTGCAACTTCTCCTTAAGGAACATTGGGGATGAGTACCTGAAAAAGGCCTTTGTGCACAAAGCCAAATATGGCTTTGCTTTCCAACCACACATGATCGTAGCTGTTCCAAATCTCATCCAAGTTTGTAACGAGGAACAAGTTTGCCATAAATGAGAAACTTCGTGGAATAGATTCCTATCTCCGCTTTAATTGCCCTTATTCATCCTCCACTGAAAGTATCTGATTGGAGGACAGAGGACTTTGAGCATCTTGCCAAGCATGGAAATCAAGGAACAACATTCCCTGGAGGTATATAAATGGAGAAGGTGTCCTGGCGGCAGCACCACTTAACCATCAAGAGCCAAGAGGACAGAACACTTTGGTGTCTTGCAAGGCCGATAAGATGCAGAAAAGGTTTCTTGGCATTTGCTTTCTTTTTTCTCTCCTCTTTTCCACCATGTGGAAGGTTGGAGCCCAAGAGTGCCCCTGTGATGCTGGTCCAGAAGCAGCTGGCCCATGTTATTTACAAAACTGCCCACGAGGAGGAAAGAGAGCTGTCAGTCTTGAAGTGAGTGTGACGTCCCTGTATGCCAGAATGTGAGATGCACTATCCTTGATCAGTCAACTGGACTACTATTTACTCAAATCAGTCACCTTTTAAAATTGGGGTGCATGTTAGATTCAGTGGTGCACTAGATTTGAGTAAATATGATATTTTGATTATAAGTATAGACAATATTTATTCTCCTTTAATCCTTTGCTGTCGATTGGGGAAGGGGTTGTCCTCAGAGCCAATATGCTGCTGTAGGTGCCACTGGATTTTGTGCATCATTCACAATGCGCTTCTACTTTTGGCAATTGATAATCCCGGTAGTGCCTGTTACTGGGTGGTGACTGGTGTCTGGTGGTGCCCATTGTCACCCACAGGTGCCCACTGCTGGGTAGTGCCCACTGGTGCCAGGTAGTGCCCACTGGTGCCCGTTGCCAGGTAGTGCCCACTGGTGCCTTTTGCATGATGGTCTCCAGTGCTGGCAGACTCCTGGAATCAATCAATCAGTCAATCAATCAATCAATCAATCAATCAATCTGTCTGTCTGTCTACCCTACCTACCTACCTACCTACCTAGCTAGCTAGCTAGCTACTGAATTTATGTACCACTTTTCAACTAAAACGTTCATAATGTGGTTTACAAAGAAAATGAAAAAATTAGAAGGTAATTAATAGCTACTGGGTCCCTGTCCCAAAAGGGCTCAGAAAGTAAAATGCAAAAAGCGATGCCCTGACATTGGATGAATCTTTTGTTGAGTAGGAATAATCTTGCTTTGCTTTGCATGACTTAAGTCTGTCAAGATAGAGGGAGGGGACTTTCAGCATTTGCAGACGGACAAGGGGTAGTGGCACCTAGTGGTTAGCCTGTCCTCCTCCCCTTTCTCCTCCATTATGTCATGCTCCTGAGTCAAAGCAACCACTGAGACCACAAGGGACATCCATTTATGGACTTATTCTTCTTTTCTAGGAGGAGGCAGCAGCTGCTGAGGCTGGTACCACAGAAGCCATTGACTGAATGGGGGAAGCTTCCTCCCCATCCCAATGGGCTCCAGCGGGTAAATTCCACATTGGGGGGTGGGGTATATGCTCAGGAATGACAGTCCATTTCCCATAGACCTGTCCAGCTTTCTTCCTCCCTGAGGCCTTTCACATAGGGTTGCCATAATTCTCTTCCACAAAACTGGGACAGGACCCCTTGTCAAACTCACCAATATGTGAACACAATCCCCTAAAACTAGGACAGTAGCGGTTTTCTGGGACATTTGGAAACCCTACCATCACAACACTCTCTTCCCAGACCAGAGAATGCTACAAAGCCCTCTTTTTCCTTTTAATATTATCAGAGTTGAGCATCTCCCCTTCTAGCGCATGGGTCCCAGAGGTGGAAAGTGAGGCACATTGTTGGGGGGTGGGATGTGCCCTCCTTTTCACTCGTGGCCTTGGGACTCGTCTCCCCACAGTGTCTATGACAGATCTTTTATTTTCCAAGACATCCACATTGGGATCCAACTTGTCTAAAGCCCATCCCTGCTGCTGTCACGGTCCATATCATGACCCCATTTAATGAATTAATAAATTTAATTTTTCTGTTTTCCTCCTTACTGTGTGTGTTTCACCTGAGACCACACTAGTAACATTCTTTGTCTCATACAAAAGCAGGTGATGCCCACAGGGCAGGGGGCGGGATAGTGAGCACCAGTGACCAAAACTGCAGCTTTTAGGAATAAATCTCCATCATACTATGTTGGGTTAGATGCTTCATTTACAGCAGAATGCAATTTTTTTTAAAAACTGGAGTGACATATCTCAAATCTATCAAAATATCTCCAATCTAGCTAAAGGTATTGCAAAAAAGGAAAAAAGGGGAAGGAAACAAAATTGCAACCTGGAGGATGCTGTTTTTAACTGCATTTTTGGCTTTCTGTATAGCAACATGTCCTGCCTGGAATCGGTTTCCCTGATGAAGTTCTCCTGATGAAAAAACTATATTTCCTTAATTCAAAATAAACCAACTGACTGATCATTTGAAGAACGGTTACTCTGACGCAGGATTCAATCAATAAGATATTAGTAAAATGATACCCTGGAGGGGTGATGCCACTATTAATCAAAACTGATTGTAGGAATTTGTAGGAATAATACAATCATGACATATACAATTCAATGTGTAATTTACAACAGAATTCAATTAAATAAACTGCTTTGAAATATCTTTATTTCATCAAAAATAAAAAATAAAACAAATAATAATAAATAAAAATAAATAAAAATATCTTTATTTTTATCAAAATGTCTTTATTTTCTCAAAACACACAAAAAAAACAAAAAAACAAGCATGGCAGAGTGATGGTACATCACCAGGCTCACCACTTGTGATGTTGACCTGCACACTGCATGCATTCTTTTTGCCTTCCTCTTACCAGTTCCTCCCTTCCTCTTACCAACTGGGGTCCCTCAAAAAGCGCCAACATGTGTTAGGTATGCAAACAACCATAAGCCATGTGTGAGTAATTGCACACAAAGCTGTGCCTTTCGGAGGACTCTTATGGGGAGATCTGCTTCGCGTGCCTCCCATCCACCACCCGTCCCTGGTCAGGAGACATTCAACAGTGTTGACCTGCACCCAAACCAGAAACATGGAAAAACCTCAAGCCACCTGACCTGGTTATGCAGTATGATGGAGAAACTGGGACCAAGGCTGGGATAACATCCAGGCAGAGAGAAGTTGTGGAGCTCCTGCTTAATGCTCCTCTGACATTTTCTGCTGTTTTTCCTCATTCAAAACCATTGGGAGCCTGCTTTTGATCTCCTAACTAAGAGAAATAAAAGTAATTTTTCCTTGTGTGCCTCTAAAGTAGCACACTATCTTCTTGGAAAAGCTCCATCTTGGGTCTCCTGATTAGAGGCACTTGGAGGGTGTTTGCGCCATTGAGTACATCAACAGTCCAAAACTGTGAGATGCTGCAAATTTAACCACTCACTCTAGAAGTATTGCTAATTCTCCCCACTTAATGCAATTTCAGTTTATGGTGCGCATGCGTGACACATGTAGGAATAAGGACATGTGCCTGTGAAGGAGCAGTGTGAGCAAAGCACTATACTCCATTTTGGAAGCCAGTTAATTTTCCAGAAGCATCAAAGCAGAGGACACAAATGAGCCACAACTGGGCCCAATCCTGCAGGCAGCAACAACACTGGAATTTGAGTACCAGCAGTGCAGTGTGGTTTACTGTGATGGCAAAGGGGAGTGACTGTGATGGGCTCAGTATCAGGCAAATATCTGGAGGAAGAACTCAAGGAGGCGGAGAAAGAGATGCTCCAGAACGACATGCTCCAGTTACAAGTGAAGAAAGCTGTGTGCATTGGACAGAGTCTTCACCGCCTGGCACTATTATTAACCACTGTTCCAGTTGGGGTGAACAAGGAGGATGGCAGAAAATACAGATTCAGACAAGATTATTCAAAATTGATATGCTTCTTTCCCCACCATAAACCACCCAAATCAACTCCTCCAGCTGTGTCTGGGAACTGGACAGGTGTATGGGGAATTCCTGAGCACGGACCCCGGAGGTGGAGTCTTTCAGTTGGAGCCCTCCAAGTAGGGTCACCATATGTCCCAGAAAATTGGGGATTGTCCCAGTTTGGGGGAATTGGATTCACATTCTGGCAAGTTTGACAGGTGTCCTGTCACGGTTTGTGGAAGAGAATTATGGCATCCCTCCCTCCAATGGGTTGAAGGTAGGGTTGCCATAATCCACAACTGTGGATGGACGTACCTTGTTGTCTCAGCCTAGGGTTGCCATATTTCTCTTCCACAAAATCAGGACAGAACCTTCTGTCCCATTTGCTAGTATGTGAACACAATCCACCCAAAACCGGGATTGTCTCTGTTTTTAGGGATATATGGCAACCCTATCTCAGCCCCCACTCATAACTCTGATGGCTCTTTCTCCTCCTGGCGGGCAGTTCTGAATAGAGCACAGCTCTGGATCACTTTCAGAATCCTGCATTATGGAAATGGTGAGTAAAGACAGAAAGGAAATGAAAATGTTGCCCCCATCTCAAAGGTTTTTGCAAAATGCAAGAAGAGGATCATTCAGGTCTCATGGTTTTGGAGGACCTCCTTCCAGGTCACCCTTCCCCTTAATAGCCTTCAAGAACATGGCAATGACTCTCGATTTCCATGCTTGGGAAGGTGTGCAATTGTCCTTTGTCTTCAAATCAGGCGCATCATGCCAAGGATTAATGGGGGAAATCAGAGCAGAGATCAAAATATATTCCACAAAAGGTTCTCGTTTATGGCGAACATGTTCCTCATAACAAGCTTGGGTGAGTTTTGCAGCAGCAACAGTCACGTGTGGCTCAAAGGAAGAAGCCTGGGTGACCATATAGATTGGTCCTGTGTTTTTAAGCATTGCACTGAAGAGGGAATTAAGGCAGGTTTAGCTCAATATGGAATGGTTTAAAAAGCAGCACCTGCCTCAATTCCATATTCTAAGCAATGTTTAAATGTACAGGGACTCTGTCCTCCGTTCTGTATGGTCTCTATGCTCCATTCTATATATATTATTAATTAATAA
Source organism: Cryptoblepharus egeriae (assembly GCA_030015325.1). NCBI lineage: Eukaryota > Metazoa > Chordata > Lepidosauria > Squamata > Scincidae > Cryptoblepharus > Cryptoblepharus egeriae. The sequence goes on along the minus strand of JAREYC010000007.1, from coordinate 3,333,226 downwards.
ATAACTATAGTTGCCAATTTTATCCTGATTTTGGAGACTAAATGCAGCTGGGGAGATTTGGTCTTACCTGTGTAAGCCCCCTGCTTAGTGGAATGTCTATGGTGGGGTCAGCCTTACTTGGGATGCACTCCCATCCAGAAGGCAGGGCCAGTCAAAGTCTTCGTGGAGGGGGTGCTCCCTCTGTTCCCCAGTCTGTCCAAGCAGAAGACGAAATCTCCAGGTACAATAAATGGTGTAAGTATCACCGAGGTCCCACTCCAGCAAGGCAGGAGAACTGCACATGCTCAAGAGTGAGTTCAAGAAGATAAACACAACCTGAAAGTAGAATAGGAACATGCAACAAACCAAAGGTAACGAACACATAGGCATGTGATAGGAACAGACAGGAACCAGCTGGGACCCCCAAAGTCCCCAAGGCCAAGCAAGCAGTTTTGCCCTCCCTCCCTGCACTAACTGCATGTTCCTCAGGGTTCGCAACCCAGCAGCAGCAAGGGTGGGCCTGACCCCAACATGGACATACCACTGAGAAGGGGGCTTACAGAGGTGAAGTCAAATCTCCCCATTCTCCATGGTGCAGTCAGCCTCACATGGGACATACCCAAGCAGTGGTACACCCTTAGGGCAGGAGCTGCCTAGAGGATGCAAAGCCATGCTCTGGAGGACACACCTGGCAAAGGCAGCATTCTCCAGTGTGAAATAGTCAAGCTTGTAGTGCTTGACAAATGTGCTAGGCGTGGACCACACAGCAGCTTTACACACTACCTCTAATGAGGGACATGCTTGATAAGTGGTGGTGGTGGCCACGCTTCTGGTAGAATGAGCCCTGATCCCAGGGGGAGGTTCTCTACTTGCTACCCTGTAGGCTAGCACAATAGCTTCCTTAACCCATCTATAGACAGAGGAAGGAAACACTCTTTTGCCCTTAGTGCTCCCCCTGAAGGAGACAAACAGGACCTCCATTCGTCTGAAGGGCAACGTGCATTGTAGATAGAAACGTGCCACTCCAGTACCCTTGGGTGTGAAGGACTGGGGCAGAACAAGGGCAGAACCACTTCTTGTGATCTATGAAAGGCCGAGTCGACCTTGGGAAGGAAAGCAGGTTCAGTACGCAAAATAATCCTATCTTCCCGGATAGAACAAAGTTATTTTGCCATAGAAAAGGCTGCTATCGCTGAGACTCTCCTAGCCGAGGTAATCGCCACCAAGAACACCGTCTTTAGTGTAAGTAACTTAAGAAAGCAGATGGCCAAAGGCTCAAAGGGGAGTCTAGACACCTGCTGTAACACTAAAGGAAGATCCCAAGAAGGGGCCCGAGAAGTGATCCCAAGAAGGGTGGTCCGAGAAGACTTGCTCCCCTGAGCAACTTTCGCACATGAGGGTGTGAGGTCAGGGCCCTTCCCCTGGAGAATCCCAAGATAGATGAAATTGCGGAGACCTGCCGCTTAAGAGTGGCAGTGCTCAAACCCTTGTCCAGACCAGCCTGCAGGAAGTCCAACAAACCCCTTACCCTGATATTTTTGGGACAAAGATCCTTGTCAGAGCACCAAGCAGAAAATACCCTCCAAATATAATTGTACAGATCCCCTCCCATCTGCCAACAAAGTATTAAGAACAGGTTCCGAATACCCTCTACTGGCTAGCCTGCCCCTTTCAACATCCAAACAGGCAAGCATAGAGACTGAGGCTGAGGGTGAAAGATGGGGCCTTGGGAGAGGCGGTCCGGCTGGCAAGGAAGAGGAACAGGAGGGAAGAGAGTGAGCTCCATCAGATCTGAGAACCAAGGTCTCCTGGGCCAGTGAGGAGCTATGAGGAGGACCTGAGCCCTTTCTGCCCTGATCTTTGAGACAACACTCAGCAGCAACTCGAGGGGAGGGACTGCGTAGAGGATCCCAGGTGGCCAGCTTATGTGAAGAGCATCTATCCCATATGCTAGGTAGTCTCTTTGCTGAGTAAAATACCTTGGTAAGAGGTGATTTTCTCTGGAGGCAAACAGGTCCACAGTCAGGGGTCCGAGGGACCAGTTCAGCTGATGGAAGACAGACTGATGCAGGTGCCACTCCAACTGAGCCATCTCCTTTTGACCCAACCAGTCAACCAGAATGTTCTGACCTTACAGAGGTGAGGTGTCTTTCTGTCTGGCCTCTTCCTTCAGGTGTCCCGATCTGGTCCCCCCTTGTCTGTTCACATAAGCCTTGGCTGCAGTGTTGTCTGTATAGACCAGCACATGTTTTGACAGGATCTGGGTCTAGAAGGCTCTCAAAGCTAGAGAGATGGTCCTCAGCTCGAGGCGATTGATGCTGAGGAATCTCTCTGATTCCGACCAATGCCCCTGGATCACTGACCCTTGGAGATGGGCTCCCCACCCCAATGGACTGGTGATCCTGTTCTGAATCATGATTGGAGAGCCCTGGAGAAGGTGGAATGGACTGGACCACCACTCCAAATCCCTGTGTGAGAGGGGATCCAGAGTAAGAATCCTGCATCAGCAGGAATCAGCATGAATCAGCATGAGGCTACGAAGAGCTGGAAGGGAAGGAGCAGGTGTTGAAGAAAACAATGACGAAACCGTGTCCATGGAATGATGTCTTGGCAGGATGTGAGCATCCCCAGGAGCATGGAAAGGGTGAGGGTGTCCAGCCAGTGTGACTGAAGAACCTGCAGGAAGAGCTGCGAGATCTTCCAATGATGTTCCTCTGATAGGAAAACCATGTGGAAGCATCCTTGCCCCTAGGTAAGAGGTCAAGAGGTTCTTGTCCCAATTTAGAAGCAGAGAGCAAAATTGGTAGGCAACCTGAAGGTCCAGAGAGCAGAGAAAGTCCTGAAAGCAGCGTCTGATGGTTGCCAAGATGGAGCAGAGGGTCTCCATCTTGAATCTGCGCATGACTAGCCATCAGTTGAGCCATTTCAGATCCAGTATGGCCCTAAAGGATCCATTCTTTTTGGGCACTGTGAGCAGGTGGGAGTATACACCAGAATCCTTTTTGGTATTCTGGCACCTGTTCTATGGCTCCCAGTTGGAAAAGGTGGTTGATGGCTTGCAGGACGCTCAGATGCTTCTCTAGACTTGGAGGACGATGCACACACAGGAATCTGTCCGAAGGTTGACTGCTGAACTTGATGGCATATCTGCTGCAGACAGTGTCCAGGACCCACCTGTCTGAAGTGATGAGGGGCCAGAGGTCTGCGAATTCCTGGAGCCAGCCCCCCACTTGGGGGGACTCATTGTTGCTTACCCTTGGGGGGCGGAAGCAGGGCCAGACTGAGGTTTGGGTCTGGGCTTGCCACTCCAGGCAGAGCGTGGAGGTTTGTAGGAGCTGGGAGCATTGGTGGCATGCTGTCCAGGTCCTGACCAGGACGTTTCAGAGGCACGAAAGGGACTCCACCAAGTGAGGCTCCAGAGACTCCCTGAAGAGTTTCCCTCCTGAATGAGCAGAAAGGTCCACATCCCAGTTTTTTAACCAGGTGGTTCTTCTAACCGCAACGTTCGCAGCCATGGCTCTGATGTTGAATTGGGCTGCAACTATAGCTGCATCGGCTGGGAATGCTGCCACTGCTGCCATTTGATCAAGTTCTTCGGTGGCCTCCTGTGGGAGTTGGTGCAGTTCTGCAAACAGTCTAGCCCAAATCATCAGTGTCCTGGAACCAAGGGAGGCAGCAATAGAGACCCGAAGAACCTCTGAAGAGGCCTATAAAACTTTGAAGAGGGCCTACCTGGTTCCTTGTATCTTGCCAGGTTGGCCCAGTTCTTCTAGGTGACCCTTTGGAAGAAAGGGTGCATAGGCAACACCTGAAGGACTTTCTCTTCTAGTGGAAAGGGAGCTGCCCCCCAGGAAGGAGTCTCGCCCAAAGGGGGGACTGCCCCTGTTGATATTTCAGGATGTGAAGAATACCTGCCAGGGCCTGGGAAAATTGGTCCAGATGCATGAGACGAGGTCCCATGGGAGGGCGATCACCCACTTCAGTAGAAGGTTGCTCCTCCACCTCGTCTTGGGATACTTCATCATCTTATGATGTGAAAAGCAATACACACAATGTGAAGCTATCCTCTTAGATTCTTGTAAAAAAATACTCTTGAATATGAATTATTCCAGCATCAGATATTGCCTTGCTTGCAGCAGCAAGAGCTATCTAACAAGGAGCACAATTGTGTTCAATGGGCCTTACTTCCAGGAAAGTGTCTGTAGGATTGCAACAAAGGTAACACTTGAAAGTTAGCAATGCACCTCCCCTTCCTGTTCTGTGTTAGACTGTTAAGGCATGGAGGGTCAAGGACTGGAAACCTTGACGTTCTCACAAGGAGGAGCCGAAGTCCTGGGGATCTCCATGGGTGCCAGACGGAAGGCCGGGGCCAGGAACGGTGAAGGTTCAAACTGCTGGTGTGAAGCCAAAGAGCTATGAGCAGAAGCCAGAGGAGCAGAAATGCCTGCTGCAATAGATGCATCAATTCTGGCCAGGAAGGCCTCAGTGGGGTCTGCACCCCAGGGGAGTGAGGGCTGCAGCTGTTGGGGCAGAATCTTCAGAGGAAGACATGACCAACCTGAAGGAGCAGCAGAGAGTACCGAGAACTGAGCAGTAGGCAGCTCTAGGGAACTCCAGGCAGCAAGAGTGTGCTGGAAGCTCTGAAAATGGCCACTGGAGCCCGAAGCCCAATTCTGGCCCAATCCCAACTCTGTTGACTCATGCTTTATTTTTCCTCCAATTCTGAGGGGAGTAGTTTTCCCTCCAATTCTGAGGAGAGTCCTTTTCCCTCCAATGCTGAGGGGAGTCGTTTTTCCTCCGATTCTGAGGGGAGTCGTTTTTCCTCCGATTCTGAGGGGAGTCATTTTCCCTCCAATTCTGAGGGCAGTCCTTTTCCCTCCAGTGCTGAAGGGAGTCATTTTCCCCCCAATTCTGAGGGGAGTCGTTTTCCCTCCAATGCTGAGGAGAGTCCTTTTCCCTCCAATCCTGAGGAGAGTCCTTTTCCCTCCAATTCTGAGGGGAGTCGTTTTCCCTCCAATGCTGAGGGGAGTTGTTTTCCCTCCAATACTGAGGGGAATTGCTTTCCCTCCAATTCTGAGAGTCGTTTTCCCTCTAATTCTGAGGGGAGTCGTTTTCCCTCCAATTCTCAGGGGAGTCCTTTTCCCTCCAATTCTCAGGGGAGTCCTTTTCCCTCCAATTCTGAGGGGAGTCGTTTTCCCTCCAATTCTGAGGGGAGTCGTTTTCCCTCCAATTCTGAGGGGAGTCGTTTTCCCTCCAATTCTCAGGGGAGTCCTTTTCCCTCCAATGCTGAGGGGCTTAGATTTCCCTCCATTTTGGGGGGGCTTGTTTTCTCTCCATTGTGTGTGAATTTTGAAGGGGGGGTGGGTAACTAGCCCCTAGGGAAGGCTTGGGTGCCCAGTGGAAGAGCGCTCTGGAAAGCGGACTCCTGCCCACCTGCTAGTGAGGCGGGCGAACTGCCCCGCCCCCTGCGAAGGTGCGAGGACCGCTCTGAGGAGGTAGGGGTGTCCCTCGTGGGTGTCGCGCTTACCCTCCCATGGGGAAGGCTCAAGCACCCAACCAAGGAATGCTCAGAAGAGCGGCTCCCCCCAGCCTACCGTTTGTCCCATGGGGAAAGCACGGCCGGAGCGCCGGGGGTAAGGGGCTGGGAACCAAGCAGCCAAACTCCGCTGCAGAGAGTAGGCTCCCAGCTGCCTACATGCCCCCCCCCCCCCCCCGCAGGGAAAGCTCAGCCCTTGGAGGGGAACTTGACAGGTGGGCCAACGGGGGGGGGGGGGGCGCATGTGGAATTCAACCCAGGTCCCTCGGGAGAAGGGGAGATATGATGCTCTTCCATTTTTCTGAAAAGGCCCCCCTTCGTTCCCCCAGAGGTAGGGAGCAAGATGGGGGCCGTGGTCCCCAAAAAGTCACCCTGAAAAGGGTGACAGTCAGCAGAGCTGACAGACACTGTGGCTGCTTTCACCAGAAGGTGAGGCCAGTCTGGGGGACAGAGAGAGCACCCTCCTCCATGAAGACTTTGACTGGTGCCGCCTTCCAGATGGAAGTGCATCCAGAGTGAGGCTGACCCCACCATGGATATTCCACTGGAGCATGAAAGAGGTACACATTAGATTCTAGTAAGTATCTAGAATCTTGTCATGGTTGTTAAGATGGACAGAGGACTCTCAGATTCTTCTAAACCAGTGATTCTCAGTCTTTCTAACGCTGTGACCCCTTTGTAAGTTCCTCATGTTGTGGGGACCCCCAACCATAAAATTATTTTCGTTGCTACTTTATAACTGTAATTTTGCTACTGTTATGAATTGTAATGTAAATATCCGATATGCAGCATGTATTTTCATTGTTACAAATGAAATGTGTGTTCTATGCACACATTGAACACAATGGGATTTATTTCAGAGTAGGCATGCAGAGGATTGGGCCCTGAGGCTGCCATCCTATCCACATTCACATGGGAATAAAGGCCCCCCTGACTATAATGGGATTTATTTCAGAGTAGGCATGCATAGGATTGGGCCCTGAGGCTGCAATCCTATCCACATTCACATGGGAATAAAGGCCCCCCTGACTATATTGGGATTTATTTCAGAGTAGGCATGCATAGGATTGGGCCCTGAGGCTGTTAGTCAGCCCTAGTGCGTGCGCAGCTACAGCCGGAGGTCTGGCAAGCCTGACCTGGCCCCCTGCACCAGTGGTTTTTCGGCGACCCCCAGGAAAGCTCTAGGCGACCCCCAAAAGGGTCCTGACCCCCACTTTGAGAAACGCTGTCCTAGAGCATCTCTGACAGGTGCTCGTTGAGCCTCTGCTTGAAGATCTCAAGCAAGGGAGAGTCCACCACCTCCCTTGGCAATGTCTTCCACTGCCGAACCGCCCTCACAGATATTTTTCTGGATATCTAACCGGAATCTCCTTTCTTGCAGTTTGTACCATTGGTTCTAGTTCTGCTTTCAGAGGCAGCTATGAATAAATGAGCCCCTTCCTCCCTATGACAGCCCTTCAGGTATCTGAAGAGGGCAATCATGTCTCCTCTCAGCCTCCTCTTCTCCAGGCTGAACATCCCAAGTTCCCCCAACCTTTCCTGGTAGGGCTTCCCTTCCATCCCACTGATCATTCTTGTCGCTCTCCTCTGGACTTGCTCCAGTTTGGCTGCATCTTTCTTAAAGTGAGGTGCCCAGAACTGAACACAGTACTCAAGATGAGGTCTCACCAATGCAGAATAAAGAGGAACTAGAACTTTTCACGACTTGGAAGCTACAGTCCTCTCAGTGCAGCCTAAAATGGCATTTGCTTCTTTGCAGACACATCACACTCCTGACTCATGTTCAGCTTGGCTTGACTCTCAGATTGCTCTAAGCTTACCTGTTTACCTTTTGGAAATATTCATGTTGACCATGGGCAGGGTGACCAGATGCCCAAATCTCAAAAGGAGGATAAGGTCTTGGATTCCTCTCAGCTTGGTCCTTCCGGCGGACAATGGCACATTTGCCTACTCACGAGTAAAGCCGCAATATTGGGCACTTTCACTTTCTCATAGAGTTCAATGCATATTTTTATTTTTTTAGGTTTTTTTGGCCATAACGTTTGATAGGAAGGAGATATTTAAAAACTGATTTTTGCATTGGATTTTACTCTTCAATATGAATCCAAGGACATATGACATGGCACCATTGCAAAGTTCCAAAATGAAGCCAAAATGGAGGACAATGAAGTCCTTTTGGAGGACACCCAGACAAAAGGCTAAAAAAAAGGACAAATCTGCTAATTTATAGTTAAATGGTCACCCTGACCATTGGGTAGTAGCAGTAAGGTGTATAAAGTTAAAAGTAGGGGGATTGCTTGGAAGGTGAGGGCTGGAAGGGACAGAGGATCTATGCCAATTTTCTTCAGTTCTCCTTAAGGGAACATTGAGTTCTCCTTAAGGGAACTGAAAAAAGTCCTTTGTGCTCAAAGCCAAATATGGCCAAATATGGTTGAATGGACTTGCTCCAGTTTGGCTCCAGCAAAGCAAATATGGCTTTGCTTTCCAGCCACGCATGATCGTAGCTCTTCCAAATCTCACCGAAGCTTGTAATGAGGAGCTAGTTCACTTTAAATGAGAACCTTCATGGAATAGATTGCTATCTCTGCTCTAACTCCACAATACTTTGCATGATGTGCCTGTTTTAAAGGCAGTTATGCACCTTGCCGAGCATGGCAATGACATGCACTGCACTGGAGGTATATAAATGGAGAAGGTGTCCTGGATGGAGGTCCACCTAAATCTGCAGAGCTGAGTGGCACATTTTTGCATCTTGCAAGACATCTAAGATGCGTGTTTCATTTCTTACCATTTGCTTTCTGTCTTCACTGATCTTTTCTGTAATGCTGGTCGAAGTCACAGACGGATTTTCACTGAAATGCTATGATCAGAACGGCCCACAAGGAGAAAACAGAGCCTTTCGTGATGATGTGAGTGCAACCTCTCTGTGAGCAAGAATCTGACACCTGCTCCAGTGGTGGGCTTCAGGGGGTTCTCACAGGTTCTATAGAACCCTTTGCTAATGAGCACCTGGTTCTGAGAACCGTTACTAATGGAACATAGGGCACAATCCTTAGCATGTCTACTCAGAAGTAAGTCCTATTGTGTTCAGTGGGGCTTACTTCCCAGAAAGTGTGTTTAGTATTGCTGCTATAGAACCTGTTGTTAATTTAGGTTATCAGGACATAGAACCTGTTAATTTATTTGAATCCCACCACTGCTGCTGTTCCTGAACAGACTAAGCAATGCTATAGTAGCATCCTGGTAATATATATTTAATAATTAATCACAGGTGCTACAAAAATGCCACTGGGTTGGCCCTTAAAAAGTTATCACCCCTGATGTTTGTGCTTTATCGTCTGAAGTTCTCAGCCTCTGTACATGGTGGTTCTGTTTTGCTATCATGATGCACAAATGATGTGCACCTTTGCCTGAAATTCCACTCCACTCTCCTTCTAGTGATTAGTGATTTTTCTTCTTTTGAAATAGTCTTGCTTTGCTTAAGTTTCTCAGGACTAAGGAGAAGGGAGGGGACTCTCAGCATCATCAGACTGGCACAGGGTAGTGGCATCTAGTGGTTAGCCCTTTCTCCTCCACTTTCTCCTCTGTTATGTCATGAACTGAGTGGAGAAATGTATTGGTACAATGGGGCCATTGCGACTGCTGAGATGACAAGGGGCGTCCATTCACAGAGTTGTGCTTTCCTAGGAGGAGGCACCAGATGCTGATGCTGGTCCCATGGATTTCTCAAAGTGAGTAGGGAAAGCTCCCCCCTTGGTGGGCTCCAGCTAGAAGATTTCACATCTTGGGTAAGTTCTCAGGAGTGATACTCCATTCACCGCAGACCTATTGAGATCTACCTCCCCAGTTCCTTCAAGGTGCCACTCACAAAATTGGTGTCTCCCCCAGGAAGATGCCACAAAGCACCTCCTTGAGCATGAGGAGGTGTAGCACTTCCTTGTCTCTAGGGAAGAAGGTAAGGTATGCTGTGATGGGTAGCCCTCCTTGCTGCTTGTGGTCCTTGGACTCTTCTCCCCACAACTGGGGAGTTTGTAAGAGGACCTGTAAGAGGACTGGTAGGGTCCACTAAATCCACATTGGGATCCACACATGGCCCTATTTTTCATTAGCTGCTTTGAACGTTTTAACGAACAAAGGCAGAAGGAATTAGTGGATGCCACCTTCCAGTTTCAGTTGCCACAACATCACACACATCAGGACCACCAGTGCAAAAGGCTGTTGGTGACCATGCATGCATGTGCCACCAGAGCAACCAGAAACAGCTGGAGGAATTAATTTATTTGGGGTGGTCTGTGGTGTGGAAGAGGCCTATCAGGACACACAGGAGGAGGATCAGGTTAGAATTGAGACCACCAAGATACATGGAAGGAGAACATCAGGTGGATTGTGGTGGGAAAGAGACATCAGGCAGGGATCAAGACCACCAAAAGGCATAGATGGGGTGGATTGGATCTTTGCTCTCCACATCCCCTTGGGGCCACTCAGATCTGAAGCAGCCAAAGAGCTGGCGTAGATCCGAGTAGAACCAAAGGGGTCTATGGTCCAATGGGGTCACTAAGTAGGAATACTTATTTATCTGTTAGGCCAACCCATGAGATGCAGTGGAGGCTGCTTTGGTTCTGTTGTCCCCCATAAGCTGGTGAAGGATAGAATTGAGCCATAACATACTATTTCTGATCTGACCACATGCCTGAATATTATTCTAATAAATTCAACTTTTTTTCCATCTGCAGAGTAGAACATACAATATCACAGAGATCCTAACTTATAGCATATGCAACTTTTCCTCAGACTGGGACTATTACTCAGAAACATTTTTTTAAAAATGAACATGAATTGTCAGGCTCTGCCAATTTTGAATAAATTTTCTTGTGGCTCTCCACTGAAATGTATTTTCTTTGCCATCTTCCTAAAAACCAGGGTGACCCCAACAGGAACGGTGGCTAATAATAATGCCAGGAGGTGAAGTCTCCGTCCAATGCACACAGATTTCTTCACTTGTAACTGGAGCATCTCTTTCTGGAGCATCTCTTTCTCTAGAGCATAACAGGGCTCTCCCCGTATGATAACTGGACACTACAAAATTTGCACATTTTCTCTTCTCTCATTTGTGGCACGTGTGTTTCTATTTGAGAAGAAAGTGTTTATTTCCAGCCATCATCTGCTTCGTGATGTCACTTTCTGCTTAATGATGTCATATCCTGCCACAAATGGGTCTGTGAATGCTAACTTTGGCTCACTGGATGAAATAGGATTGACACCCCTGGCTAGCAGGAGGCAAGAAGGACCAACCTCTCTTCCCCTCGTTCCCTCCTTTTGAGAGAGAATTTACATTTGGGAGAGTTTGTGTGCATGCCTGTACATGTGTGTGTGTGCTCATGCAAGTGTTGTACGTAACATTCTTTGGGGAACAACGACAGCAAAGTCAACAGAAAAAGATTGTGTGTGGCCTACCTAACTTGCTATTCCAAAGATAGTAGTCTTTGACCATTTTGGCCCAGGAGCCCCTTTCAATCTTCGAAATGTGCCCAGGACCCCATGTCAGACTTGCCACTCCCAATCCTGTACACTATCCTGGATGAGGACGTCTCATGCTAAAACAGGACATATGGTCACCATGCCCCCCCCAAGAGTCCCAGGACTTATCTTACCCCCCATCACTGCCCCAAAGCTCCCAGACATACACACATGCATTTTTACATACACAGACAGGGGTGGGCAGATGCCGATTCGGGCCTACTCGCCCGAACCAGATCTTCCCATTTCCCTGACGCTGGCGAACTGCCAGCGTCAGGGAAAGCGAAAAGAGGGCGGACCGGTTCGCGCCAGCCGCCATCTTTCCCCCCGCCTCTCCTCCAACTGGAGGAGACATACTGAGCACGCGCTGGCCTCGGGTTGGCGTGTGCGTACTTCGTCTTCTCCGGCCGAAGTACGAAGTGGGGCTAGAGGAGGATCCCACCCCGGCACACTGCGCATGCGCCAAACCCTAGCACATGCGCAGTGCGTCTTCTCCGGCCGGAGAAGACACAGTAAGCAGGCGCCAACCCGCGGGGTCAGCGCCTGCGTACCTTGTCTTCTCCGGCCAGAGAAGAAGCGGTGCGAAGGCGCCAACCCGCGGGGTCAACGCATGCGTACCGCGCCTCCTCCGGCTGGAGGAGACGCACTGCGCATGTGCTAGGGTTTGGCGCATGCGCAGTGTGCCGGGGTGGGATCCTCCTCTAGCCCCACCCCCTGACCCCGCCCCCAACTTCCGGCAAACCGGATCTTGGGGGAGGCTCTGCCCACCACTGTACACGCACCTTTCCACACATGCATTCTCACATGCACACACAATTTTACACACATGCTCACATACACACATGCGCTCACATACCCATATGCACTCACATTTACATGTGAGTAAATGCAATGTGTATGGAAGTGTATGTGTCTACATGAATGTATGAATTCATGCATACTCATATGCATGAGTGTATGTTTATGTATGTGTGTATGCATGTACATGTGAGTGTATCCATGTACATGCATACACAGATCCACACACATTTACACACATGCACTCACATACACATGTACACAAACAAATACATATGCACTCATATACATGCACACACACACACACACAAACGCGCACATGTACAAACCCTAGGAGTGGGGCTCCTTCTTCCTTCCCACTCCCCTTCTGGGTGGCATCGTGATTGGGGGAGTGGGATGGGGGCAAAGAGGGTCCCTCAAGCACTCCTGAGTCCTGACCTGACTGACAGTGTGCTGGGGAGGCTTTCCTGTAAGCAGAGAGAGAGAGAGAGAGCACACCATGTTACAGGTGAGGGTTCACATCCCCCAATAGTCCTTCCACTCTGATGTGATTCATCTTCCGGGTCTCATGCGCTAGAAGGGGAGGTGGTTGGTTTCCATCATATGAGAAGAAAGATGTTGCTTTGTGGGATCCTTCTGGGTGGGACTTCACTATAGTGTTTTGAGATGGGGGAGAGATGAATTGTTACCCCTGAGTATTTACCCCAGGTGAGGAATGTGCCAACTGGAACCCACCAAAAGGGAGCTTCCCCTACTCATTTAGAGGCTTCTGTGGCACCAGCCTCTCATGCCTCCTCCTGGAAAAGAACCACAATTCTGTGAACGGATATCCCTTGTTGTCTCAGCCAGTGGTAGTGGTTCCATTCTATCAATACATTTTCCCACTCAGATGCATGATCTAACAGAGGAGGAGGAAGGGCTAACCACTAGGTGCCATTACCCTGCAGATGCTGAGATTCCCCGCCCTCCATCTTGACACTTCTTAAGCAAGTGTCATTCCATTTCTTAAGCAAAGAAATGCTGTTTTCAGGTATATGTGCACATTATTTTTTGGCACATGCTCACATCATTTGTTGGCTGGCAAAATAGAACCTCCATATACATAAAGCGTTGCGGATGGTAACAAGCCAACTGAGAAGCATTATGGAAACATCCATTAGGATGCTGGAATAACACCGCTTACGTTAATCAAGGAGAGCTGGACTCAGATGCTCGCAGAAATTGCACTCACTTTAGCATTGACGGCTCTCTTTCCTCTTTGTGGGCAGTTCTGAATGACGCATGGCAGGCAGTGCATCACCATCTGTGGCTTCAGCATTTAGCATTATGGAAAAAAATAGTGAAGATAGAAAACAAATGGCAAGAAATGTGCACATCTCAGAGGTCTTGCAAGATACTCTACTCAGCTTTCATCGTTCTGCCTTTATGCCCTCCTAAGGCATTACACACTTCTCTTGCCATGCTTGGGAAGGTGCATAATGTTCTCTGCCCTCAAGCCCTGGTGCCTTCTGCAGAGGAGGAACGGGGAGAATTAAAGCAGAGATAGGAATCTCTTTGGCCAAGTTTCTCATTTATGGTGAACATGTTCCCCATTTCATGATTTGCACATGATCATGTGCGGCTGGAAGGCAGACGGCATATGTGCCTTGATGCGCAAGGGACTCATTCTCAATTATTTGCACACAATGTTCCCTTTGGGGGAAGTTCAAGCAAATCCTCTGCCTGAATAGGCACCTGAATCAGTCTGGATCTGCCTCTTCCAGCCCACACCATTCCCATACTTTTATTCTGATGCGCCTGCACCTACTGCCCTATGGCCCACATGACTATTTTAAGAAGCAAGTGAATAGAGAAAGTGGCCAGGAGCAATCTGAGAGTCCTCCCTCCTTATTAATAACCATGGCAGAGTTCATCATGCAGAGTTCCCAGGCGCATGGAGGTGCATGCGGAGACACTTCCAGACTCCTGTTGTACAGGCGGATAGTAGGCAGAGAACGTGGTTCCACTTTATTCTAACACAGGGGTCTTCAAACCCCAGCCCAAGGGCCAGATGTGTCATGTGGCAAGCCTCTAACTGGCCCATGGCCAATTTCTGGATCCCTAAGAGCATCTAACCACTTATGTGGGTCCACTTAAGTGTTTGCTTTATTTCTGTGGTGTGTGTTGGTGCTTGCAGAAATCCTGGATATTTGAGCACGTTTATTCAGAAAACTAAGTTCCATCTCTAATTTTTTTAAAAAAATTATATTTAAAATATTTTTTTGGCACTCCACACTGTGCCAGGTATTTGATATGGCCCTTTGGCCAAAATGTTTAGAGACCCCTGTACATATTCATTGAGCAGGAACAGGTGATGAAAAGGATAGTGCCCAGCGTGGGGCTGCTTCATATGCAATGGAAGAAATATATCCTAAAGGATAAGTATATCCTTAATATACTGTATTTACTCGAATCTAACGCTCACATTTTCCAGCCAAATTTAGCCTATAAAATCAGGGTGCACGTTAGATCTGAATTATATTTGAGTAAATAAAAGATTTTTATTATAAGTAGAGTGCGCATTAGATTTGATGGCACATTATATTCGAGTAAATATGGGTATATCATTAAGGATATATTTCTTAAAGTACACAATTTGATTGCTTTCTATTCTGTCATTGAGATATAGACTGCAATCCTAAACACACTTTCCCCGGAGTAAGACCCACTGAACACAATGTGGGTTACTTCTGAGTAGACATGGTTAGGATTGTCAACTTAAAGTTGATACTAGGGTTATTTTGATCTCTAAGATTCTACAGACCTTGCTTGTCTGTGAACTTGGAAGCCCAGCAAAAAGATTGCCATTTTGACACATCGGTTCCCAAGTCCCTGGCAGGCTCAGGGTGCAATCCAGAGTAACTATGGGGAGTCCTTGCTCCAGTGTAAGAACAATTTACTCTGGATTGCAATATGAGTTTCCCATAGGTTTTCACTAGGTGGTGCCGTAACTATGTATAAAAATCTCTTACGTGCTCCCGTAGTTACTCTGGATTGTAGGGTTATAATCCTGCCAGACTTGTAAATTGGTCCATCACTTTCACAGAAGGTTCCAGAAAGATCCAGACAGTCTCCAGCAGCTGTGTGTGTCATGTGCAAGCAGGTGTGCATGGGATCTGTTGGCAGCGTGGTAGGGATGTGGGGGGTATGTGTGTGGGATCAGTGTATGGCAGTGTGGAAAGTGTGCTTTATCAGTGTTCCACTGCTGCTCCCCATCAGCAGCATGGGAATGTTAAAGTTGCACAAAAAGGCAACAATTCCATTGAGCCAATGGATAGCAGTGACTCCGTTAGTGATAGTAAAAGACGTCTTCCTCTCTCCAGTCTCCCACAAACCAACCATGAAGGTTTTCATATGTACAGTACTGTACAGTACAGTGGTACCTTGGGTCAAGGACGACTTGGGTAAAGGACAACTTGGGTAAAGAACAAAATTTTCTCAGAAATGTTGACTTGCGTAAAGAACACTGTCTTGGGTAAAGAGCACTTCTGAGGAAGTTTGGAACAGTCTTCCATGGCAAGGGAACTCACAGGCGGGATGAGGAGACTAGCTTGAGCTCCAGTGGGGCCCTGGGCAAAGTTTGGAATAGGCTTCCATTGCCAGGGAACTCATGGGATGTCTGGGGGCAGCCCCCTGAGTCAGGTCTGAATCATGTGGGATCTGTGTGTGGCAGCATGGAAGGTGTGCCTGATCAATGTTCTAGTGCTGCTCCCCATCAGCAGCTTGGGAATGTTCAAGTTGCACAAAAAGATAAAGATTCCTTTGAGCCAATGGATAGCAGTGACTCCATTAGTGATGGTGAAAGAGCACAATCTTAACCATGACCACTCAGATGTAAGCCCCATTGTGTCTAATAAGTTTTACTCCCAGGAAAGTGTCTTTAGGATTGCAGCCTAAGTAGACTTCATAGGATCATGCACAATGAATGCATGTTTTGAATTCAATTCCAGTGTTTTGTCATCATTTTTACATCCAGTTAATATTTTTATGTGAATATTTTTTGGGTTCTGGAGCCAATTGTCTGAGTTTCCATTATTTGCTATGGGAAAATCCGCTGCATGTAAAAAATGTTTCACATAACAAACATGCCTCCAGAACAAATCAAATTTGTTACATGAGGCACCACCGTATTTCCTCGATTACAGTGTTTTGTAATCATTTTAATATACAGTAAATATTTTTATATAAATATTTTTGGACTGTGGAACCAATCGTTTGAGTTTCCATAATTTCCTCTGGGAAAATCCACTTTGTATTACAAGCATGCTTTTGGAATGAATTATGCTTGTAAACCAAGTCACCATTGTATCACTGTGTTATACTCCCCTTCTGCATTAGTTATATATAGATAGTTATATATTGATATATTAGTTCTGTATAGATAGTTATATATTGATAATGATATATAGATAATTATATATAGATGTATTAGTTATATAATCGTTACATGTATATATACATGTGTATATATACATGTGTAGATATATGTTACATGAATATATATGTTATATATCGAATAGTTATACTATGTATAGATAAACACAAGAATCCTGTTACCTTTATTGCAATGCCAAAAGAATACAAGTGGCAAGTTTTTTAATTCATAGTACAATTTTCATTTTGTGCATGCTTGTCTGCTATACATTTCCGGTACATCTTGTTGACGTAGCATTGTCGCCTATAAGTTCATAAGTGAAGAATGCTTTCCTCTCACCAACCATCCCCCTTGCAACCTTCTCACACTTTTTCACACGTAGAATCTAGAATGCAGCCCTCTGAAATAACAAGAAAACCACATCAACATCAAGAGAACCACAAAACTTCAAACACAACTAGCCTTCTGCATCCACAAGTGTCATGATGGATTCATTGGAGGAAAATGGCGCGTACGCCATAACCTCTGGCAGATGCAATCATGCCCATACAACTAGGCACAGAAATAGAGTGCACACACACCTATGTGCGGAACATGAGTTTATGGTTGTTGTACAGCCACAGGTTTTCTAGGGGAAGGTTCAACAAATGGGGCATTCCTCTTACTAGTGTTGCAGCAGATGCCAGCGGCAGCGCATGTGCTTCCGTCTTTTCCACACGGTTTCTCTCCAGTCACACAAGGGGTAGGGAGAAAGTTTTCTTCGTGACATTTCCCAGCATCTGGGGTGCCGAAGTAGCAGCCCAGATCTCCTCCACAGCAGATGCCGGGCCCAAAGCATCTCCCCTTGTTTTGGGGGCCGCAGGGTAAGCACTAAATAAAAGAACCAGAGTTACGCAAAGCATTCCTGACCGGTCACCTGAGGTCAACGCCTATGACCGTAGAACCGATACATTATACTCCAGGGTCTGTGCTTTTCAGAGTCCTGAGAAGTCTCCCATTTCCACCCGACCCACCTTTCGTACGTGCTTTTCCGTTTTGTTGTGCATCACTTCAGGATCGCAGTCCTGGAGATAGCAGGCCAATGAGAGGGCCACATACCAAAGCAAACAGAAAGCCAGCACATTGTTGGACATGGTTCCAATCCCCTGACGTTAGCGTCTTTTACTCGACAGTGATAGGAATCGTCCTTTGGGGATGCGCTTTTATGGTTTGGTCCCTTGGAGTCCAGCTGGCTGCTTCTTCTGAAGCTTTGAGATTTTTGTTGCGGTAGAGGAACAAAAGGACTGTTTGTGCTAATAGGTGTGCTGTGCCTCGATGCTTCCGGAAAAGTACAGCAACAGGAGCACAGCAAGCCCTCAATTTAACAGAACTCGATTCATCAGAACACACAGTCCAAGAGTCTCGATTTTTCCGTTCTGGCCCCAAAACAATCTGTGATGCTCTTTTTTTGCTGTATGAAGAAAGTTACCTGTTAAAATCTGGTTCATTCTATTACTGAACTCTGCAGGGTTCCAGGTCCTTGGAAGAAAAAGTTCTGACGATGAAATCTGATGCATGTTTACTCAGAGGTAAGTCAGAAGCTTGACCTTATATGATGCACCCCATATGAAGTACTCTAACAGGGTACTTGACTCTATATGAAGCCCTTGGGGATCTGAGTGATCCAGGTCCAAAGGGATCAGTAAATAGAAACCATCACCAGGAAGCTGTAGTTTTGCCATAGGGGTTGGGCCAGTTTGGAAATGGGCCTGCCCATTAGAAGGTCCACCCAGCTGAATTGATCCTGCATTCTGATCTTCCACCTTCCCCCCGTTCACCAATGGGCAGAATAAGAGCACCTTTGGAGTTGCCGCTCATTACAGTGCGTTAGGAGAATCAAGTGTCTTGGGTGTCTCCATAGAGAGATCTGGATATAGAATATTGGCCCAGTGGTGGGCACAGGCCGGTTCGGGCTTGATCGCCCGAACCGGTTGTTCCCAAAACCCCATCGCCAGCGGGGGGGGCGGGGGGCAGAAAACCTCAGCGCTTGCACAGTGCGTCTCCTCCAGCTGGAGGAAACACACTGCATCTCCTCCAGCTAGAGGAGACGCACTGCGCATGCGCCAACCCCCAGCACGTGTGCAGTGCGTCTCCTGAAGGAGACGCACTGTGTGCACAGGGGGTTGGCGCATACGCAGTGCGCCACGGTTGGGGCCCACCCCTCACCCCGCCCTCCGACCCCCACCCTGAGCCCTGACCCCTGCTCCACCCTGGACCCCACCCACACTTCCAGTGAACCGGTTGTTGGGCAAGGGTCGGCCCAACTCTGAATATCACCTATTTCTTGAAGAATAGGTACTGTTGAGCAGTGCTGCAGTAGATGCTGTGACTGTCATTCTGAAGATTGGGAGGTCAGCTTGGACATGTGCAGTGCGTCTCTGCGCAGTGCGCCTCAGCCGACCATTCAGGGCAGCTCCGAGGCAGAGTGGCAGCTTCTGGCTGCCACTCTGCCTCAGAGCAGGCCTGAATGGGTGCGCTGATGCCCGGGGCTGGCTGGAGGAGTGTCAAACTCCCAGCACATCACCCCAATGCAGCGTGTCACCTGGTATGGCCCGCACCTGCCACACCAATCTGGTGATGTGACTGCTATTGAGTAAATGGAATCTTCCAGAATTCCCAGGCATAGGAAGCCACAATTGCTAGCACTGCTGCGGTGACACACAGATCTGTGCAACTATGGATGCAATCGTAAAGACCCTTTCCTGGGAGTAAGTTCCACTGAACACAAAGGTAGACATTGTTAGGATTGTGCTCTGAGTTACAGATATAATTGATGCTTTGTCTCTTAAGACGCAATGACAGTAATTCATGCAAACAAGTGATATCAACGATTAATGAAACCAGACAGGGCTAATATCTGTGCTGCTGTACCTGTTCTTCCCTGCCTGACCTTATTTAACTGCAATCAATTCATCTTTCCCTTTATCAGCCTTGCAGACGTGGACAAGGATTTGCACCTCTGAATCCTACTGAGATCAATTGCCTTGCCAGAAATTCACCCCATTGTCTCACTGGTAACCTTTGCCACCTACTTTCTTTGGCTTTAATATCTGATATTTAATCATGGCACAGCGGACAATTCAGAGGTCAAGGAAAACCTTCCCCCACCCACCCTGTATGCAACAGAAGTAAATGTCCCAAAATTAAAGAACGAACTTTAAAAGGAAAAGAAGTATTAATAGGAAGAAGAAGTTGGGAAATCAGATGCATGTGAGATACCCTGTTTTAGAATCATGACCTTCTGGGTCAAGAAGGCCACAGATCCAACCTCCTGTTTCACTGGCAGGACCATCTACATTCTGAGCATCACCACACTAATTAGGCACATGTACGGCAAGAATGTATCAAAAATGTATGAGATGCTCAGCGTTGAATTCTGCAGAGCCAACAGGCAATATACAGTCTTCCTCCCATGATTCATGAACATCCAGAGTGTGTCTCCATAACGCTTGTGGATCTTTACTTGCCAAGACAGGACACTTTGGGCCTCAGGAGGTCTTTATAGAGTCTCTCCCTGCTATGGGTCTGCACCCTTCCACTTCCAGAAGGACTCCTTACTCAACCAACTCCCGACGACTCCCATTGATTTCTTGGAAGATGCAAAAGAACATTAATTGGCGCATTAGTTCGGAAAGGCCAACTCCTCCTTCTGTCTCCCAAAATCTCACCTTCTTCTTGGAACTACATAGAGACTGTTTTTAATTTGCGTGGCAGAACCTGAGTGTCTGAACTCAGTTCAGTTCAGTTCACTTGGCAATTATGGAGGAGTTCTTGCCCAAAGCCAGCTTTGGGGATGGGTAAGCATATACATTTTTCATTCCTTGGGTATAATAATATCCTTCAACAAAGCTATTTGATTGGGATAGATGGCCTAGATTGGTGGTGGACTCTCATTTAATGGGGATATTCAAGCAGAGGCTCAACGAGCACCTGATGGAGTTTCTAAGAGGATTCCTTCTAGAGGCAGGGGGTTGGACTAGATGACCTCCTGGGTCTATAGCATGAGTTATTGAGACTCACAGAAATTGATCCAGGCTTGGTTGTTGATTGTAAAGGATTTCTCAGAGGCAAAAGAGACAAACATCAGATTTCTTGCTTAGTGTCTCAAGGAGCTGGTGTCACCCATTTGACCTGGTGTCACCCATTTCTGAAATCTTGCCATTTTTACACACACACACACACACACACACACACACACACACACACACACACACACACACACACACACACACACACACACACCCGAATTATGACTGTGGCCAGGGAATATAAAGAGAAAATAGACACTGAACAGTCCAGAAATATTTGTTTTCCAATGGGTACAGCCTCTAACCAATCTTTAAAAATAGTATTTTAATACTGTTGATTGATTGATTGATTGATTGATTGATTGATTGATTGATTGATGTAAAAAGTAGAGAAATAATGGGGTGATTTTATGACTTTATGTACAAGGTGATTATGGGCACAATCCAGAGTAACTACGGGCGCACGTAAGACAAATTACATGCACCCGTACTTACTGCATCACCTAGTGAAAAGCTATGGGAAATTCATATTGCAATCTGTAGTAACTAGTTCTTACTCCGGAGCAAGGACTCCCTGTAGTTACTCTGGATTTCACCCTATATGTCTTCTTTTTCAGCTTTGTGTCCTGGAAAAAAAAAAACCTTTATTGTTTTTCTTCTTCCGGTAAGCAGTTAGCATGCAGCCTTCTTGTAATTAATCATTTTTATGTAATAAGTTATGTGTAATAGGTTTAAATTTAATAATAATTCATATAGTTTATATTAACCACCTGAAAACAATATATATGAATGTCTTTAGCTTTTATTTTGTCATGTCCTACATTTTCCTTAGATGGTCCTTCATTTTAAAGGACCTTGTCGTCTTTTGGGCTTATGATATATGATAACCCTGGTGCTGGTGCAAAGAGATTGTATGATCAGGACATGCTTCCCATTGATGAAACTGGTCTGATTAAGATCACAATCCTATGTCTACTTGAAAGTTAACCCCATTGTGTTCAATGGGTCTGACTCCTAGGAAAGTGTCTTTAGGATTGCAGCAGTGGTTCAAAGACTTTTTGGCTACAATCCTAAATACACTTTCCTGGGAGTAAGACTCATTGAACACAATGGGGCTTACTCTTGAGTAGACAAGGTTAGGATCGTGCTTTTTATTTGTTGAAGGAGAGAGCTAAGCCTTGTCCTAGAAGGGACTTTGACTACAATCCCAAACACACTTTCCTAGGAGTAAAATACATTGAAAACAGTGGGGCTTACTTCTGAGTAGACATGGTTAGCATTGTGTTCTTTGTTTCATTAACTCCAACAGATTTAAGAGTGTCTCGTCACCACCATCTCCTTTGTATGGGTTTCATGAAATCTACTGTTTTATTCTCTTCTTAGCTTTAAATGGGTTGAGAGAACTGCATTAATATCTGGACCGTGGCCATATTGAGCCAACATTAGCTGTATGACTTCTGCTGCAGTCCTGAACACACTTTCCTAGGAGTAAGTCCCACTGAATATAATTGGATTTACTTCTGAGTAGACAGACAATGTCTACTTCTACTTCTGAGTAGACAGACACAAAATTCTGTTTTGTGCTTGCATGCTGCGGTGAGGATACATTTGAGCACCACTCAAATGTAGTGCTTTGCACCCCTTCTAGCTATGCCACTGGATTGGATGTTCTCTGTTAACCCCTAAAATACCATTATTAGAAGAGCTGAGTAAGTAGATTGATATGCGCAGTATAGCTCAGGGACTTTGGAACTGAGAGCTGTTAGGGGAATATATCACACTTACTCAAATCTAACGCTCACCTTTTTGAGCTGAATTCAGGATGCAATCCTATCCATGTCTACTCAGAAGTAAGTCCCATTGTTTTCAATGGGTCTTTCTCCCAGGAAAGTGGGCTTAGGATTGCAGCTGTTGTCTCCAAAATTGGGGAGTGCATTAGATTTGATGGTGCATTAAATTTGAGTAAACACAGTATTTTGATTATGAGTGTAAGTTTTACTCTGCTGTAAAATATATTGTAAAATATACAGTATTGATTATAAGTTTCATTCTATTGTAATAAGTTTAGAAAGTTGGCTTTCTTTTCTTTAAAACAGTGGTGCATTTTGTCATCCCTGATAGATTTTTTTCCTCTCAAGCAAAACAGGTATAAAACTGAATAATTTGGCATGTCGCTCTGGTCAGAACAACCTTGGCTTGAAAGGCAGGGGAGAAGATCCATTCTGAAGGCTGCACATCGGCAATTATGGAGAGAGCAGGTACTTTAGAGAATCATGCAAGACTTTTTTTTCCTGACCCAGAGAAATTGTTCAGGTCATCTTGGCTGATGCTTCTCTCTTACTCTCCAGAAGCATTGCCAAGGTGCAAAATTGCCACACCTTGCTTCGAGTGGTGCTATTGTATTTGGCGGTGTCCATCCCTGCTCCTGCCCTGGCCAGTCTCAGCCCAACTTACATGCCACTGGTATGGCACATCCAAGTCTGTCCTGGCTGTCTGATTTGCCGGGATGTGACATTGCTGTGATGCTAGAGCTTCTCCATGTCTGCTTGGAAGTAAAAGCACAATCCTAACCATGTCTACTTAAACATAATGTGTCGTATGTGTCATAATGTGTTCAATGTGTCTTACTCCCAGGAAGGTGTCTAACCCTACAACCCAGAGTAACCACGGGAGCATGTAAGAGACATTTACATCAACATAGTTACAGCACCACCTAGTGAAAACTTAAGAGAAATTCATATTGCAATCCAGAGTAAATTGTTCTTATGTCGAAGCAAGGATTTCCCGTAGTTACTCTGGATTGCACCCTAAATCCTGTTATATTCAACAAGACTCGGAGCACAATCCTAATTCAGTCTACTGAGCAGTCTACTCAGAAGTAAGCCCCATTGTATTCAATGTGTCTTACTCCCAGGAAAGTGTCTTTAGGATTGCTGCCTCACTCCCAGGAAAGCCCAGTGCCAGACTGCACGATAGTGGCTACCACTGTCTCGCAACCCCATTGATCCCAAAACATAACCCCAAAGGAGGTCCCGATACCTATTTTGAGTACTTATAAAATACTTTGTGAACTTTTAATGAAATACTGTAGGTAGGTAGGTAGGTAGGAAGGTAGGAAGGTAGGTAGGTAGATAGATAGATAGATAGATAGATAGATAGATAGATAGATAGATAGATAGATAGATAGATTCATAAAGTTGGAAGGGACCCAGTGGATCATCTAGTCCAACCCCCTGCCTGTAGCAGGAGATCCTCATCTGGTGGGGACCCGAGTCTCAAACCCTGGCTTTCTGATTAACAGGCACAGTGTCATGTCCGCTTGTGTCACCAGAGGATAGATTGACTGATTTTGATTGATTGATTGATTGGAAAGTAATGTTGAACTAAAATGGCATCTCTTATCAAAGCAGATGTAAATCACTGGCAAACATCTCTTTAAACACTCTCCCTGCTGTCCACACCTATCCGTAAACAGGGCAGGGGGTGCAAGAGAGGGACTGCAAAAGAGTTGTGGTTCTTCTTCCACTCTGAGTCATCCCAGTTCTTATCAGGTGCATATAGAGGATATACTGTATTTACTTTATCACTCACCTTTTCCAGCCAAATTTAGTCTCCAAAACCAGGGTGCACATTACATTCAATGGTTAATTCCTTTTGGGTAAATGTATTATGATTATAAGTATAGGATGCGCATTAGATTTGATGGTGCATTGGATTCGAGTAAATACGGTATATGTATCCATATACAGGTATCTAGGAGCAGAACGCGGGCAAGCACCAGCCTCTCTGCTCTGTGCCCTCTGACAAAGGGGAACAAGTGCTTCTTGATTGGCAGGAAATAGTGCTTTTAACTATTAACACACTTTAAAACTGCATTAGGTGACTAGGGCTACAATCTGCATTAGGTGTCTAGGTGACTAGGGCTTTAAAAGGTGACTTTTAAAAGGTGACTACGGCTTTAAAACTGCATTTAAAAGGTGACTAGGGCTTTAAAACTGCATTTAAAAGGTGACTAGGGCTTTAAAACTGCATTAGGTGACTAGGGCTACATAGAGTAACTATGGGACCTTTTACACCGATGTAGTTATGGTGCCACTTATGGGAAAAGCATAGAGCAGTCCAGAGTAAGTCCTCTTACATCTTCCCGTGATTACTCTGGATTGTAGGGTCTGGCTGCATTCCTAAAGACACTTTCCTGGAAGTAAAACCCATTGAACACAATGGGGTTTACTTCTAAGTAGACATGGTTAGGATTGTGCTCTATTTCTTATCCATATGGGTCTGTTATTTGTGATAGTCCAAAGCTTATTTTAAAGTGCGCACATTTGTTATTAATATGTATGCATTTAATGGCAGTAGGTATAAAATGCCTTCAGTGACACATTGGGTGAAGTATATCTCAGTCGTGTCAATGGCTATGTCTAACCAAACAAGCAGACCCTGCCTGGGTGAAAATAACACTAAGATGATGATGATGATGATGATGATGATGCATATAATGGTAAATATTGGCCTAGATGCAGCCTACTTTATAATGAAGGGTCAGGGCAGTTTGAGATGGTGGTTTTGGACTTTCCTTCACTGGGGATCTTCAAGCAGTGGCTCAACCAGTACCTGTCAGAGCTGCTCAAGGAAGATTTCCTGCTATAGGAAGGGGGTTAGACTAGATGACCTATTAGGTCCTTTTTGACTCTATGAAACTACAACTTCAAATACTGGAGTAAAATGATGTCTTGGCTTGGAGGCGTTGGTAAGACATCGCAGAGAAGACAAGCTCTCAATACTGTGAACATGTTCTGGGACCCCCAATATTTTCTTTGGGCTGTGGGTGGCGCAAGTGGCTAAGATACTGTGCTTGTTAACCAGCAGGCCAGGGTTCGAGACCCGGCTCGGCCCCACAAGACAGGGTGAGCTCCTGTCCTTAGCCCAGCTCTGCGACACAGCTGGATCCAATCGTACTGGCTCTGCCTTTCCATTGGACTAATTCAGTGGCGTGGAGAGGGGGGATTTGCTGCTTGGGTAACAGCCTATCCTCCATAACAATCCAACCCAGGCTTTTGTGCTTCGCATGCAGCGTATGCAGCGCCGAGCACGATACCATAGTCTTCCAAGACTGACGGAGGCCTGCTTTGCACAAACAGTTCTGATGGCACTTACTGTATATGTATTTTGGATGTTATTGGTATATGTGAGAGATCATATAGTGATGTAGTGGTCAATTTAGGAGTCAAGGAACTTTTTTGTGATGCTCTAATAGCCAGATCAAGTTCTCCTTGCCATGCCCCCATTTCGCAAGTGATGGTCATCACCCCAGTTCCAAGGGAGCCCAGTCATGGCTGTTTCATAGAAGATTTCCCTAGAACAAAATCAGTTTTATCACTATTGTGACAATTCAAATTCACACCCAAACACAATGCCATAAAAGACTTTATTATTTGCAGCGTATTTACATTTCTCTCTCCAATGGGTTTTATTCCTTGTTTAGGGCATCATCTGTTTCGGAGGGACTTCTGGAATGTCAGCAGCCCAGCGGATGGAAGCTTCGGACGGCTTCCCTACCAGCCTTTGCAGGGCTACTGCTTCCCATTTGGTGGCCTGTTCATGCTTGCCAAGTGCATCAGTTTGAGGAGAAGGTCACCGGTAGAGCTGTCCAGCACAGTCAGGTTCCTTTCTGAGGACACCCGACTCCGGTCGCCGTTTTCGTCCACACAGGCCACATCCATGGCGCAGCTCTCTTCAAAAAGAAGGGGGGAAAGTACATTATATCAGGGGGACCACAGATAATCTCTTGGGTTTCCATCACTGGGTACCATTGATGATGATGCAGTGGACTCCCCTTGGGGCACTTCACCACTCCTTAATGGCACATTGGACACTATTTTACCCACTGGTACTGAAGGCATAGGGGTCAGTCTGGCCAGATGAGCCCCCGATATGGGTCCTGATCTACTTCTGGTGCTTGCCAACCACTGACACTACCCTTCTCTGATTGATCGGCGATCAATCATCTCCTACATTGTGGCAACAACTTGTGCCTACTAAAATAAGGACATGCAACACCAACTTGATCTGTTTCCAGTGTAAGAATCATCACCTGCTGATTTCTGGTTTGCAAATCAACTATTAAATACTTGGGAGCAGGCCAAGCAAATCTGTGGATCAGTTGGCAACCCAAAATTCACCTTGCTGAAATGGATGGGTATCTTTTACAAGGGTGCCATGTTTCTCAGAAGGAGTCATGGGAATCTAGAAATCAGGGTGGTGGGCACATGAGGACTAAATGTGCATGTTTTCAAGACCATGTTTTTTAAAAACCTTCTTTCTTCATGCAAGAAAACTACATAGAGGGGGGTTAAACTCCCACTCCACAGAGATAAGAAAAGCTCCCTCTCTTTTGTCCTTCCAGTGCGGCCTTAAGACTTTTTAAAATTAAGACAGGCTTATGCTTGTCTTAGGTCATAAGTTCTTAAATAAGGTATCACTGTTTGCCTGTTTTTCAACCTTGATTTTTGCTGCCTTTATATAGTTTTAATTGTATTTTATTATTTGGTTTTATTGCTTCTATCTATTTTTAAATGGTATTTTATTGTTGCTTTAGATGTTGCTTCCTTCTTTAAGGAAAACAGGTAGAATATAAATAAAATAAATAAAATAATAACAATAAATAAATAAGAAGCCAACCCAAGGCATGTTGTGATGTGGATATATAACCACATATGGCTCCCACCCTCAACGTAGTAAAAGGAAAAAGGAAGGCACTGCATTTTTATTTTCCTGCTCGGAAGGAGAGTGGAGAAAATTAAATCTTTTTCCAATCTGACCATCTTAACATGCACAAAAGAAATGTATGTGGGCCGGGAATGTGTTGAATCTGACATTTTATGCTCCAATTTCCTTTGCCCGCTATAGGGGGAAAGCAAGACTCTCAACTCATAGTTACCATCGTTGCAGCAGATGCCGGATGTGGCACACCTCCCGCCACCACTGCAGGGTTTTCCTTCAGCTTCGCAGGGGGAAGGCAGGTAATTCTCTTCCAGGCAACGCAGAGTTTCCGAGGTGCCAAAGTAACAGCCAAATTCCTCTCCGCAGCAGATGCTGGGGCCAAAGCAGTTCCCCTTGTTCCCAGGACCACAAGGCATGCACTACAGGGAAGGATAGATGGTGTTTAGTATGGAGGGGAAGGGTTAAGGCAATAGGCTTGTGTGTTTGACCTTTGCATAATAAGCACTCTTCAGCATCAATCTGGCATCCTCTTCCAAGCTGATGCTATCAAGTACTTGGAAGTACAGTAGAAACTCTTTAAATTGACCACCCAAGGAAACTGGGTCAACATAGGGAGGTGGTCAGCATACGGAAAAAATACAATACTGTACTTACTGTACTTATAATAATAGGGGCTGTGGGTGGCGCAAGTGGTTAAGTCACTGTGCCTGTTAACCAGCGTGCCAGGGTTCGAGACCCAGGTCGGCTCCACAAGTCAGATCCAATCGTATTGTCTCTGCCTTTCCATTGGACTAATTCAGTGGCGTGGAGAGGGGGGATTTGCTGCTTGGGTAACAGCCTATCCTCCATAACAATCTAACCCAGGCTTTCGTGCTTCGCATGCAGCGTATGCAGCGCTGAGCACAATACCATAGTCTTTCAAGACTGTCAGAGGCCTGCTGTACTTATAATATTTTTAGAGCTTTTATTGCAGAAAAGGAGGTCAATATAGAGAGGTGGTCAGTATAGAGAGGTGGTCAATATAGAGAGGTTCTATAGAGAATTGGAGGTTCTACTGTATGTTGAAGTCTCGTTTGCAGCCTTGCAAATTCACTTTATGCTTTTTTATACTGACACTTTGTAGAAAAGGTTCTATCCAAAGTTGATTATAAACTAGACTTTGTGCACAATCCTAACCATGTCTACTCAAAAGTAAGCCCCATTGTGTTCAATGGATGTTACTCCCACAAAAGTGTTTTTAGGATTGCAGTCTTTTTCTCCATGTACTTAATGCCATCTGAAGCTACAACCATGTGTATCTGGAAATTAGTTTCTCATAACATAGTGGGGCTGACTTCTGAATCAACATGTACTGAATCACTTTGTGGTTATGCACATGCACCATTCTGTGGCTGCTTTTGTTATATATGCCAAGCAAGCAAATAAATTGATCAATACAGTCCCTGAATGCTATTAGAGCAGTAGGATAGCAAGGGAGGGTGCAAAGCACTATGTTTTTGCAAGGACCTTCACCACCATGTGCAAGTGGCCCTTTCCCTCCTGGGCCAAGCATTCACCTCCGTTTTTATCTCCCAAACCTGGATTAACACTGAAGAGGAGCGGAAAGGTCACTTGCATGCTGTGAGGAAGCTCCTAGCAAAATGTAAAGTTTTGCACCCCCTCTAAGTATACCACTGAACAAGAGTGATGGTCATTGGTAACTAGCTAGAGTTCATCCCATGAGTCATTCTCTTCCTGTCTTTGAAAGTTGAGTGTCCTCTGCTAGAGAAAAGAATGCCACTAGTTAACTATGATATAGGAACTTTCCCCTTTATAGCAGCAAGGCATGCCTGTCTCTAAAGCTGCAATCCTAAAGACACTTTCCTAGGGGTAAGACCCATTGACACAATGGGGCTTACATTTGAGAAGACATGGTTAGGATTGTGCTCCAAGTTTAGTTTATAATCAACTTTGGACAGAACCTTTTCAACTTTTCTCGTGCCAAGAATCCTAACCTGGAGCACAATCCTAACCATGTCTACCCAGAAGTCAGCCCATTGTGTAACCATGTCTACCCAGAAGTCAGCCCATTTACTCCCAGGAAAGTGTCTTTAGGATTGCAGCCCTGATGTCAATGACTGCAAATAGGGGTCTCCAAACTTTCAATTTCAAGGCTCCTGGATTGTGCAGAGGAGGGAATGTGAGATGAAAAGCTGCACCTCCTGAAATTCCCTCCTCGGCAGCTCAATCTGCAGACTTAAACTAACGTCCTCACATGAAGCCGATTCAAGGCATAGCTAACCGGCCAGCTGAAAAAATTGGCAATCTTGCAGGGCAAGTCTATTTGTGTCTATGCAAAAGTAAGTCCCACTGATTTTAATAATTATAATTACATTAATAGTCGATTAACTATTAATTAATAACTAATAATTAATTAACTATTAATAGTTAATTAACCATTAGCCATGTTAATAAGGTTTTGTTGAATTAATGCATTGCTTAAGGCTTTGATTGCAAACTTTCTGTGCCTTTCAGCGAACGGTTCTGCCCCATGAGGAGGTCACCACACTCCTCGCAAAGACCTTTGTAAGGCTACCAGGGAACTTGCCCCAGACAACCCAGGTATTGGTATCCCCTGCTTTCTGATGGTTTGCTTTCTGATGATCCACTCTTTCAACACCTTTCAATTATACTGACTTCATTCATTCCACACATGTTCCACTCTTTCAACCTCTCTCTGCTGTTCTAAAGGCCAAAATTGCCCTCTTCCATGTTGTAGCTCCTGGTTTGATCACATTCCCAAAGGAATTAATGAGAATCCATTTGCAGAAATATTTGTGCGGCAGCAGGAATTTGCAAGATAAAAGGGGTGTTTGCAATTTGTTGACTAAAAAAGCATTGGAAGCAACATTTATAAGTTAAAAAAAAGATTGGGTTCCACTATTCAACCATTTTTACTTTTGGACGATGCTCCAGTCCCTAAGCTGTCTGATGAGTGGGGGATGCCTGTATTAAACAACCAGGCTTGTCTCCAGTGTGATCTCCTGGCAAATACCACTGGGCACCCCTAGCACTGAAAGCTTCTGTGATCAGAGAGGGTTTTCTCTTCTCTGATCACAGTACCGATTTATTATTTTTCTCTTTATGAGACAAAAAATTTAAGCCACATATTAATCACCACCAACACCATTTACTCCCTGATGGTAGCACTGCTCAGGAGTCAGAGGTGTGCCATAATATCCCATGCCTATGGTGGTGCTTATAGGATCATGAGCATGTTGGGCATGACAAAAGCAGCACAAGAAAGGGATGAGTGAATGAGGACCTGTTTGGATCGAATGATGAAAACCTGCAAAGATCAGTATTGTAAAGCAATCTCTCTTTCTCTCTCATACACATACACACATCTTGCTCCGAGACCTACCTGTCTGACTTCTGCATCTGGGAATGCTCTCTTTCCTCCTCGAGGGCAGTTCTGGATGTAGCAGGCTGAAGACAAGGTGAGAAGGCAGAGGAAGTACGCTGGCAGCGAGGTCTTGGGCATCTTGGTGGACTGGCAAGGCTCCCCCGTGCACCCAAGTGGTCCTGTTCACCTGCCGCCTGCTTCTGGCTACTGCCTGGACCACTTGCTTATTTATACCCTTGGCATCAGATGCCTCTCTCGTCGCTCTCATGGTATTTATTCCCCCCATCACACCTCCCACCCCAATCACACAATAATTGAGCCAATTCAGTGCAGAGACAAGCTCAGGTCCCCAAAGCCTCTCCTGTCTTGTCATCAGATTATTTTTAATGCATACGTCCAAACACATTTGAGGGAAGTGGATGGCAAAGGGGGGCGTCTGGAGAGGGCATCTGCCTGGGGTACAGGAAGACACTGTCCTGGCCATTCTCTCTGCCTGAAGGCACAAAGTCAGAGAAGAACAACACATGTCTGGGAATCATAAACTCCTTCATAGCTATACATCCTTGGATGATTTAATTGTGTGGCACGGCTCACTTGCTTGAGCTACAATGGACCAGCATGCAACCACGTAACTAAGGGTGGCGTAACTAAGGTGGCCATGTAACTCATGGTGGCGTAACTAAGGCATTGGCACCTGGGGCACAAAACTTTAATACACCCTGAAACATCCATAACACCTGCCCTCCCAAATTTTAACACTTCCTCCCCACATAGGACATCTTAGGTTTCCAATATATAGTACCTATAGGCAGTACCTGGTCAGCATGCCTTGAGGGAGTACGAAGGTACAGTAAAACCTTGGATTGAGAATAACTTGGATTGAGAATATTTTGCAAGACTAGCAAACATTTTGAATAAATTTTAACTTGATATACAAAGGATGTCTTGATAAACAAGCAACAAATATACCTGGCCATGATACAGCCAGTTTTGACACTCCACCTGCTCAGCCTCTCCTGTGAGACCAGCCTATGCATGTCTACTCTGAAGAAGACCTATTACAGTCAGTGGGGCTCACTCCTATGTAAGGGGCAGTGGAAAGGAGCCTGAGACACCTAGGCTGCAGTCCTAAAGACATGATCCTGAGAGTAGCAGCAGACCTCCCATCAGTCTTGAAAGACTATGGTATCATGCTTGGCGCTGCATACGAAGCACGAAAGCCTGGGTTAGATTGTTATGGAGGATAGGCTGTTACCCAAGCAGCAAATCCCTCCTTCTCCATGCCACTGAAATAGTCCAGTGGAAAGGCAGAGCCAATACAATTGGATCCAGCTGCATCGCAGAGCTGGGCTAAGGACAGGAGCTCACCCTGTCTTGTGGGGCCAACCCGGGTCTCGAACCCTGGCCTGCTGGTTAACAGGCACAGTGTCTTCCCATTGAACACAATGGGGCTAATGTTTGAGTAGACATGTTTAGGATTGTGCTCCTAGCCTTGCATGCTTACTTTAAAGTAGCCCACTGAGATCAGGCCCATTGAGTTTAACTGATCCTCTGCCTTTCCTTAGACCTAGGGTTGCCATATGTCCCCCAAAACAGGGACCATCCCAATTTGGGGGGATTGTGTTCACATACTGGCAAATGGGACAGAGGGCCCTGTCCCGATTTTGTGGAAGAGAATTATGGCAATCCTACTTAGACCTAAAGACTGAATTAGCTGAAACCCCCCCCCCCCCCCCATGACATACTGCAAATGATGCTCCTCCACTCCTGGCCCCTGTCCATGCCACCCTCCAAACCAAGCCGGATTCCTCTGCCAGGATGCAGATGGCCTGCCTTATTGACGCAACGTTATGACGGAGGTGCAACTGTTCCGTCCACGTCCAGCCAGCCAAAAAAAAACAACAGCCCCCACACAAGTTCCCATCTGTGCTAGGCCCAGTGACTTCCATAGGGGCCTTTTTGTTCCTTTTTAGAGTTTCTGGAAGATGTAAAAGAAGTAAAAACCCAACTCCTACTCCTGCCAAGGCAAATAGGGACCACAGAGGCCTTCTCTAATGTCCTCCCCATCTTTTGGAGATCTAGTAATGCAGCCTTTGCATTTGGGGATCAATAGGGCTTTACTTCACTTATTATTTATTTAAAAAAGAATTTCTAACCCTGCCTTTCTGCCATATGTTGGGGAGCCAGGGTGGCTTACAATATAAAAACAATGCAAGAGATTAAAACTGTGCAAAGACATTAAGAGCACAATCCTAACACTGTCTGCTCAAAAGTAAGCTCCGTTGTGTTCAATGGGTCTTACTCCCAGGAAAGTGTCTTTAGGATTGCAGCCTAAGACATAAACCAATTAAAAACAAATCAGACCACAGATCTTTCATTCATTCATTCATTCATTCATTCATTCATTCATTCAACAGTATTTGCTCATGTAGCTATTCACATTTTGATCATGTGGCCAAAGGATCAAATGCTATTAAAATTAAATTTATTAAACATGTCAACAGTTAAAAAGCCTCCTAGAGTTTGAAAAAAAGGCTGGAGGTTCCACTGAAAGATCTCCAAAGAGGCTCTTCTTAATTCCAGGGGAAAGAAAGTCCACAATTAAGGAGCCACCACTGAGAAGGTCCTGTTTTTTAACCACCACCAGGATACTGGCACGTGCAAGTGCTGCTGGTGACCATGTCCTCCATTCCACTCTCTCCCAACTTCCTATACTCCCAGAAAGTCTCCCATCCTTCCCTATTCCTCACCCTCCCCCTTGCCTGTGCTACTGGTTTCCCACCAGTCTGAACAGGATGCAGTTCCAGCTATGCCATGGCACACAGAAGCCACTTCCCCTGGCAGAATGTGTGGTTCCTGGATGGGCAACCCATTTGAATCGAGATGTCAGTCATGTACCTCCTTAATTGCCTTCTTTCCAATCCCTCCAAAAAAAACCCAATGGTGATGAGCTTTCCCAGAGTAACCATATAGTCTCTTCTCTTTTTCCAGGGTATGCCCACTTTTTTGGCCTTGTATCCTGGAAAAAAATTATTGTCCTCCTTTTTCTTATGAGCTGGCAGCATGCAGCCTTCTTGTAATTAATAAATTACATGTAACAGTTTTAAATTTAAGGATCAGTAATATAGGGTTTAAATTTAAAACAAATTTAAGTGTTCAAATTAGCCACATGTCAGCAACAAGTATGAGTGTTTTTACCTTTTTTCTTGTCAAGTCCTACATTTTCATGGGTGTCCTACATTTTGTCCTCTTTTTGGTTATGACATGGTCACCCTGAGCCTTTCCTCATAAAGAAGGTGCTCTGTGTTGACTTTTCTGGATCTACAATATCCTTCTTGCTGTGTTATGGCTGCATCGACACTGGAAAGTTGGATAGGACTTGGAGCACAATCCTAACTATGTCTACTCAAAAGTAAGCCCTTTTGTGTTCAATGGGTCTTACTCCCAGGAAAATGTCTTGTGGAAGACCCATCACTAAGGTTGCTGAGCACTGGGAGAATTGAGGGACGTGCATCCCTGGGCCAAAATCTTGGTCTACATGAGCGTGCTTTTTTTCTGGTCTGGCTATACTCCCCCCCCACCAGGTTATGAGCAACTTCTCTTTGAATGCACCAAACCATCCCTGCGGTGTGGTTCCCATAGGAAGAAGCATCCCAGGTCTGACCCAGCAGGGAGTGACCCCGGAAATGTGAGATGAATATGCAACGGGAATCTTGCAAGTAATGAGCACGTCAGCAAAGCCCCCTTAGAGGGCTCCTGGCCGCCCGGGTAGATCAGCACAGAGACACTGTTCATCCTCCAGACGCAATTATGAAAGGTCACCTACGTTCTTTCATTAGAAAGAAATAAGACACAGAGGGGGCCATAATGACTGAACATGGAAAGCGAGCGAACAGCACATCCAAAGCGCTCCAGATTGGCACAGAGGGAACCCAAGAAGTCCCAGGCAGACCATTAAAGAAGGCATTAAAGACCCAAATAATATTTGATGAGCATATGAGAAGGTATATAACCATGTGAGATGAATGGTGCTTTTGCTAGAGCAGAAGTGTCCAAACCAGTGGTGGGTTTCAGGGGGTTCTCACAGGTTCTCTAGAACCCTTTGCTAATGAGCGCCTGATTCTGAGAACTGGTTATTAATGGGACATAGAACCTGTTGTTAATTTATTTCAATCCCACCACTGGTTCAAACCCTAGCCCTGGGGCCAGACGCAGCCCATGGTGAGCCTCAATGTGGCCCCCCATCTGGCCTGCAGGCAAGCCTTACAGTTCTCCAGATCTGTCTCTAATACACTTAAATGTAAATTTATGTCAACTTATTCAAATTTGAAATATAAATTATTTTTCCGGCCTGGACACAACGTCAAAGATGTGTCCCTCCTGGCAAAAAGCACATACCACTGTGCTAGAGGAAAGGCTGGCTTAGATGTGGTGCTGCAAAGGCATGTAGCCAATGGTGGGCCGAAGCTGGTTTGGGCCGGATCGCCCAAACCGCTTCCCAGTTCTGACCCCTTGCCACTGATCTGGTGGCTAGGGAGGGCCAGAAAACCGGGCGCACCGGTTCAGCGTGCCTGGGGAAACCCACCACTGCACCTGCGCCAACCTTAGCCAGCCTGAAGCCGGCCGATCTCGACAGGACAGCCTGCGCTTGCGCTAAGGTGGTGCTAATGTGGTGGCGCTAATGGCTCTAATGTGGTGCTGCAAAGGCATGCAGCCCCCCAATTTACCATGGGAAAGCTGCACTCAGAACACTCTTCAATTATACCCAGAACTCATTCATTCACTGCATGTTCCACTCTTTCAAACTCCCTCTGCTGTACTAAAGGCTAAAATTTCCCTTCACCATCTTGATTTGCCAATGATTCAGACTTTTTTGGTGTATGTGTGTGTAAAAAAGACGGGGTTCCACTTTTCAACAATTTCCACTTTTTTATACACTGTTGATTATTATAGTATGCTCACACATACTGCTGGAATAGCATATTTTTCAGTTAATTTATTTAGTTATATTTATACCCCACCTTTCTACCTTAAATAGGATACCCAAGGCGGGTATATCTTGAGGTATCCTTGGGTCTCTTGATCTTGGGAAACTTGAGGAGCAAGAATGTTCCTCTGTTAAGCAAGAAACACCCATGTTTAATTGCTACTAAAGAAAAATGGTTACTATAATGGGTGCAGGGGACCCCCTCACCACATATAACTGAACCCACATACGAAGGATCTGTGGATACAAGGAGGTGCCTTTACTTAAACTTCTGCAGTTAACAACCACAAGACATGGTGATGGCCACTGAGAGATTTCAAACTAGGGCTGTTTGAAAGATGTACCAGTATATCCCAGAAGCTTTGTGAAGACGAGCCCTACAATCCAAGAGTAGCTACGGGAGTACATAAGAGACATTACTATGGGAGCACGTAAGAGACTACGGCTGCAATCCTAAAGTCATTTTCCTGGGAGTAAGACCCATTGAACACAATGGGGCTTACTTTTGAGTAGACATGGTTAGGATTGCAGCCTACATTAGCTACAGGAGCACGTAAGAGATATTACGTGCACCCGTAGTTATGGCACCACCAAGTGAAAATTCTATGGGAAATTCATGTTGCAATCCAGAGTAAATTGTTCTTACACCGGAGCAAGGACTCCCCATAGTTACTCTGGATTGCACCCAAAGTTGGTTGATAGAGACTACTGTATTGGAAGAGGTGCCCACAATACCATCTATGATACTTGTAACAGTAATGCCAACCAGCAACGGGATGCACAGCACAGGCTCCTTATATATCCATATCTGATGCAAGTCCCAAAATTGATGTGACCTTCACCATAAATTTGCACCATTAAGCAAATTTATTTCTCAGGGTCCCATGGACTTAAACGACTTTTATCTGCCCCATGTTTTGCAAACATCCCTATGCATTCATTTTCTACCTATGGATAGTACATGGATTTTCACGTTCCCGCACAGTTAAGTTTGGCTCTTTCTCTGGCATTTGGTGAGAAAATGAAAGCTTGAGCTGTCATTGAAAGTGACAGAAGGCATTAAATTATTACCATTCAACTTAACAATAGAGATCATTGACAGTAACAGTAGAGCATTATTGTACTTAAGTGGCTGAGAGGTCCATTTAAATAGACATTATTGCTAAAAATGGTTTCGCAAATGTACTTTTACAATTTACATCCGAGAGGGAACAGGGACCTTTAAAACTAACAGCCACATAATGAAATATGGCTAAACAGCCATATAAATGGCACTTCTATGAATGCCGCAGAGGGTAGTGGTGAGGTGCAAATGAGTGCCCATTATCACTGTGCCCTGTGAATAGGCTCCACGGCCACCTTGGAGCAGAATTTCATCTGCACATCACAAGACGTACCTAAACTGAACCCAGACAACCTATTCCTGGAGCATTGGGATTTTAATGCACACCTGCCAACTTCCCAGTTCTTATTTATATCTGATATTCAGTCTAGCAGTGTAGAGGAGTGATTTTCAATCAGTGTGCCTTGACACACTGGCGTGCCGTGGACAGTGCTCAAGTGTGCCACAGGAATTTGGAGGTCATGAATTAATAGGAAAATTGGGGGATTTGAACAGCCTAGTTAGTGTGCCTTGATCATGGTGAAAACAACTGATGGTGTGTCATGTGCTGATAAAGGTTGAAAATCACTGGTGCAGAGTGCAGTCCTGATGATCAATGTGTGCAGATAGACAGACTTTAGGATTTTAATGACAGTGTTCCTGTTTTAAATGATTTTACACTGCAATTATAGGTTGCTTTGGGACCAGGTGACAAAAAGGTGAATAAAAATTACACATATATTTAATACTTATTGATGCATGCATGTACATCAGTGCATATTCTATAAACATTTTTTGTGGGGTCCAGTTGAAAATGGATGCATGTATAATTACAGAAAAAACATATCTATGCATGTCCTGACATTTGTGTGTGCGTTCAATGCAACGTCCTGATTGCGCTGAAGTCACTGTCTTCTCATGAAATGCCAAATAGTGCCAAAGGACATCCCTTTAGCTTCCAGATCCCGAAAAGCTTCCAAGGCAAGTACCAACACTTCAAATGATGCTCAGGCCTGGCAGATACTAACAGATGTCGTTTCAAAATTGGCACCCTGTATTAGGCTGTTAAAGGATATAAACACCACTAAGATTTAGGGTGCAATCCTAACCAATTTAGGACGGCATAACTCACCTGCCATAACTTATTATGGTGAAGCCGGGGCATGCCTGGGCACTGGCCTAACCTCCCCAGGAGTGCGGCAGAATATGCGCCAGTCTTCCCACAGCACCACAAGAAGTTATGCCAGATGAGATATGCTGGCCTAAATTGGTTAGGATGGCACTCAAAGGGCGCAATCCAGAGTAACTACGGGGAGTCCTTGCTCCGGTGTAAGAACAATTTACTGTGGATTTTTTCCATAGGTTTTCACTAGGTGGTGCAGTAACTATGGGTACACATAATGTCTCTTAC
The DNA here is from genome assembly GCA_030015325.1 of Cryptoblepharus egeriae. Classification (NCBI taxonomy): domain Eukaryota; kingdom Metazoa; phylum Chordata; class Lepidosauria; order Squamata; family Scincidae; genus Cryptoblepharus; species Cryptoblepharus egeriae. The sequence goes on along the minus strand of JAREYC010000007.1, from coordinate 3,295,307 downwards.
GTGCTCCCATAGTTACTCTGGATTGTAGGGTTAGTTATTGTCATTAATAATACATCCAATAATACATCCTTCCATGAATACAACTCATGGAAGGTTTTGAACTAGATCCTAGTCTAGACCTCAATCCTAAACTGAAGATCTGGTGCTGGTGGCAGATATCATAAAAGTTATTATAAGGCATATTATGAAACTGGGAGAGTAGGCAATGTTGGTGGGAAGGTGGAGCGTTTTAGAGGTAGGGAGGTGATTTCGGACAGAGAATGGTGGAATCGGGGATAGGCAGAAGAGAGGGGTGGGAAAGATTGAGTCCCATGCAATATCCTAACCCAATTCCCAAGCCTTGTGGCCTTACACCAGACCTCCTACATTTCCTCCAGCTTACAAAAATCAGATGTGCCCCATACGGCAGGCTGTGTTAGGGAAAAATACCCCCTTGTAGATCTCCAGCCAATTCTTAACCTGCAGGCCATATGGCCTGTTTCCACTAGCACAAGTTAGGATAGGACTTCCTGTAAGTAAAATTATGATGGGAAAGGGGTGCTGATTCCCCCCCAAGACTGCCAGCCTGTAAGAGTGACTTATCCAGATTACTGTATTTTAAAATTATATTAGCAGAAATTATCCAACCTCATGCAACTCTGTGTCTGGCATGATAATACAGGGATAAAAGATTAAATTGCAATTACGCACTTTAAAGTTGAGAAAGGCTAATGAACTGTTTTCCAAGTTGGGGACGATTTGCACACCCAGCATGGAATCACTTAGTCAAATCAGCCGACTTAACAGGTCAGGAACAAAAGGCAAGAAGCAGCGATGAAGCCCAACAGAAAGGGCAGCAAAGTTGAAGAATCCGGTTGGATCATCTGACCTCAGGTTCCCGAGCAGCGGCTAACAATGGTGTCCCAACAACCATGTTAAGGGGTTGGTTTCTCAAAGTGCTCCTCTAATGTACCTTCCTAGGACAAAGTTTCCTCTATGTTTGCTATCAAGAATTCAGCTATCAGAACCACCTCCCCCTATACACTTGCCCCCTCAAGACTCTCCAATGTATCTCATCGCCGACAAAAATGCATACAGAGGTGAGGACCTCTTTTGTGGGGTGTTCAGTATGTTTTTCAGTGGTAGTGGCACAAGTGGTTAAGACACTGTGCCTATTAACCAGCAGGCCAGAGTTTGAGACCCAGGTCCCCATAAGGATCTCCTGCTACAAGAACGGGGTTGGACTAGATGATCCACTAGGTCCCTTCCAACTATGATTCTATGATTCAACCGAGCAAGCAGCCATGGGCGTGTGTCAGTGACCCCGGAAGCTCAAGTGGCATACTCCCAGGAAATGTATGGCTAGGAATGGGGTGTGAGTCTACCTTAAGAGGTTTTATCAGATGTGTGTGAGAAGCAGCATTTTACTACCCCTTGTGCCAAATACACAGGAAAAAAAGAACACGCCAATTACAAGCTGGAAAGAGATTTGTGATTTCTATCTATACTTTTATTAAGGCTTAATTTTGTTTTTCCAGACAGGAGTTGAGCTAACCAGCTCCATTGCCAAGCAGCACAACAGAAATCAAGAGGGACAACATAGGTGCGTGTATATATATACACAGACGTTTCATACAGATTGCACTACTAATGGACATCACCACATCAGCACCATCCAGGCATCAACCAAGTGCTCCCCTCTTCCAGGTAGTCACCTGGTCTTTAGTACAGGCAAAGTGTGTGCTTGGTTTTTTTGGGGGGTGGGTATTTATTATTTTTTGCATGGCTGGAAAAAAACTGCATGGGATGACGACACTGGGCTGATGGTGCACGGGGGATATCCCTTTTACCATCTACTTTTTCACTATAATAAAAATGCTGTCTTATTGTATAGATCACATGGGAGGTGGGATTGCAGCACTTCCTCTTTCAGCCCCCACCTCAACAAGAAGTCATATATGCTTGGGCCACTTGAGAGATGGCAAAATAATGGTGCGTAGTTACATGAATGCCACTTTTTGTATATAAATGCGCTTTTATTAAAATGCGCTTGTATATAAATGCGCTTTTTATATACGCCTTGTATATAAATGCGCATTATGGCTTTATTATCCTTTGATCGCTTTTGCTCTGGCACAATACTACAGCCCCTCCTTTCTCTTTAAGGGCCATAAGTCCTCTTCAAAGCCTGACATTTCCCTTTTGTCAGGTTATATAGGACCCCATCCATGTACGACTCAAAGGATGAGAACAGTCGCATATTCCCTTTCTTGGCCCCCCCTTAGCTTGCATACTTCTGATCACCCATTCCAGAGACAGCACCTCAAAAACGGGTTAGAAATGGACCCGCATGACATCATGGGTGGCAACCAACCTTTTACAATTCATACACAGTATCGATAAAGACTTCTGCTTCTCAGCCAAGCAAGGGCGACACACAAGGTGGCCGCAAGGAAGCTGGTAAACAGGCTCTGTTTTGAAGTACAAAGAAAAGGTCCGACTGCAGGAAGAACATCCTTGTGGGTTGCCACTTCTGTTGTGCTCTGGGATAAAAAGAAACAACATACAGAAGGAAGACATGCCTGTGAGTATGCATGGAAAGTCATGGTCAGTTATGCATTCCTGGAGACTGCCTGCCCCAGTGAGGTCCCTTCCCAAATAAGAGGTGTTATAGCCAGCGGTGGGCATCAGGAGGTTCTCACAGGTTCTATGGAACCCTTTGCTAATGAGTGCCTGGCTCTGAGAGCCTGTTATTAATGGGACATAGAACCTGTTGGGACATAGAACCTATTAATAACCTAATAACTTAGGTTATTAGGACACAGAACCTGTTGTTAATTTATTTGAATCCCACTGATGGTATGCAACCATCAGCATCTTTAGGAAAGACATTATCTGAAAATGTGAATAATTTATGCCTCATTGTAGATCTAACGTTCACTTTATCAGCTGAATTTAGTCTCCAAAATCAGGATTCGCCTTAGATTCAATGGCAGATTTGATTTGAGTAAATATGGTATACTGATTATATCAGTATTTTGTTTAACAGTTTACTATATTGTAAAGGTTAAGGTGTCCCTGCAGGTTGTCCTGCTAGTTGTACGTCCCGACTCTAGAAAATCCGTTTCTGAAGCCATAGAGCCAGCATTGTCTAAAGACCCCTCTGTGGACATGTGGCCCGCATGCGCACAGAACGCTGTTACCTTCCCACCAAAGTGGTACTTATTTATCAACTTGCGTTTGCATGCTTTCAAACTGCCAGTTTGGCAGGAGCTGGGCAAGGTATGGGAGCTCACTTCATCTTGCAGTACTATATTGTAATAAGACGCTAAAACATTAAAGGATTTCCAGTATGCTTATTTTATAACTCTGAGGCTACAATCCTAACACCCAGTTAGGCCAGTGTTAGTCCCATCATACTGGCCCGCAGGTGCCACAAATGTGCTGTAATGCACCATTCCTAGGGGTGTTACACCAATGCACATACATGGCCTGGCCTCCCCACACCATCATAGGAACAGGGAGCAGATGAGTTGTGCTGGCCTAAGCTGGTTAGGACTGTGCCCTGAGAAACTGCAGAAATTAACAAGCAAAACACATATCTTTGCAATGGCAACAACAGAAGTAGTAGTCTTGGGTTTTGATGTGGACTCAAGGGCATATCTACAACGTCTTAGGGTGAAATCCAGAGTAACTATGGGGAGTCCTTGCTCCGGAGTAAGAACAAGTATTCTGGTTTGCAATATGAATTTCCCATAGCTTTTCACTAGGTGGTGGAGTAACTATGGGTGCCCATAATGTCTTTTACATGCTCCTGTAGTTACTCTGGACTGTGCCCTTATTTACTCAAAACGCATTTCAGGGGCTACTGTAAGAATGCACAAAATCTTAAAGATGGGCACAATCCTATCCATGTCTCCTCAGAAGTAAGTTCCACTGTATTTAATGGATCTTACTCCCAGGAAAGTGTGCTTAGGATTGCAGCTGATGAGAATCCTACTCATTGCTTGTATGAAGCAGAGTTTGACAGAATGATTTGTGCAGGGTGGCACTTCTGTATCAAGTCAGACAAACCTGGAGGAGGCAGAATGCTTGGTGGGGCAGAGGATGGCCACCTCTCTCATATGGCTTCTTCTCACCTGGACAAACTCAAAATGCATAATTTTAGGGGATCAAAATCCCCTAAATACACCCTGTCTTTTTACCATGTCCGATGCTTGCATTCCAAGGCCTGCTGAAGCTGCTGGCACCGTGTGGTGGCTGTTGCCCTTTTGTCAGGCTAGTTGTGAAGTGTGGCATTGAGCTGAGTGCGGAGTTCAAGGCACTATCCAAGCTCTCCGAAAGCCTTTGTTCATGAGAGACCAAATCTGCAAAAAGAGACGGAAAACCTAGAAAGAGACATACTGGCTTTCTAGAAAACATTTGCAGAGCAACAACAGACAACTCCGGTGAAAGGAGGGTGAATCTATCATACACAAGAGCCCACAAACCCCAGTTTCTACTTAATGGTACATTTGGATTTTTCAATTAGTTTTCTGTGTTGTTCAGCACATGACATGGGTCCAAAACTAACATAATGGCAGTCCTTAATTTTTATTAGAAACTCCCCCAAGACGAGTGTTCTGGTTCCCGGAGCATGTGGGCTGATAAGTCCTAAAGAAAAGTAATACCCAGCCATTGCTGGTGGTGATGGCCATAAGGGCTACCCAGAGAATCAGTGGGGTAAGAGAGACATTCAAATTACCCACCCTAAATCAGAAAACTATCTAGACACCTAGGCTACAATCCAGAGTAACTATGGGACCTTTTACACCAATGTAGTTATGGTGCCACCTATGAGAAATGCATAGAGCAATCCAGAGTAAGTGCCTCTTACATCCAGTGGTGGGATTCAAATAAATTAACAACAGGTACTATGTCCTAATAACCTAAATTAACAACAGGTTCTATGTCCCATTAGTAACCGGTTCTCAGAACCAGGCACTCATTAGCAAAGGGTTCTAGAGAACCTGTGAGAACCCACTGAAGCCCACCACTGCTTACATCTTCCTGTAGTTACTCTGGATTGTAGGACTATTGAAGTGTAATTACCACTGAAATTACTCCTCCAACACGATTTATATGGCCTGCTAGCAGCAGCTGGGCAGAGAATCATACAATTAGTAGGCAGCCATAAGAAGCTTCCTTGCTTACCTACACACTCTAGCAGTGACTTCTGAACTTTTTTTGTGGAAGCAGGCCTCCATCAGTCTTGAAAGACTATGGTATCGTGCTCGGCGCTGCATACGCTGTATGGAAAGCACGAAAGCCTGGGTTGGATTGTTATGGAGGACAGGCTGTTACCCAAGCAGCAAATCCCCCTTCTCCACACCACTGAATTAGTCCAATGGAAAGGCAGAGCCAATACAATTGGATCCAGCTGGCATTGCAGAGCTGGGCTAAGGACAGGAGCTTACCCTGTCTTGTGGGGCTGACCCGGGTCTCGAACCCTGGCCTGCTGGTTAACAGGCACAGCATCTTAACCGCTTGCGCCACCCACAGCCCGTGACTTCTGAACTACACAGCACAATATTCCACAATATTTATATGTGATTTTCAAAGGGTAATCCCTTTACTTTGCAGAACTGGAATAGAAACACTCACTGTGGCCATCAGAGCAAAGATTAGTTAGAGGAGTTAAATAAAGACTGGTATGTACTATGGCATACCAGAGTAACTACAGGAACTTTTACACTGATATAGTTATTGTGCCACCTATGGGAAATGCATAGAGCAATCCATAGTAAGTGCCTCTTACGTCTTCCCGTAGTTACTCTGGATTGTAGGGTCTATAGGACAACTGGTGAGAGGGAAAAATCAAGGCTGGGTGATGGAGGTCCCTCCCCCACTTGATCACTGAATGGCAAAATAAAACCCAAATCCTATAATACTTTGTCTGTAACAAAGAACCCCAAATACTTGTTTATGCAGAGTTCTCAGAAAGTCACAGTCAAAACTGAGCATCAGATTCCACGCTCCTCAACACAGAACAATGCTGGAAATATCAGGTATCAACTAAAATTAACTCCTAATTAGGCAAATGGGTAACGGAGCAGTACATTTAATGTCAGAGAAGAAAAATGAGGACAAATCCAGATGGAGTTTCACCCCATGAAATAAACACTACAAAATCACCTGGCATGGCATTAATGCAATTATTCCCATCCCACCCACCACTAGGTGCATGTGGTTCTGGATAGTCGTCATCAGCAGGTTTCAAATACACAACATAAAACAGCCTTTGCAACCTGGTGGTGGGGTGTGGGGGGAGAAGGTCTCCTGCCACAGATTAAAAGAAGAGAGGAGTCAAGGTACCTGTTGAACAGTCCATTTGAGAGGAGTTTGACTCACACTCCATTTTCATTTTTTTAGCTCGGGACTCAGAGGTAGGCGTGACTACTGCAGAAAAATGGAATGGCTCCACACTGCGGTGGCTGTCGGGATTCTGTTCCATAAGGTCTATTTTCCTTTTCAGAGAAAACATAGCTATAGAAGAGGCTACCACTGTCCCCAAGGCCTGAGCCCTCCCAAGTAGGTTAGTGCCAGGAATGCTGTGCTGGAGGAGGAAGTGGTCTATCCTTGCCTTCAGAGAAGGGTGGGGAAGGGGCTGAGAGTGCTGGCTGAAGGCCACCCCTGTGAAAGGATCGCTGGGCACTCGCCCCCAGGAAGCCTCACTCTGGTTGCACTTCTCCAGGGTTCCTTGGTCGATCACCTTGCCAGAAGGTAGCAGCATGGGGAGAGTCATTACCTCAAGAGTAATGGGGTCCAAGAACTCTTCGGGGACATCCTGCATGGCTTCCAGCAGCTTCTGCTCCTGGCTGTCTGGGTTGCCAAATGGCACAATGTCACTCTCCATAGGTGATGGAAGACTGACAGCTTGGCCCCCCAAGCCTTGCATCGAGCACCCCAAGGCGACCCGCAGCACGTCATCGATCACATCATGAGAACAGGATTTGGCTGGCTGGCCCCAAACCTCCACTTTTTTAATGCACGGTAGACCACCACCTGCCACATGGGTGATGCAAATTTTCAAGTGTGAGACGCTGCTCAGGGAGGTAGGTCCTTTATTCCACAAGTCCAGAGCTGCAGACCCAGAAAAAGAGGAGACAGTGTCTATTTGATGATGGAACGGAGGCCTTGGTTTGAAGCCCCGGTGACTGAAGGTAACTTTGCTCTGATTCTTCAGCACTGCTTTGCCCACCAGCGTGAAAACCTCTTTGTCCAGTGCAGGCTGGATAGCCGGATCGGAGACGAGGGACTCTGGATTGTTCCAAGAAGCCTTACTGGATGAGGTAGATGTGCAAATATCCAGGCCAGTGATGTTGTGAGAGCCCCCTGAGGAGATATCTACGTTTATACGGCAGATTTCTATGTTGAAAGGGAAAGAGAGAGTCACGTGGATTGGGGGCTTGATGAAATATTCAGAGCGGAATCCCCGATTCCTCTTGGCAAGATCTTCTGAGATCAGGTTTTCTACTTCATAACCATCTGCAGAGATCTACAATTTTTAAAAAAATGAGATTATTCAACTGTCCTTGTCGGTGTAATGAACAGAAGGGCTATCTGTTCATTAACTATCTGTTATCTGTTAGTTAACAGAAGGGCTATCTGTTCATAACTAACTATCTGTTCATAACTAAGGGCACAATCCAGAGTAACTACGGGGAGTCCTTGCTCCAACCTAAGAACAATTTACTCTGGATTGCAATATGAATTTCCCATAGGTTTTCACTAGGTGGTGCCATAACTACGTCAACATAAATGTGTCTTACGAGTTCCCATAGTTACTCTGGATTGTAGGGTAACTATCAAAGGCCAGCAATGTGCGAAGGGCCAGCAATGTGAACTCGACTTAGGATAGTAGCTGTCCTCAAATGGATTTCTTAGGGCACAATCCAGAGTAACTATGGGATCTCTTAAGAAAAATTTACTGTGGATTGCAATATGAATTTCCCATAGGTTTCCACCAGGTGGTGCTGTAACTACATCAACGTAAATGACTCTTACGTCTACGTAAGAGCTCCCGTAGTTACTCTGGATTGTAGGGTTAATTTTCCTAGATTACACAGGTACACATTTTTGAGGCTGCGAACAAAGTGGTAGCAGTGCTCAAGGCGTGAAAGGAATCACGAGTACAGCTACATGTTCCTCTTGATAACATATCCTTTGGTCTCATGTTTCAGCCAACATCCCCTTTCAAGAGTATGGGCGCAATACTAAGCATGTCTACTCTGAAGCAAGACCTGCTGGGTTCAATGGGGCTTACTTTCCGGAAAGTGTGGTTAGGATTGCAGCTGTTCAGCCAAATCCAGAGTAATTACGTGAGCATGTAAGAGACATTACGTGCACCCGTAATTACTGCACCACCTAGTGAAAACCAATGGGAAATTCATATTGCAATCCAGAGTAATGTGTTCTTACACTGGAGCAAGGATTCCCCGTAGTTACTCTGGATTTCACCCTATGTCTGTTGTGTGATGCTTTTGCAATACAGGATGTCTAACTTCAACAGCATCTCGAGGCAGGTTCTGCCATCAAAATATGGATGGCACTTGTTGAGAGGCATTAGCCCTATTTCTCAGAAAGGATTTGCATGAGCAGTAGGGAGCCTTATTACATTTGCATCAATGATTTACCGTAGTTTGGCAATGAGTCATTAAGTCAAAGAGCTGCTTATATCCTAGAACAGGAGTCAGCAACCATTTAGCAGTGTCATACCAAACTTATGTTACATACGTAATCATACAAAATAATATATATTTTTATTAATTACATGCTCCATCCCTGAACTGCAATGAGAGCTGGAGATGCTGAAGCACAGCCTATCCTATCCTTGGCATGCTTCTTGCAAAGGGGCTTATTTCTAAGCAGAGATGCTCAGGATTGGGCTCGAAGGATGCACTTTTCTCCACCCCTTCTTGGGAGTAGGCTCCACTGATTGCAAAGAGTTTATTTCTGAGTAGAGGGGTACAGGATTGGGCATTAAGAATGCACTCTTCTCTACCCCTTCTATTCTGATGGCAGCACGGCAGGAAGAGGAGAGGTGGTGGCGTTCTGGGCACTGATGATGGTGATAGACAGCCGCGTGCTGTCTATCAATTGGGACAGCACTGGCACCTCCAGGGGCTCCTTGGTGTGCCACCAAGAACTGTTCTGTGTGCCAAGCAGTCTGGGAGTTGCCTACCCCTGTCCTAGACTGCTAACTTCTTTAACCCAAGTTGCTGCTTTCATCCCAGGTGAAGTACCTTGTTGCAGTGAATTCTTGGCTTGAACTGTGGGAGACAGACATTTATCACCATCTTTATGGCTTGACGTGGAGATCAGCTTCCCAACATTCAATCTGAGTCTTAAAAAAAGACATAGGGTAAAAAAATGTTATTTTAGCTTCACATCTAGGAACTACTAAATGCTCCTGGGGCTGCTGTCATGGCATATCAATCTATATGGCCTTGTTTAATCCAAATAGCAGCATGGTGTCAAACTGATATATATAGCAGCATGAGAAACTGATATATCCCATAGCTGCCCCATCACCTTTAAGAAACCTTATATAGGTCCCTCGTTATTCACAAAGGTTCCGTTATAGAATCTCACATGGATTTAAAATATCAGTGTATAAAGAAAACAATGGAAAAAATAGGTTTAAAGACCCACTTCCAGGTTTCTTGCTCCTCTGTTGTGCCTAACTGTGCCTCCTCTGTAGTGCCTCAATATCTGCAGGGGTTTGATTCAGGGTCTGAAGAATGGAATGGTTACTTGCATGACTACCTCTCTACAACAGTAGAAAAGCAGTTTTTTTAAAACTGTGATTTGTAGTGGCCATTCATGGTGAATCAAATATGTGTATAACAAAGTTGGACCTGTATTGTTGAATGGGTCAAAGATGTTGAATGTAATGCAAGGACAAGACAAACTTGAACCCATAACCAGAGCCACTTACAACAGGCAATAGATGTGCTTTACACATTTGTCCTCAGGGCTGCGCTTCATATCATTTGTAGCAAACTCAACCAAAGTGGGGGACCAAAGCTAAGCACGTTTGATATGTGGAGGGTTCCAGATTCAGTTCTGGACTTAGGGTGCAATCCTAACTTAGGCCAACACAACGTTCCTATGATGATGTTGGGAGGCAAGCTCATGTCTGTGCACTGGCCTAAGTCTCCCCCAGGAATGGTAGAGAAGTGTCTTCCAACACATTTGTGACACCCCCAGGTCAGCATAAGACTTAGGCCAGCTTAACTGGAGATTAGGATTACTGTCTTAATCAGCCAGGGACTAACAGGTCAGAATAAGATGGGGACTCAGCACATTGCCAGTCATTCATTTCTGCAGCTCATGAAGATAACCCATTCATTCCACAGTTTCTGGACCCTTCAGCTCATTAAACACTACAAAAGAGAATTCTTAATGGTTCAGACCAAAGAAATCCAGCATCCCATTTTCCACAGTAATCAATACGGTGTTTCTCCACAACCGAGCATGAACAGTCATTGCCTGGGATCCCATACAATAGCCTCTTGTTTAAAATCTGCAGCAATTATTAACACACAAATGGTCCCAAGATTGAATCAAGGGACTTTTGTTGGTTATTTCCATTCCCAGGTTGGAAGCCTGCCTTTTAATGTCCTCCAGCTCCTATCTTGCAACAAGAGTGCTACTCACTGTGAAACTACACAGGAGAGAGAAACTATAGGGTCAAAGAAGACAGCTATGTGCTGCCTATATATGGGCAGCTGCAAGGCTCCAGCAGGTGAAGGATGTCAGGCCAACAAGGTATCACCAAGTATTAGGAGCAGATCTGGAGAGGTTCCTGAATAGAGGCTCAGGTATTCCATGAGACATGCAAAGGAATAGAGAAGCTGATGAGCTCCTACTCTACATTCATCTTTAATGTACCAATATTTATTTCCAGTTTTTTGTGTGTGATGCTGAATCAAATGTTATATTTAATAGTATCCTTTAGAGATAGCCACCTCCCCTCTAAAAAGCCACATCTTCTCCAGAAAGGATTATCAGGTTCGTTTGGCCTGATATGGAGAACATTAATAATTGAAGGTTAATACCCCAGCCTGGTGCCTTTCAAAATATACCTGTTATTCCTTTGGGAAAGAAAATAAGAAGATAATCTTAGGTTAGAATAAACATTTTATTTAGAAAACAAACAACAGTATTGATCTAAATACGTTCGCGATTAAGCAGATTGGGAACATGTCAGTTTATATCCAAGTCACTTGGCTATGCTGTCCTACTGAATTTAGTTGGGTCCACTTTTTGATCCTGCTTGCCCTTTTTCTTTCTTGCTATGCCTCTGAGCCAAACACCTTGTAATGCAAATAGCTCAGTTTTTCTGAGCGGCTACGTTTGAGCAATAAAAACCATTCCCAGAAGGACAGCTCTATCACTGTGTATCCGAGCTGCCGCAGCTGCCTTCTTTTCAAGTGATGGAGCCCCAGCAGGCGTTTCGAGTTATAGCAGTACTGGTTCCTATTTGTCACCTGAATGGCCAGCTTCTTGACCTCGAGATGCGGCTCCTTCGAGGGACGGACAGGAGCATCACAAGAGGTTGTTGAGTTGGTCAGCGCATCCAAGATTTTACCAGTCAGCTGAACTCCACTGGAAAATGCAGAATGATCCCAAGTGGGCTGAGTGCGCTCTTGTGGCATTGCACGTTCTTGGACATATGTTTCTACCGGGCTTTCACAAACATTTAGAGGGTTGCTAGACCTCCCCTTTAAAAGTTGATTCATTAAGTCATCCGTAAGAGACACTCCGTTCTCATTTAGTTCTAGTTTTACTTTTGGAGCAGCTTCTGTGTTGAAGGGCAACGGTTTTTGGTTTGAATCTAAATTAATCTCCAGATCAATTGATCTGGTGTGGGGCAAGATCATGTGGCTTTTGAGATATTGGGGTCCGCCCAACATGTCTTCCAGGAGACAGACTGCTTCTGTGACTTCTGGCTTCAAACAGATTTCCTTCTTGGCCAATTTCCACAGCATATCCGTCGTCTCCTGCCTAAGCTGTGGCTCCAGGCGACTGCCTGTGTACTGAGGACATTCAATTTCCACTGTGCCATCAAGGGTAAACAAGTCCTTCTGGAGGTCAAACTTACTCTCCCTAGTTAATTTGACGAACTCGGGGCTCAGGGCGTAATCTATCAAGTCATTTGGGAACCGTTCTGCAAATGCCAGAGCTAACAAGGCGGTGAGGAGATGCTGGGGGAATTTCTGAAATTCATGCACCCTTGAACGCATCTGTTTCTCTAGGCTGGCAAAAAATTCCTCGGCGTTGGGTGGTTCATAATTCAGGCATCCAAACGACCACAAGAATTTGGCAATGTCTTTACTCCGGCAATAAACTGCCCTGGAAGGCACAGAGGCGGCAACGGCATCCATAATCCTTTCATCAAGATAATGTAAAGCTGAACAGGCCAGGGTTATGTGCATGACACCTTGGGTACCTATAGCTGGTATGCGCGAAGGAACAACACTCCCAAGCTGCTTCAAAAAGTCAATATGATCAACGTGGGTGAAGCGATACATTTTGAGGACATTCACCAAGGCATAATTGCTTATTTCTGCCATATGGGCACAGACTTTATCTCCGATTTTCCGCATCGTGTGTTCTGAAAGTCCATTGTGTGACTTGAAGAACCCTAAGCAAACTGTTCCCACTTCCTCTAGGTTGAGAGAATCCAAATACTTCAGCACCAAGATGTCCAGCTTCTTCATTAAATCTTCAGGGGCTTTGCGTCCTTCACCTATGATGTACACCAGTTGAACCAGCTGGGGCAAAGTGAGGTTTTTCCAATGCAAGCTAATACAACTCAATGCAATCTCTAAATATCGAGGGACGCTGCGCCCTAAACACCGCCACAGGTCAGCCACCAGCAGCTGCTGATCCAGGCTCATGTCCCAGGCTCGACGGCAACACTCCGTTTCAAACACGTTCAACATGGAGTGAGTGTATGGAATGGTTAAACCAACAAATGCTTTTAAAACCATAATAAGCTCTAAAGTGTCAAACAGCTGGATGTTCTCCACTCCGTAGCGACACAGCATTGCAAACTTGGTATTGGACCTCAGGCTGATGTGCTGTTCTGATGGCAAGCAGCTCAGTCTAAAGAAATACGTTGCAATCGTTCCTGGTTTAAGGCTACTTTTGAACATAGTGACGTTCTGTAAAATCAGATCACCTTCCTCCACAGAAAGGGGCTGAAGGGGCTCACATTGGTGGTAACACAGATGTTCATATTCTGGCCTCTGTTTCTGGAACACTCTGGGATCTTCCTTAGCACTGAAGGCCTCCACAGCAGCTGCCTGTTCATCATCCACCATAGGGTGGCTGTGGAATTTAGCTGGCTGTGTCGAAGTAGCTCTGGGGGAGACAGCCTTTTTGCTTTCCAAATCCAGCAGTATGTTCTTTATGCTTGAAAGCCTCCGTGAACAGGTAATGCTATAGGTATTCTGGATCTGTCTGGCACCAACTGCAGTGTAATCACTTTCAGGTGATCCTTCCTTTAGCTCTCTGGTTGCTTCCCCATGACATACACATTTGGTCCCTATATAGGCTGATGGATTAAGAGACACCTTGTATTCTGACGGATTTGAAAGTCTGAGTGTGACCCCAGACTTAGCTCTTTGGTCTGCCTCTGGAGGGTTCTGGCACTCTTCTGCTTTTCTGGAGGACATCCTCTTGTCCGCAGCTTTCATTGTAGTAGAAAATGCAGCCGTCCTATAGAATTGTCCTGAAAATCTTCGGCATAGTATCCCTGTAGCCATGGTCACAACTACTGGTTCCAGGTACTGAAAAAGGGCAGATGAAGAATGAGTTGCTTTGACGGCTTCTCTTCTTTTTTAAAAAAAATTAACCCTTTAACCCTATAGTAAGATAATTCTGAAAGGCAATATGTATCCAGTGCTCCAAACAATCACTACACAATGCATATCCACTAGAAATCTCACAATGAGCACAATCCTAACCATGTCTACTCAGATGTAAGCCACATTGTGTCCAACGGGTCTTACTCCCAGGAAAGTGTCTTTAGGATTGCAGCCTAACTCAGACTAGCTACACTTACATGAAGTATGTACAACGTACTTCCAAAAGTGGCTTGTAGGATTGTACTCCACAACTAACAGCCCCCTCCCCAACTCTCACTCAACCAAGTTATTTTGCAAGAGAGAAGGTCCGGTGCCTTACCAACAAGGGATTATTATTCACAAAGTACTTACAGGTACCCTTACAAAGAATAGAAAATGCACAAAATATTTTGTGCACATACAATAAGGTAGTATCTATGTCTTAATTATATGCTTGAATAATGAAGACTTCAGCAAATCTTTCCTTTGACGAAGGGAATAAAACAAGTGCAGTCCCACCTAACCAAGTAAGACCTAAACTCATGGCTCTCAACACTGTACTAAAAAGATTCACCAACAGTGTTTCATCAAGATTCAGAATGACCTCGCAGAATCTGACTGGGTGCTGCAGGTTGTCCTGCTAGTTGTGACTGACTCTAGGGAGCGGTGCTCCCTTTTGTAAGCCATAGAGCCAGTGTGGTTCAAAGATGCTTCTGTGGATATGTGGCCCACATACCCACAGAACGCTGTAACCTTCCCACTGAGGTGGTACCTATTTATCTACTTGCATTTGCATGCTTTTGAACTGCAAGACAGGAGCTCACACTGTCTTGTAGTATTTGGGTCTTGAACTGCTGACCTCCTGATCTTCAGATTGACAGGCACGGAGCTGTTAGACACTGCAGCCCTATAAACAAAGTCCCATGGCTCTATCCTAATCTCTGGCTATACAAATGATTATGATCAGCAGCTGGGAGATGCTCTGCCAAGTGACACCTCTAAGAAGCAGCACTGCCAATAGGAAGGCCATGTAATAACTCAGCGTCTCCCTCTTTTACCCTTCTTGGTCTGCACCTTTCTCTGTAGCATTCCTTGCCTTCCCAAGATTTTCTTCCATCTCAGATAGCCTCACCCAAAGCAGCACTTGTGGAAGGGCAGCAGTGGATCATTGCAGGTGTTGGATAAAGAGCTTCTGGAGGCCACATCTAGGCCTGATTTAATGTTTGACCCTCACACAACCCTGGCCTGATATCTGACACCTCTGACCTAATGAGTTTAAAGGTGAAAATGAATTGCTTTTTCTGGTCATTACCTGCTTAACATTACAGTTTCCAGCCCCATCAGGTGCCACAGATGCTAACTTCAGTCTTCTGGATCAGGGGTGTCAAAACTTTACGGCTCTTGGGACTTTAACAACTGTGTAGAAGAGGGAATTTCAGCAGGTGCAGCTTTGTGATCTGTGAGATGAGAAGCTGCACCTGCTGAAATTTCCTCCTCCAAACATTTGTTAAAGGTCCAAGATACCTAAAGTTGAAAGTTTGGACATCCCCGCTCTGGATGAAATGTTTGCTAATACATGGTCCATCTCTGTGGAAGGTACATGCAACCCCCCCCCCCCCCATTTTAACATCAGAATACTACTATGGAAATAGGTAAGACTAAAATACTGACTAACCTGCTAAACTGCATGGATGAGGAGGGATTTGAATTCGGGCACCCTTAGTCCAGATCAGACACCATCTGTTGCAACATGCTGACTCACAGTATAAAACACAAAATGTACGGAGTAAGCAATATTTTTAAAGTTACATTATGGTCATGACCTCAAAATCCGCCAATATGCGCTAAGGAATGTGGTCGCTAAGGTTTGCCAAGTCTACAGGATGCTAACTAGTTCATATTTTTAATTCTGCAAGCGTATAGTTTTCTACCATCAATAAACAGCACAGCTGGTTGGTAAAAAGAAAACATACTGCGTTGTTGTAATACTCCTGCTTTAGCCTGGTGCTGTGAAGTCAGGAGAAGCCCTAGATAAGGGAGGGGAAGAAAAGGCTTCTACTCTATGGAGGGGCTGCAAGAAGTTGTTTGCAGAAGGTTCCCCCAGGTTCAATTCTTGTCACCTCTAGTTAGGGCTGGACAGACCCTTTGTACCCAAAAGCCTGGAGAGCAACTACTATAAATGTAGACAGTGTGGCGTGAGAACAACTAACAGACTGTGGCTTAGGATCTGAGCACTTCTGATGCTCACTAGAAAGTAATTGAGAACCCCAACCATGGCGTGGCAAGAACAACACATTTCCTCACTGTGTCCCCACTGAAACTCATCCCCTGCAAAGGAAAACGTACAGATCTCTTGGTATAAGAAATAATTGGCAGAAAAGGATGATGGAACAGACTGTGTATTAAAGAAGTCTCCTGCTGCCACCTGGTGCTTGGTACGCTAAGCCATCACTGAACAAGAGGAGAGCTCAGACTGGGCACCTTCAGGAAAATGGCACTAGTTTCTATTTAATCTAGGGGTGTCCAAACCCTGGCCCTGGGGCCAGATGCTGTGCACAGCAAGACTCCTGCATCTGGCCCTCAGGCAAGCCTTGTAATCTTCAGACCTGTCTAAAGGCGCAATCCAGAGTAACTATGGGGAGTCCTTGTCCGACGTAAGAACAATTTACTGTGGATTGCAATATGAATTTCCCATAGGTTTTCACTAGGTGGTATTGTAACTACGTTGATGTAAATGTCTCTTACGTGCTCCCGTAGTTACTCTGGATTGTACGGTAAGACACTCCTATATGTCATTTTTACGGCCCCTGACAGTGTCAGATGATGTGGCCCTCCTGCCAAAGAGTTTGGACACCCCTGATTTAATCCATCGTGTAGATGACAGAAGAAAAGCACGTCGGCATGATGAACGTGTACTAAGGCTTTGTGGATAAAACAGATTACCCGGACTGGTTTCAGATTTGCCCTGGAAGTCACAAACTTGTGATTGCTGCATCCAGAAAAAGCCATCCCCATTCAGAGAATTGTGTGTATGTTGGGTCTGGTCTCTGGGTGTTGTTGTGAATTTTGTTGTATGTGTACACTGTGTATATACATACAATGACAATAAAAAATTTATTATTATTATTATTATAGAAGTGTGCTGCTCGCAAGTGACCCACCCAACCTGCCCAGAGTATTAATTGAGGAGTTGTCTTATGGAGCCCCATCAGAATTGTGCCCAGATTTCCAGACAGAAGAGACTCAATGTGTCTGCTCGTGCGCAGCATGGCAGAAAGGTAAGTGCCACTTGTGGTGGGGTGCTCTGCTCTGTCAGGGTGCCGCTGAATGCACGATACATGGAAGGGCTGCTGCAGGGCAGGAAAAGGAGGCTGTTCCCATGACGTAAAACAAATAGGCACTTCTCATTTGCTGCATTGCATGAATAAGTGATGCATTAACAGTGTCATTGGTGCATTATATCTTCAGTAATGGAGGCCAAAACTTTCTGATCCACAGCTGATTGAACTTGCACACGAGACCCATGGATAAAGAATAGACACACTATATAAATATTGGTTGTATTCATTCCATTGAGAAGCCAAACCCTGCTAAGGGCGCAATCCAGAGTAACTACAGGAAGTCCTTGCTCTGGTGTAAGAACAATTTGCTCTGGATTGCAATATGAATTTCCCATAGGTTTTCACTAGGTGATGCAGTAACTACGGGTACACATAATGTCTCTTACGTGCTCCCGTAGTTACTCTGGATTGTACGGTTAGTGGGAAAGGGCTACAGCAATACACAGAGGCTTCATTAAAAAGCCTTGTTCGCATATCATGGTGCAGAAATGCAACCTGCCTTTTTCCCATAGCAGCTGCAAAGCTAACCTCCACCTAGGCCAGCCTAAGCCCTGATGCTTACATCAGGGGATGTCACAAAAATCCAGGAGGACGTTTCTGCCTCACTCCGGGGGGGTGTTTAGGTCAATGCACAGGTATATGCCAACCTCCCAAAACTATAACAGAAAGATAGGCCAGGTGAGTTAGGCCAGCATTGAGAATGAAACAGCTCATGTTATAAATGACCTTGTACAAATCCATGGTAAGGGCACATATGGAGAATTGTGTCCAGTTCTGGTCACCATATAGTGGAACCAGAAAAGGTGCAGGAGAGAGCGACCATATTGATTATGGGTACGGAGAGAGTATGTGCAGCCTCCACATTTTAGAAGTGGGTTGCAAGGGAGCAGCAACAGGACACATGTGTCTTGTTGGCATTTGATGGGAAGCTGGACTAGATGGGCCTTTTGGCCTGATCCAGGAGGGATCATCTTACGTTCTTATGACCTGCAGTCCCTTCCAGCTCCATCCTGGACATTGGAGCAGAATCCTCCCCCTTTCCTAACATGGAGCCAGGAAGAGGAGAAGGAAAATGCCTTTAATTTAGTAGAACATTTTGCAGCTGCTTCACAGGGCTGGCATTAAGACCTGGGAAAGACCCACAAATTCTGGTTGGACACCCAGGTCGTATATAACGTAACGACCCCCACTGAAGGACGAACACTCGCAGCCCAGAAACGGGGAGGCACAATCCATGCACAACATTCACACACACGCACCAGAAAACGAAAATGCGCATGTACTTGCCCATAACAGCCACACGCGTCAGAAAAGGGCGGAGGGAAAACGGAAGGGGGTAAACCTTTCATGGTATTTATATATCACGGTTCAAAGGAAAGTGTACAAAGCTGTTTGCAGAAATAATCAATTAAATAATAAAATAATTGTTAATCATGGTGAATAAAATAAAGTACTGTATTAAAAATGGGAAAATTTATATATATATGTGTGTGAGTGTGTGTGTATATACACACAAACATACACACATATATAGCTATACATACATATATTCTATTATACAATATAATATATATATATTCTATATAATAATAATATACATTATAACTATAAATTAGAATATATAATTCCTGTATTTTGATAATACAGGATAATAATAACTTTAATAATAATAATTTATTACAAGTGATATATTTAAATTGTTATAATACAACATTACTGTATCTTATATATATATTTATAAACAAATATATATTAAAACTTATACATTTCATATACATTTTTAATTTATTATTATAAATCATTACGTACATATTAATAAATTATTATTAATTATATAACATAAATAAATAAATAAAATTGATAATAAATTAATGGATGGTGCAAAGTGGGGAGGGGCGTGGCCTGCACCAGACACTGATGATGTAGGCACAAAGGGG
This sequence comes from Cryptoblepharus egeriae, assembly GCA_030015325.1. Lineage (NCBI taxonomy): Eukaryota > Metazoa > Chordata > Lepidosauria > Squamata > Scincidae > Cryptoblepharus > Cryptoblepharus egeriae. The sequence goes on along the minus strand of JAREYC010000007.1, from coordinate 3,276,152 downwards.
CGTGGCCAGAGGGAAGGGGCGTGGCCTGCACCTACAACTCATGACGTGAGCAAAAGGGGGCGTGGTCAAGGTGAGGAACCTTGTAAGGAATGAAGGCTGATGAGGAAGGGGCGTGGCCTACGCGTGACAGGTGACGTAGGCGCTAAGGGGCGTGGCCGGAGGGAGTGCATCTGGCACTCACGACGTGGTCAAGGTGAGGGCACTGATGGGGAAGGGGCGTGGCCTACCTATGACTGATGACGTGTGCACCAAGGGGCGTGGCCAGAGGGAGGAGCCTTCTCGGAAAGGGGTGTGGCCTGCACTGTCTCTCATGATATGAGGAGACAGATGGGGAGGGCGTGGCCTACAGATGACAGTGCTGACGCAGGCACTAAGGGGCGTGGCCAAAGATGAGAGCCGTCTAGCGAGGGACTCGTGGTGGGGGGAGCGGGTTCAGTGGGGCCCTTCATGACCGAGGCCTGTGGGGCTTCCCCGCGCCATCCCCGTCCCTCAGCGGGGCCCTGCCCTCCCCACCTCCAGCCACTCACCGGGACAGGCTCTCCTCGTCCTTCCCTGCCGCTTTCCCAGCGAGCCTCCTCTTTCTTCCGGTCACGTGGCCCCGCCCACAGCCGCACTTCCGGAAGTAGGCTACGGATACAGATCGGGGGCTAAACCTCCTCACCAAACTAGAAACGAGGAGCAGATTTTGCGCGTGCGCAGTAGAAACCCGGGCTTCAAAGGCCAAGGAGACCGCCAGGGGGCGCAGGTGTTTTCCGAGGCTTGTGCGCATGCGCCAGGTGGAGCGGGGGGGGGGGCTGGTCGCCAAGGTTAGGCTCAGTTAGGGGAGGCCTCCCCTGCAGGGCTGCTCTGAGGGCAGGGAAGGAAGGAGGGACCCCATACCCCCCACTATACTCATCCACTGGCAAGGAGTTCCACAGGCTAACTCCAGAGGAAGAGCCCCGGCTCAGGCCTCAGGGCATCCACTCTGCCCCTATTCACTTCACAGAGGCCCATCCAGTGGCAAGGAGTTCCACAGGCTAATCAAGCAGGAACAGCCTCACTGAGTCAGGCCTCAGGCCCATCCAGCCCACCTTGACTCTCACAGGACCCACTCATGTGGCAAGGAGTTCCACAGGCTAACTCCTTATGAATAGCCCCACTGAGAGAGGCCTCAGGGCCATGCAGTCCAGCTCCCTTCATCCCACAGCAGACCTTCTTGAGGCAAGGAGTTCCATAGGCTAATCACACTGGAACAGCCTCACTGAGTCCAATTTGCACCTCATAGAGGCCCATCCTGTGGCAAGGAGTTCCACAGGCTAATCACACTGCAACAGCCTCACTGGGTCAGGCTTCAGGACTCACCAGTTCCCTGCACCTCACAACAGCCTGACTTGTGGCAAGAAGTTCCACAGGCAGAAGGGGGGTTGTCTGAGAGTATAAAAAACATGGTCAGTCCATGTAACTGAGGATGGATTTCTCCACATCCTGTGGCAAGGAGTTCCAGAGACTGAAGGGGACCTCCTGAGAACTGACATGATTGAGATGTATAGATTTGGCTCGAAGCTTCTGCTTCCTGACTGAGTCAGGTCCTTTGCCCAGACTGAAGCCGTGCAGTTCTCAGAGTGCTCTAAGTGTTCATGTCTACGCAGAAGGAAGCCCCACTGTGTTCAATGGGTCTTACTCCCAGGAAAGTCTTTAGGATAAGCAGCCTGAGTATGGAAGTTTTTTAGTATATGCTGCCACCAGGTGGGGATTTTTTAATATTAGGCTTGTTTTAGGCTATAATCCTGAGAGCACTTTCCTGGAAGTAAGCCCCACTGAACTCAATGGAACTTACTTTTGAGTAAATCTGAATAGGAAGACACCATAAAATTATTATATATGAGTGTTTTTGGCTGTAATATTGTTGCGCCCTACGTTTTTCTTGTGTGTCCTACATTTGTGTGTCCTCTTTTTGTGATTACAACATATGGTTACCCTGATGCAGATCCAGCGGAGCACATCTGATGACTTACTCCTGAAGCATTCCTGAATCACGCGTGAGGCTTCCGTGTTGGGAAACCCAAAAAGCCCTATTCACGGCTGGGAAGGTGCTCCTAATGCTCCTGACCTTCTACCACCTTGCAATCCTCATTCACTCCAACCATTGCACATCACTGAAGACTCTTTGCTGTCTGTTGCAGATGGCGCCTTGCCTGAATCTGGCCTCCACTGACTGATACCTTGAAGAGCCATAGATGTTAAGGGCAACTTTGGTAAGATATAATTGAAAAAGAAAAAAGAACACATTTAAGGGCAAAATCCAGAGTAACTACAGGGAGTCCTTACGCCGGTGTAAGAACAACTTACTCTGGATTCCAATATGAATTTCCCATATGACAGGAACGGCAAGACTGATGAGTTGTGCTGGCCTAAGTTAGGATTACACTGTATACTGATGATTTTTTCATCCCCATTAGCCAAAGAATAACCCTCTGGGGATCCTTACCTAGTTTCTCACCTCTGTAGGGTATGAGCCAAGGATGCCCAGGTGAGCAATGAGCCCTACCAGTGGTGATGTGGGCTGATGCCTCCTGTGATAGGGCTTTCCTCTGAATCATAGGCTGCAATCCTAAAGACACTTTCCTGGGAGTAAGATCCATTGAATACAATGGGGCTTACTGTTGAATAGACATGGTTAGGATTGTGCTGATAGTCCTTGGCTCAGTGTACTTGCACAGGTCCTAGATAATTGCCGGCACACATCTCAGTATACCTATGCAGGTGGCAGGGACCTGGTGGGGTCCTCCTGGATCTCCCCCTTCCCTTTCCCTCCCCCTCACACATGTGCACATGCACACACACACATATGATTTAGTGCACATTGTGTTGGTATGGCCACAGGTGGGCAGAGGCCTATTCGCTCCGGTCCCCAGGAATAGGATCTTCCAAATCCCCAGCCGCTGGAGAGCCTGTAGCAGCAGCAGGGGGCTCAACCAAGCGGACCGGTACGCCAGCAGTTAAAGGCTCCGGCACGGAGCCTCTTTCCTCCAGCATGGAGCAGCAGGAGAACCAGCCCAGAAGGAGAACACAGCCTCCCTGGCCCCTTTTTCTTTTTAACTCTTGCCTGCCTCCTTTCCATGATAGAGCCTCTTTCTTAGCCTGGTGATTACAATCCTAACCATGTCTACTCAAAAGTAAGCCCTATTGTGCTCAATGGGTCTTACTCCAGGAAACTGTATCTAGCGTTCCTCCCTTCCTTCCAGGATAGATCTTCTTTTCTCAGCCTGGTGACTATAATCCTAACCATGTCTACTCAAAAGTAAGCCCTATTGTGCTCAGTGGGTCTTACTCCCGGGAAAGTGTGGACAGGGTGCATCCTCAGGGAGCTAGGCTAGGCAGGTCTACTCAGAAGTAGGTCCCATTACAGTCAGTGGGTCTTACTCCCAGGCAAGTGTGGACAGGGTGCAGCCTGAGAGCCCAATCCTATGCATTACTACTCAGAGGTAAGTCCCATGACAGTCAATGAGGCTTACTCCCAGGCAAGTGTGGCTAGAACTGCAGCCTGAGAACCCTATCCTAAGCATGCCTACTCTGAAGTAAGTCCTATGACAGTAAGTCCCACTAACAAAAACTTCACGTAACAAGCAATCCTGCTTCACGTAACAAGCAAACCCCTCTGGTGCCTAATAGGCACGTGTGCTATGCAGCCCTGACACTCTACACGGAGGCTCTTTAAAAGGCCTGCCAGCCAGCGCTACTGCCTCTACCTACCTCCAACTTGGGGGCAGTTGCCTGGGGGTGCCAGAGGCAGCTGCCCCCAAGTGCCCCCACCTTGAACCTCCAGCAGCAGCCCAGGTAAGCCTCCTAGGAAAGTGTCTTTGATTGCAGCCTCCTAACCATGTCTACTCAGAAGTAAGCCCCATTGTGTTAAATGGGGCTTACTCCCAAGAAAGTGTATTTGATTGCAGCCTCTTAACCATATCTACCCAGAAGTAAGCCCCATTGTGTTAAATGGGTCTTACACCCAGGAAAGTGTCTTTAGGGTTGCAGCCTAAGTAGAGTTCAATTCCAGTGTTTTGTCATCATTTTTACATCCATTTAATATTTTTATGTGAATATTTTTGGGGTTGTGGAACCAATCGTCTGAGTTTCCATTTTTTCCTATGGGAAAATCCGCTTCACATAAAGAGTGTTTCACATAACAAGCATGCCTCCAGAAGGAATTAAATTTATGAGAGGCACCACTGTACAGTATGTATATATGCTACCCTGAGCTCCTTGGAGGAGAGGCAGTATAAATGTGAAAAGTAAAAATATACTGCAGAATCAACTTGATGCATAGCAATAAAATATCTATAAGGTACAGAAAGGTAGAAGTACAGGAAGAAATAATATATCTATATCTGTACAGATACAATAAGACATACCCTACAATCCAGAGTAACTACGGGAGCACATAAGAGGCGTTACATGCACCTGTAGTTACTGCACCACCTAGTGAAAACCTATGAGAAATTCATATTGCAATCCAGAGTAAATTGTTCTTACACCGGAGCAAGGACTCCCCCATAGTTACTCTGGACTGTGCCCATAATATATCTATAAGGTTTTTGTTTTTTAATGCAGATTAGAATCAAATCTTAACACTGATCAGGTCTTCAACTCCTAACAGTCTTCTTCGCAGCCGAAAATATCTGGTATTTGAGATGTGAATGAGCGCAGGAGTGGGAGATCATCTCCACCCACATTGCACGCTCGCTGATCACAGCAATAACCGTGAAGAGCAGCAGATGTAGGAAATGAACTGGAGGACAGATGGGCCAGGTCGCTCATAATTCTGACACCCCCACCATGTGGCGTGGTTGCTGTTCCATTATGGCGGCTCACAGGCGCATCACAGTCTGTGGTGGACCGAGAAAAAATCAGCAGAAAATCCATGCTGAATTGGATCCGAGACCCAGGGGTGTCACTAGGGTTTGTGTCACCCAGTGCGGGAGGCCAGCGCATCACCCCCATGCATTGGGCAGGGCAACAATATGAATGGTGGGCATGCTTACGTGCTATTGCCCCGCCTCCACTGGTTTTTTAGCCATAGGTTTTAATAAAGTGGTTTGTTTCACTGCGTTCTTGCAGTGAAATATGAAATTGCATAAAATATGAAATTGCATAAATTGCATAAAATATGAAATTGCATATTCAAGTATGTATAACATGATGGGATTATTTCTATAAACCGTGATTCTAGCTGTTTAGTTCACGTGCTGCCCCCCTTCAAGGGTGTCTCTAATGCCCTAGTAATGTCCCTGCCTGGGACCATTTTGCAGATCCTTCTGTCTATAGAAGGAAGAAGGAGGATGCTAGCATGGATGCTTTCTGTTTCTGATCCCTGCATCGTGGTCAAAATCATTCAGCAATTGGGGGCTCCGTGGAGGGCACGTCTCTGTGTAGGGGGGCTAGTCCGGACTTTCCCAGCATTCCAGAACCTTGCATTTGACTCTCACGTGGAGAACTCTGTACCTGCCAGTGTAGCCCAGAGCTTGCCAGAACATGGCAGTCTTATCTAAGGTTTCCACATTCTGCAATCTGGGCAGTGCCGTGTCAGGAGCTGGAGTGTGGGAACCTGAGTGAGCCTGGCAGCACATTCCCCCAGGCCCAGGGCCAAGTATGCCAGCATCGGGTATTACAGACCATGTTCTCCCAAAACCAACAGATTGCACGCACCCCTCATGGCTTGTAACCCGTTCATGAACTTTTCCTCCATAAGTCATCTTTTGAAGGCATCTGGGCTTAGCATCCTCACCACATCCTGTGGCAAGGAGTTCCATAGATTAATTACACACTGGATTAAAAAAAAACAACCTGTCCCCATTTGTGCCCCCTCCTTGCAAATTTTAGGGATGTCCCTAGCGCCATATATCTTGCATCTTTTTTTAGATCGCAACCTCTGTGAGCTGTATTTTGGTTCATCATAAAACTGTGAACATGTTGACAATGGTATATAAATATTCTTTACAATCAATTTAAACAGGTGCACTGGTTAAGGTTTACACAGCCATCGGGTCCTTCTCTTAATTGCCCCGTTGTTGTATGGGACAGGACCTTCTCATGATCTAGTCCAGGCATGAACACCCTAAGCAGCCTGGACGGGTCGTAGCGTGGCAAGCCTTAAGAGCTGGTTTAATGTATACATCGGGATGCACAAACATTTATGATTTCCTCCAGTTTTTACCAGTAGCACCCAAAAAAGTCAATCCACCAAAAATTCATTTTCCACTTTTTCAGGTGTAACCACCATGAAGTAGTGAAAACAGTAGATCCTATATCCAGCCCTATTAATCATAGGATTGTGCTATTGAAATTTACCCATTCCATATATAGATGGTCCCCAAAATGGCCTGATTTAAATGCATGTAGCGCTGAAACTCAGGAGCAAAAACCTGTTCTGGGGTAGTAAATAAGTATGTGTCGGCCTCCTGACCATTGCTCTGGTTCTAGTTTCTAACCGTTCATCCACCGAACGCAGCTTTGTGAAAGCATTGCTACATGACTGTGACTAAATGCCATGGAAATGTTTAGGCAGCCCTATTAATTAAATCAGCTGTTTAGCAAAGAACTTAATTGGGCTGTGACAAGCTCCCTGAACAATTGCGACGGGAATGATTCCGCCTGTACTTTTCTTATTAACTGCCACGTTCCCCAAAAGGGCTGGATTATTCAGGCTGCAAACAAGAAACACTAAGAATTTAGGAAGATTCCTAGAGGAAGCCAATGGTCCATCATTATGTTACCAATCAGACGCTTCTGGAAAGCTTACACAAGAAAGCAAGAACCCTCTCTGGTGATTCGAACCCAGCACCTGGTATTAGGCTCACTCTGAACTTGGAGGTTCCATATAGCCAACCTGCCTAATTAGACATAGGGCAAAATCCAAACTATGGGGAGTCCTTGCTGCGGTGTAAGAACAACTTACTCTGGATTCAATATGAATTTTCCATAGGTTTTCACTAGGTGGTGCAGCAACCACGGGTGTACGTAAAGTCTCTTACATTGAACACAATCCTAACCATTTCTACTCAAAAGTAAACCCCATTATGTTCAATGGGTCTTACTCCCAGGAAAGCGTCTTTAGGATTGCAGCAATGCTCCCATAGTTACTCTGGATTTGGGGAATCAACATGTTAGACTTCTTCCTATCAATGTGTCTAATCCCCTTAGTGGGTCACCTAAATGATACTACCGCAAATAATCCCTAAGTGCCATACTTGCTTCATAGGTATAAGTGGGAATCATTCACTTTTAGGGAGGAAAAGAAGGTTGATCACTTTTAGGATCAACAGAAAACATCAAAGATCTGCAGTGCAATCCTAAGCATGTTTACTCAAATGTCAGTCCCATTGTGTTCAATAGTACTTACTCCCAGGAAAGTGTGTTTAGGATTGCAGCCCTGGAGACTTACATTGCTTCCTGAAGGTTTAACTCCTTCAATGGAGTATTAGATCTATCTACAGGTATGTGCGTCTGTCTGTCTATCTATCTATCTATCTATCTATCTATCTATCTATCTATCTATCTATCTATCTATCTATCTATCTATCTATCTATCTCATTTCGGTATTTATATACCAATATACATAGATCTACCCCATCTATATCTCTAATCACACTGGTACTGCCTCTTGGCATAGTAATGAGATTATGGGAACTGCCTTTAATACGTATACACAACACAATTCACTACATTTAACCCATCTGTTCTCCAAGATCACACTGGCATTTGTAAAATGGAATAACGCTGCCACAACCCTGCGAGGTAGGCTGAAATGTCCAAGGCCAACCAGTGAATTTTTTTTGGAACAGAGGCATCCACAATCTCTAGGGTCAGTCAGTCCATCCTCTTCACCTCCATGACACAAGACTATTTTGGGAGTCTGAAAATGGGAAGCGACTTTTCTGTGGAGACAGAACACAAGTTCACATCTTTCCATTAAAAAAACCAAAACAAAAAACACAAGAGCGCCAGACCTTTAAAGGGGTTCTTTTTCCATATTTATTTTTCCTCAAATAAAAACCTTTCACAGTCAGATGGAGATATAGACAGATAGATACATGTCTAATGTATTTATATATATATATGTACACACACATATATACACATAACTCTGTACTGATATATATATGTACACTAGTCATCAATAAAATAAAATAGACCACCACCCCAAAGGCAACAGCTTTTCCGTGTCTTTGTACCCCAATGAAGATGTACAGGAGAATCAAAGTTGAGTGTGGAATGTGCCCTATGTTGAAACAACAGATTTTCTTAAAGAATGATTACATCTCTGCTATACAAACAGAAAGTGATTTGGAAAAAAACAACACAAACAACAACAAGGAAGGTTGATAGAACAGTGTTTGAATGCAAAAAGGAGAGGAGATGAACACCACGTGTTGGAAAGTTTCCAACTTAACACGTAACACCACGTGTGAAATTGGAAAATTCTCTTTTTTTTCCTTACTAAAAATTATGGGCAAAATCCAGAGTAACTACGGGGAGTTTTTGCTCCGGTGTAACAACAATTTACTCTGGATTCCAATATGAATTTCCCATGAGTTTTCACTAGGAGGTGCAGTAACTACGGGTGCAAGTAATGTCTCTTATGTGCTCCCGTAGTGACTCTGGATTTGGGGGTATGTGTTTTTCACTCTCCCTTTTTGCAAATCTCAGACATAATTCAAAGAACCGACAACAGTCGACACTTGACAAAAAAAAAAGATTAGTAACAGTTTTGATTCAGTACACTTCTGGCTTGAATTCACAGTAAAAGCAGATAAAGAGATTCAGGCTTTAAAAAAATAAAAATTAAAAACATCAAGGCAGTTTTGCTTCCAAAGTGCTGACCCAGGGCCAGACTAGTTGTGTTCTTGTGTGTGTGTTATAAAGGTAATTCAATAAATCTGAAGCCTTATTAGGCTGGCAGAGTTATTATTGCTGGTGAATTCACGACACACTGAGTTTCCCCTTCAACTGTTTCAGAAGTGCAACTTCACAAACCTTGTGACCACCATCCTAACCATGTCTACTCAAAAGTAAACCCCATTATATTCAATGGTCTGACTCCCAGGAAAGTGCATTTAGGATTGCAGCCTGTACTTGGTATGTGCAAATATGGATATGGATGTACAGGCATCCGAGCAGTGGTGGGATTCAAAAAAATTAAGAACAGGTTTATGTCCTAATAACCTAAATTAACAACAGGTTCTATGTCCAATTAGTATCCGGTTCTCAGAACCAGGCAAAGGGTTCTATAGAACCTGTGAGAAACCCCTGAAGCCCACCACTGCACCCGAGTCTTTAATGTTTGGCAAATCATGGTTAAAAAATTTATGTTAAAATCATGTTATGTTAAAAAATTCCCTCCAGCTCCCTGGTTTATGCACAGTTTCCAGTTATTTGCAAGTTGCACATGATTTGTCTTGTTTGTTTGGACAACTCATCTCAGTCCCTTTCCAGATGATGAGGAAACCAGGTGTCTTCTTAAATTTCAATAGATCAGAAGCACCAACACCTGTTAACGGTGACGTTCCTTCACTATTAATATTGATGTTCCTTCAATATTATGACATTCCTTCAGTATTAATATTAATACGTTAAGCCAAATTTTATGCCTGGCCCTTTCTCCGGGGGATTCCCTCATCAGCGAGGCAGTTCCAAATCACTTGAAGGAGAAACGGTCATAAGGTGGTCCACCAGCAAAGGACAACAGGAGTCCTGTACCTTCAAAAGATTCAGAAGGCAGATGTTCGGTGATCATGGCTACAATCCAGAGTAACTACGGGACCTTTTACACCGACGTAGTTACGATGCCACCTATGGGAAATGCATATAGCACTCCAGAGTAAGTGCCTGTTATATCTTCCGGTAGTTACTCTGGATGTAGGGTATGTTATCACCAAACCTCTGGGGTGCCAAGTTCCCAGAAGTGGCTGTGCAGAGTTCAGCTTTCCTGAGCTGTGTGTGTGCCAAATGACTTTGGGTGGTGGTCCACATCGGGACTTTGGATTGTGGTCCGTATCCTGGGCCATAGGTTGCCTATTCCTGCCTGACTGCAATGTCTTTCTATTCAACCATCAAAGACTAGCTCCTTAGTAGCTGACTAATCAGATTCCTTATTTTTTTTTTATAAAATTAGGTCTTTTGCAACCAATGTTGTGCAACCCCAAACTTCTCCAGGGGTTGCCTTCTCTTCTTCTAGCCCATGGATAGGGCTGGTAGAGAGTTCAACTGGTAGTGGACCTTTCGGACCTTTTCTATCATGCATACTGACCCTTTAGAGAGGATGAAATTGTACGATGCCTATTTTTATTGGGGAGTATTTTAAAAAGGGGGTGCTGGATGGTGATCGAGGGTCCCAGCTAACCCCTAGAAAGGGGAATCTCTGGACAGTTTCACAACCATGAGTATAGTCTGTATACACATGCTTTTGGGTGGCAACTGAGGAACCAAAGAGTATGCCTGATACGTATATGCACGTATATACACAATATAACCAGAGGCTATGAAACTATTGAGTTATCTCCAGAGTCCTACCTAGGCAAAATGGTGCCATAGCAAGGACTGAAATTTCACCCCTATAGAAACACCTGAAACCCACCTTTTAACTAATTTTACAAGTCAATCATATAAAACTGGGCGTATGCGCCCATGGCATGAAGACACCTCGTGCCACATACATGGTATGCCTCTGGTGATCTCCTTTCGGGGGGGGGGGGGTGTCAGATGGGATTCTAGCCCATCACCCAGATTGGGCTCTGCTGGTTATCCCATTCCAAAATGTATGGAAGAAAAAATAATCTGCAGGTTTCTTATATCATAAATCCTGAATTCTTCTTATTAGCATTCTCTGCAGAATCTTTCTCCAGGTGAGGGAAATCTTCTCTTAACATCACATCAACCTCTAGAAGAAAGCTAATGGTTACGACTTCTGAAACAATATCCTTTTTAAAACCAAAAATAAAACCTTATTCTGACTTCTGATAGGATCTTTAGATCAAGAGCAACATAATTTACAATTGAAGTACAGTGAAAGAGATATTCTGTGGTTGTCCCCGAGTCTCTTGTACACCCACATCAACCTATGTGGGGCAAAAAGGAAAAGGCTTGCTGTCCACTTAGCTCAAATCACAGTGGTTATTCCCCAGAAATAGGTATGTAGTTCTCGTAGCACCCAGATTTAGCACTTAAATCTAGGAAGAGTCTACAATACTCTGGACCAATTCTCATGGCAGGTGTACGGGCTGGACGTTGATTTTCCCAGCCCTGATAATGCTCCGTGTGTGGCAACACAGGCCGTATGAATGAATCATTTGTCACCAGCTCAAGCCAGCATTAGATAAGAGTGCCACAAAGCATGCCGCCATACCAACTGGTATGCATGCCACCATAGCCACCATGCCATGCCACCATAGCATGCCACCATACCAACTGGAGGTGACAAATGGTTCAGATGGGCCCAATCTGGTGCAGCATCTCTGACTTCCTGAGAATTTCAGCTTTTGCTTGAAAGTAGAGTAAGCAATTAGCCCTCGTGGTCATGAAAATTGAAAACATGCGGGCAGCATCTGCCCAAGTCTTGGCAAACAAGAGAGGCTAATTGATCAGCGTTTGAGAGAATGCCCTCCCAGGTGAACTGAGAGTGCGTCTGTCACGGCCCAGAAACCATGTAGTGCCACACAAGTGTGGAAAAACTCACATCTTAATTCCTTTTTTAATTTTTGAGCTACCCACACATGGAGATGTCCCCAAACACATTCCCAAGGATCCTCCACTTGGGTCTTTGGTCACATTGGCCAGGAATTGGAAGCAAGGATTATAAAGTGCCATTGCAACAGAGGGATCCTCTTGGCTCATGTTGTTCAGTCAACAACACACCTGCTGGAAACGGGCATCTCTTCTTGGGGATTTCTTCCCGGCACGATGCATCTGAAGCAGGGGAAGAGGGCTCTCCATGCTTTTTTAAAAAGTCACAAATAAAATAAAAACAATACACTGACATTTCAAAATAGATTAAACCCTCAGGTCCTCCACAAGACTATCAACGGGTAGACAAATAGACACCAAAACAAGACTGCCATGTTTAACCCTGGGAAGGTACACAGTGACCTCAATTCCCTAAGAAGTCAATGGGGCTTTTGAGAATTCCTCCGAGATACAGGCTGCAATCCAGAGTAACTACAGGACCTTTTACACCGATGTAGTTACGGTGCCACCCATGGGAAACCTATAGGAAATGCATAGAGCAATCCAGAGTAAGTGCCTCTTACATCTTCCCATAGTTACTCTGGATTGTACGGACAGTCTCCTTGTCAGAAACTCCATTCTGGACAGGAAACATCTGCTCTTACTGTAAAACCCAGTTACTAACAGTTTTCTCTTTATTTTTTGTACATATGTTTTGCTTTCATAATCAAATATACATATACAGAATAGCTATTTACATCCAAGTACACTTGTCTTTGTATAACTTAGCAGCATATAAGTAAATGATTTGCTTCCTATTTCGGTTAATAAGCACTTCACCTCCGGTTAACCTAGTAGTAATTTTTCTGGTTTGCTGCAAGCCACATCCTTGTTTGGTTACTGGTGCCAGTGCGACCATTAGGCAGAGGGGCAACTGTCACAGGTGGTAGATCCTGGAGATCATAGGTGTGGCAAATTATTTGCTTTTAAAAATATTCATGATTTTTTAAATATTCTCAGATCTGGATCAGGTGTAACAACCAACCACAAGTTTGTTGTTATGCACAACCGGTTGGCATTTGTTATGAGCAACTGACCTTTAGGCTTGCACACTTTCTCTTTCCCTTCAAGTGAAGCATCTGCTCTCAGTTTGTGATGGATTGCAGTTCTCTAGTCTGTCTTAGCTGGAGAAAGTCTGGCTTGTTTAAGGGTCAGATCCTAGTTCGATATCCTGGCTTGCTCTCTAATTATGGCTTGTGTAAAACCAGTTTCTGGATCTGGATGCAACTGCCATATATAAGAAATCTGGGTCAGGTTATAAATTGGCTAAGGTGTATTTTTAAAAGTGTAGCTTCAGACATCAAAATATAGGGTCTCAGGTATGACCCTATATCTTGCTTACAGGTCAGGAAGTCATATGGGAGAAAAACAGCAGATTTTGATTATCTAAATGCAAAGAAGTGCCATATTTTAAATTTAATGAATGCTTTACGTACCTCCCAATCTGGAGGTGAGTCAAAATGTGGATGGTGTAAAGCCCACCAACCTTTAAAAACTTTCAGCATATAGAATCCCAGCGAATATTGTAGTCACTCATTTGTTGTTATTGATCTAGAGCACAACCTTAAGCATGTCTTCTCAAAAGTAAGCCCATTGTGTTCAACAGACCTGTTGACTCATTGTGCCTTTAGGATTGCAGCTCTAGGGATACATCTGCACTTCAAATACAAACCAGAAGTAATCTGGGCAAACTCTCACGCCTTCCCCTTAAATAACGGAAGGTGTAGTTTTGTAGAACTGTACATTAGATTCTTCTATTTATGATAAAAGAACAATGTTTCTCCTTCTTTCATAAAAGAAGAATTTGGGGTCCTTCGCTGGACCCCCAAATTAAGTAAATAAAATTAATTGGCAGTTGACAAAATAAGATATTATAATCCAAATTCTAGTTCTGAAAGCAGAACTAGAACCAATGGGTACAAACTGCAAGAAAGGAGATTCCGGATGGATATCCGGAAAAAATTCCTGACGGTGAGGGCGGTTGGGCAGTGGAAGAGATTGCCAAGGGAGGTGGTGGCCTCTCCCTCACTGGGGGTCTTCAAGCAGAGGCTCCACCAGCACCTGTTAGAGATGCTCTAGGAGGATATCCTGCTATATGCAGGGGGTTGGACTAGATGACCGACTAGGTCCCTTCCAACTCTAGGATTCTATGAAATTCTATCCAGTTCGTGGACACAGCTGCAAATCAGCCCTGAAATAAGGGTTAAAAATTCCCTTACCTTGAGGATGCCTCTGTGACTGCTCCCCCACACCGCAGGTTGTAGCACATCTGTTGCATGGCTGCACTCTTGCAAGAAAACTGAATAGGATTGGGCCCATGTACCACATCATGCACCACTTATGCCTCAAGATGTGGTTATGGCCACTGGCTTTTAAACTGAATTTGAGAATTCATGGAAGGGAACAGAATATGTCGGCTAGATTGAACCCTCCATGCATGCTATCTCTGAATATTTGTTGCAGCCGACGGAAAATCAGTGTACCATCGCACATGCCAAACATGTGCTTGTGTTTGTTTCCCTTGCTGTATTAAAGCAATCTGGTCAATTTTGGGGATGGGGAACAAGAAAAGCCACACTTACATCTAGAAATTTTACTTCCGTATTTACTCGAATGTAATGCGCCATCGAATCTAAAGCGGACTCTATACTTATAATCAAAATACCACATTTAATCTAATTAACAGTCGTATCTAATGCACAGCCTGATTTTGGAGACTGAATTTGGCTGGGAAAGGTTAGCATTAGATTCGAGTAAATACAGTAATTCTAATCCTACTTGGTAGACCAAGAGTGCAGTCCTATGAATGTCTCCTCAAAAGTAAATCTCATTGAATTCAATGAGGATTAGGCGACAATCCAGAATAACCACAGAACCTTTTACACCAATGTAGTTACGGTGCCACCTATGGGAAACCTATGGGAAATGCATAGCACAATCCAGAGTAAGTGCCTCTTACATCTTCTTGTAGTTACACTGGATTGTAGGGTTACTCCCAGGAAAGTTTGATTGCAGCCTAAACCACCAAAAACAAGAGATCTATGCCTAGCTATGTTCTGGGAAAACCACAACAGCATTAGCTACCTAATTTCCATGGTCCTGATACCCAATCTACTCTTGAGGCACATATTGAGGAAGAAGGAAGTCCAAGGATGTCTCAGAATATCCCTTCCAAGAGTAGCAGCTCCATAGAGTATCCCAAACACATTTGCTCTTTCATGTCCTGCTCTTGGCTACACCTAAGAAGTGAGAAGTGGAAAAGGGTGATGGATAAACAATATTAATTAAATAGTGGTCAAAGCAACAATTATCTGAATGTTCACAGTCCACCTGGACAAACAACATAAGACAATTTATGCCACCTGCGTTCAAGGATCCTCCATCACAGTTAAGGGGCTATATATGTGAAAGTTACACCCCACAGGAAGGATACTATAATCCAGTTCACACTACATAGTATAGATTGTACCTGTGAGGAAGTACCCCTCATATACACCCTCCCGTGCCAATCCATAGAACATATCTTGGGCATGTACAACATGTGAGCATGCCTCACTTAATGGCCCACCTGTTCCAACCGTCCGCACATCCTATGCGCTAGGGTGCCATGTAAGTCAGAGTTTATCCAGAAAAAGTCCCACTAAAATAAAACAGGACTTGGGTCTGATTAATAGTGTTGGACCGAATACGGTACAAACTAAACACATTTTTGTGGTGTGGGAACTGGCTTTTATCAATGTTTTTTTTAAAAATGATGGTATATCTATACGACAAATGTATATAATATTTATATTGGTTTAACTGTCACGGCTTCCTGCAAAGAAACCTGGGAATATAGTTTCCTGAGTGGACTAGATCTTCTCTTTTTTTAAAAAAATCTCTAAGCTTCATCACAAAACTATAGGATCCATGGTTTCCACGAGAAGGAAAAACTGCTATTGAGCCAGTCTCTGATGTAAACATGGCCACAGATATGGCAAAGATGAGGCAAACCTGAACATGACACGGCTTTGAGAGATTCGTCTTTACTTAGTACTACAATTGAAACGTCCTGGTTAAAGAAGATGGTTTGGTTGCTTGCAGGAAGGCCCAGATAGGTGAGGATGTGGAAGTTCTAGGATTTTAAAAATCTCCAACATCTGTACTTTTTTTCTTTCAAAAAGCAGTCATGGACACACGCTATGCTATACTCCAAAATTGTCCCTACCCAAAGCTGCTATTATCTGTATGACTTGGAAATCTAGGAGGATTTCCTACTACAGGAAGGAGCTTGGACTAGATGACCTACCGGGTCCCTTCCAACTCTAGGATTCTATGATCTATGAAACTGATGGATGTTGTGTCCATCAGTTTTTTTCCTTGCTCAGCAAATAGCAGTAGGAGTAGGGATGATTCAAATCCAAGAATCATCATCATCATCATCAATATCATCATCAAAGTGTTACCTTTCATTTTGTGTAGGGTTGCCATAATTCTCTTCTACAAAATTGGGACAGGATCCTCTGTCCCTAGGGATTGTCCCTATTTTTTGGAAAACATGGCAACCCTAATTTTGTGGGAACCAATCAAACTCACACACACACCTCTCCATGGCTGCTCTTTTAAAAAGATGTTGGGATTTCCAGGGTAGGGTAAGTAAATGCAGGGTCAGTGGTGGAACTAGCAAAGAAAAACTCCTGATATCTGATCATCTTTAGCACATGAAAGCACACCTGTGGCTAATCTTATTTTCAAATAACCGTAAAGCACCAAAGCATGTTGGAGGGGACCAGTGCAAAGGAACTTATGCTGCTGGTTCTATAGCACATTGTCCATAGGAAGATCACCGGCTGAAGTACATGCACAGGAATTTTAAAATAGCATACTCTAACTGCCTTGGTCCTTTAAATCTCCGTGGACTCTATCCTCTCCAGTCGGGATGGAGTCCATGTTTTTTTGTCTTCAGAGTGTGGTGGGCTGGTGGCCTTGCTAGACAATTCGTTCACCTTGTGCTCCAGAATCTGGTTCTTCTGGTACATCTCCACATAGTTCAGCTGGAGTTGCTTCTGGTACTTGATGACCTTCTCCTTCTCTTCCTGCCATGTGCGGCGTTCCTCCTCAAAGTCCACCACCTGTTGCTCCCGCTGCTGGCGCTCAGCCTTCAACTCCGTCTGGAGCCTCTCAACCTCCTTCTTGAGAGCATGGATGCTCTCCTCGTTCTGCCGTTTCATCTTGGCCTCGTCGCTCTCACAGGCCAGGGTATCCCTCGTGAGCTTTTCGGTGAGCTCTGCATTGAAGGGGCCATGGTGTCCCTCAAGGTTGCTCAAGGTCTTCTTCAGGTTGGAGACCTCAAGTTCACACTGGTTGAGTTTCTCCCTCAATATCTGCACCTCGCTCATCTTCCTCTGAAGGTCATTCTCGCAGATCTCGAGGCTGACACTTTTGGTGCTAAAGGAGTCTTTTAAGGACAGGATCTGCTCCTCCTTGTCTCGGAGGAAGCTCTTACCCTCCTTCAGCTGGGTCCGCAATCCAACAATCTCATTCAGCTTCTGGGACACATCTGCTTGAGAGTCCTTTAGCTGCTGCTTCAGCAGAGAGATCTCTCCAGCCTTTTGGCACACCTGGAAAAGAGATATATTTGTTTTTGTTTTTATTAATTTTTTATTAATTTTTAATAATTTTTCAAAAAGAAGTTTTTATTAATTTATCAAAAGTTTTTATTATTTTTTTAAAAGAAGAAAGAAAAAGGAAAGAAGAGAAAAATAGAACATAAATAATCTTGATACAGGTGTCCCTTATTGTCCTTGTTCTGTTCTAAAACCTTGCGTGGATTAAAAAATCAGTGGATAAAAAAATGGAAAAATAGATTTAAAGACCCACTTCTAGATTTCTTGCTCCTCCATTGCACCTAATGGAATAAGGTGGTGCCTCAATATCTGCAGGGGTTTGATTCTGGGACTGAAGGGTAGAATGACTGCTTTTAATGAAATTGGCTGCAATCCTATACTCACTTTCCTGGGAGTAAGCTCCATTCAACCTAATAGACATGCTTAGGATTGCACCCTACATCTCCATAATAGTAGAGAAGCCGTTTTTAAGGCTGCAATCCTAACGACACTTTCCTGAGAATAAAACCCATTGAATACAATGGGGCTGACTTTTGAGTAGACATAGTTAGGATTTTGCTGTATAACTGTAATTTGCAATGGCCATTCGTGTTGAGTCAAATCTGTGTATAAAAAAGCCACGTATAACAAGGTTGGATCTGAATATGGCAAGCGCGTAATTCTGTATTTACCTTTCTTTAGTCTAATATTAATTTCTACTACCTAAGAGAAGAGAGATATGTTTGTAAGGCAATGTCAACACCTATTATTCCCTATTAATGTCTGCATCGGCCTCACTGGAAGATAAATATAAAACATCAGAGGATTTTTGCACATATTCCATACTCCTGATGCTGATTCCAAATCCTGATGCTGGGAAAAATTGAAGCCAAACTGAGAAGGGGACCGAAGAAGAGAAGGTGGTTAGAAAGTGTCACTGAAGCAGTGAATATGAATTTGGATAAGCTTTGGAAATTAGTGGAGGATCGGGTGGTCTCACGTGCTGCTGTCAATGGGGTCACAAAGAGTCAGACCTTAAAGACTGAACAATGAGTTTCCCAGACCCGTGGATGAGTGCCAAAGCATCAGGAACACTAAGCCTGCAATCCTATCCACACTTTCCTGGGAATAAGCCCCACTTAATACAATGGGGCTTACTTCTGAGTAGACATGGTTAGGATTTTGCCCTAAGGCTGCAATCCTATCCACACTTTCCTGGGAATAAGCCCCACTTACCACAATGGGACTAACTTCTGAGTAGACACACATAGGATTGGAGTGTAAGTTTGCCATAGTCCAATACGAGACTAACATCACCCCATCCAAAACAATATTTGTAAGCTTTATACTGATTTAGAGCACAATCCTAACGACATCTAATCAAAAGTAAGTCCCACTGTGTTCAACGGGTCTTACTCCCAGGAAAGTGTCTTTATAATTGCAGCTTTAATCTACACTATGTGTTGTCTTACCTCCCACTTGGTCTCCTCAATCTTGGGAAGAAACTCGGCCTGCTCTTTCTTAAAAGCGACAAATTTCTTCTCCAGCTCTTCCCGCTGCTGAAGCAACTGGCTGATGTCATCCTGGAGCTTCTTCTTCTCTTGCTGGAGCTTAAAGATCTGGAGCTGCAAAGCTTGTTGGGCTCTCTGGGCTTTTTTGGAGACCTGTTGAAGTTTGTTGGCGTAGTTTTGTCGGAGATCCTCCATCTCCCGTTCCCAAATCTTTTGCTTCTCTTCGAAGACCTGATAGATGGCGGCTTCGCTCTTGTCCAGGTTTCTCCTCATCTGGAGGACCTCCTGCTCCTTCTCCCACAGCCTGTCTTCCAAGTCCTGAATGATGTCGTCCGTCGAAGGTGAGTGGAAAGGCATCGTTTCGTTGAGATGGTTCAGCCTGTTGAACGAAGAGGTGCTCTTGCTCGACGACCGCCCGCTGTCTGAGGTAGATATCCCGTTGTATCCCACAATGTTCTTTTCGGTGTAGGTTGTTCCGATGCGGTTTATATGACTGGTCGAAGCGCTCATTGGGCCAACATGTTGGCTATAGCCCGTGCCGTAGGTGGGCAAGCTGGTCAAGGAGTTCCGGCCGGAATCAGAGAGGCCACCCGCTTGGGTGGAAGTCCTGTTAAGGCCGGGCTTCTCTAGGCCGCTTTTGACGGTGGAAGGGCTATTGCTGTTGGTGTGGCTCAGGTTCTTTCGGCACTCCGTGACCCCGTTGCTTTGGGGTGGGCACAGATTCTGCATGGAATGGAAGTTTTTAGGAACGACAGGTTTAAAGGCTGAAGGTCTAACTAAGGGCTCGTTGCTCTGCAGGGAGAAAAAAACAACAGGAAATAAAATATAAATTTTGTATTTATTTATTCTATGTATAAATAGACTCCATATCATGACAGTGCATCTGAATTTCATTGTATACTTTTGAATACTTTGTATGCTGTATATACATATTGTACATATATATTTTATATACATATACACATTATTGTATACTGTATATACATATTGTGTGTGTGTGTGTATATATATATATATACACACATTTCAGGGTCCAATTCAAGGTGCTGGTTGTTACCTTGAAAGTCCTACACCGGTTGGACCCTCAATTCCTGAACAAACACCTTGTTAGATCATATGACTTTCTATCATATGAAACTGTGTACCCATTAAGATTCTCAGGAGAATCGATGTTCAGGTGCTGCCCCTGAGCCAGGCTCACATCCACACAGAATAAAATCTTCTCCAGGGTAGAAGGAGTTTGCTGTGAAACTCCTTATCTTTGGGAGTTTAAGAAGCTTCCTTTAATGCTTTTAAAAATGAACTTAAGACCCAAGAGATTTACAAACCTTGTGTAATACTGTTGAATAATTTTATTTTTTCCTTCTTTTAAATTAAATTAAATTAGATCCTGTAAATTAGCTCCAATATCATTGTAAATTGTAAATGAATAAATGAATGAGAGCTTTCATTCATTCATTCAATTTATATCCCATCTTTCTTCCTATGTGTGGCTGTTGGTGGCACAAGTGGTAAAGACACTGTGCCTGTTAACCAGCAGGCCAGGGTTTGAGACCCGGGTCAGTCCCCAGAAGACAGGATGAGCTCCTGTCCTTAGCCCAGCTCTGCAACGCAGCTGGAACGAATTGTAGCAGCTCTACCTTTCCACTGGATTATTTCAGTGGTGTGGAGAGGGGGGATTTGCTGCTTGGGTAACAACCTATCCTCCATATCAATCTAACCCAGGTCTTCATGCTTCACATGCAGCATATGCCATGCTGAGCACGATAACATAGTCTTGCAAGACTGATGGATGCCTGCTTTTTCTTCCTAAGAAAGAATATCCTAGATCGCTTGGGTATGAATGAATAGGAACAAACAAACGAACAAGAGCTTTGGGACTCCCTGTCCAAGGAGATTTGCCTTGTCTCCTTTCCGCTAACTTTTTTGCATGGTTTGAAGATCTTTCTGTTCAGACAAGCTTTGGCACAGGTGTTTCATATGACTTATTGCTCTAAGACCCATGCTCCAGCTTGTTTCTTTGTTAGTTGTTTTTAAAGTATCTTTTGTAAGGTCCTTTGGATGATTTGAAAGCAGAAAGGTGTGTTAGACATTTTTAATAAGTAAGCCTTCACTTTTTAATAGAGTGATGCCCTCTTCTTTTTGCTTCCCCTACATCTTTTAGTTCACTTTTTGTTATCGTACTGCAAATACTGAATTGGTGATGCTTTCCAGCCATCTGAGAACGGTTGGTGCTCTATGAGAAGATGCAGACACTCACCTGGTCTAACTTGCCAGAGATTGGCAATATCTTTGGTGGGTTACTGGCATCTCTGTACTGGGGAGGAGGCAAATTTTTCTCATTGTTGGCTGCAACATTCCCACAAAGGTCTCCTTTAACTTTGTCACTCTTGCGCAGGTCCCCATTGATGTAGATGGAGTTGGAGATCTTTTCCGACTTGTAGGTTTTCTCTTCCCCAGAATAGCGGTTGGAATAATCTCGGGTGGAGTAGTTATTCCGGGATCCGTCGACCTGTCGGCTGCTGTTCTGAGTCCTGGTGCCCACACTCTTCATTGCAAACTCTTGTTCGTTGGCCACTCCGCTGCCGACACTTCCCATAGTGCCCTGGGATGTGGGTTCAGAGAGCCTGGGGTCGAAAGCGCGGAATGATTCCTGGCCGTGAAAACTTGGGTCACTGAGGACCGAGATGGTCTCTAATTTGGCCATGGCAAGATATGCAAGTTGAGGCACAATTCAGTGGCACTGGAAGAGAAGATGAAACAACTGTTAAAGAGAGACAGTGGCTTCCTAATGTTTCAGTATTAAGCAACAATGGAGACAAGAGAAGCACACAAATCCACCAGGGACACAAAAGACTGGCAAAATCCTTGCAAAACTTAGTGCTTTGCACCCCTTCTAGCTATACCACTGAGCCCAGCCCAAATAGCTAGTCAGTGTAAAGTACTGGATCGACTGACTCTTAATGGATAGCTTCATACTTGAGCTTACTGCACATATACAGTAAGTTCTTAACTTAGGTTGCAATTCTAAAGACACTTTCCTGGGAGTAAGAACCACTGAATACAATGGGGCTTACTTTTGAATAGACATGGTTAGGATTGTGCTCCTACTAGCATTCAAGATGTGAACTTTCATACATACAAACATCCCTACTACACCACACTTAAATTTTTTTCAAATTGGATGAAACATGAATGGACACCAACGGTGTTGGACTTACAAACATTTCAACTTATGAACAAAGTTCCGGAACGGAATTTGTTTGTAAATCAAAGTCCTAACTGAAATGTGTTTTGTTTGGTTGTCTGTAGGGGACAGAGGGCCTAATCCTAACCAAGTTAGGCTAACACAATTTGCTCAGCTCCCACTTCCCATGGTGGAGTGGAGAGATCACCACATGTCTGTGCACTGGCCTAATCAGCCAGGAGTGGCACTGAATGGCACAGTTACGACACCACCAGCCCAGCAAGGGACTTTTGCTAGACTAACCAAGGTTAGGATTGCACCAAGAGTTTCCGAGTTCCCTGCGTGTGAGGATAGTTCTGAACTCAAGGAACACTCCTTTGCTCAACCAACTTCCAGATGCTAGGCTTGTCTTCCTCCTAGTTCTTCCTGCATCTCAAACTATGTGCAACCCTAACACTCACCATTAACATATGAGCTTAAGCATAAAGTGAACCAGATCTGGTCCTTTACTACCCCGGAACATCCGTAAGCCCCATTTCGGACAGGCTCCTTGACACAGAAGCAAACTGTGAATTTGCCAAAGGAAGCAAAGAATCTAGTTTTGGCCATAAAAAAATTATATTGACCATAACAAAATTAGTAATGAAATCAAGTTACTTCCAGAAACCAGAGGGTCAACATCCACATAACAATACTGTGGCTAATTAGCCAGGGAAAAACTGGCTAATTAGCCACAGTGTTATTGTTATGTAGATGTTTATCCTCCAGTTGCTGTAAGCAACTTGAGTTCATTATTCATTTTGCTGTGGCCAATACAATTTTGAAATGGTTGTCAGTTTTTCCCTGGCTGGAACTGGTCCTCAGTTTTTTCCTGGCTAGGTAGCCACACCGTTATTGTTATGTGGATGTTGATCCTCCAATTCCTGTAAGCAGCTTGAGTTCATTATTAATTAGTTATGCTTAACAGTTTAATTCCTCTCTTCCTTATGTCTGCATACCTTAAAGCATTGCGGTCCTAGTCTAAAACCTCTGTGTCTCATTACTGATGTGGCGGTTGCGGTGGTGGCAGGAGTCATAATTCTTTAGTGGTGATGATGCTGCACTCTGTGCATGATCTGGTATATTCTCTTTTTAAATGCCTCACATTTTCCAGGTTTTGTGCTGGCATTCAAAGGAGGTCTCAAGATACTGCTTGCATGAATCAACCCCTCAAAAAAGAGAATGGCCACCAAGCCAAGTGATGGTGGCTTTAAAAATAGCACAGTGCAACAACTCACAAACTAAGGACTGAAAAGTGCACAACAACCAGCTTTGCACACAGTGTAGCAGGAACACAAACAAAACTGGCCCACGAACAGGAAGAGGGTATACCCACCTCACTTTCTTAGAATTGCATACATATGTTCAAAGCCACCACACACAACCTTCCAAGAGCAGCAGAAATTCTGATCACATTAGCACAGCACACATGTCACGATGGCACAACAGACACAGCACACAACATCACTGCAGGTGCAACAATTTAAAATGTCTGAGAGGAGCCAATGTTGCTGTGTCTTTTTTGCTTTTTTAACTTTGCCCTTGAGAGTAGCCTGTAAGGCAAGGAATTCAATAGGCACAGGTTTCCCCACTGTGAAGATATATTGTGTAATTTTGTGCAAAAATATAATGGAGGATGGACTTCATGCTCCTTCCAAGGACAATCACCATCACTTTTGCCCTCCCTCGTACAAGACAGCACAGCAGATTTATTAACATGATTGTGGCTGCAATCCTAACCGCCAATTAGGCCGGCATAAGTCCTGGCACAAGTCCCACGCTGGCCTAGTGGTGTAACAAAAGTGCCATACGTTACTTCTGCGCCACTCCTGTGCGGTGCGGTTAGGCCAGTGCACAGACATGCGCGGATCTCCCTTCACCACCATAGGAATGGGGCACAAGTAAGTTATGCCAGCCTACATTGGTTAAGATTACGCTCTGAGTCAGATCAGTTATAAAACACTACCTCCACACAGCACCTCCCCGAATGCGTCCCGTTCAGTTCAGCTATCGGTGCTAAAAATTGAACGAAAGGAGACAAAACAAGTTAAAACAAAGGTTTGGAAAAGTATTTGATTTCCCCCCTTTATAAAATCCCAATTTGCTCTTATGTCAATGCAGAAATCTTAGGAGATGACCTGCAACGGGTGGATCTGGACATGTTAAGAGTCATTGACTGTGTATGGCAAGTTAGAGGATGGAGCTTGCACAGATATGGGATGGTGCAAAAAGCCCACAACCAGAACATAGGGGAGGAAGCACTGAATGTGCATGATCTGTCAATAAACTCTAATTCTGTCATGCTTATAAAGAAAAATGCTTATCACTCCTTGGCTTGTAGCATTGAGCATCAGCACCTGGCCTTCTAGATCCGTCCTCAGGCCTTTTAGCCTGGTAGGGTCTACTCTCCTGGTAAATCTTCAGGATTTTGGCTACCCAGGAGATCTAGATCCTTCTATTTGCAAAACATGTTAACAACCACGGTTCCTTGATAGTGCACTAAAACTCGCCTTCCCATTTAGCTTAGGAAGGAGACATCTGGGGATCTGAAAAGGAAAGGGTGTGGGAAATGCTGCCAGTCACTGCCAAGACAACCAGTAATATCCGAACCATGTCGGTCTCACCAGCTAACAATAGCCTGGCAGGTTCTCCAGACATTAAGAGATTTGAATTGCCAGATGTTGCTTCTGATAAAGCCAGGCTTCCAAAAGGGTTAGGAAAGAATTGCTATGGGGTGCAAGTAATGTCCAAATGGGCTAATGGTGGGGGATAGAAGGCTGCATTTTTATCCCATTTCAATTGGCAAGTGTATATTGCGGAGAGAGAGCCAACCAAAGGATTCCAGTTTTATAAGAGAGAATTCATTTACCCCAAATCCAGAGTAACTATGGGAGCACGTAAGAGACTTTACGTGCACCAGTAGTTACTGCACCACCTAGTGAAAACCTATGGGAAATGCATACTGGAATCCAGAGTGAGTTGTTCTTACACCAGAGCAAGGACTCCCTGTAGTTACTCTGGATTTTGCCCATATACACCTTTACAGCAAGGGATTTTGCTTGGAAAGAAGGGAGCCCATGGGCTGCACCTGCTCCATGTATGCAACAGCAATATGCGGTTTGGTTGGAGAGCTGCATTTGGTAAATGTGCTTTGGTTGCATTTACTACAAGCCTGAACCATATACTGTATACTGGGCCAGATAGTTCAATTATTAATTAATTATTAATAAATAATAATTAATTATTATTAATTATTAATTAAGAGGATTTTTACCCTGCCTTTCTCTGCCATGCAGACCTAAGGCAGCTACAACTTAATAAAAACAACATCGCAATTAATAACAAGATAAAAACATACATATACATTTTAAAACATTTAAATTTATTTTAAATTATAGTGGAATCCTGCTTTACAGAGGTAATCCTTTCAGAGATACTATAGTGATGTGAAAATATTACAATGACCCCAAAAACACATTATTCTTTAGAAGTCTCAGTTTCTGCCACAGAATTCGACATATGCCTATATCCTAAAGTGAAATTAAGCCCCTTGCTCCGAAGCAGTTAAGATGACTTTCCATAAGATAATACTAGAGGGTGACGTAACTGCGTGGACCTGTAACTGCTAAGGATTTTGCCCTTAACTTCCCTCTCTAAACGCCAGTTTTGAAAGGTTATTAGTGTCCTCTTTTAGGACCACGGTTCCCAATTTACACCAGTGGTTCCCACCCTTTTATGATGTGGGTTCACTTGACAGCCCATTGCTATAAACTGTACCCTTCATATTAGCTCAGGCATTTTCAACCACTGTGCCATGGTCCATTGGTGTGCCATGAGTGGTCCACAGGTGTGCCACAGGAATTTTGGGAAAGGCAGCATAGTGTGTCTTGTCAGTTATAAAAACTCGATGCCTTGACAACTTTAATACCTTGTCAATCTGCCATGAATTGAAAAAGGTTGAAAATCACTGTATTAGCTAAATGTGATTAAAATAGTTGTTGTTTCAAATTAATATGTTGTAAATAAATGTCCCAATAATGGGATCAAAAAGATGGATTTTCATAAACTGTTTCATATCTGATAATAAACTGAAAAATTTAAAATAAACTGAAAAATTAAATTGAAAAATAAATTGAAAAATTCATATAAAACAATTTTAAATAATGACAAAAACTACCTACATAGAGAAGATTTAGGGGGGAAATTCTCACTGAACACCGTTCATCAGACTGATCAGGGTGTCTGATCATATACTGTATTTATTCAAATCTAACGCTCACCTTTTCTAGCCAAATTTAGTCTTCAAAAGCAGGGTGTGCATTAGATTTGATGAATTAGAGTAAATACCACATTTTTATTATAAGTATAGGGTGCACATTAGATTTGATGGTGCATTATATTCAAGTAAATACAGCACATACCAGTACTAGTGTGATGGACCTTGAAAAGTTTGGGAAGTGGAGGAGAATAAGAGCTAAGCACATGAAAGAGTGTCCTGAAGTGACACGTTCACAACACACTTTTAGGGAGAGACTCCACACCACTTACCAAAACAACAAAATAAGGGAAAATGAGGTTTAAAAAACCAAGAAAACCTGCTCTGCCACTCATCACAATATTAACTTCACAACTTTTGACTTGTATTTTGTCTTACGCTGTTGACATATATAGCTTTTCCCACCGTTATTCAATTTTTTTTCACATAAACCTCATGGTTTAACCTCATATACCCTTATTGGGAACACTGTACGATGTTTAAATTACAAGACAGAAATTATAAGTCTGTTTAGCTTCAGCAGCCTGAAATGGTCCCAAAAGGAAGCACCACTTGCATGCTGTGTAAGGCTCCCTGCAAAACTTAAGAATGCAATCCTAGGCATGTCTACTCACAAGTAAGTCTCATTGTGTTCCATGGGACTTACTCAGGAAAGTGTGTTTAGGATTGCAGCCTTAGTGCTTTAAGCCACTGGCTGGAAGATTCCAATTCTCATAACTTTTGCAACCTCCTTATTACTACCCCCGACCGGTATGCATTTGTTATGTTTGGCTGAACATCGGCGGGATTTAGTTGACAAAACTTAGCTAATCCAACAGTCAATATTTAACCAGCTCCTCCCTCGCTACTCCAAAGGCATTTGGTTTCCGCAGCTGAAAAACTGTGAATTAAGAGATTTTACTCAAAAACAAGACAAAAAAGAATTTTTCCATCATCAATGCGGATCCAGGTTTCGGTTTCCGGGGAACCAAATCCAAGCTATTTGTTTTCCTAATTCCTTCCTTTCTCCATGTTTAAAAGAGGATGAAAAACATCTCATTGTTTAGGCAGGATTATACTTTGAGGGGCCTCTCTGCAAATCCTCCCTTTCAAAAGGTCTACATACCCTCATGTAGCTGGTTAATGCCATAACAAAACGGGATGTTCCTAAACCCAGAAACAGAGAATGACCTCATGCACGGAAGCCCAGAGGTATATTGTGTGTGACAAGAGGTGGGTCATCATCACTTACCCGTAACAGGTTACAAGCCATGGTGACTTCTCAGAAGTTGCATCTGCTGGACATTCAAGAAACTGGACCAGATGGACCCTTAACCCGAACCAGCACGACTTATGTTCTGACCTGTACATCTTCTCTATATACAGTGGTACCTCTCATAACAAGTATTTCACATAACAAGTATAAATTTCCAAGAACTCTTGCTTCACAAAAAAAGTTCCGCTTCACTTAACAAGCAAGCGTTTAATGGTGTTTTATTCTTCTCCGATGTTAGCCACCTTGGGCTCCCGCTTGTAGGGGAGGAAAGGCGGGGTATAAATCAGGAAAATAAAAATAAAATAAATAAGTACGCTATGGGCACGCGTGCTATGCAGCCCTGACGCTCCGCATGGAGGCTCTTCAAAAGGGCTGCCAGCCAGCGCTGCTGCCTCTAACTGCCCCCAACTTGGGGGCAGTTGCCTGGGGGTGCCAGAGGCAGCTGCCCCTAACTGCCCCCAAGTTCCCCCACAGACCACCTTGAACCTCCAGCAGCAGCCCAGGTAAGTCTCCCAGGAAAGCGTCTTTGATAGCAGCCTCCTAACCATGTCTACCCAGAAGTAAGCCCCATTGTGTTAAACGGGGCTTACTCCCAAAAAAGTGTCTTCAGGATTGCAGCCCAAGTAGACTTCATAGGATCATGCACACTGAATGCATGTTTTGAATTCAATTATAGTGTTTTGTCATCATTTTTACATCCAGTTTAATATTTTTATATGAATATTTTTGGAGTTGTGGAACCAATTGTCTGAGTTTCCATTATTTCCTATGGGAAAGTCCACTTCACTTAAAGAGTGTTTCACTTAAGGAGCAAGCCTCCGGAACGAATTAAGCTCTTTATGTGAGGCACCACTGTAATGGAAACTCAGATGACTGGTTCTACAACCCAAAAAATATTCGTATAAAAATATTAACTGTTTATAAAAATGATTACAAAACGCTGTAATATACAGTTTTACTCCCGCAACGTGGGTATGTTTTTGCTAGTTGATGATAAATGCAACCCATTTCCCTCTTCTACTCATTCATTTTAAGTATCACCTGAAGCAATCTCCTGCTTTTCCACTCATTTGATGACAAAAAGGATGTATATGTTTACAGTTGGATTAACCTTTATTCAAACATCTAAAATCCAAACTACTGTACTTTATTTACTTGAATCAAACGCTCACCTTTTTCAGCCGAATTCAGTCTCCAAAATCAGGGTGCGCATTAGATTTGATGGTTAATTAGACTGGAGTAAATACGGTATTTTGATTATAAGCATAGGGTGCGCATTCGATTCAATGGCGCATTAGATTATAGTATTCTGAATCTACAAAATTTTGTCCAAGGCAAAATCTTTTTGTCACGTGAAACCTACAGAAACCTACAGGTCTTGTGTTCATTCCTATGTGCAAGGCATGCATAGGTTGTTGAGTTCTGTTCTATGCAGTGTGGTGTGTACCTGTATAGATGTTTAAAAATTCCAAAGAGGCCAGTAGACACCCATAGGGGCAACTGTGAAAAGAGCAAGCATTGCTTATTATATTTATGCAAGTATTTCAAAATCTGGACAAATCTGAAATCCAGACACCATCCTTTCCCAAGCGCTCTGGGAAAGAGTTAGTCAATTTTTATACATTATATGCATTCATGGGTCTCCTACAAGGGCAGCTGGGTCCCAACCAACCAGTGTTTTTCAACCAGTGTGTCACAAATGTTTTGAGGGTGCGCCATGGAATTTTGGGGGAGGCTCATATAGCACAGCCATGGGGGGATGCGAGCCCCTCACCGACAGTGTGGTTTGCCTTGTCGATCACCAAGAAACTTATGATACGCTGTGACAATTTCAGCATGTTTTCTGTGTGCCATGAGATTTTTAAAAACTGAAAATCCCTTTGATAAGAGTGCAATTTTAAAAAAAGTGGGTCTTGAGGCTAAAATGTTTGGGAACCAGCGCACGCGTCTGTCCATTTTTTTGGCTACTACTAATATGCCTTGTTATCATTCCTTTTCAGAAAGTGGAATTCCATAACAGGGAGAGCTCAAAAAAAGGATCACGTGAGCCAGCCCTCAAATGACCAAACCCTGAAGACTATTTGAAAATGAAATTCCAGGCAGATATGGATGTCAAATAGGCTTGTTTTAAGTTCAGGTGGGTTAATCATTTAACGTCTCATTACTAAATGGCTATGTGAAAAAAAAATCTCCAAGCACCATTTCATGGCCGGCGTACAAGAGTCAGGATCACAATCAATTCAATTGGTTGTAGCAACCAATGAGTTCCATGCATATTTATTCTCTGATCTACTTTGGAATAAAGAAAGAAAAAGATTTTTTGCTTTTGAATGCTGGCTATTTCTTTCAGAACATGATCATGTTCAATACAAATAGAAAGAACAAGAGAAAAATATGTGCCGGTGAGTAGTTCCTTGGGACTGTTCGTTATTACAGGTGGTTTCCTATAAACGCCGGAAAAATTTTCCAGCAATTTTCAACTGCTGTGTTCCACACCCCCATGGCACACTTGCAGACCTTTCACGACACACCAATGTGCCATGCCACAGTTGAATATTGCTGCTGCATAGGCTGGAATGTCAATTCAGAGGAAACAACAGGCACACAATGGCTACAATCCAGAGTAACTACGGGACCTTTTACACAGACTTAATTACCCACCTATGGGAAATGCATAGAGCAATCCAGAATAAGTGCCTCTTACCTCTTCCCATAAAAAAGCAGGCCTCCGTCAGTCTTCGAAGACTATGGTATCATGCTCGGCGCTACATACGCTGCATGCGAAGCTCCAATCTATTCCAGACCTCCAAGTATTAAGTGCACCTACTTATACTAACAGCATGAGCCCCATGGACCTGTATCCAAAAGATTTACAGCTTCTACAATGAAGAGCAAAAGAGCAACCCTTTATCCAGAAACTGTTCTTCTTTTAATGGATCTGCCATGCCCTTGAGCTGTGAAGTACACCCCACATCTGTGCATGCCAGTTTCGAGCCTTTTGGATATTTATTTGCTGCTGCACCTTTTCTCATAAGCAATTAAACTACAATCAATAACTGGCAATTAGCTCTGTATGTGGCAAAGGAATTGCTTCTTAACAAATGAGTGGGGTGTCCATACCTCTCAGTTCAGGACAAGAACGGGGGATTTGAGTGTAGAAACTCAGGGGATTTTTGGGTTGAGACCTTGAAGATCCAGGTCATGGATTCTTGGCTGTGAAGCTACCTGGGTGACCTTGGGTCAGTCACTCTACTTTACAGGGTTGCTGTGAGGACAGCAGAAAGGGAGGAACTGAAGCTTTGTAAGCTGTCTCCGGCATCTGCATCGACATGGAAAAGGTGGTTATAAATCCCTTGAGTGCTGGAAGCATGTAATATTCCTGGTAGAAAAGTCCTGCAATTGGGACCCCAAAGGTTCCAAGACCCCTTTGTTATAACATCAGAGTTTGAAAGACAACAGTTCAGAAGCTGCCCTTTGCCTTCTGCTGCAAAATTGGGGGTGGGAGGAAAAAAAACACACCATGCAGGCTTCTTTGTCTGCCTTTCATGGCTAAATTACAATAATTGTAGGCTTTTCTGTTCCTGAAGACAACAACCCCATTATGGGGGCTGCAACGTCCATCTGCATCAATAATCACAAGGCAACAAGTGGCTGAATGCCGAGCACAACCTACAAAACCAGAACATTATTCCGTCCTCCAAGGATCCACTGGTGGCATAGCTAGAGGGGGTGCAAAGCATGAAGGTTTGTGGTTCAATGCCCTTTTTGAGATGGTACATTAGGACAATAACACACAGTGGCAATCCTATCTGGAGAAGGGCAAACAAGCAAGAGATCTGGGTTAATTTCGGTCAGGGAATGAAGAAAATACAAAAAACACAAAATATGAGTACAGTGGTGCCTCACATAAAGAGCCTAATTTGTTCCGGAGGCCTGCTCTTTAAGTGAAACGCTCTGTAGGTGAAGCAGATTTTTCCATAGGAAATAATGGAAACTCAAGGCGATTAATTCCACAACCCCCAAAATATTCATATAAAAATATTAACTGGATGTAAAAATGATGATAAAACACTGGAATTGAATTCAAAATACGCATTCAATGTGCAGGATCCTATGAAGTGATGATCCTACTGAGGCTGCAATCCTAAAGACACTTTCGTGGGAGTAAGCCCCATTTAACACAATGGGGCTTACTTCAGGGTAGACATGGTTAAGAGGCTGCAATCAAAGACACTTTCCTGGGAGTAAGCCCCATTTAACACAATGGGACTTACTTGTGAGTAGACATGGTTAGAAGGCTGCAATCAAAGACACTTTCCTGGGAGGCTTACCTGGGCTGCTTCTGGAGGTTCAATGTGGTCGGTGGGGGGCGACCACTGCCTCCAAGTTGGGGGCAGTTAGAGGCAGCAGCACTGGCCGGCAGCCCTTTTAAAGAGCCTCCATGCGGAGTGTCAGGGCTGCATAGCACGCATGCCCACAGCGAGCTTGCTTGTTAAGTGAAGCGGAAATGTTATGCGAAGCAAGATTTCTTGGAAATTTTTGCTTGTTATGTGAAATGCTTGTTAAGCGAGGCAGTTGTTAAGCGAGGTACCACTGTATTTATACTCATCTGCAAAATCAAACCCAACGTAAAAAACTCATGATACTTCCATAGAGGTTCCAGCAACCCCGTAAGATATGTTAACAGATTGGCTATTAATTTCCAGGGCATTGGTACGGCTCCCACACAATTACCGTCTCCTATACCTGCTGGCAAAATTTTTCAAAAATACTAGTTACTCATTGGCGAGAACCATGCCCACCTCTGGAAGTCAAGAGATCTTGAAGTTGGTGTCGAAACCACAGGGTTGTGTAGGAAGAATGTGGGGATCTCTTGACGCCACACAAATCTCCGGTTAACAGGAATATGTACGTTCAGGCTTCCTCCACCCTGTGCAACCACAAATCATCCTGTCAAAATGGTTCTTATATGTTTGCATTTCAAGTTTATATCCTGCTCTTCCTTTAAAAACATACACACAAAAATAATACACAAACACATACGCACAAACAAGATACACCCAAAGCAAACGATGTAGCAAATATTAAATTTGCCAAAGTAATCATTATCTAGCTGTCTAAATGGATACAAATTTTATAAATATGAATATTTAAGATATATAGTAACATAAATAGAAATAATAGATATGCATTTTAGATGATTAAAAATAATAGCCTAACATTTTAATTCAGTATCTGGTAACAATGTCAATCAATGAAAAACTGCAAGCATTACACCAAACGAGGGTTGCCAAAATTCTCTTCCACAAAATAGGGACAGGATCCTCAGTCACACTTGCCAGAGATCCCCAAAATTCAGGACTGTCCTTGTTTTGGGGGATATATGGCAACCCTATACCAAACACATGTCTGTAATGCAACATTTCAGGGACCCAAGGAGTAAGCAAACCATTAAAGCCATGTTTACCAGTTCATTAAAAAGCACAATTTTTCTTTTGTTCTTATATTCTTTACCTAATCCCATGTCCCTGATTCCCTAACACACTAATCACAACTCAGTGACATGGCACTATGGCTCAGCACCAACTGTGGTGATGGCACAGCACTGGCAAACCCACCACGCCAAGTACTGTAAATGTTCTTTAAAGAACGTTGGCAACACTCACAGCACAATCCAGAGTAACTACGGGAGCTCTTGCGTCGACGTAAGAGACATTTACATCAACAGAGTTACAGTGCCATCTATGGGAAACCTATGGGAAATGCATAGAGCAATCCAGAGTCAATTTTTCTTGCGTCGACGCAAGAGCTCCCGTAGTTACTCTGGATTGTGCTGTCAGTGCTCCAAACCCTCAGGATTGGGTTCCAAATATTGGTAATCAGAAGTATGTTCAGCTGAAATCTGCAAACAAGCAACGTGCTTTCTTGTTCAGAACTGGAACTGTCAGAGTTCATGGGAACTATGTTGAAGATGTCTGATAGAGCTTCTAACGGCTGTGGTAGTGTGTTTAGAATCATAACACATAAGAACATAGTCATAAGTCCAGTCTAAGTGTCAATTTCCACAAATCACTAGTCAGAGCATTTAAGAACATGCACAGCTACAGCGAGATCTCAACTCACTACCTTCTCTGAGGTAACTCTGACTTGCAATGAGATAACTCAGATTCTGAGGTAAAATTACCTCAGGAACGAGAGATCTCAACTCACTACCTTCTCTGAGGTAACTGACTCGCAATGAGATAACTCAGATTCTGAGATAAAATTACCTCAAGAACAAGAGATCTCAACTCACTACCTTCTCTGAGGTAACTCACTCTCAATGAAATAGATTCTGAGGTAAAATTACCTCAGGAACGAGAGATCTCAACTCGCTACCTTCTCTGAGGTAACTGACTCGCAATGAGATAACTCAGATTCTGAGGTAAAATTACCTCAGGAACGAGAGATCTCAACTCACTACCTTCTCTGAGGTAATTGACTCACACTGAGATAACTCAGATTCTGAGGTAAAATTACCTCAGAACGAGAGACTTCCGTTAACCAATCAAAACGTCTCTTCTGTACATGCTCAGTTGGTATAACTGAGCTGGTCTACCAGTTTCACCTCAGCTAAGGCTATAGGGGCAAAAACCAGCCTCACATAAAAGCTAATAGGAACTAAACCTACTATTTTTCCTACATACACATAGGAGTCAACCTTCAACTGCTGAGATACCGATGCTCACATTACATGCTCACCTATGCCCCCTCAAACTGACTGGTTGCAAATTTTAGTACGTGCAAGAAAGAGAAAATGAAATAAAATAAAAATAAAAATGATTCCAAATAAAAATCAACCAAGGCTGCCTCTTGAATATGTGACATGCTGATATAAATGCATATTTGCATAATGCTATTGGCTATAAACAATTGATTACAAATTGCTGAGACATTAATTGCTTTGTTGTCAAACAGGGAACATAACGTGCACATTTGCATTTGATATTTGCATTTCCTTTCTATTATGTTTGTATTTTAAAATTTTCAACAACTTGTGGACTATCAGTGAATGGAAGTGGTCTAGGGTTTCGTGAAACACATGGTATTCGAGTAAATACATAGTAAACACATAGTATTTACTCAAATCAAATGTGCCTTCGAATCTAATGCACATCCTGAATTTAAAAGAGTTGAGGTAAAAAAAATTTACTGGCAATTGTAATTCAGGTGCAAAATTCAACTTCACCGCATATAACAAGTTATATGACAATAATGACAGTGGGTTTATATTATGATTTTTACCTAAATATCTCCTTTTACCTACTTGATATAACAATGCTGTATACATTGTTTATGTATACATTTTTATGTTTGTTGCATTTTTATTACAATATAGTAAACTATTAAACTAAATACTGACCTATTTAAAATCAAAATACCACATTTACTCGAATCTAATGTGCCTTCAAATCTACCACACATCCTGATTTTAAAAGGCTTGAGATAAAAAATTACTCGCATTTGTAATGTGCAGCTGCATTACAATTTAACTTTACTGCACACAAAAAGTTATGTGACAATATTGACAGTAGGTTTTTGTTATGATTTTTACCTAATTATCTACTTTTACCTACTTTATACAGTGGGCTTATGTTACCTTTTTATTACAATATAGTAAACCATTAAACTAAATACTGACCTATACTTAAAAATACCATGTTTACTCAAATCTAAGGTGCCATTAAACACATTTTGGAGACTCAGAGCACAATCCTAACCATGTTACTCAAAAGTAAGCCCCTTTGTATTCAATGGGTCTTATTCCCAGGAAAGTGTCTTTAGGAAAGTGTCTCCCAGGAAAGTGTCTTTAATTGCTAAGGCTGCAATCCTAAAGACATTTTCCTGGGAGTAAGATCTATTGAACACAATGGGGTTTGAGTAGACATGGTTAGGATTGTACTCTGGCTGGAAAAGGTGAGCTTTAGATTTGAGTAAATATGGCAGTCAAGCCAGGTGAAAACCAGGGAGTCCCAAATCTAAGAGCTCCTTCTCATGCTCTTTTCAAGGCCTGGATGCTCTGCAGGTACATCCAGGGTTCATCTATTGTTCCTCTATCCATAGGTGTGCCATATGTTCTCCATGTCTACTTGATCCCCAGGGCCATTTCATCCACATGAATTTAAGAAGCTGCCTTATCCAGTCAGACCTTTGGGCCATCCTTCCCAGGCCTGACCCTTGGACCATCCTGCCCGGGCAAGATCTCAGCCAGGTGCCCTGCTGTGACCCCAGGTCCCTTTAAAGTAAAGATGCAGGTTACTGAAGTTCTGCTGTATGTGCTGGTCCTCCTTGGCACAGTGGTTGAAAATTGCTGGATTAGGAAGTATCCTAAACTAAAGTATCCTAAAATTTAGGAAGTATCCTAAAATTGCCGGATTAGGAACTATCCCCAAACTCCCAGCACTATGAATTGTAACGTGTAAATATATTACAACCTGTTCCACGGACAGGTTAAGGATCGGAGTGCTGTCCAAAAGTAAAAACTGTTAAATAGTAGAACCCAATTTTTTTTTAGTTTATAAATGTTGCTTCCAATGTTTTGTTAGCGAGCAAATTGCAAACGTCCCTTTTATCTTGCAAATTTCCGCCGCTACACAAAGATTTCTGAAAAATGGATTATCATTAACTGGGATCAGACCAGGAGCTAAAATATGGAGAAGGGCAATTTTGGCCGTTAGAACAGCAGAGAGAGGTTGAAAGAGCTGAACATGTATTGAATGAATGGGTTCTGAGTCATTGAAAGGTGTTGAAAGAGTGGATCACCAGAAAACGAACCGTCAGAAAGCAGAGATACCTGTAACTGGATGGCAGCACAGCATGAAGAATAGACCCGATACCTGCTTCACAGCTATTCTCAAACCTCTTTTAAGGCTGCCCAACCCAGAGGAACAATTAGATGAGTTTAAAGTTCTCGCGGGATCTCCAACAATAGCTGCATATGTACTATTTGAGTATACACATTTATGTAGAAGGAAATCCCATGCTGTTCAATGGGGTTGACTCCCAAGTCAGCACACGTAAGAGTGAGGTCTCAAAAAGCCAAACCTCAGCAGTTCTCATGCTAGAGCTAGCAGCAGATCTGTTCAAAAGACAGTTCAGTTTGCAGGCAGGGCATGTCGCTAATTTTATATACGTACAGCACATTTTCATATAATTTTATATAGGTACAGCATATTTTCGTACTCAGAGTGAAGACAAGGTTGCCAACTTTTTTTCCCGGTGGGCTCTTGTGCATAAACAGTGCCAATTCAGGAGTCAAAACCTTTCTAAACATATGGTAACTTAAACTGCAATCCTAATCCTAAATCTTGTGCTGGCATGGGGGTGTCATAAAAATGCACGTCTGCACAACTTCTGGAAGGGGATTAGCCCAGTGTGCCAGTGCATCAACAGTGCTCCAACATGAGCCAACCTCCCCATATCACCATGGGCCTAAACTGGTTAGGATTCTGTCCTAAGTCATAAAAAAAACCTGCTAAAAATGCCCAGGAAACCCAACTAGCAACATGATTCCATATGAGGTCCATCATCTGTCCACAGCCAACCCTTTGCCAAGACTCCAAACTGCCAGAGCAAAGCACGGTCCTGGAGTCTGTTCTGAATACCCTCTTTATGTAAAGGATAAAAGATAAGAGGGCCTCTGAGCATGTGCAGAGTGCAACACACCCAGCAAAATCATGACCTGGCCCCAGACTTTTGAATCTGAATCTACACCAGAAGTATGCACCCTCCAGGCACATTTTGAAGGGTAAGAGAAGAATAGAGCCTCTCAGTACGTGCAGAGAGCAACAAACCTAGCACAATCGTGACCTGCCCCACATACCTGGGCATCCAAACAAGAAACACCGTATTTACTCGAATCTAATGCAACATTGAATCTAATACACACACTAATAATGAAAACACCACACTTACTCAGATCTAATTAACCATCAAATCTAATGCACACCCATATTTTGGAGACTAAATTCAGCTGGGAAAGGTAAGCGTTAGATTTGAGTAAATGCAGTTTGTATTCTCCAGATGCATCTCAGCTTCTGTAGCTGTACAAACCAGCAAATATAGCACAACCTGCAACCATTTTGTCAGAAATCACAACCACAGTCCCCACCGTGGCCAGTGTCAGAAAACGGCCAGCCAAGTCCAGAAGTGCGACGACACATGTCCACATGACCTCACCTGTCCAAAAGTCCCCTTTCTCAGCTGGGAAAGTGCTGGGCTTTCAGCAAATGCTGGCTCGTCTTCCAGATCTGCTGGCTTTACCCAGCCTGGGAAGGTCCTGCCCTATCAAGAGGAAAGTTTTGCATGACCCAGGGTTTTGGCATCAAGCCACTGCCATTCCTGGAGAAGGTACCTCTCTGCTCCTGGAGATTCTCCCTGGCATGCTTTGCTCAGATCCTAGCCCTTGCCGGGCTCAACCTGCCTCCTCGCCTGCAGGGACTGCTTGAGCACAAGAAAAGTAATACCTGCAGTAAACAATTCATCACCTGTTGCCTTAGTGCAAGCTCAGAGCTGAACCTTTGTTCCCACCAATTGGCCAATACCAGGAAATGCTGGGCTTCCTTGCAGCCAAGTTAACTTCCATTAACTCTTTCCAGGCAAGGCAGCTGGAATAGTACCCCAGGGAATTTTTATTTTTATGACTCAATTAGTACCCCGTGGAATAGTTGATTTTCCAATTTTTTTAGGAGGATCAAGTTAAAAAACTTTCGTGATTTTTTTTTTAAAGATAATATTTATTTTTCATCAAAAGACACCGCAATCAAATTCAATATGGACAACCAACTCCGAAAGCTAGACAAATTTAACCTAATGCAAGATAAAGAAATCAAATGGCATGACCCAAATAAATTTTTTATTGATTTTATTGTCATTGGGGACAGTCTAATTAAAACATTTGACATGAATATTTCCCTTAAATATGTACTATGTATTTTTAGATATGCGGATATATATATAAAACTTTAGGCTACAATTCAATGCTAAACTCTCTCTCTCTCTCTCTCTCTCTCTCTCTCTCTCTCTCTCTCTCTTTAATTTATAAACTACCGTACCTGATTTTTTAGAATCTAAAGCTAACCTTTTTCAGCCCAATTTAGGGCGCAATCCAGAGTAATTACGGGGAGTCCTTGCTCTGGTGTAAGAATAATTTACTCTGGATTGCAATATGAATTTCCCATAGGTTTTTACTAGGTGGTGCCATAACTACGGGTGCACGTAATGTCTCTTACGTGCTCCCGTAGTTACTCTGGATTGTAGGGTTAGTCTCCAAAATCAGGGTGCACATTAGATTAGTTGGCACATTAGATTTGAGTAATCTGATCTATTGATTAGATTATTTTCTTTATAAGTCTTTTGTATTTTGATTATAAGTAGGTCAGTATTTAACAGTTTACTATATTGTAAAAAATGTAACAAACCCATTGCTGTATTAAGTAATGCATTATTGTAATGTAAGTATTAAGTATTAAGTAATGCAATGCTGTATTAAGTAATTAAGTATTAGGTAAAAAACATATCATAAACTTATCATATTATTATCATATTACTTGTATGCAGTAAAATTAAACTTTGCTCCTGCTTTGCTGCTGCACATTACAATCACCAGTAAACATTTTCTCTAATTGCAAGCCTTTTAAAATTGGGATGCATATTAGATTCAGTGGTGCTTTAGATTTGAGTAAATTCAGTATTTTACTTATTAAATTTTAATACATTTTAATTACATTTAGTTTATTGCACATAATTTATTAATTATAAGGAGGCTGCATGCTGTCTGCTCTCATGGAGGACAATAAAGATTTTTCCCCAGGACAAAAGACTAACATAGAGTACATGTAGAAGGAACTCTGTGGGCGCAATCCACAGTAACTACGGGGAGTCCTTGCTCCGGTGTAAGAACAATTTGCTCTGGATTGCAATATGAATTTCCCATAGGTTTTCATTAGGTGGTGCAGTAACTACGGGTGCACGTAAAGTCTCTTACGTGCTCCCGTAGTTACTATGGATTGTAGGGAATGTTCTCCTTGTGATAGTGGGCAGCTCTTCTCTCCATGGAGGGACCCATGCTTCATATCCAAACGGTCTCAGATCTCACCCCTGGCAGCTCTTGGAGAGCCATTGCTAGTCACAGCAAACCATACCAATGATGTGTCTCCAAAAAAGGCGGTTGGAACCAAACTACACCTTTCCAAAGGGTCAAACCCCACAGTTGAAGCATCACGAGCACGGACATTTGGAGGAGACAGAAATGATGTTGCACATGTTATGATCATGGGTTCATGATCTTCAAAAGGTTTGCCACAAATCTGTCCCGCTTAGAATAGTGTTTGTTTTTGCTCATTAATGCGTAAAAATAGTCTCCAAAACTTGTAGAAGGGGGAAAAAGAGACCATCGGATGAGATAATTGTTCCTCGGAGGCCTGGTGACAGAGCAGGAAATCCTGATGAGAATGTAAGATCTCCAGCACGGCAAGACTGATGGAACCCCATGTGCATGATGCACCACATGTGAATTGTGCATGCTGTGTTTGTCGACATAGCAGTAGGGAGTAAAAAGGCAGGGTCGGTCTTGCATGACTTGCCTGGGCTGAGAGTGAGAAAAGGGCAATGGAAACCCGGTCAGTAATGTGAAAGGTGTGAGATTTTTAAAGACTAGTATCCCAAAGTCACCCCCAGAGATGAGTGGAAGGAGCAGTGCTCAGAGTGAAGCAGGGAGGGGATTGGTACGACACATGCTTTACAGCATGCTTCACATGCTGAAGCTTCCAGGTTCAATTGCTAGCACTGACTATAAACAAAATACTGTATTTATTCAGATCTAATTAACCATCAAATCTAATGCACACTCTGAATTTGGCTGAAATGGTGAGCATTAGATTCGAGTAAAACCAGTATTTTCTTTTATCTGTCTTAACCTTCCATTTCAGAGGGTGTCATCTCTGCCCTCCCACAGGGTACTGTGTTTTAATCATAACCTTTTTACAACCTTTAGGATCCGGCAGGTCTTAATTGCTGCTTCAGGATGAGATCATCCGATAATGCCAAAGAACGAGCTGCTTGAACTGTAGCCCTGCTCCTTAAAAAAGCATCCGCAGCAAGATTTGGGGATGACAAAGCAGGTACGTGGGCTGCCGAGATGGAAATTTTTTCATCTCAGTTGTGCGATCACTGCAGATTACATAACACATGCTCGGCTGTGGCTGGCAGCTCCAAAGAGGAACAATGGGGGACAAAAAGTGTCATCGCAGCCACTCCAAATCCACGACAGGCTCTTGATGATTTATAAAAGTTTTCCTCTTGCTGTGTTAAAACACTGATTTAAAAATAAGTTGGTTTTTCCAAGATATTTGCTTCTGTACTAAAGTTTCCTATGCTGAAATCAACAGAATATTTTCTTAGAGAAGGCCAGAAAGAACAAAGGAAAGGGCAGGGTGATCATATGTCCTGTTTATCCAGAACAAGTCCTACTTCGGGGAAAAAGGTGGAATATAAATTTAATAATAAATAAAACACTTTGTGTCTTGGGAAAAAAATCTCCATTGTCCTCCTTTTCCTTGTGAGCAGGCAGCATGTCGCCTGCTTGTAAGTCATAAATTATATGTAATAAATTATATCTAATAGTTTTAAGGTATGAATTTGCTAGGGAGGGGATTTGCTAGCAGCTCTGGGTGTCGGCTGCGCACTAGACAGCACTGTTCATACTCTGGATGAGCTGACTTTTTCTGCTTGGCTTCACTATTTAAATGGCCTGAGCAGCATCAACTCAGCAAACCTTTGGTATCCATAGGAAACAGCCCCCTTTTCACAGGGCTTTGCAGTCTCAGTTGCGCTTCTGGAACATGCAGGGTCTGTTTAACTCAATGATCCCCGTATAGGACCGACCAATGTGGGGCTTGAAAAAGTTCTACCACCATTTGGAACTTCCACCATTGAATCATTTGTTAAAAGTCACTCCCATCCTCCTTTAAGAGTGACAGTTCAAAGGAACACAGTGCACAATCCTAACCAATTTAGGCCAGAATAATTCACCTGTCTTCCTGTTCCCGTGGTGGCATGGGGAGGCTGGCACATGCCAGTGCACTGGTCTAACCCCTCCAGAAGTAGAGCAAAAGTGCCTTGTATGGCAATGCACCTCAACCTTTTGAGGATCAGGGTCCAGGACCATGCAAAAAAAAAATTTTAAATGGACTGGCTGGCTGTGCATGCACACTTTGGACCAGTCTGGTCTGAGATGCACATGCACAGCCTATCTTCATGCACATACACACTTTGCTTTGGGACTAGAGCGCATGCCTATCCCAGCTGCTGGGCTGCATGTGCCAAGTTTGTTCCCGTGCCAGAGTGAAATGCACATGCACAGTCAGTGCAACTGGTGTTAGTGTCTAGTTTATCCTGGCCCGTGGTGAACAAAGCATGCACAGTGTGTGCTCAGTTTGTTCCATCTGGGGTAAGCTGAGCATGCACAGCTCATGGACTGGGCGATGCATGTAAGTCCATGACAGGGCAGGAAAGGGCACAGCAGAAGTCTAGCCTCTGGTCCTGCTGCATCCTAGCCACCAAGGTGCCACGGACCAGCAGTGGGCTGCGGACTGGGGTTGAAGACCTCCGCCTTATAGCACTTTTGTGACATCCCATATCCAAGATAGGACTTGTGCCATCCTAACCATGGAAGGGAGGGAGAACATATGGGACCCCTTTGTGCAGTCCGCTCTACAGTTGATCAGCACAAACAGATCCACCCCCCCCCCCACCTGCCATTGCATTTCTCCAGAAAGCAGGATTCCATCCCTTATGACCTGGGCAAAGTAAAGGGGTCCTCCTGCTGATCCACTATTTGCAGTGTTATGAAATCTATGGTTGATGTACCTTTGAGTGCAAGGAGGAAGGATGAAAAATAGTTCCAGTACCCCAGATGTTTGGGGAAACACTAGTTTAAATCAGAGATGATGTACCATAAAGGAGCACACATGCTATGGGCTAGTGATGCCTTTCATAAACATTAGAGGCTGTCTTCTCTGTCCTGAGCGAGGTCATTGGTCCACATAAGACAGACTGACAACTGCCAGCAACTCTTGAGGAATCCTATATGCCAGTCTAAGCTGCCAGGGATGGAAACTGGGAATCTATGGGTGCAAAGGAAGTGCTTCTGAGCTAGCTCTCTAGTCTTTTAAGGATAAACAAAGCACTCAAAGAGCACAATCCTAACCATGTCTACTCAAAAGTAAGCCTCATTGTGTTCAATGGGTCTTACTCCCAGGAAAAGTGTCTTTAGAATTGCAGCCAAAAGGAGATAGGCATGTCCCTTGTTATACACTAGAGTTCTGTTCTGGAAACTCGAGTGGATAAAGAATCAGTGGATAAAAAAGTGGAAAGATGGATTTAAAGACCCATTTTCAGGTTTCTTGCTCCATTGCTCCTAATGGTAGTGCCTCAATAACTGATCCTGGGACTTCCTGCTGATGCAAAAAAATGATTTTAAAAAAGCAATTAAAAAAATAAAATGCACATCCCTTTACAGTGGTTTTAAAACAGCTTTTCTTTTTATTGTAGAGAGGCAGTCAGCAATTAGAAATGCAAAGGACTCCCTGCCTTTGCCTGGCTCAGCTGAAGAGTGGAATTAGTGCTTACATGACTGCTCTCTGTAACAGTAAGAAAAGCAGTTTTTAAAACTGTGATTTGCAGTTTGTAAAACTGTGATTTGATTCATGTTGAGTCAAATCTGTTAAAAAATTGCATATCATAAGTTGTATGCAAAATTTGTATACAAAAATTTATTTATAACAAGTTGGACCTGTACAAACAGAAAGAGGTTTGCATCATCTTTGCATCATTTCAGTTAAATGTCACAAAAGTACCTGTGACTTTTTAAATTCAACTATTCATTTCCCTTCTAAATATACAGTTCCCCCACACTATCCATTTCCCACCCTTCTTAAGGAGATGCATCAATAAAAATACATATCTGGGGTGGAGGGGAGGGTAGGAGAAGACAGCTGAAGTGATGCGCCTGCCAGTGAGCTCATGCCTCGTCGAGCTGCTGTGTAAATAATTTTTCCACAACTGTCTCGTAGACACTGAGCTCATATTCCCAATGCTCCAGAACCACTTTGCGCGAGACTTTTAACCTCCAGCTAGCTGCCATTTCAAGAGCGTGTGGGAGGTGAAAGCAGAGCGCCGCTGTAAGATGCCGACAGCCGTCATCAAACGGCGAACTCGCATTAGAAGGCAGGTTCAAAATGTGCGGCGCATCAATATGTGAGCCTCACCTCATTCTCCTTAACAAGGAGTGCTCAGATTATCACCTTTATTGGAGATGTGAGGGTGTCCAACCTCTGTATTTGCAAATGAGCGGTATCAGGGAATGGACACCAGAACACAACCACCCATGTTTCCAGACATTTACTGCACGTTTACTGCAGCATGGACTTCCCATGTTTGTAGGTCGGTAGCCAATGATGGAGGGTCCATAGCTTATGGCTGTGCACATAGCCTTTGGATGCAGAGTAGGTGCCAGTTTCCTCCCCTGGTACCTGCATTCAAAAAAAGATACAGCAGAATTGGAGTGGCACCTGTTTTTTTTAATACATTGGCTTAGGCTAGATTGGCCCAGCTGGTGGGATTGGCACCCGAGACTGGGTCACACCTGAGTGCCAAGAAAGCACCACTGCCAGTTTTTAAGAGATCTAAAAAAATAGCAGGAAGGAAAAGGAAGATGGCCGGAGAATGGAAAAGAAACAGGGGGGCATACCCAGGCACTGGCACATACTGGTAGTATCCTGGCGGGATGACTGCAATGGGTTGCATGCAAAGTTCTGCCAAATTTGGGTTGGTGGTGACAACCAAGCCACACTCATTGGTCACCATGATCCTGCCCTTCAGT
Source organism: Cryptoblepharus egeriae (assembly GCA_030015325.1). Taxonomy (NCBI): domain Eukaryota; kingdom Metazoa; phylum Chordata; class Lepidosauria; order Squamata; family Scincidae; genus Cryptoblepharus; species Cryptoblepharus egeriae. The sequence continues at coordinate 3,231,623 of JAREYC010000007.1, read as the reverse complement.
GCAATCATGTGCATGCTTACTCAGAAGGAAGCCTCATTAGGTTCAGTGAGGTTCCAGGTGCCATCCAGGAAGAGAGAGCAGTATATCAAGCATCCAGCACTGGTGACCCCCATTTGGAGCTGTCTGTCCTCCTTTCAGGAGAGATGCAAATTACATGTTCTGTATGTTTCATCCCGTAGATCTCAGTGGAAGCCACCAACATGCAAGACCAACATGTATTTGCCCAAGTGCACCTTTTCAACTACACACTTAGACATCACAGAATCATGGAAGGGATCTAATAGGCCATCTAGTCCAACCCCCTGCCTATGGCAAGAAATTCTTGCTCTTATAGGTGCATCTCCAAAAGGTGCACCTCCAGCAGGTGCTTCTTAGTTATGAAAGAGTGCATTACAAGACCTGCTCGCACATCACATTGTGTGCATGTCTTTGGGTGTCGATTTCCGTGAACCAAGAGGAATGCATGTACAAAGCTAATACAGGGACTCACAGAGTGCAAGTTGTGCATTCCCCTATATGTGCCTTGACCATAATGTGTGAATAACCATAAACACACAACTAGAATTGGGTTTGAACAGCCCTGAAGAGACAGGGTTTACAAAGAGATTTCTACCTATTGTGTCATGTGGAGTTTGAAAAATATATATTTTTCATGCCATATATATTTTTATATGCCATGTATGTATTTTTGACCTTTGCCATGCCAAAGAAAATGCACAAGATGACAGAGTCATTCATTAATTCTGGGTTTAAGAAAAATAAATACAGGTTTTAATAAAATACAGTAAACCCTATGAAAGGGAAGGGTTAAAAAAAGATCCATTTTCTTCTATACTCTATATAGATTTTATTTCATACATTCAAACCAATTTTTTAAAAATATCTTGCAAATGGCTGTTCATAACTATGAATGTACATTAATGCAAATGTAACAGATGCATCAAAACATTGCTAACCTGGAGACTAAAACCGGAGAAAACATATGCAAAGGATTTTGGCAAGCATTAAAACGAAGCATTAAAACTACTCATACCGACACTGACCCCATTGCACTTCCTCGCTGCTATTTTCAGCTTAAACCAGCTACGGTTCTCACATGTAAAGCTTCCCAGCTCAGCACTTCCGTCCCCCCCTGCCCCCCCCCAAACAAATCCAAGCAAGATTGTCCCGAAACTCCCTCTTACACAAATACAATAATATATCTTGTGCTGCTGTTTTGCTTCTAAAATGGAAAACCACAAAAAAGCACTTTTCTTTTTGTCACTCATGCATGAGTGAGTGAAATACACCAGGTTGTTGTGGCTGGTGAATTTCAAATGACAATTTGAAAACAAACCATGAAACCGTGGTTTGTTTGTTGTACATCTGGTTTAGATTTTAGATGTTGTACATCTAAACCATAATGCAGGTTCTTAACTATGGTTACGTAAACCATAATGGTTAGATGTTGGTTACGTAAACCATGGTTTACGTAATGGTTTACGTAATGGTTAGATGTTGGTTACGTATGGTTACGTAAACCATAATGGTTAGATGTTGTACATCTAAACCATAATGCAGGTTCTTAACTATGGTTACGTAAACCAGGGTTACGTAAACCATCATATGTGTGTACATATGTCAGACATAAAAAGAAATCCTGGTTTTCAAACTACGGTTTGTTTTCAAACTCATCTGCTTTCGAGCACAATCCTAACCATGTCTACTCAAAAGAAAGCCCCACTGTGTGTGTGGGGTCTTACTCCCAGGAAAGTGACTTTAGGCTTGCAACCTTCATTTCCTACTTGTTCAGAACTCCACTTCATAAATTCACTTCCATTTCCACCATGCTTTAGGCTCCACTTAAATTTGGTCACTGGGCTAGCCATGGTTTGGTAACGGTCTACACCAGTGATTTTCAACCGTTTTAGTCTCACAACACATTGACATCATCTTTTTTTGACAATTGACAACCACACTTTTGGTGGGAAGCTCACACCTCCCAAATGACCATTTTAATAAATGATCTTCCCCCAAATTCCCATGTCATAGATTATACATGACACACCAGTGTGCCACAGCACAGTGGTTGAAAATGGGTGGTCTATGCATTTGTACACAACTGACAAACCACAATTGGCACAATCATGAATCCTATTCCATCAACCCCAAGCAAACCACAGGCTGCAATCCTAAGAATGTCTACTTTGATGTAAGTCCTATTGTGTTCAATGGGGCTTACTCTCAGGAAAGTGTGATTAGGATTGCAGCCAGAGTCTCTGGACAGATTTGGATGCAGAGACAACATGAAACCATGGCTCCACTAAGCAAACCATGGTTCTGCATCATGTTTGTCCTGGGTGTTTCCTGATAAAATTTCAGAAGGTAGGTTGAGCCGGATCTTCTAATGCTCAGGAGTCAGACAAATGTGGCGGCTTCAATATTATAATTAACTCTTGCCAGGATCACCTATAGTTAATTAACTTGGCAGGATAGTGCCTTTACCTATAGTGCCTTTCCTTGCCCCCACTCCTGGTCTCCATACCCATTTCTTTTTCCAGTCCTATACATCAAGGACTGCAATCCTATAAACACTTTCCTGGAAGTAAGTCCTATAGAACACAATGGGACTGACTTAATAGACCTGAATAGGATTTTGACCGCAAATGCATTTCCATATTCATTTAGATCGACCCTGAAGAAGCCTCATTTAAGACGCACTATTTTAAAATTTGAGTTGCTGGGAGAGCCTTCTTGGCTGAGCATGGCAAATATCTAGTTACACATCATTGGTTAGGGAGGATGTTATACATCATCGGTTGCACATCATCGGTTAGGGAGGAGAATTTGTGGGATGCTCCTATCATGTTCAATAGTTTCAGGATGCAATCCAATGCGCACTTTCCTGGGAGTAAGCCAAGAACACAACGGTGAAGTGAAACGAAACATCTTTCTAAACGATGGCACAAATCTTGAGTAACCGCACTTGCAAAATAAGCCGCTGAGATTCTCCTTCCTCCACTCATTCACGGGAGTCCCTTGGCCACCAGAGGCCTCCTTGAACTTTGTCATCCTACAGTAATTTATTCCAAATTGCTACAATCAGCTAATGAGCAAACAAGATCAACTCAAATGAAGGGATTTTGTCAACAGAGAGCGCAGGATGCGAGAGGAGTTCAGAATCACAGCCAGCAGCCCAAATCCAGGACTGAATCAACTTAGTGGCAAAGAGATGTGAAGTTTGGCAAGTTCCCGAATCAAAGCTAGTTAGCTTTAGATCATTTTGGACCAGGGGCCTCCAAAGCTTTTGGTAGGAGGGCCACATCATCCCTCTAAAACTGTGTTGGGGGCCGGAAAATTAATTTACATTTCAAATTTGAATATACAGTGGTGCCTTGCTTAACAAGCGTTTCGCATAACAAACAAAAATTTCCAAGAAATCTTGCTTCACATAACAAGTTCCACTAACAAGCAAGCACGCTATGGACTTGCGTGCTATGCAGCCCTGATGCTCCACGTGGAGGCTCTTTAAAAGGGCTGCCGGCCAGCACTGCTGCCTCTAACTGTCCCCAACTTGGGAGCAGTTGCCTGGAGGTGCCAGAGGCAGCTGCCCCTGACTGCCCCCAAGTGCCCCCACCAACCACCTTGAACCTCCAGCAGCAGCCCAGGTAAGCCTCCCAGGAAAGTGTCTTTGATTGCAACCTCCTAACCATGTCTACTCATAAGTAAGTCCAATTGTATTAAATGCAGCTTACTCCCAGGAAAGTGTATTTGAGTGCAGCCTCTTAACCATGTCTACCCGGAAGTAAGCCCCACTGTGTTAATGGGGCTTACTCTCAGGAAAGTGTCTTTAGGATTGCAGCCTAAGTAGACTTCATAGGAGCATGCCCATTGAATGCATGTTTTAAATTCAATTCCAGTGTTTTGTCATCATTTTTACATCCAGTTAATATTTTTATATGAGTATTTTGGGGGGTTGTGGAACCAATCGTCTGAGTTTCCATTATTTCCTATAGAAAAATCAGCTTCACTTAAAGAGCGTTTCACTTAAAGAGCAGGCCTCCGGAACGAATGAAGCTCTTTATGTGAGGCACCACTGTATTTACATAAATCTGCATACAGTATAAGAATGTATTGGAGTAGATTACAAGGTTTTGCTGGGGGCCACATTGAGGCTTACCCTTAGCCACTATTTTCAACCTGGTTTCAGCTTGTGGATATGGAGGTTCTAGGATAGCAAAACAACCCAAGCATGGTAGGTTCTAAACTTTCCTAAGGATACTTGCCCTGTTCATTTTCTGTCCATGAACCCACCTGGATTCTGGGTGTGCAAGGTTCACACAAGAGTTTGGGTAGCAAGTGCCACTATCAATGGTGTAAATGGGTAGCACCAAGTTGCCTTTCATCAGCCTTGCAGAATGGAAAAGACATACCCGTATTTATTGAATCTAATGCACCATCAAATCTAATGCACACCCCGATTTTGAAAGGCTTGAGACAGTAATGCGCAGCTGCATTTACTGGAGATAGTAATGCGCAGCTGCAAAGGAGGTGCAAAATTTAATTTTACTGCATTAAACAATGAGTTATATGACAATAATAATATGAAAATGGGTTTAGGTTATGATCTTTACCTAATTGCACTACTTTATACAACAATGGGTTTAGGTTACATTTTTATTACAATAAACTATTAAACTAAACACTGACATACTTATAATCAAAATACTGTATTCACTCAAATCTAATGCACCTTTGAATCTACTGCACACCTCAGTTTTGGAGACTAAATTTGGCTGGAAAAGGTGAGAGTTAGATTTGAGTAAATATGGTAATTTTAAAATGTGTTTCTCTTGAGCAAATATGGAGTGCATTCCCATGAACACAGACTAGCCATGACCACCCCCTGGATATCATGGACTGAGAATATATGGAATCAGAGTTTCTAGCCATAGATTTTCAAGGCAGGGACGAGCCTTAGAACCTCTTGTTTTCAGAAATCAAGTCACAAGACCCAGATTTTCCAGGGCTCCGAGCAAAGGACAAGGAGACGCAGACCGAAGATGCCCAGGCAGATCAAGGAACGGTTTTGCTAAATGAGAAGGAAAGCAGGAGATGAATGGGTGGGTTGGTGAACAACACGTGCTGCTTTCCTCCACCCCCACTTCCAAAATCTGCTCCAGGAGAACAGAAGGCAATGTTGGACAACATGAAATCATCAAAGCGCTGCGCAGAGCCTGTCGACGCCATTCCAAGGTTGCACATCCTCCAGTGAAAATTGAACATATGAGCACTGAGAGCAACCACGGAGGAGGGACTCACGGCAAGGCTTGATCAGACATCCAGAGTTCTGGCCAGGAATCAGTTGTTATTCTTATGTCCAGCCTGGCCACAAAGTGCCAGTTTTCAATACCTCTTCCCCGAGGAGGTTAGAAATTTGCAAAAGGTTAATTTCAATCAAGCCAGAGCTATGTACTGTATTTACTCAAATCTAACGCTCACCTTTTCCAGCTGAAGTCTCAAAAATCAGGGTGTGCATTAGATTCTATGTTTAATTGGATTCGAGTAAATGTGGTACTTTGATTATAAGTATAGGGTGTACATTAGATTCGATGGCGCATTAGATGCGAGTAAATGCAGTGGCTTTGAAAGGCATACATGAAACATGTAGCTTTGAAAGGCATATACCAAGGGTTATCTTGGGTATATACCATTTTGGGGTATACCATTGGGTATATACCCTTTTGCCATATACAGACATCAGGTGAAATCCAGAGTAACCACAGGGAATCCTTGCTCTGGAGTAAGAACAAGTTACTCTGGATTGCAACATGAATTTCCCATAGGTTTTCACGAGGTGGTGCAGTAACTACGGGTGCATGTAACGTCTCTTAAGTGCTCCCGTAGTCACTCTGGATTCTGCCCATACTCTGCTTTCTGATGGTTCGTTTTCTGACGAACCTCTCTTTCAACACCTTTCAATTACTCTTGGAAGTCATTCATTCAATGTACGCTCTGGTCTTTCAACCTCTCTCTGCTGGATTAAAGGCTAAAATTGCCTCCCCCCATTTTTATTTATATGGTGTTTTACATTTTTATTTACATGGTTATTAATTTATACCGTGACATGGTGTTTCAAACTGTCTTGGAGTATGTATGTGTGAGAGAGAAAAAAGGCACAGCAACTTTAGCTCCAGGTCTATTCCTTAATTCCCAAAGGCATTAATGAGAGTCTAATTAATTAGAGTATATTTGCAGAAATATTTGTGTGACAACAGGAATTTGCAAGATTATAAGGACATTTGCAATTTGCTAGCTTTAAAAGCATTGGAAGCAACATTTGTAAACTACAACAATACTTGGTTCCACTTTTCAACCATTTCTGCTTTTCACCATGACTCCAGTCCCTAACCCATCAGATAAGTGGGGGATGCCTGTATATGTTATGTGTATGTTACACGTATGCTAGCAAGAAACAGAAATTCTCTGAAAGTCTATGCTTTCTTTGTTTATTCTGTTCATTACGAACATGGTAATAGCAAATTAGTCTTGAAAGACTATGGTATCATGCTCAGCGCTGCATACGCTGCATGCGAAGCACGAAAGCCTGGGTTGGATTGTTATGGAGGATAGGCTGTTACCCAAGCAGCACATCCCCCCTCTCCACACCACTGAATTAGTCCAATGGAATGGCAGAGCCAATACGATTGGATCCAACTGCGTCGCAGAGCTGGGCTAAGGACAGGAACTCACCCTGTCTTGTGGGGCCGACTCAGGTCTTGAACCCTGGCCTGCTGGTAAACAGGCAGAGTGTCTTAACCGCTTGTGCCACCCACAGTCCGCGAACATGGTAAAGATGATCTCAAAGTGGATCTACTCTACAGGAGGGAGAAATGTGGATTTTGGATTTGGACCACGGCGAGGTTCAAGGTTCAGTCTGACTAGTCCTGGACATCCAGGACAACGTCCAATGTTCAGTCAACTAGTCCTGGACTAGTTCAGCTCTGTGCTTCCCCTCACCACCCCATTACCCTTCAGCCGCCAGTCTGCTCCATGCTCCACACTTGGCCGAGAACGCGGAACCATAACCGAGCCCCAAAACCGAAACTCTCCCCGTCCCCTAAATCGAGCGTAATTGAAATCTAATCCTAAACAGTGAAACTCCCTTTGCTGTTGGCAGCCAAGCTGGCAGCCGGCCCGACGTCTCTATTTTGCTCACTTTCCCCTTCACAAAAGGCCTCGGCGCGGCTGAATGGGCCGCCGCTCTGCCGCGGTGGCACAGCCTGTTCTCCCAGGCGAAGGTCGCCCGAGAACCTCTGCTTGCCGTTTCAAAGACAATGTTGCAAGGCACCCCGCCAAGATGTCAGCTCTCTTTAACCTCATCTCCCTCGCAAATGTCTCCTCCGCTCGGCAGCCTTCGTCAGCCTGGGCTTCCCGGGGCAGACCTTAGGCTGAAGAAAGTGATGGCAGGCCTGTACAGGGGAGGGGGGAAGACTGCTGAAGAACCCCATGGTGGAGGACTTTCCAGATTCACCCTGAAAGGGAGAGGGAAAAGGCAATAAAGAGAATGATGGAAGACAAGCAAAAGAGTATGCATTTATTCCGCTTCTAGCATAGCGGTTTATCAGCTGGGGTCCTAGAGGGTGGCGATCATGGGCTCCTCAAGAGTAAAAACAGCTTGATGGACCTTGCCTTCCATGGAATAGCCAGACGGCAGAACCATGAGCACCTTCGAGGGTTCTCTTTCGCTCAGACACAACGTGCAGCACATCAGGCTGAAGACCCCAGAACTCTTCACACGTGAGATAATCTTCACATGTGGGAAGGGTCACCAGGACTTAGAAGTCAACCACTGTAGCAAGAACAACACCCTTCTGCACAGTGTTGTGTCCTCTCAGCACTAGTTCTTCCTACAGCTCTTCAGACCAAGTTTGTGCGCAGCATCTTTTCTTCCCTACGGTGGGCAACCAGAAGCCCCCAAGAAACACATAAGCAGATGAGGTGGCCAAGAACGCACTCCTGCCATTGCTCTTCATGCTGCTTTCCTGTAACCCTCATGTCCAGCAGTCACTGACCATCTTGTCTTCCATGGCTTTGTCTAAATCCATCTATTGACCCCAGAAAACCTCCAGCTGCAGCCACCTGGTGTGGCACTTATCTTCAGCAGAAGTTTAGGAGTGACCACATCCTTTTTAATAAAGAAGCCTACCTCTGGACTGCCTCCTTTTTGGAGATCTTTGGCGTGCTCTTGCCAAGAAGTCCTACCTCCGGACTGTCTCCTTTTTGGAGATCTTTGGCATGCTCTACCCAAAAAGTCCTACCTCTGGACTGTCTCCTTTTTGGAGATCTTTGGTGTGCTCAGGTCACAACCCCTTCATGTTCTTATTGGTGAGCAGCAAAAACATGATCAGCAGTGAGACCATGGGGCATCTGGGGCCACAGTGGACTGAAAACCACCAAATGAAGGCTCAGGAAGTGAGGCATCACCCCCTTCTGTAGTTCACCAGGTGTGCCACCTACCGCTACCACCAATGTGTGCCACCAATGGCAAGTCCACTACCTGTCTGCACCCCTGTCTGCTGGGCCTTTGAACTACATCCAGCACATGCTAGATAGCTCCAGCTTCCACAGCAGACCAAGATGTTTACTTTTCACTGCCAGATCACGTGGCACAAGCCATGGGGATTTTAACAGGTACCATTCATGTTGGCATATGGTAGATATTCACTTACAGACCTTACATTCACTAGCTGTGGCCTATGGGATGCCTCTAACTGGCCCATGGCCACCACTTGTCCCCTACCTGCCGTTGAACAAACTCAACTGGAGCTGTGATGGTGTGGTAGGTGAATGGGGGTCCCTATTAAGTGTGTGTTTCATTTCTCTGCTGTATGATGGTGCTTTCAGAAATTCTGGAAATTTGATCCCATTTATTCATTAATCTACCTCTAACGTATTTATATTTAAAATATATTTAAAATAATGTATTATATTTAAAATATTTTATCTGACCCGAGACACTGTGCCAGATATTTGACATGACCCCTTGGTCAAAAATCTTGTAGATCCCTGTTCTACATGATCTCCATGATCAATGCCTCATTAATCAGAGTGCCCTCCTCCGATACAACCCCAATCTTCTGAATACAGCATCCCCTCCAATTTAGTGCACCAACAGCCAGTCCACCCAGGGGGACAAAACCAGTTTAACCAGTTTCACTTCCCATTTCTGGGCACAGGAACAATGCTTTTGTTCTCCAAACACTGCAGCATTGAAAAACACAGTTTTCTTTTTTTGGCATTGAGGGTGTAGTTCGCACACCTCATTGCTTTTACGGGAATGACAATAAAAGGCATGTTGTTCCAGCAGATCATGTACCTGACTACGGGTTTTTCTGTAGTCAGAAGGATATGGTTACACCCCACTTTGAACTGTACCATGTCAGCTAGGAGTGGTTGGATAGATGGGAACACATATGGGCACCTTCCCAGTTTCTTTAATGCACTGGTTCTCAAATTGTGACTCAAGACATCATCAACTTCTTGATGATGTCACTTCTGGCCATGACATCACATCCAAGTTAATGACATCACTTCCAATGGGTTCCAGTTTTAAAAAGAGGGACCCATTACTAAAAACTGGTCTAATGTGTTTGTAGATATCAGGTAACCGATATCAGGTAGATAACACAAAGGTGTCACACGAGTGTTAATACATGTTAGCTGGTGTGGGGCGAGCTGTATATGTGCAAGAGAGATAAATTTCTCTCATTTCATTATCATAACCCCACAGATTGGGGACATTATCATAACCCCACAGATTGTGACTTTACCCCATTGGTTCCTCCACCATGCAAAGACGGGTGCAGAATCCAGGTGCATCTCTCCATTGACAAAATGTCCGTGAAGCCTCCATGTACACATGCACTCCATGTACACAACATGTACATATGAATACCAAACAATCGGGCAGACAATCATTCTTCATGAGTTTCCAGAAGCACATGGAGGCCACCAGAAACAGAACACTAGACTCAATGTGATCTTGGTGTGCATGGCTTGTTCACTACAAACATGCGCCATTAAGGACAGAGGAAAAAAACAAAGATGAGATGGTAACCTTAGCCTGGCATTTTATGTGCCGAGATCGCTCCTCTTTCCCTTGCTGTCTTCTGACATCCAGAGGGCATCCGAGTGGCAGAGGAATGGGACCACACCAACGCAAATGGCTGACCTGGCAGAAACAAAAGCAGTGCACACATGCGTACAGAATTGCCGGCGATGACAGTGTCAGCTTATATAATTCCCAGTCCTTAAGTGAGAGAATCTCATGCAGGAATAAATATGGCTGGAAAAGGGAGCTTTAATGAGGGGATAATCAGATAAGCAACGAGGTCCTGTTACAAATGCTTCTGTAGAAATCGACGGTGTTTTTGGTACCAATAAATAAGCAACAGACCGAAATCCAGCATGCACCCCTCTTCCCAGTGCTAGGTCTCCATGCCGGCATTAGCTGCATCTGTTGCATTTCAGCCTGCCACACCATTGCTACGACATAGGAGAAGGAGGTACATCTGCAAGCCTGGAAGACCACCACTCAATTCCCACCTGCCAAGACTGGCACCAGAAAACCCAACCTTACCAGTCCCAAAGTTTTGACCAAGGAGGCTTCATGGGTCTGCCTTGTCCAGATTCTCATTGCCATGGTCATTCTCAGGAGGATATTAAGGTGAGGCTGGACAGACAAGAGGACCCAAAAACCTTCTTTGAATAGCATGGCACCAAATCCAGCCTGGCTTCTTAATCATCTCTTAAATCTGCCATTGAAATTCAACTTGGAAAGCGCCGTAAAGTGTTGCCATCCCATTACCAACAATGCAACAATGCAAACCAGCAATGCAAGTTTATTAATATAAAAGTAATACATGGATGTAACACTCTCTATATGTATATTTTATACTTTAATTATACTTTATATTTTATACTTTAAATATACTTTATGTATATTTTAGAGAGATTTATGCAACCTCCTCATATTACACTAGGTGGGTTGTGAGCTAATTTCAGGTGGGTCCCAACTCCCCATACATTTCAATGTGTGTTCTATTTTTAATCTACAAGACTTGATACTACCATGGTATGTGACTGCATTTGGGAAAAATTACTGATCTGTACTTTTAACAGACTAGCATGTATAGGGGTTATAGCCAATGGGATTACTCTAGCCCAGGTGTGGATAGAAATTGAACCTTTGGGATTTGGGAGAAATTTTTCCCATTAGATGATGATGATGATGATGATGATGATGAACTATTTCACAGTCACCAGGTGTTTGACTGGAATTGGCTCTATTGTGATTGAGTTCCTATCCAAAGAACTAGGAATCACAAAGATGCCGTCTCAAACTGTGTAAAGTTCCCAGGAGTGCTGCTTTTATTATTGTTATTGTTATTGTTATTTTTAGGGTTCTCTTTCTGAAACAGACTTTTAAACTTATTGTAAATTTTTAATTTGCTAGCCCTGCAATCCAGAGTAACTACAGGAGCACGTAAGAGACATTACGTGCACCCGTAGTTACTGCACTGCATAGTGAAAACCTATGGGAAATTCATATTGCAATCCAGAGTAAATTTCTTACACCGGAGCAAGGACTCCCCGTAGTTACTCTGGATTGCGCCCTTCATCTGATTTTGTTATTTGGAGGTAAATTTTCCTGCGTGATGATATCACTTCCGACTATGACATCATTTTCAGGTTAATGACATCATTTCTGATGGGTCCAAACAGATTGTCATTCTAAAATGTGGGTTCTGGTGTTCAAGAGTCTGAGAATTACTGCACTAAAGGGCCTCTGCCCTGATCATCTATACTTGAACAACTTCCAGTCTGGATACGGCATGGTACAGCCCTTGAGAAGTGCCAGAAACATTTCCTTGATCCTAAACATTTCATTGATCCTATAGAATATTAAGTGTGGCTAGATGAACATATTATTTAACTCAAGACGTTACCCCATTTCAGCTTCGTAAGTTGCATATTCTTTGCCGTGCCCACTTCAAAAGTGCCGATTTCTTGAATTTAGTCTCCAAAACTGGGGTGTACATTAGATTTGATGGTGCATTAGATTCAAGTAAATATAGTACGGTATTTTGATTATAACTATGGATCAGTATTTAAACAGTTTACTGTACTGTGATAAAATGTAATATAAATCCATTGTCTCGTATAAAGTGGTGCAATTAGGTAAAAATAATAACAAACCCATCATATTATTATCATATAACACATTGCTGTATACAGTAAAATTAAATTTTTCATTGCTTTGCAGCTGCTATTAAACAGTTTTTAAATCTCAAGCCTTTTAAAATTGGGGTGCACATTAGATTTGATGATGGATTAAATTCAAATAAATATGGATATATTCCTCCTTTTTACAAAGGAGAAAAAAATTCATAATGAAAATACAGTCCATTTCAAACAGTGAACCAATACAGAGGAAAAACCAGCCCCGAAGTCATACTCCAAAGCGGACACAATTAACACAGCAATATAAACTATTAAATAAGAAACTCCAGATTAAAAAACAGTGCGCCAGCCGCAATAAAAGCAGTAGTTTCAACAATAAAAAAATATACTATTAAGAAGCATCATGGACTCAAGGAAAAGGCACATCGCACCCTATGCATTCTCAAAACACTAGTTGAAAAAGTCTTTAGGGTATCACTAAAGGGAAGGGCAATTAATGAAATAATGCAGCTACATGTAGGGGAACATGGACCTATGTGTAAATTCTAGGGACTTACATATAGCAGAAACACATCCAAACATCCTGAAGTCAGCAACTCACACATCCGGGATGAATACAACAAGGAGCAATCTGGTTTTCAACCTCCAAGGTTCTCTTCCACATAGGGGAGCATCAAAGTCATGCAGATTCCCCTGCCCCACTGACTACAGCCCCAGAGTGGGACGGTGATCACAGTCAACACTCCCACCTCACTACATCAAGGGATTCTGGTGCATGTTATTGATCAGCCTCCACCCTTATTTATTTTGTTGTATTCAACGAAATTACAGATTTCCTTACGGACACCCGCATATAATGACAATAAAGTTTCTTTAATTCTCTTGGGAAGACAGGATGGTGTTAAAAACCAGTTTTAAGCCACTTCAGATCTATAGTTTGGATTTGGAACGAGAAGCAAACTTACTTGAGATGATCCACCTGTTTTATAAGAGCACACCAATGTCCAAATGCTTTTTGAATATTATAAGTATTATATGGATCAAAACAACAAAGTCTTAATGTTACAAATGCCGACCCAAATGCCAGGCCTTCAAAAGATAATGTTTCTGAAATCAGAAGATCTAATCCATTGACTCCGAGGAAAAGGAGTAACAGTTAGTTAGGGGTACACCGTTACATGGGGTAACGGTTAGGGAGTTGGCCAGAGACCTGGAAGGTACAGGTTCAAATCTGCCATGAAGCTTTACTGGGTGACCTGGAGCCAGCCACTCACTCTCAGCCTTACCTACCACACAGGGTTGTTGTGAGGACAGGAGGATTAAAGCTTTGTAAGCCACTGATGGGAATATTTTTGTTACCTATCCTTAGGGTTCGTCTCAGCTGCCAGGCAGTTTCTTGCAAGAAGAGCCTTGAATCATACTCTTCTCCCCCCCCCCCCATTTATAAGGATCAGATCAGATCATGGATACTACTGCCATGGGTGCAGTGGTGTAACTCGAGGGGGTGCAAAGCACTAAGCAGGTGCCTGAACATGTATGTAAGTGGCCTGTCCCTGTCCCCCTCCTCTTTGGAGCTGTTCTGGGATGTGGAGGGTATGCATGTGCCTGGAATAGCTTGGAAGGGGAAAGGGTGAGAGGCTGCTTACATGGCATAGTGAAGCTCCCTGGAAAACATAGTAATGTGCACCCCCTACCTAGGAAACCCCCAAATCTGGATCTGGCTGGAGATCAAAGAGACCCCCAAGATCTGCAGCTGGCAAAAGACCAAGGAGACCCTCAAGGTCTGGGGCTAACTGGAGATCAAGGTGTTGCAACCCCCCCCCCAAAGCCAGGCAGGGCATCATCTTGGCTAGAAGGCCCCCTCCCCAAACTGGGGGGATGCTGGAGGATGGGGGGATGCTGGAAGATGGGGGAGGGGATCATGCTAGATAGGCAGGCGGCGGCAGCAGCCACTGGCTGGAGGGGAGTTCTGCATGCAAGGGGGCTGCAGCTGACATCATGCCCAGCTGGGCTGGGGGCAGCATATAGGGAGGAAGGGGGGCAGGCTCTGCTGCATGGCAATGGCAGCAGTATAGGAACCCCTGGAGGGGGGCACATGGATACTGACCCACTTCTCCAGGGGTCCGCCCCAGATGAGGGAAGGGGGGTTGCTAAAGCACAGCCAGACCCTACCCCAGTGGTCTGGGTACCTTTCCCTCCAGTGGTATACCCTTCCCCCAGTGGTATAGCCATCCCTCCTCCCAGTGGTATAGATATACCCTGCCCTCTCCAGTGGTATAGCCATTCCTCCCCAGTGGTATAGGTATACCTTCCCCCCAGTGATATAGATATGCATCCCCCCAGTGGTATAGGTATGCCCTCCCCCCAGTGGTATACCATCCCTCCCACTCAATGATATAGATATACTCTTCTCCTCCAGTGGTATATATAGCCAGCCCTTTCCCAGTGGCTGTGAGGGGAGCTAGAAAGGGGCATAGTTTGCTGGAATGGCTCCCTCCAAGCTTGATTGCTCCAACCCCCCCAGCTATGCCACTACCCAGTGGTACAGCCAGCCAAGTTGCTAATGATGCCAGGAGGAGGAAGGCTGTGCCCAGGTGGGGAGCACGTCTCCCCTCTTATGAGGGGGGTCATTGAAGGGGTCCCCTCCAAGACTGACCCCCCCTCTAGCTATGCGGAGGAAGGATGCATGGCAAACCTGGGCATCCAGGCTCCAACATCTTCCCAGGATGGTGCACCTGGGGAGGTTATGGGGGTACAGCCCTTCTCTGCAGCCCCTCCATAGGTGAAAAGGACCCCCACCCTGCAAGCTCTGCCCAGGATCCTGGATCCTTTGCCCAGCCCTCCTCCCTCCATCCCTCCCTCTGCAGCCTCCAGAAGGCAGGGATGACATAATTGGCAGCCATGCCCGCACCAGCAGTAGCACCCACTCCAGTGCCACCCACCCCTGGCACCCCCTCCAGCCCTCCATCCATTTATTCACCCATCCATCCATTTATTCATCCATCCATCCAACCTGGCAAGCCACCCATCACCATCCCCATCCCCAGGTGCACCCCAGGAGACCTTCCTCCCCCTTAACACAGGTGGGCACCCCCTGATCCCCTCCCCTGCCTCACCCCACTTCTACCACCCAGGATCATGCCAGCTCCAGACATACCAACCTCCAGACTCAGACCCCCACCCAAATGATCATCCTCTTCCATGAGTGGCATAGCTGGAGGGGGCAGAGCACTGGGTGTTGCAGGGGCACCCTCCACTTTGGATCAGGTGCTTTGCTACCCCCTTTCCCTGCACGTCCCTGCATGCAGTGGCGTAGCTGGGGGGTCGCAGCAGTCAGACTGGGGGTGAATCTCAACCCCCTACTTTTGGAGCCGTTCCAGGCGGGGGGATCAGTTTTGCTGCCCCTGCATGGAATGACTCAGAAGGCGGTGAGACCCCCCTACAAGACTACTCTGACCCCACCTCTAGCTATGCCACTGGTTGATGAGACCCCCTCCAAGACAGATCTGACCCCCCCCCCACTGGCTATGCCACTGTCTGGTGGGTCCCCTCCAAGACTAAACCCCCTCTAGCTATGCCACTGGTTGGTGAGACCCCCTCCAAGACAGATCTGACCCCCTCTAGCTATACCACTGGCTAGTGAGACCCCTCCAAGACTGACCACTGGTTGGTGATTCCCCCTCCAAGACAGATCTGACCACCCCCTCTGGCTATGCCACTGTCTGGTAGGTCCCCTCCAAGACCGACCCCCCTCTAGCTATGCCACTGGTTGCTGAGACCCCCTTCAAGACTGCCTGCTGTGCCCCCCTCCAGCTAAGCCACCCCCTGCATGCACCACCCATCTCCCTTTGCCAGCATCCCTTCCCCCCTTACTCTTTGCAGTGATGCAGCTTCAGGATGCTCTTGCTGGGTCCATCTTTATTGGGGGTGCACCTGCAGTGGGGGGGGCTCTTCTCCCCCCTAGGAACAGACCTCTCCCTCCTGGCACTCAAGCCAGGGCTGGGCATCCAGGTGGGCGCATGGCAGCCCCAGCCACTGGTCCACAGCTGAGCATCATCATCTTCTTCATCATCATCATCCTCCCAGCACAAGCATCTTCATGCCCCTTTTCTTGCGGCAATAGGCAGGCAGAACCCCCCCTTCTGCACCCCCCCTTGCCACCCTCTCAGCCTATCAGAGAGCAGGATCCAGGTGGAGGGGGGATCACCAGCTTTCTTTAACCCTTCACTGTCCACATCCCTCCACCCTGGAGCCACTCAAGGTGGGGCTGCACTCAGGGTGACCATCTGTCCTCTTTTGCCAGAACATGTCCTCTTTTTAGCCTTGTGTCCTGGAAAAAAACCTTCACTGTCCTCCTTTTCCTTGTCAGCAGCCAGCATGTAGCCTTCTTGTAATTAAAAAAATTATATGTAATTGTTTTAAAATTAATAAGTAATGTTGGGCAAGCCCTGTAATCCTCCCTAATACATTCTTATATGTGCATTTATCATGTACGTTTTTACATTTATGTACATTTATGTATATTATTATTATTATTATTATTATTATTATGTTTTATTAAATGTACATTCTTATATGTACGTTTATTCCAATTCGAAATGTAAATGAGGTTTTTTTTGGCCCTGACACAGTGTCAGAGAGATGACCACTTTAGCTGGTTCTCCTGAACATTTTGGGTTCCCCATGAATAATGTTGTTATTGAGGTTAGATGGTCAGAGCTGGCACCCCATCCACTAAATGCAATCATCATCATCATCATCATCATCATCATCATCATCATCATCATCGTCATAGCATTATCCACCAAATGCAACCATGCCACTGATTTGCATAGGAGTGTTGACAATAGGTGTCCCTCATTATCCACTAGGGTTCTGTTCTGGAACCTCCTGTTGATAAAAAAAATCAGTGTATAAAGAAAACAGTAGAAAAATAGGTTTAAAGACCCAGTTCCATGCTTCTTGCTCCTCCGTTGCCCTAATGGAATAAGGTAGTGCCGCAGTATCTGCAGGCCAGTGTGGGACTGAAGAATGGAATGACTAATTGCGTGACTGCTTCTACAACAGTACAAAAAGCAGTTTTTAAAACCTATTTGTGTGTTGAGTCAAATCAGTGTATAACAAGGTTGAACCTCTATTAGCCACCTTATTCTTGATTCCTTTCGGAATGACCCCTGGCGTGGACTTTGAAACCCCATTTCACAGAATGGGATGACCTTTGTGCGAACACAGAGTTGTATGAATGTATGTAGTCAGGGTTAAGTTGTGGACTCTTTGCTACAGTTGCTGCCACACAGTATATGTTGGTGCAGGATTCTGGTTCCACTTGTAGCTTCACCTACATACTTTGCAGCCCTTGTGACATACGGTGAATCGAGCCGTCGCAGGTTGTTCCGTTTCTCAAACTGATTTGACATCTCCAGGGAATGATGAGAATCACGGCTGCTATAGAGACAGCGTTTGCTGAAGAAACACAACCCCCCCCCCCCCCAAAGCAGCCCCACTGGTATTGGCAAGGAGTATACAATGGCTGGCTGCCAGAATTGCACACACCTATTTCCTTCTGGGGATAGTGGCACATATATAGTGCCACAATAGGAGTCATTTATAGTGGCTGGGTATAATGGCACAATAGGAGTCATTCCCAAACTGGGCGTTGGGACCCTCCAGTGGAGTCACCACCCGATTTTTGGTGAGTCACACAAACTGACAAGACAGATTAGGCCTGTGATTTTCAATCTATTTCAACCTATCTTCAACCTATGGCAACCTATTTCAGTGATCTTCAACCCATTACGACCTATGGCACACTGATGGTGTAAAAAGGCACACCTAGGCCTATCTACTTAGGCGCACCTATGCCTATCAACTTAATAAGTACGTCCCATTAAGTTCCATTATTGATCTTACTCCTAGAAAAGTATGGATAGGATTTTAGTTTCAGCAAATGAATGAATGAATGAATGAATGAATGACAGGCCAATCCCATGCCTATCTACTCAAAAGTACATCCCATTAAGTCCCATTATAGAGCTTACTCCAAGGAAGGTATGGATAGGATTGCAGCTTCAACAAATGAATGAATGAATGAATGAATGAATGAATGAATGAATGAATGACAGGCCAATCCCATGCCTATCTACTCAAAAGTACACCCCATTAAGTTCCATTATAGATCTTACTCCAAGGAAGGTATGGATAGGATTGCAGCTTCAACAAAGGAATGAATGAATGAATGAATGAATGAATGAATGACAGGCCAATCCCATGCCTATCTACTCAAAAGTACACCCCATTAAGTCCCATTATAGAGCTTACTCCAAGGAAGGTATGGATAGGATTGCAGCTTCAACAAAGGAATGAATGAATGAATGAATGAATGAATGAATGAATGAATGAATGAATGAATGACAGGCCAATCCCATGCCTATCTACTCAAAAGTACATCCCATTAAGTTCCATTATAGATCTTACTCCAAGGAAGGTATGGATAGGATTGCAGCTTCAACAAAGGAATGAATGAATGAATGAATGAATGAATGAATGAATGAATGAATGAATGACAGGCCAATCCCATGCCTATCTACTCAAAAGTACACCCCATTAAGTCCCATTATAGAGCTTACTCCAAGGAAGGTATGGATAGGATTGCAGCTTCAACAAAGGAATGAATGAATGAATGAATGAATGAATGAATGAATGAATGAATGAATGACAGGCCAATCCCATGCCTATCTACTCAAAAGTACATCCCATTAAGTTCCATTATAGATCTTACTCCAAGGAAGGTATGGATAGGATTGCAGCTTCAACAAAGGAATGAATGAATGAATGAATGAATGAATGAATGAATGAATGAATGACAGGCCAATCCCATGCCTATCTACTCAAAAGTACACCCCATTAAGTCCCATTATAGAGCTTACTCCAAGGAAGGTATGGATAGGATTGCAGCTTCAACAAAGGAATGAATGAATGAATGAATGAATGAATGAATGAATGAATGAATGAATGAATGAATGGGGTGACACCAGTCCTGAAATGCACTATATTTAGACTGTGCATGTGATATTGTAATTTATTGTCTGTTATGGAAGGAGGTACAACACGTGGTAGCACAGTCTTGCACCAGATAGTGCAAACGCTCATGACACCTCTGATCATCAGCGCAACAGAATGAGAAGTTCAGGGAGAATGTTCCCTTCTTGGCCGTTCCCAGCCCTGCCTGGAGAGGCGATGGACTGAGCAGTGGTTCTTATTCAGCCCCCGTGCGCCATGCTGACATGAGCCTTCTGCGCTCAGCCAGGCTTCTCCGTACCGTGATGCTTCTCTTGATCAGCCCATCTATCCTGCATGGACGGCAGCTCTCCAAAAGCTTGGAAGGGTCAATGGTTTCTGTTACAGGTGAGAGTTTCCTGCTGCCGCGCATTGGATCCCGGCCAGAAAAGTGCCATATTTAACACATGGTCCAAAGATTTTCTAAAAAGGTGCCCCTTGGAACAAGGCCCTGGCTGGGAATCTGCTTGTTGGTGTGATGTTGCCAAATGAGGCTTTGGAAATGTGCTGTGTTTTCATCAAGCACAAGGATTTTTGTAGGCTTTGCAGAATCTAAGATACCCAGGAGATGGTGGGCTGACTTGATGCAGGCAAGTGGAACAAGCTGTGAGAGGTGGGCTTCCCATGGGGTCTGCACCCATCATTGGCCCCATTGCAACCTGTTCTCAGTGCTTGAAATATGGGGCAGTGGACAGGTTTTGCCTCTGCTTTTAGAAAGAGATGGTAATATGTATAGGGTTGCCATAATTCTCTTCCACAAAATCAGGACAGGACCTTCTGTCCCTTTTGCCAGTATAGGAACACAATCCCCCCAAATTGGGATTGTCTGTTTTTCAGGACAAATGGCAACCCTAAATGTGTGTGATTTGGCCAAAACTGTCCTAGTCAGAGGATATAATTTGTATTTTGTTATGGGCCCCTCTACATTCCCCCTGGTGGTATATCTAGAGGGGATGCAAAGCACTACATGATTGCAGGGAGCCTCACCGGGGTGTGCAAGTCTCACCTTTGCAGCAATAACAGGCTGCAGGAGCCAAAACAAAGATGTTAACTTTGTTGCATGGCCCAGAAAGGCTCTGAAGGTAGGAGAAGCGGCCACTTGAATGCTGTGGTGAGGCCCTCTGCAAAACGTAGTGCTTTGACCCCCTCTAGCTATGCCACCGATTCTCCCACTCCAATAATTTTGCACGTCGTACAGAACGAGATGGAAACCAAACTACATGTGACATTAAGCTAGGGTGGCCATATATCCCGAAAAACAGGGACAATCCAGATTTTGGGGGATTGTGTTCACATACTGGCAAATGGGACAGATGGTCCTGTCCCAATTTTTATGGAAGAGAATTATGGCAACCCTACAGTAAGCGATCAGGAGACCATCTCCTCCTATCCTGGGCTCTTATGGGTGAAACATCAACTGGTTAAATGGTCTTCAAGCATCACAATCATGTCTTCTGAAAACCCTGCAAGTAGGGTTGCAATATGTCTCAGAAAACTGGGAACGTTTTCCCAGTTTTGGGGGATTGCATTCACATGCTGGCAAGTTTGACACGGGGATCTGTCCCAGTTTTGTGGAAGAGAATTATGGCAACCCTACCCGCAAGTAGGGTATTATGACAAGGTGACCAGATTATGACAGGTGACCTACCCGCATTATGACAAGGTGACCAGATGTGCACAAGAGGGAATTCCTCTTGTCCCTGCATACAACGTAACTTCTCAAGGTACCAGAGCCCTGTTCTCTGCTGCTACCTGGAGAGCCTGATCAGACAAGTGTTTTATGCTTGAGTGTGAGTAGGAAGCGGGTTTTTTTTCCCTTCCAAAAGCTCGTTCCAATGATTGATTTTTCAAAAAATTATATAAGTGTTTAAATGTAATTTTGTTATGAGTCACTGTGTTCTCTTATGCAAAGTGGAGAGCTGGCTGGGTTTGCAAGCTTAGCATGGCTTCCCTCGGTTTTTATCATGGGACGACAGTGGGGACAACAATGAGATTCTTACCTGGAGTGTGCAACACACATTACTCCTCGAGAAGGCAGAGCGTTTGCCGACGTTTTGCACTCCCCCACCTGAATGCCTTTGAAGGGCCTCGAACTCCAAAACTGACTGCTCCCCCCCCCAGCTATGCTACCACTCTGCACATTGGTACAGAAATGGGTCCTTATAAGAATGTCACAATATTTTTTGTGATGCTGTCGTTAAAGAACAACGTTGTCAAAATTGTTCTGAACGTCCTGCTATTCAGGTAGGGGAAAATCATCAAGCGATGCTTCTTTGGGAATGTGTGTACCTGCCCCAAGATGTAATTGATACGGGGTGTGCATGTGTCAAGACACCAACATATCTCACAAGACACAGCATATCTCACCAACGTATCTCACTCATTTGGAGCACAACCATGTCTACTCAAAAGTCAGCCCCATTGTGTTCAGGGAAGTGTCCAGGGAAGTGTCTTTAGGATTGCAGCCTAGAACCGAGCAACGTTCAGAGCAACTTGAGTGTAAGATATTTATTGCCTCATCGAGTCAGGATCCAATTTGATCGCATTTAATCAGAGCGAGTGGGTGCAGCTCTCTCATTCTTGGTGTCGAGCATCCGTCTCCATGCAGGGATCCAAGGAGGAGAAAGAAACTTAAACAGATGGTTTGAGGAGGCCGTGGGCAATTTCTAGCAGGGTTAATAAAGGGTATTGAACGGCAGGTGCCCGTCTCAGTAAAGGCCGCTGAAGTGGCCGCGGTTTCAATACCCGAAGGTGGCACACCCAAGATGCCTCTACTGGAAATCTGGCAATGTGCTTGTTTATTTACCATACTTACTCAAATCTAACACATACCTTTTTCAGTCTCCAAAACTGGGGTGTGCAGTAGGTTCAAAGGCACATTAGATTTGAGTAAATATGGGTTCAGTCTGAGTAAATTCAATTAGAGTAAATTGAACATGTAATTGGGAAGAGGTTCTGGTGACTGATTACTAAGCCTGAAATCCTGGGTTGTTGGCTGGCAGATCTTGGTTCTAGCAACTTTTAAGAAATGTTCTGGTTTTCTAGAAACTCTAGATCAGGGGCCTCCAAAGGTTTCGGCAGGAGGGCCACATAAACTCTCTGACACTGTGTTGGGGGCTGGAAAACGAATTTACATTTCAAATTTCAATACATTTACATAAATTTACATATAAGAATGTATTGGAGTGGATTACAAGGCTTGCCCAAGGGCCGAATAGAGGAGTCTTGCCGGGGGCCACACTGAGGCTTGCTGAGGGCTGCATCTGGCCCTCAAGCCAGGGTTTGGAGACCCCTTCTCTAGATGGAGAAAGCACAGATGGGGATGTTTTCTCTCCTGTTCTGGCCCTTCTTATCAGGTGAAAAGGCTGATCCTATAATATTTAAAGGTTGAATCATTCAGATGCTATGTTTGCCCTGCTGTTGCTATTGTCTACCTTTATCTTCATCATCATCACCTTCTTCTTCTTCTTCTCTCTGAAACTGAGGAGTAAACCAAGACCGGGAAGGGGGGTTGAACAAAACAGAGTTGTATGGAATGGTAGGGGGGGCCCTACATGCATGATGATGATGATGATGGTGATGATGATGGGCAGAGGTCTTTTTGACGGGGTACTCACCAGTAATGAGTACCGGCACCTCTGTGCAAATATCTTTTTTGCTGCCTTATGGAGTACAAGCTGTAAAGCCTCCATTTCAAATGTGATCTCAACTACTGACTGCTGTATGCTCCATTTCAGCCACAATCTGTCCTACTCTGTAGGGCTGTTGTAAGGACGATGCAGGATGATGTCTGTCGAGCATGCTAAACACACTACAAATACTGCACACAAATACTGCATTCTTATTTCTTTTTTCTATGCTGGTTGTAATGGTCAAATAAAATTATAGTGTAAGATAGATTTTTAGGTACGTGTTTCCCCTATAATAAGACCTAATCAGAAAATAAGACCCACCTGGACTTTTGCCCTGAGGTCTAAAGTAAGACCTACCCTAAAAATAAGACCTACTAAAATCCCACTTCTGCATAGCAGCATCAAACCCCATCAAAGCCTAGGCAGGTCTACTCAGAAGTAAGCCCCATTATCGTCAATGGGACTTACTCCCCGGCAATTGTGGTTGGGATAGCAGTCTCAGAGCATGATCATTGAATTGCTACTCAGAAGTAAGCCCCATTATAGTTAGTGAGACTTACTCCCAGGACAATGTGGTTAGGATAGCAGTCTCAGAGCATGATCATTGAATTGCTACTCAGAAGTAAGCCATATTATAGTCAGTGGGACTTACTCCCAGGCAAGTGTGGACAGGATAGCAGCCTCAAAGCCCAACCCTTCTGGGCACACACACAGAATAGGGACCTTTCAGCCAGACTTTCCTGGCTGAAGTGTGGTGGGGATGGATGGGTCTTACTTCTGTGCCCAGGGTGACCATATGACCGGATTTGTCTCGACTTTTAGCCTCCTGTCTGGGTGTCCTACATTTTTGCTTTATTGTCCTACATTTTGCTGTCAATGTTAATTAAAATAAGGCCTACCCTGAAAATAAGACTTAAAAAAAAACAAGACAGTGTCTTATTATCGGCGAAACACGGTAGTAGAAACTAATATTAGACTAAAGAAAGGTAAATTTGGAATTCTGAGCTTGCCATATATATTTTTAGAATATCTGTGTTCTTTTTTAGTTCTTCTTTTTAAAAATAAAAATACTTTTAAAAAACAAAATAAAAATACTTTTAAAAAACAAAACAAATGCTTAACTCAGGATTTACTCTAAGTAAGAGAAAGTATTGAGATAGCCAATTTTGGCTGCAATCCTAAATACACTTTCCTGGGAGTAAGTCCCATTGATTATAAAGGGGCCTACTTCTGAGTAGACATGCATAGGATTGTGCTCTTTGTAGGTATTCCAGGCAAGGAATTTGCTGTATACCACTGAGTATATCTAAGACTCCCCAATTAACCCCTTCGGGACTGGTGAAAAATAGGGAAAGGGGAAAGAGCCAGGCTTGTAGGTCTGAGTCCCTTGGATAAGTATTTGCTAAACAAAAATGTGATTACAATGGATTTTACAGTCCATTTTCTGGGACTGGCAGATAAATATAAAAGGCCCAGGGTGACTATCAGCACAATCCTAACCATGTCTACTCAAAAGTAAGCCCTATGGTGTCCAATGGGTCCTACTCCCAGCAAAGTGTCTTTAGGATTGCAGCCTCTATGTTCTCTTTTCCCAGAACATGTCCTCATTTTTAGACTTGTGTTATGGGGGAAAAAATCATCTTTGTCCTCCTTTTACTTGTGAGCAGGCAGCAGGTGGAATTCTCATTAATAAATAGGCTGCAATCCTATAGACACTTTCCTGGGAGTAAGCCCTACTAAGCAGAAAGGGCATTAGCTTTGAGTAGACATGGTTAGGATTGTAAGGTACATGTAATAAAATACATGTAATGGTTTTAAAAAAAAGCAGGCCTCCTTGAGTCTTGGAAGACTATGGTATCGTGCTTGGTGCTGCATACGCTGCATGCGAAGCACGAAAGCCTGGGTTAGATTGTTATGGAGGGTAGGCTGTTACCCAAGCAGCAAATCCCCCCTCTCCACGCCACTGAATTTGTCCAATGGAAAGGCAGAGCCAATACGACTGGATCCAGCTGGCGTTGGAGAGTTGGTCTAGGGACAGGAGCTCACCCTGTCTTGTGGGGCCGACCTGGGTCTCGAACCCTGACCTGCAGGGTGTCTTAGCCACTTGCGCCACCCACAGCCTATGATTTAATGGTTTAAATCCAATAATGGTGTTTAACCCCCAAATCCTGAGTAACTACGGGAGCATGTAAGAGACTTTACTTGCTCCCATAGTTACTGCACCACCTAGTGAAAACCTATAGGAAATTCATATTGGAATCCAGAGTAAGTTGTTCTTACACCGGAGCAAGGACTCCCTGTAGTTATTCTGGATTTTGCCCATAACCACATGGAAGCAAAATATATGAGTGTTTTTAGGAACAGATTTCCCCATCGCTGCATCTCCAGGCTGGGGTAAAAGCTGCATCTGTTGAATTTCCTCCCTTCTGTCATCTCTCTGTGAAAAGAGAGAAGAAAAATTAGACTCAGGGGGTAGAAGGATGAAAATTAATGTTCTGTCTCGCTCTCGTTCCTGAAGGACATCCAGTGTTGCAAGCGCAGGCAGAAGGAGGGATGCTTTACGACCTGGTGCAGCAGCCAGATCTGATGGCTGTCCTAGTGAGCAGATGAATTGTTTAGGCAGGTATTGATTGCTGCAGACATTGAAAAATTAAAGTGTGCTCCTCTGCATGTGCCAGCTGTCCGTGAGAAAGGAAAGTCAGCATAAATGCCAAGGTCACAAACCCAAGTGATTCGTTCAGACTGCATTCCTAAACCCAGGGTAGGCCAGCATAAGTCCTGGCTTAAGTCCAATGCTGGTCAGAGGGTGTCATAAATGTGCCAGACTGCTAGGGTTGCCATATGTCCTGAAAAACAGGGACAATCCCAATTTGGGGGGATTGTGCTCACATACTGCTGAATGGGACAGAGGGTACTGTCCCCATTTAGTGGAAGAGAATTATGGCAACCCTACATAATGCGCCATTCCCGGAGGGGGGGGGGGGGTAGGCCAATGCATAGACATGTGCCGGCCTTTCCACACCACCACAGGGATGAGGAAATATATATTGCTTTGAAACAGCTTTGAAATATCTCCTTCCTATCAAAAGTTATGGCAAAAAAAACTAATAACAAAAAATGCATGGAGCCCTATGGAAAGTGAAATGGAGCCCTATCGTGCCTGAGTTGGAAAATGTGACTTAGGGCACAATCCTAACAATGTCTACTCAAAAGTAACCTCCATTGTGTTCAAGGGATCTTACTCCCAGGAAATTGTGTTTAGGATTGCAGGCTTTGTCCATTGGAAACAGCAGACTGAGAGGAATTCAGTGACCCCAGAATTGTCCTGATTCAATGAATCAGCCCCCACAAATCAACCCTGATGCCATACGGCATTGAGCCCTATGGAAAATGGAAGTGAGCTATACAGCCATGTTTACTCACAGGTAAACAAGCATGCCTTGGCTCATGTTTGGATCAGGCACAGAGGAATGCAAGGCCACCAGAATGGTCCCAATTCAGTGAAAGTGGAGCTCAACAAGTGGTCCAGGAGGCTCTCTTACCCCTCCCAAAAACAAATAAAACAGAGGATTCATTGTAAGGTGATTTGTTAAAATATGAAAGTATTAATTAATCAGTAGCTAATTAATTGTATTAATTAATGCTGATAATAATTAATTTAAAAATTTGACGTATGGGGTGTCAAAAATGTGTAGGCTCCAGGTGCCAAATGATCTAGCTACGCCACTGGTTTTAAGTACGACAGAGGAGACAGAGGAGGGTGAGCATAACCAGTGGGTAGCGATGCTGGAGGTGCTGTGGGGCTACTTGGGACAATAGAGTATTGTCTGCTTTTGCCCATTCTAGGGTAGTTAAGCTGACATTCCAGGGGCCCGACTCTTAAGAGGGAAGCAAATGCGGGGATTGGCAAACTAGACTGAACGGCTCACTGGTACAGAGAGCATACTAGGGATGGTTCAGCACCATAATTCCCAGTTGAGCCCATCCTGGTGGCACGTCCCCTTTAGTGCACAGGTTGCAGTCCCCTGGTGAGCCAGCAGGTGGTACGATGGTTCTAACTGCTGGAGCAGCCAGAACCAGGCTCAGCTCTCCTCCCCAGGTGCAGCTGGGTATTTTATACCAGGATATTTTGTACCAGGGTGGCACATTGCCATTTTTAGATGCATTACCATCATGTGACCTATCAAACGATGCATAATTCACTGCAGAATCCAATGCACCAAGCTGCATTCAGATATCTCCATGACATCAAAGGTTCTAGCGAAAAAACCTGCATGAAAGGGTTACATTACAGTGATGTGCTGGCAACACCATCATGTAACCTATCAAACAATGTGGAATTTCCTTCAGAATCCAACAAGCCCCGTTCCAATATCCCCATGCCATCAAAAGTTACAACCAAAAATTGTGTGGGAGGAGGTGCGTCACAGTAAATTTTTCATTGAAAATCAATATATAAATACTGATTGATTGATTGATGTGCTGGTAACATCATCTTAGCAAACAATATAGAATTCACTGCAGAATCCAATGGAACAAGTGCTCCATGCCATCAAATGTTAACAGTTAAAAAATGGCATGGGAGAGGGTCCGTCACAGGGTGATGTGCCGACGTTCCGCATGGGGTGACGCAAACCCTCATGATGCCACTGCTCTGCGATTGGACATTTGGAAACATGAATGGAGGGGGGTCAGAATAAATAGTTATAATCTCACCAGGCCATTTGGTTCAGAAAAAGCCACCCAACATGGTAGGAAGAGACAGAACCAGCGCACATGTGTCCCAACTGCACATTCATTCATCAAAGGTGCTTTGAACATATTATTTTTAAATAGAATTCACATGGAACGAGGCTATAATTACTGACAGCTTCTAATTCTACGAAGCTGTTTCAGTTCCCTGCAATTTTTGTGTTATTATTATAATAAAAATAATCTTTATTACTCAGTCTCTTTAGCTTCATTTGTTCTTCCTTTGACTTAAAAAAAATAGAGATCTGGTTCTCTGTCATTATCACCATGTTTGTGGTTTGTTTGCAACAAATATTGGTGATGGGCGAATGGGTGTGCTGAGACGCAGACGTACCAGAGGAGTGTCAAACTCCTTCGGTGCGTCACCCTGCAGTGGCGCGTCAACCGGTGCAGCCTGCACCAGCTGCACCACCCTAGTGACGCCACTGGTCCAGTGCGCATACCCAGAACTCCAGCATGCACAATAGGCTCAGAGTGCTCCTAACCCAATGTGCATGCCCACTGGGCATGCGTGCTGGGCACTGGCACCATCAGATGGCACTTACTGGTAATATAAAAAAAGGTTAGCCATCACTGCTCTAGAGCATTGAAGAGTGGAAGGTAAAGGCTGAAATTCTAAGAGCACTTTCCTGGGAGTAGGCCTCACTGAACTCAATGGAACATACTTCTGAGTAGACACAAATCTCTCTCTCTCTCTCTCTCTCTCTTTGGATTTGCTGCTTGGGTAACAGCCTATCCTCCATAACAATCTAACCCAGGCTTTCGTGCTTCGCAAGCAGCGTATGTAGTGCCGAGCATGATCTGATAGAGGCCTGCAACTGGTAAATTTAAAGCAGCCTATGACTACAATCCAGAGTAACTACAGGAGCACGTAAGAGACATTTACATCAACGTAGTTACGGCACCACCTGGTAAAAACCTATGGGAAATTCATATTGCAATCCAGAGTAAATTGTTCTTACATCAGAGCAAGGATGCCCCATGGTTACTCTGGATTGCGCCCTAAGGCTGCAATCCTAACCACACTTTCCTGGGAGTAAGTACTATTGAACACATTAGCACTTTTTAGTAGACATGCTTAGGATTGCTCTGTACATTACGTATTATTAAATCTAAAACTATTACATATAATTTATTACAGATAATTTATGAAATACAAGCTGGCTACATGCTGCCTGCTCACAAGGAAAAGGAGGACAATTTTTTCCCAGGACATAAGGCTAAAAATGAGGACATGCCCTGGAAAAACAGGACATATGGTTACCCTTGCTTGGCAGTGTGATGGTGCCAGCTTCAGATATTTGCCCATGATGTGACATGTCATTGCCAACTTCTCCAAGTTGTGTTGAGCTTGCCTTTGTGCTGTGTGGCCTAGTGGCTTGGGGGGGGGGGGACAACTCGGATCTTCAGGTCCCTTCCAGGCCCACTGACCCCCCAATCCAACGGCTATCAGGGCGAGTGGTCTGTGTATTTTTGAGCTGCAAACATATGGATGGCATTTCAGCTCTGGGCTTATTTAGAGCTTAGTGTTCATTTGATCTGCTTCTCAGCAGATGTTCATTTTTGGCATTTAAAGAGATTCCCAGCCCCAGGAGAAACCACACGATTATGTGTCCCAGGACAAAAATACCATATTTACCCTACAATCCAGAGTAATGGTGCACCTTAGTTACAGCACTACCTAATGAAAACCTGTGGGAAATTCATATTGCAATCCAGAGTAAATTGTTCTTACCCGGGATCAAGGACTCCCCGTAGTTAGTCTGGATTGCTCCTTTACTTGACTTTAATGTGCAATTTTCCAGCCAAATTTAATCTCCAAAATCAGGGTGTATATTAGATTCATTGGTGCATTAGATTTGAGTAAATACAGATATTTTTTGACTACAAGTTTACTATATAGTAAAATATATAGTAAATATATACTATATACTATATAGTAAAATTAACAGTTTACTATATTGTAATAAAAATTGTAACATAAACCCATTGTTGTATAAAGTTGTGCAATTATGGGCAAAATCTAGAGTAACTACAGGGAGACCTTGCTCCGGTGTAAGAACAGTTACTCTGGATTGCAATATGAATTTCCCATAAGTTTTCACTAGGTGGTGCAGTAACTACGGGTGCATGTAAAGTCTCTTACATGCTACCATAGTTACTCTGGATTTGGGGGTAAGTAAAAATCATACCAACAGTAATATTATTATTATTATTATTGTCATATACTCTTTGTTGTATGCAGTAAAATTAAATGCAGTAAATGCAGCTGCGCATTACAATCACCAGAAAGCATTTTTTATCTCAAGCCTTTTAAAATTATCTCAAGTGCGTTAGATTCATTCATTCATTCATTCATTCATTCATTCATTCAGTCAATCAATCAATCAATCAATCAATCAATCAATCAATCAAGTAAATACGGGTAAATATGAGAGATTCAAGAAAATACAGGTATGTGTAAGAGATACAAAAGACTGCACAAAATTGTATAGACTGTTTATGCTGAGCATCTTGATGACGTCTCTTTCCTCTTCTGTCTCCCATACTGGAGGGGGGGGGGGGGAGAAACTATACATAACATGGAGAGGTTGAAAACCCCCAAATCCTATTTCTTTTTTCAAAAAGCACTAATTTGTGATTAGGATTGGTGTCCTAGTGAGGGTTGTCATAATTCTCTTCCACAAAATCAGGACAGGACCCTCTATGCCATTATGTGAACACAATTCCCAAATATTGGATTTTCCCTATTTTGGGGGGACAAATGGCAACCCTATTCCTAGAGCAAGGACAAGTTTATATTTTGCTCTTGCATAAAACCCGTCCTCAAAATTCAAAATCTTTATCCTTTTTTGTCCCCCGGCTTCATATTCTTCCCTGCTTCAATATATACCTTCTCCCAAATGTTTGAGGGTTTTTACCCTCAAAGGAATCCCCCTTCATATTTGAAATCCCGATGATAATGCAGTAAAACACATTCTTATGAAGTTCCCTCCTTCCCATGTTGTCCCTTCAAATACCATTACATCAAACACCACAGCACACCCCTCAAAATGCCACCATATGCTACATACTGCTGAATGTAAACTACTATTCGATCTTGAAATATATTATTTAATATAATTATTTAATATTATTCATTGATGGGGAATCACAAACAAATTCCCTGCTTTCCCCTTCCCCCCCCCCTTTGATTGGAATATGCCATCGAGATGCAATGGTGTGCAGGGGTTGCATCCTCCTGTGTGTCAACAATGTGTAGTTGGACGGCCACAAGCAGTGATGTTTCAGAATCGATGCTCCATGCTATGAGATTTAGGGCACATGTTGGGAGGGCAGTTGCACCTTTAGGATGGGAAAGTACAGTTTTATTCTGCATTCCCCACAAATCCCAGATGTGTCACTGATGCATCTGCTAAATTGGTTGCATAACCACATTTAAAAAGAATCTAATATGCAGTGGTATTTTTAGCTCTCTTATCCCGCAAGTGCGCACTAGAAGCAGATGGCTTCTTTCCTTAGTGAAATGCCCCCGGCGGGGTTTGGGAACGCTGAACTTTTCGCTCCTTGTGCTGGACGGCCGTGAGATACCGAACGGACCTTTCTGAACCCCAACAAGGTCAAGGGCAATATAACTGTCACAAGTGTAGGTGCGCAGTACAGCCATACCCCATTCCATGGGTTATTGCGTATGGTATTTTGGGGGAAAACTGGAGTTATTTCCAGGCTTATTAAGGGTTGCCGAAATAATGGCAGAAAATAATGCCAAGAGACTGCCTACTGATACCCCACTGAAATTCCCCTATTGGTTATAGGTTTTCGGAAACCTGGGGCAAACTTCTGCCCTGGACACGGTCGCACGTTCTTACAAACAAGCAGACAACCGAGGTATTAGGCATTAGATTTTTTAATAAAATTAAAAATTAAATAAATTTTTAAAATAATTTTCATTTTAATAATTAGGTATTAGGTATTAGATTTAGGATCTTTTATTCAACACAGTGTTGGGCAAACTCCCCAGACTCATGTCCCAAAGCAAGAAGCAGCCCAGATGGCTCTTGGCCCTCACCTTTTATAGTAGCAAAGTCGGTTACAACAGGTTATATTTAGCTTTTACATAATTGGCTAAAAGTTTTGCATTAATTATTATTGGTTAAAAGTTGTCGCAGTGTTGGGCACGTGTACATGATCTTTTGTGTGATCTCACCCCTTTTGGGCACACACCATATGACATTGGGTAGTGTCTTCTTAACAATCACTAGACAGTGGTACCTCACTTAACAAGTGCCTTGCATAACAAGCATTTCACTTAAGCAGAATTTTCCAAGATATCTTGCTTCACATGACAAGTTCCACTTCACTTAACAAGCACTTATGCAGCCCTGATAATAAACTTTATGGATCAGCCCTGATATAATCAGCCCTGATATAATCTTTATAGATGCTCCACATGGACTACTGCCTCTAACTGCCCCCAACTTGGGGACTGTTGCCTGGGGGTGCTGGAGGCAGCTGCCCCTAACTGCCCCCAAGTGCCCCCACCGACCACCTTGAACCTCCAGCAGCAGCCCAGGTAAGCCTCCCAGGAAAGTGTCTCTGCAGCCTCCTAACCATGTCTACCCAGAAGTAAGCGTCATTGTGTTAAATGGGTCTTACTCCCAAGAAAGTGTCTTTAGGATTGCAGCCTAAGTAGACTTCATAGGATCCTACACATTGAATGCATATTTTTGAATTCAATTCCAGTGTTTTGTCATCATTTTTACATATTTTTATATGAATATTTTTGGGGTTGTGGAATCAATCATCTGAGTTTCCTTTATTTCCTATGGTAAAATCTGCTTCACTTAAAGAGCGTTTCACTTAAAGAGCAGGCCTCCGGAACGAATTAAGCTCTTTATGTGAGACACCAATACCTATATATATAAAAGAGAAAAGTCACTGACTGACTGGCTGACTCACTGACTGACTCATCACCGCCCTGCCGAAACCGCTGGGCCTAGAAGCGTGAAATTTGGGGTGGGTGTTCCTTCCGTGACTGAGGGGTGCACTAAGAACCGGTTTTCCGAAATTCCAACCGGAAGGGGGTGAAAGGGGCGCAATGCGTTTTCCTCCCTATACTTTGCATTGAGAATTGCTGACTCAGCAACATTCCTTCCAACTGCTGGGCCTGAAGCATGGAATTCTGGGAGTTCCTTCTGTCACCTGAACTCCCACCAAGAACCATCTGGAGAAATTAACCCTTCAGGGGCTGAAAAGGGGGCAACGTGTTTCTGTCCTACACTTAACATGGGAGACTGAACAACATCAGCCAATTTGGTGCTCAGACCCTGGTGCACTGGGGGATGTTGTTCGGAGGAAGAGGTTGCACTGGAGAGGATGCTGTGCATGGGGGGAAGTTGTGCATGGGAAAAGATGCACACGGGGGAAAGTTGCACACGGGAGGATGATGCGCACAGGGGAAGTTGCGCATGGGGGATCTTGCGCATGGGAGAAGTTGCGCATGGGGAGAAGTTGCGCATGGGGATGATGCGCATGGGGGATGATGTGCATGGGTGGATGATGCGCATGAGGGATCATGCGCATGGGAGAAGTTGCGCATAGGGATGATGCGCATGGGGATGATGCGCATGGGGAAGTTGTGCATGGGGAAGTTGCGCATGGGGGAAGTTGCACATGGGGGATCTTGCACATGGGGAGAAGTTGCACATGGGGGATCTTGCGCATGGGAAAAGTTGCACATGGGGGATGAGGCACATGGGGGATGATGCGCATGGGGGATGATGCGCATGGGGATGATGCACATGGGGAAGTTGCACATGGGGAAGTTGCGCATGGGAAAAGTTGCGCATGGGGATCATGCGCACGGGGGAAGTTGCACACATGGGGAAGTTGTGCATGGGGGAAGTTGCGCATGGGGGAAGTTGCGCATGGGGGGATCTTGCACATGGGGAGAAGTTGCGCATGGGGGGATCTTGCGCATGGGAAAAGTTGCGCATGGGGGATGATGCGCATGGGGATGATGCGCATGGGGATGATGCGCGTGGGGAAGTTGCGCATGGGGAAGTTGCGCATGGGGATCATGCGCACGGGGGAAATTGTGCATGGGGGAAGTTGCGCATGGGGGATCTTGCACATGGGGATGTTGCACATGGGGAGAAGTTGCGCATGGGGGGATCTTGCGCATGGGAAAAGTTGCGCATGGGGGATGATGTGCATGGGGGGATCATGCGCATGGGGGGAAGTTGCGCATGGGGATGATGCACATGGGGGAAGTTGCACCAGGGGGAAGTTGCACCTGGGGAAACATGCACATGGGAAAAGTTGCGCATGGGGGAAGTTGCGCATAGGGGAAGTTGCGCATGGGGGATCATGCGCATTGGAAAAGTTGCGCATGGGGGATGATGGGCATTGGGGAATTTGTGCATGGGGGTGATGCACATGGGGGAAGTTGAGCATGGGGGGAAGTTGCGCATGGGGGATCATGGCCATGGGAAAAGTTGCGCATGGGAGATGATGCGCATGGGGGGGATGATGTGGATGGGGGAAGTTGTGCATGGGGGGATCATGCACATGGGGGATCATGCGCATGGGGGGATCATACACAGGGGGGGATCATGTGCATGGGGGAAGTTGCGCATGGGAAAAGTTGTGCATGGGTGAAGTTGCGCATGGGGGAAAGTTGCGCATGGGGTTTTGATGCGCCGTGGGGGGATGTCGTATGGGGAAATGTTACTCCTGCAACGCGGGTACGCTTTTTGCTAGTATTTAATAACTATGAGCTGCATTTAGGTTTGGGCAGGGTGACCAGATGGCTGACTCTCAAAAGGAGGACAAGGTCCTGGATTCCTTTCAGTCTGGCCTTTCTGGAGGACAATGGCCCATTTGCCTACTCACAGGTAAAGCCACAATACTTTCCCACAATACTTTGGGCACTTTCACTTTCCCATACAGCTCAAGTATATTTTTGATTTTTAGTTTTTTGGCCATAATGTTTGATAGGAAGGAGATATTTCAAAATGGATTTTTGCATTGGATTCTGCTCTTCAATATGAATCCAACAATAGGTGACATGATGGGGTACTTCATACCATTGCAAAGTTCCAAAATGGAGGACAATGAAACCCTTTTGGAGGACACCCGGACAGGAGACTAAAAAAGAGGACAAATCTGGATATTTCCAGTCATATGATCTCCCTGCGCTTGAGAGTAAAGCTCTTTGTGGCAAGCCACTGAAACCGCTATTGCTCACTAATTGGGTCTGTCGCCGGATCATGGCCATGAAGAAGACCTGACTGTTTCCGACCATTTAGCTGACATAGTCCGGGCTATCGCAACATTTTACTGACAGAGACAGAATTAAGCCGCTTTGAGTTTTCGGTCATAGGATTAGGCCTCAGATATATTATTGATCAACAATATCAAGCTTTTCTTGTACAGTATATTGTACAGTATATGGGTCTTTCTATATCCTCCTGCAGCATCCTGCTGCTTCTCCTGATGGCAATGATGCACTGATGGTGGTGATGATGCTGCTGGTGATGTACAGATGATGATGATGCTCACATCTCCTGATGATGATGATACTATTATTTCTGGAGCTCCTCCCAACCCAGCCACAGTTGCTTTCTGAAGTGTGGGCCCTTGGCTGGTGCTCAAGCTTGCTGACATCAGAGGCCTCCCCAGACCCGTATTTTTGGGTTCAGTGAATGGGGTCAGATGTAAAGAGGACCCTTCGCAGCAAATAATTAGATGAATTCACGATCAAGAAGTTAAGGACAAACCACAACTGCCAGATCACAATCCAACATTGGCTCTCCCTCCTGCCCCCCCCCCATTCAAGACCCACGTAAATAGTAGTAGAGCTGCCACTCAGCTTGAATCAACAAGCAATGGCATAGCTAGAGGGATGCGAAGCACGTTTTGCAGGGAGTCCCACCACATTGTGCAAGCAGTATTTGCCTCCATTTAGATGGCTCCAAAGTGGAGGGGCCACTTGCACAGCGCAGTGAGGATCCCTGCAAAACTTCATGGGTCTGCCCAGGGGATGCTCAGCCCTGATGTCACCCTGGCCCCGACACCCCTTTCTTTTCATGGTCAAACAACTTGAGACACAAGAGTTCTGTAACTGTGGTACGTTGTTCTTCCCCCCAAATTTACTCGAATCTAACGCTCACCTTTTCCAGCTGAATTTTTAACTTCAAAATCGAGGTGTGCCTTGGATTCAGTGGCAGATATAAACATTTTTAAAAATCTCGAGCCTTTTAAAATAGGGGTGCACATTATACTCGATGGTGTATTAGATTCAAGTAAATACGGTAAGACGTACTCAGAGGTGTATTATTGAGACTGGAGCATTGACAAGGGGGCAAAAGATTAAGCCTTCTTCCCTTACCCGATGGCCCCAATCCAAATTAGGCCCCGATCCTAATTATCTCTGCATTAGGGTCCTGATGTCCAAATGGACCCCCTCCTAACTGATATATATGTAGAGAATTTCTGTTTGATCTTCCCCTGCCTGGTCAACAACAGCAGGGGCATACATGAGATTGGAGCATTGACAAGGGGGCAAAAGATTAAGCCTTCTTCCCTTACCTGATGGCCCCGATCCAAATTAGGGGGGGGGGGTCTCCCTGGCTGCTTTATGAAAAAGACAGCAGGAGTTGCAATTCCTATTCAAGCAAGTGAAGTGCAGAACATCAAAGATGGGGGACACACACACATTGCTATAGCAACCTTCCTTACGAACTGATGGTGTGCGAACATCAGAGGGTTAAGTGCGCAGAGGGTCATGCGGAGGGTGCCACCTTATTTTGCCAACAGGTTCATGTTTAGAGCCCTTCTAATAGGCAACGTAAGACGAAAGGAGAAAAAAATCAGGATTGGCATTAAATTAAATTAAGATCCTTTTGCTCAACTTTGCTCTCTGTTTCTAGTGCAAATAAAAACATCTGTGATTCAAGAACATGCAGAACACGCGTCGCCAACTGGGATGGCTGTGATGGAGAGCGGGAGCAGCACGTTGCAATGGCTCTAAAGGGAGGAGCAGCTTGTACATCGTGGTAAGGCGCCCTGCAAAATGTAGTGGTTTGCACCCCCTCGTGGTGAGGCGCCCTGCAAAATGTAGTGGTTTGCACCGCCTCTAGTTACGCCACTTGATAACTACGCCACTCGGCATAGCGCTAGCTATGCCATTTGATGCTGGTGGAATAGACACCGGAGCAGTGGTTGGAGGGGGTGGGATGTCTAAGACGAATGGAAGTTTGAATCGGATACGTATAATCCTGGGGCAGTGCAATTGCTTGGCTTTGCTGAGTTCTTCCAGAAGGCTATTATCCTTGGCTGGATCTGTAGGTTCAATATCTCATCTTTCCATTCACGGCTTCATTGTTTTGGGTTATGCCTCCGTCTCAGCGCACACAATGACGGTATTCATGAGAATCATTGGGTTGACACAGAAAAGGGGAAAAAAAACACCAAAATGAAAGTGAATGAGTAACTCTGAATAGGGAGTCATCGGAGCATTTAGATGTTCATCCATTGCCTGGAGAGGTGTTGGGGGCAAAGGGAATGGGAGGGACATTGAGAACACATGCACAAAAAAGAAAGGCAACTTCTTCATGGTTCGTACCATGTGAGACGGTGTCCGCTTGTTGTGGATTGGAGTTTCCTTCAATCCGTGATGGACGCGACATGGGAATACCTGGCTGGCCTGTCACCAGGATGTTGCCTTTCCCACCAAGGTGGTACCTACTTATCTACTTGCATTTGCATACTTTTGACCTGCTAGGTTGGCAGGAGCTGGGCTAAGGATGGGAGCTCACCCCATCTGGCAATACCCTGGTCTTGAACTGTGGCCTGCGGAGCAGAATTCCGGTCAAACAGTGTTCTGTGTCCAGCGTTCAAACCAATGAGCCACTGCAGTCCTAAGAGAGCACGTGCATATTACATTATATTGAGAACACATGCACATAAACTGGAAAGTGGCCTCACAGTAACTCATGTTTTGAAGGAGTCATGGGTCTTTCCAAAATTTAGATTCTGCTCTCCAACTTATACAACATGGGCATGACCCAGGAATACAAGATCCACCACTGCCACCCCATGGGCAAGCAACAGATTGCCCCTTTCAGGCAAGAGGTTGCCTGTTTCAGAAGGTGGCCTCATCCCTGACCTGTCTGGACAGGTGGCACTGAATTCCAAGAGGTAGTGCCATTGGTCCGTCGAGGCTAGTACTTACTTAGACTTTTATTGGCACAGACAAACACATAAAACCACATATATAAAAACATCTAGGCTAGTATGATTCAATGAGCAGTGGTTCTCCAGAGTCTCAGGCAGGGATGCTACTCAGATGTACCTGGAGATGCTGCGAGGGACTGAACTGGGATGCAAGGCAGGTGCTCTGCCTTGGTGCTGTGCCATCTCTCATGCAAAGGGCTGTTATGTGTCTCCTGTTCCCAGGACCCATGTCATGATGCTATGGGGTGCATGAATGAAAGGTGGGGCAAGACCTTGATGTTGATCTGCTCTCTTGCACATACAAAAAAGTTCCCAAGCAGTGCAAGAAAGGCGCTTAGGTGCACAACTGCCCTTTCTCTGATTGGGGAGCGAATACGAAAAACAACCAAACCAAAAGACAGAATTAAATAGATTTTTAATGGTTAACATAAGGGTTAAAGGGCTGCTTGTGGGGTTTCCATTTCGATAACAAGGGAAGAAGATGCTGATGTCTGGCACATCATTCTGATCTAAATCGTACCCGCTGTTTTAAATCTGCAGTGAGGTTTAAGCAGGACTTTGGCATGCTGGTTATTCCAAGATGCAGAACTAGAAGCGGAATGCAGAAATCAAATGACATTTAAGGAAATAATAATAATAACAACAATAACAATAACAATAATAATAATAAAATTATTATTATTATATAATATATAATATATATTTATTATACTTATTTATATAATTATATAATTATTATAATTATATAATAATAATTATAATAATAATTATTATGACCTTGGCAGGCACCTGAAAACTATTGGCGCTGACAAAATATCACTCTGCCAACTGCAGAGAGCCGCTCTTCTGGGATCAGCACGAATTATACGCCGCCACATCACACAGTCCCAGACTCTTGGGAAGGGTCCGACTGGTGATGTGAATGAAACCAGCATGAAATTGTTCGCTGTGTATTTATGGATGATGATGATGATGATGATGATGATGATGATGATGATGATACATCACACAGTCCTAAACTCTTGGGAAGGGTCTGACTGGTGATGTGAATGAAACCAGCATGAAATTGTTCGCTGTGTATTTATGGATGATGATGATGATGATGATGATGATGATACATCACACAGTCCTAAACTCTTGGGAAGGGTCTGACTGGTGATGTGAATGAAACCAGCATGAAATTGTTCGCTGTGTATTTATGGATGATGATGATGATGATGATGATGATGATACATCACACAGTCCTAAACTCTTGGGAAAGGTCCGACTGGTGATGTGAATGAAACCAGCACGAAATTGTTCGCTGTGTATTTATGGATAATAATAATAATGATAACAACAACAACAACAACAACAACAACAATTATTATTGTTATTGTTATTTAAGGAAATAACTGAATGGTAAAATGCCCAGAGAGCTGATTATGAAGTAGACTCGAGTTATGGTGCTTTTATATGGTCCCTGTTGAATGTTCTTTGGCGCACAAGAGAACCACATCAAGTGAGCAACTCACACATGGCCAGATGCTCTATCCAAATGATCTGGCCAACTGTGATGCATGGACTGTGTGTGTGTTTTTCCCCCCATAGGAAAACTCATATGACATATGAATCCTATCCACATGGGTGAGCATTGGACAGTCTCCCATCCTTGAGATTTACTCTCTGAAATGTAATTTTCACCAACTGGGAGATCACTGATTAAGTGATCATGGTAAGATTTAGGCATGGACCGGAAGAAAACATCCCCGTACAACTAAAATGGGCAGG
Source organism: Cryptoblepharus egeriae (assembly GCA_030015325.1). Lineage (NCBI taxonomy): Eukaryota > Metazoa > Chordata > Lepidosauria > Squamata > Scincidae > Cryptoblepharus > Cryptoblepharus egeriae. The sequence continues at coordinate 3,191,949 of JAREYC010000007.1, read as the reverse complement.
AGCTGAAACAGTCACAAATTCACTATGCTGTTGTGCAAAACACACACACACAAGCATGCATAGACAGTCTCTTTCTCATCAAGGATGACTGTACAGAAGAAGTCTCTACTCAGGATCCTGCCATAAAGCAACCATTCATTGCACATAATTTATGCCAGGGATACACGAGCACCTCTGGAGTGGCATTTATGCCCACTTGGCTCCAGGACCTTGAAGTGGTTTATACACATCACATGCAAATGCACCTATTAGACCCAAATGGCTTGAAAAACAAAACAACCCCCCTCCCTGCTGCCCAAGTACCTTTAGGACAGTGTTTCTCTAGGTTTGTCCTCTGCTATACCAATTCACATGGTTGACCTATTCAAAGTACCACCAGAAGTTACTGGTGATGACATCGCCACCAGATGGGTTGGGAGACCAGATGCGATGTGGCAAATACCAGTAAGATGCATGGGAAAGCTTTTCTCGACGCAGAAAAGTATGCTTTAGAGCTCTGCCCACTGAGTTTATTGCGCTGTGTACCTGGTCTTGTTATCAGGTTCCATGTGTGACTTGGTGGTGCAAGTACCACCAGTCACAACCGCAAGCACCACTAGTGGTACCCATGCCACTAGTTGAGAAGCACTGCTTTAGAAGGGAGTCAAGAGGAGAGATTTAGGCTGCAATCCTAAGACCCATTGAACACAATGGGGTTTACTTTTGAGTAGACATGGTTAGGATTGTGCTCATAGTGGAGACATAGGAGTGTTTAACTCTTTCCTGGCAAGATTGGCTGCAAAGGGGGAAAGAATTAATACTCCATGGCTTCTCCGTTTCCATCCCTCCCGCTTTCATTCATAAGCATAGTATCCTCCAAGTGCCAGAGTTCACCTTGACCAAAGCCATGATATCCACCGAAGCCATGTGAATGCATTTTTTGAGCCACAGCCTCACCTCCTTCCTTCTGGGGCTTGTCCTGCAATGTGCCACCCATGTCACCCCTTCGGATCTGGTCGGATTGGATCGGGGAACTGCCAACCAGTTTGGAAGACCACAGTTCAGCCGCTGAGGATGGGCGGTGAGAAGTCTTTCCATGGTTGGTTTGCGCAGAGGTTGAGTTGGCAGAATCTTGAAAAGCATGGCGGTTTGCGCACTGCCTGTCACCAGGACGTTCATGCGCCGGGCGGGATTGATGTTTCAGTCTGAAAGTATTTGCGATTCCAGGACTTGATCTTGATCTGCAATTTCCTCTCGCATTGCCATGGCCTGGCAACTCATCACAACCGCTATGATGACGAAAATCAGGGAGGCGAGGCAGAGGTAGAAGCTCTCCGCCAGGATGATTTTCAGGTGAAACTTTCTCATGTCCCTCTTCAGCAGCCACCTGTCGATGGTCAGGAACCACCACCAACAGATGGAAATCAGGGTCACCAGAAACAAACCTGCAGGGACGGGAACATCACCATCCTCATTAAAGCTTGTTGGATGAAATCTGTCCTCTTGCACCAGAGCTGGAAGGAGTACTCGATGTGGGCAACGTGGCACTTTTGAAGCCCATGTCTGTACCCAAAATCTAAATCTGGAAACTCAACAGCATAATCCAGAGTAACTACAGGAGCTCTTATGTCGACGTAAGAAAAATTTACTCTGGATTGCTCTATGAAGTTCCCATAGGTTTCCACTGGGTGGCGCCGTAATTACGTCGACGTGAATCTCTATAAAGAGCTCCCATCATTACTCTGGATTGTGCTGTCAGTGTTTTAACTAACTCAGTGGTCAGGGAACGGGGTAAATTACCCCAAATGGAGTAAAAATTAAATTCCTGGGGGTAATGGATGGTTGCATTGCCGAAATGGTCACGCTGCCTCCTCAGCAGCCTCCCCCGCCGAGGTAAGCACTCTTTCCCAGTTGACTACTTAGGAGTAAGCCCATTAATTCAATGGAGCTTACTCCTGATTTTTTGAAAATGTAGGACATCCTACATTTTGTCTTACATTTTAAAAAAAGTCTGGATTTTTTTTGAATAGATTCAATAAAATTTTGAATGTAAATAATTAATAATATATGATTTCCTTCCTTTCAAATCAAGGGGATAACATCGGCGTATCTAAATATATTTTGGAGTAAAAGGTAAAAAAGTTCCCTGACCCCTGATAACTTATGAAAGGGTGCAACCCTAACCAATTTAGGCAAGCATAACTCACCTGTCTCTCCATTCCAGGGTGACCAGATAACCAGAAAAACCTGGATTTGTCTGGATTTTTAGCCTCCTGTCCGGGTATCCTACATTTTGGTTTCATTGTCCTACATTTTGGCTTCATTTTGAAACTTCGTGATAGTGCAAAGTACCCCATCATGCCATGTGTTGTTGGATTCGTACTGAAGAGCAGAATCCAATGCAGAAATCAGTTCGAAGATATTGCCTTCCTATCAAAAGTCATGGTCAAAAAATTGAAAAACAAAAACAAAAAATACATTTTTTGGCAATTTTTTTTCAGTGGGTAGGAATTTTGGCCTGGGATTAGGAACTTTGGCCCTGGGACTCAGGAATAAACTGGTCACCCTGCTCCATTCCCATGGCAGTGTGGGAGGCTGGCACATGTCTGTGCACTGGCCTAACCCCCCTAGGAGTGGCACAAAAGTCCGCCTTTATGGCACGTCTGCAACACCCCAGGCGAATACAGGACTTGTGCTGGCACTTAGAGCACAATCTGAACCATGTCTACTCAAAAGTAAGCCCCCATTGTATTCAATGGGTCTTACTCCCAGGAAAGTGTCTTTAGGATTGCAGCCTAACTAGGGGTTAGTACTGCAGCCTGAGTGATCTAATTTATCTAAGTGTCAACTAACTATGACAGTTTTGACATTTATTCATCTTATTATCCAGCAGCCCTATGACGGCCCCAAATTTTTTTGACTGATGTTATGGAATGGATTTACTATTATTGTTATCCTTGGGGATATATATTATCCAGCACTTTGAACAGAGCCCAGAAATAAACTTGGAACTAATATAGGTAAACTCAGCAGCGCTATGTGATCTGTGCCATATCCTAGCTGAAATTTCTGGAATTTAAGGAAATAACAAGATTATTCCTTGTTTTTTAAGGAAATAATTCACAATTCCTTGTGAATTTAAGGAAATAACAATGTTTTCCGAGGCTGCACTTGCAATAGTCTAATGAACCCTTGGTGCACATGATGTCTGACCCTCTTGCCCCAAACACTGGTGTATTGTTACTTCTGATCTTCCTTCAAACATGCTGGGAAGCAGAAGGTGGGATAAGAGGGACCTTTCCATGGATCCTGCAAGGCCAGGTTGACCAGATGCCTGAACCTCAAAAGGAGGACAAGATCTTGGATTCCTCTCAGACTGGTCTTTCTGGCAGACAATGGCACGTTTGTCTACTCACGAGTAAAGCCGTGATATTGGGCACTTTCACTTGACCATAGAGCTCAATGCATATTTTTTATTTTTAGTTTTTTGGCTATAACCTTTGATAGGAGGGAGATATTTCAAAACCAATTTTTGTGTTGGATTCTGGTCTTCAATACGAATCCAACGACATATGACATGCTGGGGTCCTGCACACCATTGCGAAGTTCCAAAATGAAGCCAAAATGGAGGACAATGAAGCCCTTTTGGAGGACACGCGGACAGGAGGATAAAAAAGAGGACAAATCTGGAAAACCCTGTCAAGGCCCATCTTATATTCTTAGATGGACTCTCCCTTATCAGGTACAGCTCACAAAATCAGGTCCCATGTCATAGAATCCTAGAGTTGGAAGGGATCGAGAGGTCATCTAGTCCAACCCCATGTCCCCCCCATTTGAACATTACCTGCCAAAATGTGTAGGGAAGTGGCCAGAGTCAGTCGACAGTCGTCCAGATTGGTCAACTCCATGAAGTCCAGAAGAAAAGCCACAAAGCCGAAGACCAAGCTTATGACGCAAGCCGCCGACATCAGTGTTAAAACCGTGTCTCCAGTCACTCCCGTGGAATTGATGACGACTGTATATGAGATAGAAGATGTATATGGGGTAGAATCTCTATCGAGTGCCACTCTTGTCACTATATGGCTGCATTTTGCTCCCCCACCTAGAATGGCCCCAAAAGGGTGAGGCTCCCTCCAAGACTGACAGCTCTGCCCCCCTCTAGCTATGCCACTGACTTCTTTGATAACAGCATCACTGCGTCTGGGGCTGATTAATTAGCACATCTCAATGTCACGTTGCTCAGTAATAGGATTGTTTATGGGATCTTCTGCACACCAGACTTTGACTCTGTTGACAACATACGTATTTTCGCTTTTCTTCGTTACATAAGAACAAATTTAAATAAATATAACCAGCCTCATAGAAAGAGGTGGGAGAAAACCATTTTATTTCTTCAGGGATCTGTGTTTTTATGCAGCATTATGTGCTTTTATTCAAAATTTTTATATTAAAATTAGAATAGCTTTAAAGTATACTAGGGGGTAATACAGGTGGTGCAGTTTCAGCAGAGGAAACCATAGTTTTTACCATGCACCCCTCATCTTTATACAGTAGAACCTGGGTTTATGAACATAATTCATTCCAGAAATCTGCTTGTAATCCAAAACGCTTGTATATCAAAGTGAATTTCCCCATAAGAAATAACAAAAACTCCGACAATTTGTTCCACAACCCAAGAATATTGATATAAAAATGATAACAATACTATAACACAAAGTATAAAAAAATACAAAATATAAAGAAAAATAAAACAAATCTGCACTTGGCCTCTGAGGCTGCAATCTGCCCCCCTTACACAGGAGTGAGCCCTATTGATTTGTAATAGGCTTACTTCAGAGTAGACATGCAAGGCTAAGTATACTAGGGGGTAATACAGGTGGTGCAGTTTCAGCAGAGGAAACCATAGTTTTTACCATGCACCCCTCATCTTTATACAGTAGAACCTGGGTTTATGAACATAATTCATTCCAGAAATCTGCTTGTAATCCAAAACGCTTGTATATCAAAGTGAATTTCCCCATAAGAAATAACAAAAACTCCGACAATTTGTTCCACAACCCAAGAATATTGATATAAAAATGATAACAATACTATAACACAAAGTATAAAAAAATACAAAATATAAAGAAAAATAAAACAAATCTGCACTTGGCCTCTGAGGCTGCAATCTGCCCCCCTTACACAGGAGTGAGCCCTATTGATTTGTAATAGGCTTACTTCAGAGTAGACATGCAAGGCTAAGGACTGTAACAGAAAGTCAAAATAAGCCCTTTGCGCTGGAGCAGTTAAGGTGACTTTCCACGTGATAACACTAGAGGGTGTCATAACTGTGTGGACCCGCAACTGCTCTGGATTTTGCACTAAGGTCTGCAATCCTAAAGACACTTTCCTGGGAGTAAGACCTATTGAACGCAATGGGGCTTACTTTTGAGTAGACATGGTTAGGATTGTGCTCTAAGTCTCCAATCTGCCTCTTACACAGGAGTGATCCCTACTGGTTATAATAGGGCATATGTTAAGAATAGTCATGCAAGGCTAGGTCTCTCAGGCTCCATTCCCTTCCCCTCCTTACACAGGAGTAAGCCCCAGCTGTAATAAGCTGACTTCAGAGTAGACATGCATAGGTTGGACTATGAGGAGAGGCTGAACAGGTGCTAGCGGTACACCAAAACTGGCCATATCCCAGCTGGGACTTTTTTCATTTGCTTTGCTTGTATATCAAGTCAAAATTTATTAGAAACTAGCGAAAAAGTACCCGCGTTGTGAGTACACAATCACAATCTGCCCCAAACTGGAAGTGAGGGTCCTCTTACATTCTTCCGTGGTGATGTTCTCCAGGTTAGCCACCTCCACCTTGTAGGGCACACCTAAGATATATGAGACCGATGATTTTATGCCAGTCACTCTGAACGACTTAGAGGGAAGCAGAAGAATCCACTTGATCAAGGAAACGGCCACGCAGATGCAAGCCAAGCTGATCAGTTGGGTCAGGGCCGCCGCCAGGCTGAATTCCGTGGCCAACGGTATCTCATTAAACACTGCGTGGATAGCCTGGGGGTCCTGGTCTCCTTCTGGGACCAACGAATTCCGGAGTGGCCTGGAGGACTTTTGGTTCTCATCATGCAAGGAAGTAGGCATGGGGACCTCCTAGAAGGAAGGAAGGAAGGAAGGAAGGGACCAATTTGTTACAGAGGATGCCCTACTCCATTTAGGTATCTGCCAAATGATCTCCTATTGAAGGGGCTTCATTCTCACCACACCAAACATCACCATATCTTCAGCCAGCATCTCACATGTGCATCTTTGGCTCACATCTCACACATGCAGCAAACCAGCTTCTCAAAGGTCTTCTGCCCTTTGCATTGGTGGCCCAATCTTGCCAGGGCCCCATTCTGGATTCCCAGGTGAAAGTCATGCTTGGAGTCCCCGTTGGTCCAACTCAGTTGCACGTATCAGCTTTTGATGGGTTTAAAACATTTATGTTCAGGTCAACCCCTATCTTAATTTCCATTATTTACTCAGTTTGTAAACCTCTTTTCTCCCCAATGGACATCGAGAGCAGCTTACAGAACCATAAAAACAGCATTTAAATTTATAATGTACAATATGTTAAAACATCCTTAAAATAATAGCAATTAAACAGATAATCAGCAGCAGGGACAAATCCTATAAAATCCAGTCTGCATGCCATCCCCCAAAGAAACCCATCAATGCATATTTTAAAAGGCATAACGAGGCTAATAAACTGTTTAACTCAACAGTATATAAACTGAGGATTTCCGTAAGTTTGGAGCCACTACTGAGAAGGCCCCGTTTCTTCCCACCATAGGTGATGGTCCTTGTAAAAGGGCCTTCTCTGATCGAAGGGGACAAGCCGATCAGAAGCTCCAACTCTATCTTGGCTGTTTAATGTGCCCCCCACCATTCACCCACCAAGCCTGGCAGCTTAAGTGTCCGCCATAACCACCCGGTACCAGATCAGCGAAAGTCTAGCGTTTTCAGGTTCATCCCAGCCGTCAACCGTTGCCTCTCAGCAGGTCATCTTCTCAAGCCTCGGCAGGCTTCTGTTGACCACTCGCTGCTCTTGTAATGGGGCCAATATAGCACACTGGCGATAAGCGTCACTCCAGTTCCATAGGGAACTCAAAGGCATGGCAACCTGAGAACCTGCCTGGCATGCAGGGCTGGCAACGGAAGAGTAACTGTTCTACTGGCACAGACTCCACTGTTTCTGTTTCTTAACTGGGAAGGAAAAGAGCGATAGAAGAAAAGTCCATCATTATGAGGCTTGGTAAATACATGCCATGATAATAGGCATGTGCAACCTTCTGGTTTTAGAAGGAGACTGCCCTGCATGCCAGGTGTAAAGGATGGCACCAAGATGCAGGTACCTTGTTGCGCTGAGTACTTTCAGAGGCAGATTGTGGGGTCGCTGTGAGATTTTGGAAACTGGTCTAGTTTCCAAAATGGCCCAATCCAGCAAGGCCCTTATGTTCCCAAATGGGATGATGTGTTGTGCAAATTGTCCTAAAAAAGAATGCTTTCCAGTATAGGCCAGAATAAGAAAATTAAGTCTAGGCTTAAGTATAGGAACCAAAGGAAAGATAGGTTTAAGTATAGGAAATACTTAGATTTGCAGAAGTATTACAAGCATAGCAAATAAAGCTGTTTTCCAAAGTTCTCTCCTCCAGCCTTCCTCTGACAAAGTTTGCAATGAGTTGACAGCAGATTAAATTAAGAACGTGTCGTCTGCAAAGACGGTGCATTTATTTTGCTCACAACGTTCGTTCAAATTAATTCAGAAGCATAAATGGAATTAATTTGAATGTCAACATCTTTCAAAGCTTCACATCAACCGAGTTTCCACTCTTTCAACTTTTCATGTGCACAGTTCAGCGTCTGTAATGGTGGCAAAACACACACACACGCACCGCAGGATCGAAATTGACATTGGATCAACTTGCTAAACTGATCGTCACGCAGAGTATATTAAGAGGGAAAATGCCCTAGATTTTGCAGCCTCATTAGACAAGAAATTCATTAAAATATTTCCCCCCTTGTGCTCCTTTTTTGCTGTAATATGAAAATATCTGATAAAAGGAGAGGGTAAAAAATAGCAGGACCAACCTAGGCAAACTCGTATAATTATTGAAATGGAAATAAATGATGATTTTGATGGAAATAAGTGGATAATAAGGTTGCAATCCTGTACATTCTTACTTGGGGGTGAGTCCACTAAATGGCACTTATTTCTGACATGACATGCTATAAGCCTGTAGTTTAAAAAAATCTGATCAGATTATATAAAAATCCATTAAAAGAATCATGGTACCCAAAGGATGATCGAAGTGTATCATTCCGGGACAGGGAACCATTTATTTGATCTTCCTCTGTAAATCTTTGTAAACTTTTGTGTTCACAAAATTCTTAAATATATAACTCTTAGGGCGCAATCCAGAGTAACTAGGGGGAGTCCTTGCTCTGGTGTAAGAACAATTTGCTCTGGATTGCAATGTGAATTTCCCATAGGTTTTCACTAAGTGACGCAGTAACTATGGGTGCACGTAATGTCTCGTACGTGCTCCCGTAGTTACTCTGGATTGTAGGGTGAATAACTTTATAAAATATAAATTCTTAACAATAATGATAACTCTTGTGCCAAAAGGGTTGTAATGGGAGTACGGTACAAGAAATATGTCCCAAGTGGCTTTGTGCCCCTCCGCCTTTGCAACGCAATTGAAGTGAGGGGGGAACCTCCAATGGAAATAAAATATCCTGGAAATAAAAGGCATTGTTTCTGTTATTTTGCAGTTAGGAAGTATGTAGAGACTTGAACCTTTTTTATAACCACACTTTATTTCTCCACCACCAGAGCCGAGCTTCTTATGATGCCCCCATTGTGACCGTTCTGGTCTCAGCCTGTAGGTTGATAAGAGAATTGCTGTGTTGGGCCAGTTCAGTAATGGAGACGCGGCCCCTCCGGCGGATGAACTCAGCCACGGCCGTCAGCTCCTCCGGGGTGATGTAGATGAACTTGCCTCGGTCATCGATTACACCTGGAGACGAGGCAAACTGGAATGAAACTCCGGAGTCTAAAGGTAATTAACTTAATCATCTCATTAGGACTCCCTAATCAGTCGGTCCCAACGGTTTAAGGTGGATTACAATGGAGAAATACGAAGAATGAAACCTTTAATTGATTAATTGGTACTATTAGGGATTTAAATGTGATTTTAAAAGTCCCACCAATTAATTAGTAGGGCTCTTATCCTTGGCAGTTTTGCCGGCATTGCTCTTCTCACACTTCCCATTCACAGGGCAGCCATGCTGGACCAGAACCAAGGTTCAGCAACACACACTGTGGCCAATCAAGAATCCCTGGGGACCTCACAAGCAGGGCCTGTTGCCCCTCTGCTACCACATATACTACTACTGTGGTGCCTCACATACAGAGCTTAATTCGTTCAGGAGGCCTGCTCTTTAAGTGAAACACTCTTTAAGTGAAGTGGATTTTCCCACAGGAAAGAATGGAAACCTAGACAATTGGTTCCACAAACCCCAAAATATTCATATAAAAATATTAACTGGATGTAAAAATGATGACAAAACACTGGAATTGAATTCAAAACATGCATTTCAATGTGCAGGATCCTATGAAGTCTACTTAGGCTGCAATCCTAAAGACGCTTTCCTGGGAGTAAGCCCCACTGAACACAATGGGGCTTACTTCTGGGTAGACATGGTTAGGAGGCTGCAATCAAAGACGCTTTCCTGGGAGGCTTACCTGGGCTGCTGCTGGAGGTTCAAGGTGGTCAGTGGGGGAACTTGGGGGGAGTTAGGGGCAGCTGCTTCTGGGACCCCCAGGCAACAGCCCCCAAGTAGGGGGCAGTTAGAGGAAGCAGTGATGGCCGGCAACCCTTTTACAGAGCCTCCATGCGGAGCGTCAGGGCTGCACAGCACACGTGCCCATAGTGCGCTTGCTTGTTAAGTGAAGCGGAACTTGTTATGTGAAGCAAGATTTCTTGGAAATTTTCGCTTGTTATGTGAAACGCATGTTAAGTGAGGTACCACTGTATAGGAGTATACTCATACACTGTGTCTGAACCTGCAGGCTCTATTTAGCTATAGGGGCAAATACCCATTGTGATGCTTGGCAACCATATTCCTGGAACTTCCAAGTGATTCTTTCAACAGTATTACTCTGTTGCCAATTAGCCTTTACTTGCTAATTCTGATATAAATTCATGATTAACTTACCCTACAATCCAGAGTAACTATGGGAAGACATAAGAGGCACTTACTCTGGATTGCTCTCATAGGTTTCCCATAGGTGGCACTGTAACAATGTCGGTGTAAAAGGTACCAGTTACTCTTGATTGTAGCCATAGGCTACAATTCTAAAGACACTTTCCTGGGAGTAAGACCCACTGAATACAATGGTATCTACTTTTGAGTAGACATGGTTAGGATTGTGCTCTTGGCTCACTGTTCTTTGGCCCTGTTAGATGCTGGCAGGCTCTTAGATTTTAGACCATTAGCCATTAATTTTTTATTTTCTTTGTAAACTGCTTTGTGAACTTTTATGTTGAAAAGTGGTATATAAATACTGTAGACAGACAAATAAAGTTCTTTTATGACAGGACTAGGCATGTTTTGTCCTCAGATCCCAAAGAACCTTCAGCCAACAGCCAGAATTGGGACAGGAATACCAGTTGACAGATTTAACACCTGTGATTTTGACTACAATCCTGAGTAACTAGGGGACGTGGTTATGGTGCCACCTATGGGAAACCTATGGGAAATGCATAGAGCAATCCAGAGTGCCTCTTCCGTCTTCCTGTAGTTACTCTGTTTGTCCATCTCAGCTAGTGCCTTTTGCTGCAGCGTGGCAGCAAATTCCATTGACTATGGTGAAGGAATGTTCCAGTCTAGTAGTGGTACTAGGTGTGCTAAGCAGAGCACATTAATGCAGGAAAAACAATTAGCCCTCAAACGCTAATCGGATAACTGCTGTGAGTCTTTGGAGAGAAGGGAGGATATAAATATTTTTAAAATGAACAAAACGCTATAGGTAATCAGCTAAAACGTAACTCCCACTGACAGTCCTATTTGAATTGAATAGGACTTTCGAAACAAAACAGACTATTGAAACAAAACAGCAATTAAAATAAAACAGACTAACACAAATAGTAGGATCTGAGATTTTTCTGGCCTGCTATAATCCATAATTGAATGACTAAAATAGTAATCTAGCAACCAAAAATACCATATTTACTTGAATCTAATATGCCATAGATTCTAATGCTATTTTAAAAGACACGAGATTCCCCCCCCATATATGTTTACTGGCGATTGTAACGCGCAGCTGCAAAGCAGCTGCACAATTTAATTTTACTGCATACAATAATTAGTAATTTGATAATAATATGAGAATGGTTTTATGTTATGATTTGTACCTAATTGCATGATTTTTTACAATAATGGATTTATGTTACATTTTTTATTACAACAGTGAACTATTAAACTAAATACTGATCTATACTTATAATAAAAACACCTTACTTATTCAAATCTAATGCATCATCGAATCTAATGAGCACCCTGGTTTTGGAAACTAAATTTGGCTGGAAAAGGTGAGAGTTAGGCTGCAACCCTAAACACACTTTCCTGAGAGTAAGCCCCATTGAATATAATGGGACTTACTTCTGAGTAGATAGGGTTAGGATTGCACCTTAGATTTGAGTAAATACGGAATTGCTAAAAACCAACAGAAAGGCACTGAATACCTGTTGCAAAAGTAGTTGTGATGCTTCGTGTGCTGCCAGTATGGCCTGATTGCCTGAGCAGGCAAGATACTGGGAGAGACAGGAGGGAGAGGTGGGAAGGGGAAGTAATGGGGATGGGGACACAGTCGGAGGGAAGGATCCATTGAAAAATGGCCCACACCCAAAAAGTAGCCCCTCTGGCAGAAGCTTCCCTGCCCCTTTTCTTTCCTACGACTTAATGCTGGCAAACTGTCTGGTGCAAGTCCAAGATGGTCCATTACGGATTGGGTGGCTTGCACGAGGGGAAGGGAAGTTAAAATTCCCTTTCCACATTTAAGTCTCCTGTCCTGCCTCACCTCATCATGAAATGCAGGGATTGCATCTTAACCATTTTCTGGGTAAGACTGGGGTCTTGTAATTCTTTCTGAACCCACAAGACTCTTACACATAAGCAAAACTCATGTGTGGATGAGCCTCCTTCCTCCTCCTTTTTCCTGAAACCTCGTAGGTTTCCCTCTTGTTAAGCACCCTCTCTGCTCCGCACTCCATTTCTTCTCATGATCCCTCCGCGGTTCAAGGTCTTTATAACAAATGACTTAAGGCACTTGTGCCTCCTCACAGGTTTCCTTTGCATTTCCATTTATTATTCTGAACTCACCTGCAATTAATTTTTATCCCAATACTGGTAAAAATACTTGTATCGAGACTGACTGAAATCTCAATACCAACAAAATGCTGCGCACAACAAGAGCCACAGCTGAACAAAAACGGAATATAAAAATCAATAGACAACGTTCAGAAAAGCAGCTACTACAGCAAAGACATCTGTTTCCATCTAAGCAAAACCATCGGCCCCGTAATGTTTTTGCTGTTACCTGTTAGTGTTCCATCTGCCATCAGGTCTTGTACTCTGCTAATTGCATCCTGTGGGGGGAAAACAAATCAGGAATGTTTTGTGTATCAAATCTCACACTTCCAGGAGCGCATGTACGCTTTCAGATAACATGCCACGCAATTTCAATACAGGCCTGGCAAGTGCCTATCCAAACAACACTCAAAAAGCACAACGTCAGGCAAGGTTCTGTTGCCTGTTATACATGTTGGGTTCCCCTTCTTTGAAATATGTGCCCCCAAATCTAAGCATTAGCCAAGAAAGTGACTTCAGACAATGTGCATTTTGACTTCAAGCGCCAGTTTCAACACATGTAATAGGATGGGCTGTGTGTAATACGAGTGTAGTAACTCAGTGGTTAAGATGGGATTCGAGACCTGGGTGCTACAAAACGGAGTGAGATCCCACCCCTTGCCCAGCTCCTGAAAACATAGCACTTTGAAAGCTTGCAAGTGCAAGTAGGTACTACTTCAGTGGGAAGGTAACAGTGTTCCATGTGCCATAGCATATAACCATGCTGACCACATAATCATGGAAGCATCTTGGGACAATGTTGGGTCTATGGCTTAGAAATGGGGATAAGCACTGCATCCTACAGTCTCCTACGACTAGTAGCACAACTTGTGGCGCACACCTTAATAGAATGGGGTATTTGATTAGCAGGCTATACAAAGCTCCCAAATAAAGATACTAGGAACTTAAGAGGAAAGACAAAGGTTGGAGACTTTTCCCACTTTAAAAAAGGGAATGACAAGGGAAACACGATACGGGTTACAAAATGAGGCAGAGTGTGCAGAAATACCTACCTGTGTCCTTATCCCCAGATGGGAAGCCAGGTCTTCCAAAAGAACCACTTTGGTGCTCTGTTGGGTAAATAAAAAATTAATCTCTGGCTTCTCAAAAGTACAGATTTTGCCATTTATTTTGATAGCAGTTGCAGTGGAAAGCAACCCAGTGTGTAGTTCTCCTATAAACTGGACGCATCAAAACATTTTATGACACATGGGTCAGCAAACATTATTACTTCCACTCCAATAATCAAGACTCTTACCATATGTGGTGATAATGTGAAACAGCACTCAAGTTTTAATGAACGGAAATAAGCAACCAGAAAGAGGATTTTGCTTACAGTTTAATTCTATGTCTAATGCTTTGTCTCTTACTAAAATTGTCTATATATATAGAAAAGTCACTCACTCACTCACTCACTCACCACCGCCCTGCCAAAACCGCCAGGCCTATAAGTGTGAAATTTGGGGTGGGTGTTCCTTCCGTGACTGAGGGGTGCACTAAGAACTGGTTTTTGGAAATTCCAACCAGAAAAGGGGCGCAATGTGTTTTCCTCCCTATACTTTGCATTGGAGAATTGATGACTCATCAACATTCCACCCCGACCCCCAGACCTAGAAACCTGAAATTTGGGGAGGGAGTTCCTTCTGTCACCTGAACACCCACCAAGAACCGGCGTGGAGAAATTTAACTTTTAAGAGGCTGAAAAGAGGTGCAGCGTGTTTTTGTCCTATACTTAACATGGGAGACAGAATGACATCCAGCCAATTTGGTGCTTGGTGCACTGGGGTGGGGGGGACATTGTTCGGAGGAAGAGGCTGCACTGGGAAGATGCACATGGAGGGGTTTGTGCGCATGGGTTGATTCGCATGGGGGATGGTGCACATGGGGGGTTGATGTGCATGGGGGGTTGATGTGGGGGATTGTGCACTGGGAATTTTACTCCCGCAACACGGGTATGCTTTTCACTAGTTCTACATATAAGACTACAAATCCTACAAACCATCTTGCTTACAAACCCTACATTTAGCTCCAATGGCCTGGAATGGCTCCAAGGGGGAGGGGAGGGTCCTTTGCAAGCTGTGATGAAGCCATAACTATCATCAAACAGGACAAGGATTGCCCCCCCCCCAATTCCCTAGTTCTGAAGTCAGATGCAGCCAAGCTAGAGAGCTGAGTATTATGGACTGCACATACTGAACTACAACCAGTCCATGAAAACCAGTTCTCAGAGCTTGGAACTGCCACGGTTCTCCACATCTTCTTTTCAATCACACACCACTGACCCCCACCCCCAAATTTAGGATTCTTACACCTCCCCACCACCTCTGTCTCCATTCAGGTTTTCCCTATTGCTTTGACCAATGGAAAAACTCCAGTTTGGCAGGGAAGAGAGAATGAAAGATGAACAAAACAACCTTATTGTGGGGGAAAAAACAGTAACAGGGAAAAGGGATGATTATAATGCAATATAATGTGTAATAGCTGTGAATGAGTGGCCCTACACATTAATACCAGTTCTGCTGTTACACAGAAATGCAGGCGGGGAAAGCAGGGGTCTTCTGCACTAACAGCAACTAGGCAATGCAGCAGTGTAGATATAAAGTTATATAAGATATTTTATAGATAGATATAAATATAGGGCGAAATCCAGAGTAACTACGGGGTGTCCTTGCTCTTATGTAAGAACAATTTCCTCTGGATTGCAATATGAATTTTCCATAGGTTTTCACTAGGTGGTGCAGTAACTATGGGTACATGTAATGTCTCTTTCGTGCTCCTGTAATTACTCTAGATTGTAGGGATAGAGAGATATAGATACTCTTCGGACTATAGCAAGATGGCTTGATTATTAAGCACAAATCTGTTACCAAATCATCTTATCTTTCAAAATATCAAGATACAGTAGGGAATAAGAAGCATACTAACCCTACAATACAGAGTAACTACGGGAGCACGCAAGAGACATTACGTGCACCCATAGTTACTGCACCACCTAGTGAAAACCTATGGGAAATTCATACTGCAATCCAGAGCAAATTGTTCTTACACCAGAGCAAGGACTCCCTGTAGTTACTCTGGATTGCGCCCTAAGAGTGACGTACCTTAATGTAGTCAAGAAGTTCTGTTAGGAAGCTGCGGGACTGTGAAGAGCAAGAAAAACAACTATTAGTTCAAAAGATTAAGAAATACAGAAAAAAAATCAATATCCATAATAGATAGAAGGTTGTGCTACTTTCAAGTTGTATCAGCCACATGATTTTAAGAATTTATGTATGAGCCACATGACTCAGGATATTGTTCACCTGTAGACTCCAACCCTTATACAGCAGTTGAAGGATGTCACAACCACACTCACCCTCCCTTCCCGTATATGCTTGACTTCTACAGCAGGCAACCACAACACAAGCTCCTCTCAAGGTGGTCCAGCACACCCTACCTCTTCTTCAGTCATGGCTTCATCCAACCCTTCCTCTTCCACCACAAAGCTCTCTTTCAACTTGAGATACTCTTCATGCTCCCTCTTCTCTTCCTCTTCTTTTGCCTTTTTCTTTTCTTCTTCCTGTAGAGAAGGAAAAACGACATTATTTTTTTCTTCCTTTCTATCCAACTGCTTGACTCTGCCTCAGGACAGTTTACAAAATATCAGATGCAAAACCATCAAAGCCATCACTGCAAAACAACGGGGAGCAACAAGAAATTTGAAAGGAACCCCAAAGGAGTTTCCTACCCACACCAAAAGCAGGAGATAGGCAGGCAGGCAGGCAATTTATTTCTTCACTTCAGTTTCATGTTGGCAAAATCCTTCCTTACCTGTGCATGAGGAAGGACCCCAATTTACCAGAAAACAGCCCCAAAGAACCTCTCTCTGCCCTGCACTTTTCATTTTGCAGGATGCCTCTGAAGCAAATGAGGACTTTCTAAGCAATTCCTCTTAGCACTGCTAACCAACAGGAACCACAGCTTTCTGCAGATGCCATCACAGGCTTATACTTCAAAGGGGAAATCGAGTGTCTTATAAAGCAGACAGTTTTGGCAATTCACCTAAAGCCAACTCTAATTTGCTGCATTGAACATCAAACTCTGGTTCCCGCCCCAAAACCAATGCTTCCTTTTCTCCGTTATCTGATTTGATCACAATCCTGTGTAAGATCAATTTCTGAAATCCACAAAGATGCAACCTCTGTTCTTATTGAGAGGCTTGTGTGACTAACAGCACAATCCAGAGTAACTACGGGACCTCTCACGTCGACGTACGAGGCATGTACTCTGGATTGCTCTATGCATTTCCCATAGGTTTCCCAAAGGAACTACATCAACGTAAGAGGTCCCATAGTTACTCTAGATTGCGCCTTTAGGCTGCAATCCTAAAGACACTTTTCTGGGAGTAACACCCACTGAGCATAATGGGGCTTACTTTTGAGTAGGCATGGTTAGGATTGTGCTCTTACTCCCAAGTAACCCTACAATCCAGAGTTACTACGGGAGCACCTAAGAGACATTATGTGCACCCATAGTTACTGCACCATGTAGTGAAAACCTATTGGAAATTCATACTGCAATCCAGAGTTAATTGTTCTTACATCGGAGCAAGGACTCCCCATAGTTACTCTGGATTGCGCCCTAAGTGTGGATAGGATTACAGCCGTATTCTCAACTGTAGTTCAGACTGCATATTTCCACGAGATAAGCAAGCATGTACGGTATTTCCTGCATGCTGTAAAGTTCCTATAGCTGGAGGGAGACAAAAAAGAATATACTATGGGAATCCTCATCAGCTGCATAGTAGTTTTTAACAAAAACCTCATCCACAGTGGTTGTAAAATGTAAATGTCTACGAGCTCTGCCTGTAAATGTCAAAACATTACATGAATTCAATGTGAGGATGACCAACCCCCTGCAAAGTTGGAGGCTGCAATCCTACAGACACTTTCCTGGGAGTAAGTCCCCTTGAACACTGACTTTTAGGCTTAACCAAAACTTACTTAACTTTGGGCTTTCTTTTAAGTAGTCATGGTTAGGATTGAGCTCTTTGTCATTTAAAGATCCCATAAACGACTGCGAAAAATTAATAGCAAACTCATTTACTTTACATTTGCAAGAAAAGTTGGGTATCAAAATTAAACATTTAGGATTTACAAGCATTTAACTTGTAATGTACTGACTGCAGTTGGAAGACAGATCTTGTTCATGTCTGATTTGAACAGAGCCCATGGTTCTGATCCGTATGGGAGTATTTGGCAAGATCAGTGTTTGGAAGAGGCCAATTTTGGTCCTGATGGATATACTGAACTCCTTTCTTCTTGGACTCTCCTCAAATCAGACATGAACAAGCTGAAGGTCTTCCAATGCAGTTCATGAGACGGATCCTGCCTGCTTCTCTTCATGATTGCCATTGTAAGATGGAATAAATTTGGATAAAGCAGAATTGTTAACCATTGACTGAAGAACAAATTTTAAAATGAAGACTGCAATGGTTTGGTTTGCACGTCTGTAGAATGGACACCAGTTGGCTGCTGCACAAGCTCCTCTGGCAAGAGCAACCTCCCTACTGGGGGGGGGGGGGGTTCAATGGGAAGCTCCAAACAAATATATTGAGGAAGACCCATGGACCCAATCCTAACCACACTTTCCTGGGAGTAGGTACTATTGAACGCAATGGGATTTACTTTTCAGTAGACATGCTTAGGATTGCGTGGTCAGTAACTTTAAATTTCAATTGTATGATTTAGAGAACGCGCTCAAATTTGCTAAAGCCTGAACGGTTGTTTTAAACCCAGACCACAAATATTGCATATCAACCTACAACATAATTTACTGGCAACAGCAGGGGAGATATGAATGGTGAAGAACGAGCCTCGCATAGGAAGGCAGATGTTTTGACAGCAAACAAGCGGAGCTGCTTGCAAGAAGATGCAGCTCTGCGGCATGAGATGCTTGCGCTCGCAAAGGTGTTGGTGGTAAACCATTTCCTCCACTGAAAAAACTCCGCAGGCAAAAGGGAAATTCCCAGGCCTGTGCAATGTTGCAACGAAGGGTGGTGCAGGATGGGAGCATCTGAAAAGCCCATGGGGTTTCGGAGATAAACCAAATGATAACTGAATTTTTAAAGGGCACCTTAACATTGCATGCAAGAGGGCCAAGTTCTGTGCTTCCTCCTGCTAATTTTCTGACCAAGATAATGCAAGGTTTATGCTTGGATTAATAAGTTAATAATAATAATAATAACGTTAAAAATAACAAGCTCAAACTTGCTAATAAGTGTGGAACATTTATCTGTTCACCAAAAACAAAACACAAAATAGAAACTTACTAGCCTGCCCATGCTAAAGTAGGAAGTGAGGACTTTTAAACAGACTGATGAGAACAGCTAAATGCTCTTTATCAGACAACTCGTACCTGCCTTACTACCCTCTGCCTGCAATCCTAAGCCCCAGTTAGGATGGCCTAAGAACAACTCCGGTGCTTGCTGGGGAGGGGCCACAAAAGTGTCATAAAACACTTCTGCACCACTCTTGGGGGAGGGTTAGGCTAGACATGTGCTTGTCATCCTACATCACCACTTGAATGGGAAGACCGGTAAGTTGTGCTGGCCTAGGTTGAGACTGCATCCTGAAAGACTTATTATGGGCTTGAAGTCACCAACATTTCATTAAACCGATGGAGATTGTGACTGTAGTTGTGCCTGAACTCAGTGACGTTTGTACTTAGTGATTCTCAGTTATTCTTGTACTTACTCATCTATCCTTAGGGTGCAATCCTAACCCTGTCTACCCAGAAATAAGTCCCATTATATTCGATGGAGCTTACGTCTTGGTCGACCGGCATAAGACTGCACTCTTAACAGCACAATCCTAACCATGTCTACTCAAAAGTAAGCCCCATTGCGTTCAATGTGTCTTACTTCCAAGAAAGTGTCTTTAGGATTGAAGCCTTCAGCTACAATTTACACCAACGTATTTACGGTGCCTCCTAAGGGAAATGCATAGAGCAATCCAGAGCAAGTGCCTTTTACGTCTTCCCATAATTACTCTGGATTGTAGGGTCCATCTCCTTTCTCTCCATACTGGGTGTTATCCACATTACACCGAAAGAACAATCCCAGAAGAGGCAATAGTGGGATGTGTGTGCAATTCATAAGCAACATTTGAAAGTGCTTTTGGTTCTCAGGATCTGCCTTCTGCCTAATAGAGCATAATGTTGAGAACTAGCAATAAATCTTGATATTGAATTAAACTCAGCCACATGATAATGAGTTTATTTAAACAATACATAAAGCCTTGGGGAAAAAACTCCTATCGGCTCAAGCTTCTTCAGTGTAGATCAGAGGCTTCCAATTCATTTTGATCTTCCTGGACTCCAGAGAACTGAGAGTTTACATAGACTGAAAGAAGCTTACCTACGAGGGTGCAATCCTAACCTAGGTCAGCGCAACTCTTCGGTCTTCCCGTTCCTGTGGTGATGTAAGGAGACAAGCGTATGTCTGTGCACTGTCCTAACCCTCCCCTAGGAGTGGTGCCCAAAGTGCCGTTAGCACATTTATGACACTCCCAGGCCGGCATGGGACTTGTGTCAGGGCTTAAGCCAGCCTAATTGGGAGTTAGGTTTGCAGCCTTATTCTATATGTTCACTAAAGCTGCAATCCTAAAGACACTTTCCTGGGAGTAAGACCTATTGAATGCAGTGGGGCTTACTTTTGAGTAGATATGGTTAGGCCTGTGCTCTTATTCTCTATTTGGTGTGCATATTTCTAAACACAGTCTCACTCCTTTTGCAGTCTGCAGAATGTTCATCTCAAGCACGGGGAAGTTTGGGGACTCAAACGTGGCCGCAGTATATAAAAATAGTTGTTGTCTAATACTAGGAAGCATTATAAAAAGAAAAGGAAGTGCTTCCTAGGGGTTCTCTTTCCCCTTGACGTTTCTCTGTAAATTTCCAGTTTTCCCACTGTTGTTCAAAGCACTTTTCAGCTTTGCAAAGGAGGCCAGTACTGACATCTTCCCATTGCAGAAAGGGCTGGAGGCTGAGAAAGAGCGGCTTGCTTCAGGTCACCTCTGATGAGGACTTCCCCCCTCCAAACCGCAGGGTCACATTTTCAGCTGCTAAGCAATGCCACTGAGATGCACAACTGACAAGGAGGTGTCTGTTTCTCACAACTCAGTGCAAGGCTGAACTGGCCACATTTACACTTTACAAAGCTTTGTAAGGAAGCGGCTTATGCAGCACTGTGGTTAGAACACCAAGACATGGGCAGGAAGGGCTCAACTAACCCTACAATCCAGAGCAACTACGGGAGCACGTAAGAGACATTATGTGTACCCGTAGTTTCAGTACCACCTAATGAAAACCTATGGGAAATTCATATTGCAATCCAGAGCAAATTGTTCTTACACCGGAGCAAGGACTCCCCGTAGTTGCTCTGGATTGTGCCCTAAGTGGGTCTCTATTAGGCCCACATCTGCAACACAGCAATATTAATTACCAGTTCATACAGATCATGTATTACATACGGGTATCCCCTGCTTTCTGATGGTTTGTTTTCAGATGAGCCATTCTTTCAGCTACACCCAGAATTCATTCATTCAGCACATGTTCTGCTCTTTCAACCACTCTCTGCTGTTCTAAAGGCCAAAATTGCCCTCCCCCATGTTGTAGCTTCTGATCTAATCCCATTCCCAAAAGAGTTAATGAGAATCCATTTACATAAATCTTGGTGTGGCAACAGGAATTGGCAAGATAAAAGGGCACTTGCAATTTGCCAGCTAAGAAAGCATTGGAAGCAACATTTATAAACTGAAAAAGATTGGCTTCCACTTTGCAATGGTTTTCACTTTTGGACGGTGCTCCAGTCCTTAACCTGTCCAGTAAGCGGGGGATGCCTGTATCTTCCTTGGGAACTCCTTCTAGTTGATGAACTGTCTGTCCTGCTGCAAATATGACATTTCCTCAACCAGTAAAAACAAAATAATACATTTATTGTTTGCCTTGTCTCTGACCAGTTCCCAGTTTTTTATCAGGGTTTCTGAGCACTCTCCCATTCAAACACTGACTGGTTCAAACATGCTTAGTAATTGGCTATGTCAAGGGCATCAGACCAGGACCTGCTTCCAATCAACCCCTTTTGTGATGTTTTAAAATGATGTTTTAAAATGGTTTGCCTTGTCTCTGACCAGTTCCTAGTGGTATATCGGGGTATATCGGGGGAGCAAAGCAAGCGTGCTGAAACAGTGTTGATTTAGGCCCAATACATTTGAAACCAACACTGGCTACAATCCAGAGTAACTATGAGGTCTTTTACACCAACATAGTTATGGTGCCACCTATGGGAAACCTATGGGTAATGCATAGAGCAATCCAGTGTAAATGCCTCTTACGTCTTCCCATAGTTACTCTGGATTGTAGGGTAAGTCTCTCAATGGCATTAGCACAGCAACCTCTGGTCATTTGCCAGATAAAATGTCCCAATGGACCTGAGGCTCCTTTTCTCTGCACTGGTGCTCCCATTCCTCTTTCTACACCAAGAAGACAGCCACCTCAAATACCAATCTTCGTGCCCCCAACCAATGCCCACCTGCCGCTCTTCCTCCTGGCGCAGTCTCTCCTCTTCCTTGCGCCTCTCCTCTTCCCGCTTCTGTTCCTGCTTCTTTCGTTCTTCACGCTCTGCTTCTTCAGCCTTTCAGAACAGGGGGAGAAAGAGGATCGTGTCACCAGTAGTTTCCAATATTAACCCTCAAGTTTTCTCATCCACAAGATCACCTGCTATGAGTCAAGGAAAGCCAATTCCCTAACAGAGTGGTGCGCAAAAAGAACACCCAGATAATCTATTTATATAAGTAGTAGAGTGGTGCTTCACACAACGAGTTTAATTCATTCCAGAAGCAAGCTTGTTATGTGAAACGCTCTTTATGTGAAGCGGATTTTCCCATAGGAAATAACGGAAACTCAGACGATTGGTTCCACAACCCCAAAAATATTCATATAAAAATATTAACTGGATGTAAAAATAATGACAAAACACTGGAATTGAGTTCAAAACATGCATTCAATGTGCAGGATCCTATGAAGTCTATTTAGGCTGCAAACACAATGGGGCTTATTTCTGGGTAGACATGGTTAGGAGGCTGCAATCCAAGACACTTTCCAAGTGTCTCCCCACTTTCTCCTTCTCTCCATCCTGAGCCTCTCTCTGCCCTGCTCCCTCCTGGCTAGCCCTGAGCTGCTTCCCTCTTCTCCACTGCTCTTCTCTCCCTCTGCCCAGTGGACGCCCGGTCACAGGAGGAACAGCATGGACGTGTTGCTTTCACTATGGCAGGCATGTTAGGCAGCCCTGACGCTTTTTAAAAGGGCTGCCGGCCAGCGCGTCTGCCCCAACTGCCAATGAGTGTGTTTGTTAAGTGAAGCAATGCTGGTTATATGAGGCAGAATCCTTGAGGAATTTTTGCTTGTTATGTGGATCACTTGTTAAGTGAGGCATTTGTTAAGTGAGGTACCACTGTAATCTGAAATTTCCACTCTTGTCCTTAAAATGAAAAGGAT
Source organism: Cryptoblepharus egeriae (assembly GCA_030015325.1). NCBI lineage: Eukaryota > Metazoa > Chordata > Lepidosauria > Squamata > Scincidae > Cryptoblepharus > Cryptoblepharus egeriae. The sequence goes on along the minus strand of JAREYC010000007.1, from coordinate 3,168,987 downwards.
GCTTAGAAGAATACAAATTTATCAGCTTGGGCTAGGATATTAACCTACCATCGACCCAGACATATTATTCAGGAAAGGGCCACAGATCGGTGATGATCTATCTGTCTATCTACAGTATTTATATACCGCTTTTCAACTAACAAGTTCACAAAGCGGTTTACAAAGAATAGAAAAATAATAATAGCTAATTAATAGCTAACGGGTCCCTGTCCCAAAAGGGCTCACAATCTAAAATGCGAAAGAACACCAGCAGAAGCCACAAGAACAGACATTGCTGGGGTTTGTAGGGCCAGTTACTCTGCCCCTGCTAAATAAAAGAGAAGCACTCTCTTTTGCACAGAGGTGTATTTTGCACAGAGAAGGATCCAGGAACTTCCAATGAGTTTCAGGAAACCCTCAGTCCAGAGTATGCAGTTTGGGATAAATCTGTGTCTAGTTCCAGTTCATTTCCTGGGTTTGTCTCATGAATGAGCTTCATTAAGCAGTCCATACTATTAAATACATTAAGTTCTACAACGACTTTATTCCAGCTCTCATTTGCTTTCAACCAATAAAAATAAGATTTTGCTGTCTTTTTATTAATAGTTTTAAGACAGTGACAGAGAAAGAAAAAAGGAAGACAAGTAGATGGCCTTCTGCGTTAAAACAACAACAAAGAGCATCTCCCGCTTTGCAGGTTGGAATTAAGACAGGTTACCCCCAGAGGTGAAAAAAGTATTAAAATGACAGCTGTAATGAGTTCCCAAATCTGAGGGTTTTTTGTCAGAAAATCTGATATTCTTTTTTTAAACCAGCAGAATCTACACTCCCAGCCCACATGTAGAGACTGCAGAGCTCAGCAATTCCCAAACTATGCGGTGTGAGAGAACTGCAAAGTGCGGCAAGAATCATGCATTAAATAATCAAAGGCTCCCTAAGACTCAAAGTGCCCACCCGTGGAGGAGTCTGCCTGCTGCTTCTGTCACTGCTTTAGGACGGACGCCTTCCAATCAGCCTATGCAAGATGCATTTGTAATGGTGGTCTGTCTGTCTCCTGCCACTGGCAGATCAGCAGGTCATATGGAGTCAGACCGTTTGGCTCATTCAATTGCTCCTGATACAGACACATAATGCAACTGTCCACCTTTGGAAAAGATTGCCTATAGCTGTTCTGCAGGTCAGGTGGGAGCAAGGTGACCATACAGAACGGAGGACAGCGTGCCTCTACCTTTAACCATTGCATAGGAGAGAGAACTGAGGCACGTTCAGCTCATCACTGAAGGGTTTAAAAAGCAGGACCTGCCTAAATACTCCCTTCTATGAAATGGTTAAACGCAGAGATGTTAGGTCCTCCGTTCTATATGGTCACTGGGTTTGGGGGGGGGGGCAAAATACAACATGGGTGAGCAAGTGTTGCTTGACACACTCCAGGCCACCCGTTCCCACCAGTTTAAATGTGCTTCATCTTCCAGAGCTTGCTGGTACTCGACTGTTGCATCTTCCCTTTATTCTTTCTAAGCTGCAGGAAAGACTTACCTCTCGCTGAGCTTTCCTAGCCTGCTTCTCCTCTAGCTTCCTCTGCTTCTTGGCTCCAACTTTCCCTGAAAACTGGACCTCGGCAGCTGCAGTTTCTTCATTCTCCTCTGCGTTGCAATTGAAAGATGGACAAGAAAAAACAAGCAAGAGTACTGTTATTATAGAGCGCATCAGCCACTTTGTGTATCCTTCCATTAGGTAGGTACGTAGGTAGGAAGGAAGGAAGGAAGGAAGGAAGGAAGATGCAACTATCAGAAGCCACAGAGAGCTGATGGTGGTCAGCAGAGGCAACAGTGGGCTAGAGAGCCTAAAGAGCATAAACACAGCATGTTCTGTACTTAACTGGCCTACTTTCTTCTGCCTTTCAGAAAACCTGTTGCATTTTTCCCACTCAAAAAGGCTTCAGGCTGAATCAGGGACTGCTGAGGTGAGCTCTCCTGTCTGGGTGTACTTTAATTTTTATAGAATTATTCCTTACTGAGTTTTGTGTTTCTATTGCAAGACATTGAGAGAACCCTTTATGACAGCTGGCAGTGAATCAAGTGTGCAAAAATAAATAAAACATAAAATATCAGAGTTTGGATGTTACAGTCCAAGAGATGAAAGTTGTGTTCACAATCATACGCACACACCATCTGAAAAGATGCTCCTAAATTTTGCTTGTGAGCACCGAGTAGTATCCAGAGCAGTATAAGAAGGGGCATTATCTGAGAGCAAGATCTGCGCTGCTGATTTCCCTTAGTGTTATATGACCATTATATATAGTGTTATATAAGTTATATGACCCAGGTTGCAAAGGAGGAAACTGCCAAGGAAGGCTGATGGATAGATGTGAGCCTTGAAACAAGCCATGCCTGAACTGCAAGGGGATGACCCAGCTCATCATGAGTTTCCTGATCTGGGAGAAAGTAAAAGAGTCCTGTTGGATCAGGCCCATCTACTCCAGCTTTCTGTACAGGGATCCCCCGCTTATTGGAAGGGTTAGGGACTGGAGCAAAATAAGTGAAAACTGTTGAAAAGTAGAAGCCAATCTTTTTTAGCTTACAAATGTTGCTTCCAATGGTTTTTAGGCTAGCAAATTGCAAATGCCCCTTTTATCTTGCAAATTCCTGCTGACACACAAAGATTTCTGCAAATGGATTCCCATTAACTGGGATTAGACCAGGAGCTGCAACGTGGACGAGGGCAATTTTGGCATTTAGAACAGCAGAAAAAAGTTGACAATCGATCAATCAATCGATCGATCGATTATCTATCTATCTATCTATCTATCTATCTATCTATCTATCTATCTATCTATCTATCTATCTATCTATCTATCTACCGCTTTTCAACTGAAAAGTTCACAAAGCGGTTTACAAGAAAATAAAAAAATTAATAGCTAATTAACAGCTAATGGGTCGCTGTCCCAAAAGGGCTCACAATCTAAAATGCAAAAAGAACACCAGCAGAAGCCACTAGAGCAGACACTGCTGGGGTGTGGAGGGCCAGTTACTCTTCCCCTGCTAAATAAAAGAGGAACACCCACTTGAAAGAGTGTCTCTTGCTCAGTATGTGTTGAATGAATGAATTCTGGGTATAACTGAAAGGTGTTGAAAGAGTGGATCATCAGAAAATGAACCACCAGAAAGCAGGGGATACCTTTATCTCACATGGCCCAAATGTTGTTTAGAAATCCACACAGACACGAAGGTACCTTGGTCTACATGAGAATAGGGTGGGTGTCCCCTAATGCATGTTGCCAGATGTTTGTGTGGTGTGTGTGATGCCGGTGAGTGTTGGAATATATGCCCATCATTCAGAAGTTTTTAAATGTGTGATCAACTCTTCTGGTCACTCCCATCAAGTGACCGAAACTAAAAATCTTGGCTGGCACTTACACGAAGTGTTCCTACTTTCGTGGAGTAACATATCATATTTAATCCCAGTCAAACAACAGGTGGTAACGTGCAAGTAACCAGCCCCCCCAAGCTAACACAGCCTTATCTCTTTCACCCAAAGCTGAATGAGAAGAGTTGATGCAAGTGGCGCCAAGCCTCTGAGATTACTTCAAGGGGCTGGCGAATTTGACAGAAATTATGAGCAGCTCGGCCTGGAAACATCAAAAGCATTTTTTAGATTTCATTCTTTTTGAAATGCCTTCTTCACACTTCAAAGAGATGCATCCAAAGTTGAAAAGTTCAGAGCTGTCAGTTTACCGTCTGCGCACCGGTAGACGCAATCATGAATTCCGTCCACGCACGGTGGAGACAGAACAAAGGCAAAGGCTGACAAGAAAATCAGAAGGAAGTTTTAGAGTGGGGATAAAAGTGCGCACACACGCCCAAGGCACCCCACGGTTGCGTTCAAGTGGTTCAAAAGTTGTGAAGATGGAGAAACGGGGCATAACAAGAACTCAGGAAGTTCTCAAATGCAATGAGAGTTGTAGGACCTAAACACACTAAGGGTAAAATCCAGAGTAACTTCGGGAGCACGTAAGAGACATATGCACCCACAGTTATTGCACCACCTAGTGAAAACCTATGGGAAATACATATTGCAATCCAGGGTAGCTTGTTCTTACTCCGGAGCAAAGACTCCCCATAGTTACTCTGGATTTCACCCTAAGGGTGCAATCCTAACCAATTTAGGCTGGCCTAACTCACAGGTACAGGTCTGACCTCCCTAGGAGTGGGGCAGAAGTGACTTACGGCACTTTTGTGACACCTGCAGGTCAGCACAGGATTTAAGATGGTGTTTATGCTGGCCTAAGTGAAGATTAGGATTGCAGCCTTAGGCATAACTGCTTGCCATGCCAAGATTGTGAGCCCTTTTGGGACAGGGACCCATTAGCCATTAGTTTTTTTCCATTTTCTTTGTAAACCGCTTTGTGAACTTTTCGTTGAAAAGTGGTATATAAATACTGTAGATTAGATAGATAGATAGATAGATAGATAGATAGATAGATAGATAGATAGATAGATAGATAGATTAGGACAGACAGACAGACCAATGGATTCGATAAAAAGGTAGGAAGGCTGGAAAAATGTCCCCTTCCAAGTCCTTGGAGAGCTACTGTAATGGACAATGAGCTGTTTTGGGATTAAACAACTTCATCCATTCAAAAACAGTAAGAACACAAAAGTAGTCCTTGTTGGAAGCCCCACCACTAGGTTTTGCACAGCAAGGATATTAAGGCTACCACAACTTTAGTTGTCACCCTGACCCCAGTGTGTGCACTGGTGTCTGATGACAAGGAAGGTGAAGTGAGCTTTGACAGTGTTAAAGAGGTGTTCAGGCTTAGTTCTATTTCTTATCTAGCCCCACAGAAAAAGATGGCAAAGGGGGTGGGATGGGGGAAGAAGTACCTTTATGGACAGTCCTGGTTTTGGGGGATTGTATTCACATACCGGCAAGTTTGAGAGGGGGTCCTGTCCCGGTTTTGTGGAACAGAATTATGGCAACTCTACCATATGGAGATAACCACAGTAACGGCTTGGCAAAAAAGTTAGCCAACAATTACGGGATGCACAGAATTTTTCGAGTCAGGTTTATAGAGAACTACCTTCCACATCCAATTTGCTGGTACAGGTGAAGCATTGCTACGTACAGTATACTAACAAGTAAAGGCCCCTTTGTGGCTAACAGAAAAAGCAATAATATGGCCCAAATACAATTTTTAGAGTGAGAGCCCTTTGGAAACGGGAACATTGATTTATATGTTCAGCTGGGCAATCTGCTTGGTGAACTTTTTGTTGAAAAGTTACAGTATATATTCATCATCATCATCATCATCAGACTTCAATGCTGCCTGGCTGTTGTGGGCACAATTGTATCAATACAGTCCAGCGTTCCTCGTCTAGGCGGCTCTCCTGCCTCCTTCCTTGAGCATCTACACACCCTTCTTGAGCCACTGCCCCTTCTCCCACATGCAAAATGTAGCTTAAATACATAGGAATTAAAATGGCATGTCTGCTGATTTGGGCCGGACACAAATTCCAATGCTGGGTGTTCAAGCAGCAGACGAAGGGCAGAATTTCTATCCCAGGATCATCCTGATTCTAGAAAAGTATAACATGCCTTTCTAGAGCAAGTGTGGCCTGAGTTAGAGGGGTTTCGGACACAGACAGAATTTGCCGTTTATTTATACAGAAATAGCAGGAGATGCCCCGTTTCTCCCATTCCCATAAAGAAAGCTTGAGGGAAAACCAAAGGTGGGTCTTTGTATTGACAGCAGTGCAAGCTAAAAGTAAATTAAACATTCCTGGGTTGAACATGCTCATTGGTCTTTAATTCTACACCGTGCACCAGCTTGAGTTGAAAAATGAGAAGGTATCTTGTGGCAGACCCAAAGATGCTAATTAAAAGTCAACGTGCACCTTACAAGTATGCAGTCAGCGCACCTTCATGAAACTAGCAATGAGCTCCCAGAGACAGAAGTCAGCCAGTTTTACTGGTGATTTTACTTTGATTTTGGGCGCAATCCAGAGTAACTACAGGGAGTCCTTGCGCCGAAGTAAGAACAAGTTACTCTGGATTGCAACATGAATTTCCCATAGGTTTTTACTAGGTTGTGCAGTAACTACAGGTGCACGTCATGCCTCTTACGTGCTTCCAGAGTTACTCTGGATTGTAGCCTTGGTGTTTTTTATGGCACCTGACTTTTTTGCATGCTTCCCAAAAGCAGCTTGTGACAAAGGCAGGGTACAGATGTCAGATCTGAGGTTTTTCTGGTGTGTATTAACTTCCCTTTTTGGCTGTTACTCCTTCAGCTTTTTGCCCCTGAAGATGCCACCAAATATGTATGGCAAAATGTTAGGCTTCCAACAACTCTTCAAATGGCCAGAAAACCCGGGAATTAATACATAGTAAAAGCAGGGTAAGCATTCGACCAGTAGATAAACCCCATCCATTTACCTTCTATCTCTTCCTCTGCCTGCTGTGAGCGCCTCTGGGCAAGCATCCGGGCACCCATGTTCCGTCGGCGCCTGGGCATCCCTTCTCCCCGTTCACAGGGTTGCGGCTGAGGTCTGGCTGCCGCAGCTGCCGCCACATTTTCTTGGTGCTCCTCGTCGGCTGCAAAAAGAGAACATATTTTAATGTGCTTCAACCCTGTCCAGTTTGCTTCCAGCTTCCATTTATTAAATTTTAAAAATTTAATTTAATTTTTTTTAAATTAAATTTAAATTTTGCTTCCATTTATTAAATTTTAAAAAAAAATTATCAATGTTGAGCTTTTCCAAAACAATTTAAAAACACATCCCATTTAATACAAACCTGGAGAAAAGCATTTGTACCTAAAGTGATACACATTTCCTGACATCACCCCTAGCAGTTTCTGTTCATGCTCACTGAATTACACTGAAATCATGTGGGCAGCAGGACCTTGCATCAGTTTTTAGGCTGCAATCCTAAAGACACTTTCCTGGGAGTAAAGTCCATTGAACACAATGGGGCTTACTTTCGAGTAGACATGGTTAGGATTATGCTCTTAGTCGAATAACAACTATGGGTGCAATCCAGAGTAACTATGGGGAGTCCTTGCTCCGACATAAGAACAATTTACTCTGGATTGCAATATGAATTTCCCACAGGTTTTCACTAGGGGGTGCCATAGCTATGGCTGCAATTCTAACCATGTCTACTCAAAAGTATGTCCCATTGTATTCAATGGGTCTTACTCCCAGGAAAGTGGCTTTAGGATTGCAGCCTACGTCAACGTAAATGTCTCTTATGTGCTTCTGCGGTTACTCTGGATTGTAGGGCATGTTATTGTAGATCAGGGGTGTCCAACCTTATAGCTTCTTTGTGCCGCATTTGGAAGAAGACGAGTTGGTTTGGGCTGCACATAAACACTAACAACTTAAAAAAATGTAGGACAAAATGTAGGATGTCCTATATTTTGTCCTACATTTTTAAACCTCGGAGTAAGTCTCATTATTTTAATGGGGCTTACTTCCGAGTAGGCATGATGCATAGGATGGGCAGCGATCCTCTCCAAGCTAAACCTTGGAGTAAGTCTCATTGATTATAACGGGGTTTTCTGCTGAGTAGCCATGCATAGGATTGGGCTCTCAAACTGCAACTTGGGAGTAAGCCTTATTGACTTTAGTGGGACTTACTTCTGAGGAGGCATGAAGCATAGCACAGGCTGTGATCCTCTCTAAGCTTAACCTTGGAGATATGCTGCAATCCTGAACACACTTTCCTTACTGCAACTTGGGAGTAAGACCCACTGGGTACAATGGGCCTAACTTCTGAGTAGTCATGGTTAGGGTTGCAGCATATCTCCAAGATTAAGCTTGGAGAGGATCACAGCCCATCCTATGCATCACTGGGCTCTCAGACTGCAACCTGGGAGTAAGCCTCATTGAATTTAACGGGGCTTACTTCTGAGCAGGTCTCAAGGGCAGCAGGCAGCAGCTGGGATAGAGGCTGAGGCTGATTTTGGGGGATGTGGGTGGGCGAGCGCTGCAAGGTCTTCAGGGGCCAGAAGTGCTCTGAGTGCCAGGAGGCAGGTAGGTGGAGGTGCCAGGCAGCTCAGACCAGCTTTGTGGTGGCCGCCCAGGGCAGTGCGCAGAGAAGCACGTGAAATGTGAAAATGGCCGCTGCCACAAAGCCGGTTTTTTCCAATGGTGGTGGCCAGCTTTGCAGGAGGGCCGCATCCACCCTTGTCCTGGGCCGCATGCAGCCCCCGGGCCATGTGTTGGACACCCCTGTTGTAGATGACCTATCGATAGATAAAACAGAGAGCTATCAAAATATATTCAGAATAGATCTATAAAGGATGAAAAAAGGCTTGACAATGACAAAAAATACCAGGGCATCAACCACACTTTGAGGAAAACCTCAAAAGTGTGGGTCACCCCCAAACATGCCCTCTCATGAGCCAATGTTGGCCAAACTCCCAAGAGAAGGCATGATTTTAAAAGAGCATCTCTAAAATCGAAGCAACACAAAGTAGCGTTTGCTATTGATCTGCCATGTTTTTAAATATTTAAAGGTATTCCAATCAAGTGGAGCTTTGAACTTGTCTGAATACAATCCTTAATTCACATATTTGTTATCAGTAAAGCACTGCTGATATTAGAGAGTAAAATAGAAGAATTAAGTGATATTTAAAAAACTGCCCAGATGAGCAGATTTGTAATACAATTTCAAGTTTATTAAGTGAATGACACCTTTTGGGACACCCCCAAATCCAGAGTAACTACAGGAGCACATAAGAGACTTCATGTGCACCTGTAGTTACTGCACCACCTAGTGAAAACCTATGGGAAATTCATATTGGAATCCGGAGTAAGTTGTTCTTACGCTGGAGCAAGGACTCCCTGTAGTTATTCTGGATTTTGCCCTTAAATAATGCATGCTCCATCAATATAACTCTGATGGGATGTGGGTCAATCGCTGTATTTTTCTGCATGCACCTTAATGATAGAAATATTAAATTTTTATTTCTTTTTTTGCCCACCCTAGACTGGTGAGGGAAGGAAGGCTGTTCAGTAGGTTTCATGACTTAAAAATGGAATCACTTGTGCTGCCCACAATAAACCCAAGCATAGCCTGGTGTCTTCATTGGTGGCAAATACAGCCTTGCTATACACTGATTTTTTATGCATGGATTTGACACAACACAAATGGCCATTGCAAATCGGTTTTAAAAACTGCTTTTCTACTGTTGTAGAGGCAGACATGCAAGCAATCACTCCATTTTTCAGCTCCACAATCAAACCCCTGCACTACCTTCTTCCATTAGGTGCAATAGAGGAGCAAGAAACCTGGAAGTGGGACATTAAACCTATTTTTCCATTGTTTTCTTTATACATTGATTTTTTTAATCCGTGGGAGGTTCCAGAACAGAAACCCAGTGGATAACGAGGGACACATGTAGAAGGCATGATAGGTAGGTTTCATGCGCTAAAACTTGGTTCCTGCAGCTTTGATGTCTCAATTCCTTCTTCAAGCCCTCTGGCAGTGTGTGTTTTTAGGACGGTGTGGCATAGTCCTGCCATCTGGCATAGTCCTGCCATACCGGTGAGGAAGGGAAGGTACAATCAGTAGGTTTCATGCGCTGTCTTTGTTGGGGGCATGAACAGAATGCCAGAAGCTGGGAGTGGCAGTGAGATGCAACATTTCATGTGCTTGTTGTGGATCTCTATGGGGAACAGAAGGCTGGACTAGTTGGACCTGGGTCTGATCCTGCAGGGCTCTTCTTATATACCACACTTAAGTCAGCTGTTTCCTCAGCCCTGTTTAACCACATCTCATGTTTCTGGTGACATGTTTGAAGCATCCCCGCTCAACTGGGAATTGCCCCCTACCTGGTTGCAAAAACTGCAGGGGAACAGCAAAGGAACTCATACTCTGCACTTGGTCAGAGGCACTCTCTTCTTCTAATAGGCCCAAATAGACAGCAGACACATGTTTGGTTGCAGCAAAAGAAAAACACTCTGTACATGCTCAGAAGCACTCTCTTCTTCCAACAGTCCCAAACAGGTAGCAGTCAAATATTTGGGGCACCCAAATATCAGCAAACCAAAAGCACTGAGCACATGCTCAGAGGCACTCTCGACTGTCCCAAATAGGCAGCAGTTGCATGTTTGGGGCATTCCTGCTTAGCTGGGGGACTGTCCTCCTCCGTGGACATGCACAGCACTCATTGTAGCCAGTTTCTGGAAGCAGCAAAGCAAAAGCACTCTGCACATACTCAGAGGCACTCCTTCTGACAGGCCCAAAAATACAGCAGTCATATATTTTGAAGGGGGGCACCCTCCATGGACATGTTCAGTGTTGACTGCATCAAATGAAAACACTCTGCACATGTTCGGAAACACTCTCTCTTAGAGGCCAAAAGAAAAGACATTCTGCACATGCTCAGAGGCACTCTCTTCCATTGAGAGGCTCAAATAGGCAGAAGTCACATATATGGGGCACCCCTCCTTGGCTGGGGGGGCTGTCCCCTTCCTGAAGATGCTCAGCACTGGAGAGCAGCACTGCTCGGGAGCAGCAAAGCAAAAGCACTCTGCACCTGCTCAGAGGCATTCTTACCTCTGACAAGCCCAAATAAGTCACATGTTTGGGTGCCCCCTGCTCAGCTGGGACTGCCCCTTCCATGGACATGAACAGTACTGTGGGAAGCAACAAACTAAGCACACTCTGCACATGCTCAGAGGCACCATCTTCCTCTGACAGGCCCAAAAAGGGAGCAGTGATATGTTTGTATGTTCAGACGGAGACTGCTCCCTCCATGGACATGAGCAGGATTGGCTGCAACCACTGCTGGGGAACAGCAAAGCAAAAGCACTCTGCACAATCTCAGAGGTACTATTTCCAATAAGAATCCCAAATAAGCAGCACTCACATGTTTGGGGTGGTCCTGCTCAAGTTTACAGTATTGAGGAGCAACAAACGAAGAACACTTTGCACATGCTCAGAGGCACCCCCTTCTTTTAATAGGCTCTAATAGGGCGCAGTGATGTTTGGGGCTCCCTTGTTCAGAAGAAAACTGTCCCCTCCATGGACATGAGCAGGTCTGGCTGCAGCCACTGCTGAGAATCAGCAAACTAAGAACACTCTGCACATGCTCAGAGGCACCATCTTCCTGTGACAGACTCTAATAGGGGAGCAGCGATATGTTTGTACGTTCAGACGGAGACCGTCCCCTCCATGGACAAGGGCAGGACTGGCTGCAACCACTGCAAACTAAGGACACTCTGCACATGCTCAGAGGCACTCTTTCCTCTGATTAATATCCTTGGGGCTTCTGGGACTGCCCCTTCCATGGACAAATGCAGGACTGGCTGCAACCATTGCAAACTAAGGACACTCTGCACATGCTCAGAGGCACTCTTTCCTCTGATTAATATCCTTGGGGCTTCTGGGACTGCCCCTTCCATGGACAAGAGCAGGACTGGCTGCAACCACTGCAAACTAAGGACACTCTGCACATGCTCAGAGGCACCCTTTTTTCCTTCTGGGAGGCCCTAATAGGGAGCAGTCACGTGCTTGGGCTCTCCCACTTGGCTGTGGCTGCCCCCTCCCCTGCGCATGCGCAGTGCTGCCTGGGAGCAGCAGAACAAAGAAAAGCCCTCTGCACATGCTCGGAGGCTCTCTCTCTCCCTACCGGCGCGCGCCTGCCTGCCCAGGCGGGTGGCGAAGAACAGAAGCACCAGCAGCAGCACCGCCGCCAACACGTACAACGTCGGGTCCATCTTTGGAGCACGCGATCCTGTTTGGCCACGCCCCTATCCACCAGCCAATAGGAAGCGGCGTCTCTTCTGACCGCGCCCTTCCTCCTCAACCGTTCCCACCGTCCCAGCCAATCAGAAGCAGCCTCTGAGGAAGCCACGCCCCCTCAAAGAGGGAGGGGCCACAGGAGGGGTTGAACACGTCGCTTCCGCGTTCGCCCACGCGTAGCCTAGCAACCGCCGAAGACCCCGCGGCACGCTTGGAGGCTGTCCACGGATGTGCCTGACTGGAAGGACGTGAGGACCCCTGCAGGGCTGGCTAAGTCAATGCCTGAAGGAACGCAGTCTGGAGGCGGGGCTTAATTGGGAGGGGACACTCTGAGAGAAGTGGGCGTGGCTAGTGGTGAGAGAAGAGAGCAGGCAGTGCCCCTTCTGGCCTCCAGAGGGCGCTACAGGGAAGCCCTCTTCAGACCACCCAAGGCTGCACCTCCCTTCTTTTAATTAATTAATTAATTAAAAAAGATTAATTGATTATCTAATTAATTAAAAGATTAGTTGATTAATATTATGCTTCATTAATTAACTAATTTTTAAATTAATCAATGAATCAGTAAGTTAATCAATTCCTTCTTTTAATTAATTAATTAAATTATTTTTATTATTAATTAAATTTTTAATCATTACTTTTTAATTAATTAAATTAAAAATTAAAAATTAAAAATTAAAAAATTAATTAATTAATAATTTTATTAATAATAATAAAATTAATTAGTTAATTAGTAATAGAATTAATTAATTAATTAATTTTTTAAATTTTTGAATTTTAATTTTTAATTTAATTAATTTAATTAATTAATTAAATTAATTAAATTAATTAAAAATTAGTTTAATTAATTAATTTAATTAATTAATTAAAAATTTAATTAATTAATTAAATTAATTAAAAAGTAATAATTAAAAATTTAATTAATAATAAAAATAATTTAATTTAATTAAAAGAAGGAATTTATTAACTTACTGATTCATTGATTAACTTAAAAATTAGTTAATTAATGAAGCATAATATTAATTAACTAATCTTTTAATTAATTAGATAATCAATTAATCTTTTAATTAATTAACCAACTAATTTATTTTATTTTCAGTAATATTTTATTAATTCATTAGATAATTACAGCTAATTATATACTAGTTGCTATAAACAACTAAATTGATTAACAAATCAATTAGTTAATCAATTTATTAACAAATCAAGTTAATAAAACATTAAATTATTAATCAGCCAATTTTCCATTTTATAATCTAGTAATTAATCTATTATGTATAGTAATAACTATTTATAATCAAGCAGTTAATCAACTAATCAATTATCCACTCAATTAGTTAATTGATTAATCAATGAAACAGATTATTAAAATATGAATTGGTTGATCTACTAAGTAATTACTTATTTCATCTTTCAATTGATAAATCTTATACAATTACTGGTTGAAATAATAAACTGATTAACCACTCAATCGGATTAATACAACGTAAATTGATTGATCAACTAAGTAATTACTCATTTCATCTTTATTTCAATCAATCATATCATTATTAGTTATCAACTAGAAAATGATTTATCAAACAGATTAATGAAACATTAATTGCTTGATCAACTAATTACTCATTTCATTAATCTTTCTGTTAATGGAAATCTTCAATCTAATTAATAGAAATAGAAATTTATCTTTCTATTAATTGATCTATTGTATAATTAGTTGTCTATGAGCACAATCCTAACCGTGTCTACTCAAAAGTAAGCCCCATTGTTTTCAATGGTGCTTACTCCCAGGAAAGTGTCTTTAGGATTGTAGCCTTTAATTGTATCTAATCTATTGTATAATTAGGTATAATCAATTGTATAATCTGTTGTATACGTTACGTTATCTGCTACGTTAGGGTGCAATCCAGAGCAAGTATAGGGAGTCCTTGCTCCGACGTAAGAACAATCTGCTCTGGATTGCAATATGAATTTCCCATAGGTTTTCACTAGGTGGTGCTGTAACTACGTCGACGTAAATGTCTCTTAGGTTTTCCCATAGTTACTCTGGATTGTAGGGTCAGAGTTCCCAAAGGCAGCCTTTGGAGTTCATTCAAAGCTATTCAGTGGGGTGCCTTAGACATGGGTGTCCAACCTTTTGGCAAGTGGGCCACGTCTGACACATGGGTCTGACACAGTGTTGGGGTGGCTGGAACATTAATTTACATTTCAAATGTGAATAAATGTAATATATTTACAAATTTACATATAAATATAAATGTGTAAATATAAATTTACAGAGGTTTGGTCCCCCCAATAGAGGATGTTTGCAGTTTCAACACAGCTGTCTGCATTTGGCTTCCACCAGATGTCACTACATTTCCAAATGAGACGCGCAAAGGACGAAATATACTCAAATATAACGCTCACTTTTTCAGCTGAATTAAGGGAACAATCCTAACCATCAGCCCAATCCAGAGCAACTAATCTGTCCACATAAGAGCCCTTGGGTTGCCCTATCTAACACTAGGTTGGAGCAACTGCAAGATGCTCCAGCCCAGTTACTCTGAAGGAGGCTTAGGGCAGAGCAAGGCAAGATAGGGTGCCCTAAGAGAGGTGGACCTGCTCTGCCCTAACTGGGGCAGCCTAAGCAGCTCAGGAGAGGCAAGTTGAGGGCATGTTGAGCATTGCCTAGGGCAGAGCAGTTACTCTGGATCCAGAGCCTGTTCCAAGGCAGAAATGCCCTCTTCCAGCCCTCAGAGTTATACCACCTCAGGAGCAGGTATAGTAATGAGTAGACCCATAGGGGTCCATGATAAGGCCCGAGTAAGAATGGCAGTGCTGACCACAAATCTGAGTTCTTGGCCAACCTAGCTGCAACCCCTTCCTCTCAACCTCAGGATATGGAACAAACTACGGCTGCCCACAAACCTCAGGATACAGCAGGCCCCTCCAAGAAGCCCCTTTATTCACTGTAGAATGTACTGGCATCTCATCAGGGACTCCTTATAAGGCAGGCACCCAGTGGAGTCACCAGACTCGTACGGCTGGTGTGGGCTGCATTGGGGATGCGCTCCGTATGGGGTGATGTGCCAGAGGAGTTTGACTGTCCTTTGGCAGGCCCCGGGCGTCAGCACCCCCATTCAGGCCTGCTCCAAGGCGGAGCAGCAGCCAGAAGCTGCCACTTGTCTGAGAAGCTGGCCTGAACGGCCATCTGAGGTGCACTGCGCAGAAACACACTGAGCATGCCGAACAGCTTCAGAGGAGACTTCCTTAGAGCAGAGAAAGTCCGCGCCTCTGCCCAGCCATTCGGCCTCACTCAGGAGGCGGAGCGGCAGCCGAATGGCTTCAGAAAGAGTACTGCACAGGCACCAACTCTGACGCCTGCACAGTCTCCCCCGAAGCCAAAAGGCTTCAGAAAAGTACTGTGCAGGTGTCAGAGGTGGTGCCTGCGCAGTACTCTTTCTCAGGCCAGTTGGCTTCAGAAACAACTGCGCAGGCGCCAACTTTGGTGACTGCGCAGTCCAGGTAGGGGGGGCGCGCATCCCAGGGATGACGCACAGACTTCCGCACCAGGTGATGTGCAGAGTCATGTCACCACTGTAGGCACCACAGCTGTTCCTTGTTCAGTGTGATCTGAGGGGTGTCTCCTCAGGAGCAAGTCTTCCCCTTGTGTCAATTACTTAGCATGCTCTGGAGCAGTTAGGGCAGCCCAGGCCGCCTGACTCTCTGGATTCAGCATAACTTTCTGCTCTGGATACAGAATAGTTAGGAGAGAGCAGTTAGGGCAGAGCAGGCTGAATTTGCTCTGGATTGCAGCCCATGTCTACTCAAAAGTAGGTCTCATTCTGTTAAATGAATCTACTCCCAGGAAAGTGTCTTTAGGATTGCAGCCTTGCCCTACAATCCAGAGTAACTATGGGAGCACGTAAGAGAAATTACGTGTACCCGTAGTTACTGCACCACCTAGTGAAAACCTATGGGAAATTCATATTGCAATCCAGAGCAAATTGTTCTTACACCAGAGCAAGGACTCCCCATAGTTACTCTGGATTGCGCCCTTAGTCCCCAAAATTGAGGTGCACATTCAATTCGGTGGCGCATTAGATTAGAGTAGATACAGGTATTTTTATTATAAGTATGGGTCAGTATTTAGTTTAACAGTTTACTATAATGTGATTAAAATGTAATTGTTGTATAAACTAACGCAATTAGGGAAAAATCATAATATGAATCACAGAATCATAGAATCATAGAGTTGGAAAGGACCTGGTAGGTCATCTAGTCCAAAGAATCTATTGCCATTTTATTATTATCATATAACTCATTATTATATAATAATTATATATTATTATATATAATATATTTTATATATTATATATATTATATAATTCATATACCAGTAACTCATTATTATATGCAGTAAAATTAAATTTTGTACCTGCTTTATAGCTGCGCATTATTTATTATTATTATTTAATCAATTTATATCCCGCCTTTCCTGCCCAAGGCAGCTGACATCAGGGAATAAAACATTAAAAATAGCACATAAATAAAGATTAAAACACCATTAAAATATAATTAAAATACAATTAAATTGAATAAAAAACATGCAGATTAAAAATATTTGTTTATATTATAATCACCTGTAAACATTTTTACATTTTTAAAAATCTCAAGCCATTAAAAATAATGCTCATTAGATTCAGTGGCACATTAGATTCAAGTAAATATGGTATTTAATGCCCATCTTTTTTGCATCCCCTTGTACTGAGGATACCTTACAAGGAGATAAAATTTTAAGATCCAGGAAAATGAGTTTCTCAGGATACTCCTCATTTATCTACTTATACTGCAAAAATCCCTCGTATTTTTTTCCAGTGTCCCAACGGAGACATCAGAATTATCATCAATATTCAAAATGATCATCACGATTATTCAAATAATCATTTGAATAATTATAGGTAACCTATATGATTATAGATAAGTTCTATAGAGACTCACCATAGGTGGATAACAACTTTTGAATGGATCATCAACTTTTCAGAGTGTAAGAACCTGATCCTATTCATCAGTGGAGCAGTACCAACCGAGTATTTGTTGCACCCTCTGGTAAGGAGGCAGTCACAGACACCTCCATTAGGCAAGGGAAGATTGGATGCCACATAACCTACAATCCAGAGTAACTATGGGAGCGTGTAAGAGACATTTACGTCAACACCTTACGTCGACACCTTATGTCGATGGTTATGGCACCACCTAGTGAAAACCTATGGGAAATTCATATTGCAATCCAGAGTAAATTGTTCTTACGTCGGAGCAAGGACACCCTGTAGTTACTCTGGATTGTGCCCATGGGCTCTGGAAATTTGGATAGGTTGGGCCAGAAGTTTCTTCTTGCCCTTTTATGCTGCAGTCTGGAGTTGTGGATCGTTACAGTGATAAGCATCCAAGGACTGGTGGGGCAAGTCCCAGAGATGCTGTGGGGCAAATAGGGTTGCCATATGTGCTGAAAAACAGGGACAATCCCAAACTTACCCATCTCACCATCTTCCAGTGTTGGTGCATCCAACATGACCATATTTCCTCAAATCTAAAGCGCCGCTGAATTTAATGCCCACCCCAAATTTTAAAGGCTTGAGATTAAAAAAAATGTTTACTGGCAATTGTAATGTGCCGCTGCAAAGCAGGTGCAAAATTTAATTTAACTGGATTCAACAATGAAATGTGCCTTTCCTATATATGTCCTTCCTATATGATAATAATAATATGACAGTGGGTTTATGTGATGATTTTGACCCAATTGCTCTACTTTATACAACAATGGATTTAACCCCCAAATCCAGAGTAACTACAGGAGCACATAAGAGACTTTACATGCACCTGTAGTTACTGCACCACCTAGTGAAAACCTATGGGGAATTCATATTGGAATCCAGAGTAAGGGTGCAATCCTAACCATGTCTACTCAAAAGTAAGCCCCATTGTATTCAATGGGTCTTACTCCCAGGAAAGTGTCTTTAGGATTGCAGCCTAAGTTGTTCTTACACCGGAGCATGGACTCCCCATAGGGTGCAATCCACAGTAACTATGGGGAGTCCTTGCTCCAGTGTAAGAACAATTTACTCTGGATTCCAATATGAATTTCCCATAGGTTTTCACTTGCTGGTGCAGTAACTATGGGTGCACATAATGGGCACAATCCTGAGTAACTACGGGGAGTCCTTGCTCCGGTGTAAGAACAATTTGCTGTGGATTGCAGTATGAATTTCCCATAGGTTTTCATTAGATGGTGCAGTAACTACGGGTACACGTAATGTCTCTTACGTGCTCCCGTAATTACTCTGGATTGTAGGGTAAGTCTCTTACGTGCTCCCGTAGTTACTCTGGATTGTTACTCTGGATTTTGCCCTATGTTTACATTTTTATAACAATGGTAAATAAACTAAATACCTACCTATACATTACTTATAATCAACGTACCGTATTTATTCGAATCTAATGCACCATCATATATAATGTGCACCCTGATTTGGACCCTAAATTCAGCTGGAAAAGCTGTGCGTTAGATTTGAGTAAATATGGCATATAGAATCTTTCACCTTGAAAATGGAAAAGTTAATCTTGTTTGCACATCCCTTCCTCATTCTGCCTTTGACAGTTATTTTTGTGTAGGAAGACTGATGATATTGCAGGCGCTTGATTGATGAGAGAACATGAAGTTCAGGACGTGGTTCATGTGTGGCAAGTGGGCCGAGAACGATATCTACAGATAAGGAGAACGTGGTGAGGCTCAGCGATTCAGTTTGCCGAGTGCTTTCCTGCCTGGCTGTTTGTCTGGGGTGTGATGATGGAGAGCTAAACAAAGCACCGTTAAGCCAACCAGGTGTATTTGCTTTATAAGCCAAGCCACTTGTTTGAGAGCGGGGGGGCTGCGCATTGATAGGGTACCTGCCACCGCCATCCCCTCTGGCCTTCCATAAGAATAAAACATAAGAATAAGAATATTTCATAAACATAAGAATAAAAGTACATAGAATCAGTGGCATAGCTACAGGGGGGTACAATGCAATGTCTTGCAGGGACCGCACTGCAACATCCATCCCCTATGGAGTCATTCCAGGCAGTGGGAGCCAAACTGCAGCTGCACTTGGCACCAAAACGAAGGGGACCAACACACCCCTTGGCGAGGCTCCCTGCAGAACATAGTGCTTTGCACCCCTTTTAGCTGTGCCACTGATTATAATAATTGGTAAAAGGAATTGTTGCAGAAAATAATAAAAGATCGATTTAAATCACACCGAAGTGAGAAAGACTGATAAGGTTTTCTGGTCACCGTCACAGAGTAATTGTAACCAATTTTTCAGGGCCAGATTTTATTCTAGAGCAGCATTTCTCAAAGTGGGGTTCGGGACCCCTTTGGGGGTCACCTAGAGCTTTCCTGCGGGTCGCCTAAAGCTCCCTGGTGCAGGTGACCAAGTCAGGCTTGCCAGACCTCCGGCTGCAGCTGCACGCATACTGGGGCTGACAGCCTCAGGGCCCAATCCTATGCATGCCTACTCTGAAATAAATCCCATTATAGTCAGAGGGGCTTTACTCCCATGTAAATGTGGTTAGGGCTGCAGCCTGAGGGCCCAATCCTATGCATGCCTACTCTGAAATAAATCCCATTATAGTCAGAGGGGCTTTACTCCCATGTAAATGTGGTTAGGGCTGCAGCCTCAGGGCCCAATCCTATGCATGCCTACTCTGAAATAAATCCCATTGTGTTCAATGTATGCATAGAACACACATTTCATTTGTAACCATGAAAATACATCCTGCATTTCGGATATTTACATTACGATTCATAACAGTTGCAAAATTACAGTTATAAAGTAGCAACGAAAATAATTTTATGGTTGGGGGTCCCCACAACATGAGGAACTTATAAAGGGGTCAGAGTGTTAGGGAGATTGAGAACCACTGTTCTAGAGCCGTAAACATATTGAATAATGAACTCAAAAACCACCTGCAATGAACACTACAGTATTCTTTAATGTTCCTAATGTGTAATATCACTATTATGTTTTCAATGTAATATGGACATTATTTTAATATATTTCATTTCAAATGTATGCATTGGCACTGATTGAATGCATAGTGAAAGGACTGAGTGTTGAAAGGATTGAGTGTTGATGTGTGATTGAAGTATAAATATATATATATACTTACATTGTGTGATTGAAGTATACATACATACATACATACATGCACACACACATATACACACACACAGGGTGATTGAAAAATATTTTAAAATACTTATAAATTACAATATAGGGAGTTACTTTTCAAACTCCCCATGTGCAAAGTCCCTCCAACCGCATCAACTCCCCATACACAACAACCCCATCATCAACCCCCATGTGCAACATTCCCCCATGCGCATCATCCACCCATGCACAACGTCCCCGCATGTGGACCAACCCAGAATGTACTGTAACTACGTCGGTGTAAAAGGTTCCGTAGTTACTCTGGATTGTAGCCTAAGGGCACAATCCTGAGTAACTACGGGGAGTCCTTGCTCCGGTGTAAGAACAATTTGCTCTGGATTGCAATATGAATTTCCCATAGGTTTTCACTGGGTGGTGCAGTAACTACGGGTGCACGTAAAGTCTCTTACGTGCTCTCGTAGTTACTCTGGATTGTAGGGTAAGTGTCTTTATGGCTTAGAACTGAACATATGTACAGAAAGACCATGGGTTAGTAACGGATGGGAAACAGAAGCAGAGGGAACCATTCTAGTTGAGTGTCCTGTGCAGAGGCATACCGTTTATAGGGCATGGGGTGTCTTGTGCCATGGGCGCATACTATATTTGATATTATTGACTTGTAACATTAGCTAGAAGGTGGGTTTCAGGTGTTTTGATAGGGACAACATTTCAGTCCTTGCTATGGCACCATTTTGCCTAGGTGCACCTCTGAGTACAGGTGTCTATGAAGTCCCCAAACAGAGCATGAAGGGCTTCAGCCTATTATTTGCTGCCTCGTATTGAGTCAGGGGTTCATCTCCTCTAGTCCATTATTATTACTATTGACATATAGAAGCCCGGTGATTTCACAGTAGGATCTTTTTGTAGGATGAATCAGTAGGATCTTTTTGTAGGATCTAACCCAAATCCTTCCCATAGTATCTTGATTCTTGTGTTTTTCTCAATACTTCTGCAAACCAGGGGGATAAATACTGTATGTACTCCGAGCTTGCATTCTTTTTCCGTATAGGGAGATTTTGTTCCTTAAATTTTGGGATCCCAATCCAAATTGAGACTGCTACAAAGAGAGAAACAGGTAGCCTTTTCTTTCCCCCTTACTGCAAATATAGGTAAAAATGTGCATGGGGGGAATCTTGGCACTAACAGACACTTTCATCCTGGGGGTTATAATAACGGGAAGCATGTTTGTTTATTTCAAATGCAAATATTCTAGGCTGTCTTTCAGTGCCATGGAAGGCAGTGTACAACATGGTGGAAAACATTGTAGTAGATAACACAACATTAGTATACAATAAAAAATTTTTCTGTTCATCCGGGGGCTCAGTGTGGTTCCGTGACCAACGGGGACCACGTTGGCACTGGAGCAAGTAAGCGTTGCCAACCATCCAGGATTGGCTCAGTCTGTTCAGAAATACAACATTTGAGCTCCGCTGCAGACACAAAAGTTTTTTTTTA
The DNA here is from genome assembly GCA_030015325.1 of Cryptoblepharus egeriae. Taxonomy (NCBI): domain Eukaryota; kingdom Metazoa; phylum Chordata; class Lepidosauria; order Squamata; family Scincidae; genus Cryptoblepharus; species Cryptoblepharus egeriae. The sequence goes on along the minus strand of JAREYC010000007.1, from coordinate 3,147,574 downwards.
GAACATTGGGGTTGATAATATAGGTTTTTATTAAATAAATATGAATATTTTAGTGTTCAAAGATTTATGGCCTGAACATTTTTCCCAAACCTTGGGTGCCACCAATAAGTTGGAGCTGTTCACTTGCGTTCAGGTGATTCTGGGCAAATGTTGACCTGCTTGTTTGCCTTTTGAAAGAACCTCGATCTATTGTAGGTTTACAGTCCACGTCGCTGCCTCGGCCACTGATCTTATGCTTTCAAACCCCACAGGGCAGTGAAGCCAAAGGGGAGTCCTACATCAGATCCTACACCAAAGGGGAAGCGTCATCTAAAACTTTAGGCATCAGTTTCAGAACTGATACTGCGAGAACCATTACTTTATTGAAAAGCGGTATATAAATACTGTTGATTGATGGATAAGAAAGAGCAGAGGAAATATACCATATTTATTCGAATCTAATGCACCATCAAATCCAATGCGCACCCTATCCTTTTAATCAAAATACCACATTTACTCAGATTTAATTAACCATCAAATCTAGCGCGCACCCTCATTTTGGAGACTAAAGGCAAAATCCAGAGTAACTACGGGGAGTCCTTGCTCCGGAGTAAGAACACCTTACTCTGGATTCCAGTATGAATTTCCCGTAGATTTTCACTAGGTGGTGCAGTAACTGTGGGTGCACATAAAGTCTCTTAGGTGCTCCCGTAGTTATTCTAGATTTGGGGGTAAGGCTGCAATCCTAAAGACACTTTCCTAGGAGTAAGAACAATTGAACACAATGGGGCTTACTTTTGAGAAGACATGGTTAGGATTGTGCTCTAAATTTGGCTGGAAAAGGTGAGCATTAGATTAGATTTAATACAGTATTTTCTTATCAGCAGTTCCAAATAAGCCTTGTTGCCACCATGCAAAATGGGAATCTGAGCTGCACATGACACCTTAATGTTCACAGATGCGCACTTACACATTTAAGCATTACAGATGAGACACTGAGCACAATCCTATGTCTACTCAAAAATAAGCCCCATTGTGTTCAATGGGTCTTACTCCCAGGAAAGTGCTTTAGGATTGCAGCCTTTGCCTCCCATGAGATGTTTAATTTCTGGAGACTATGGGATGAAAGTTGAACTTGGAAACAAGACAGCATGGACTTCTCACATACCCTGTGCATTTCCGTCTTTTATAGCAACTACTGGCTTGTAAGGGCGCAATCCAGAGTAACTACGGGGAGTCCTTGCTCCGGTGTAAGAACAATTTGCTCTGGATTGCAATATGAATTTCCCATAGGTTTTTACTAGGCGGTGCAGTAACTATGGGTACACGTAATGTCTCTTATGTGCTCCCATAGTTACTCTGGATTGTAGGGGATGTCATTCTTTTGGATTGTAAACTTAGCAGGGATATGATGTAGCAGGGATATGATGTAGCAGTCAGTGCAGGTTCAAATCAACAAGAGACAGAAAGCATAAGAGAAAGAGTGGTCCTTAATGGCAAACTGGAAATTTGGAGAATTTATTAAAGAGACAGGTAGGGAAGTTTGGAAATCTATAGCCAAGAGGCTTGGCTGGAGTAGTGGCATAACTAGAGGGGGGTTCAAAATACTAGGTATTGCAGAGAACCTCACCACAGCATGCAAGGGGTCCTACCCCTTCTCCTTTGGAGCCAGGCATTCACCTCTGTTTTGCTCCCACCACCCAAGGGAGTCCCAACTTTTAACTTCAGGGCTCTTGGACCTTTAACAGTTGTGCAGAAAAGGGAATTTCAACATGTGTAGCTTGTCCTCTCGTAGATCAAAAGCTGCATCTTTTGAAATTCCCTCTTCTTCCCAATTGTTAAAGTCCAGTAGCCCCAAAGTTGAAAGTTTGGACACCCCTGGAACTGGAATGGCTCTGATGAGGAGCCCCTGCCACACTGCTGCCTTCCACCCCTTCCACTGAGGCTCCCTACAAAACTTATTGCTTTGCACCCCCTCTAGCTATGCCATCAGGATGGAGTCCTCAGTTTGGGGAAAATTCAGACATTTTGTGGATGACTCCACTTAAAGGATCTGTTGGGATTTAAAGGGACATCAGCCATAAGCTTACCAAACAGGATTAACCTGCTCTGCTTTCACAGGTACATAATGTCTGTACTGTTTGCTCTGTTGCTTCAGTGGGGGAAATGTTACTGCTGTTTCTCTCTCATTAGAGCCAGACTGGCAAATAGTGACCGTCTCCTATTTGTACTGTAGTCCACAAGGGAGGATCTTTCAACTGATTTGACGACATGGAACTAGAAAGAGTTACTATTATGCTGAACCATTTTCACTGCCCATTTCAAGCATCCATAGGATTAGACCAAGAAACTATAGCAGGATTTTTTAAGGCTAATTTAATGCTGAACTACTCTGGAAGTTGTAGGAATCCTACAGCAGCAGGAACTCATATGTGCAGCTATACCAGGAAAGATGGTTGAGTTGGTGAAAAGGTAAGAGATTATGGGCCAGTTCCCTAAACTAAAGCAGGCCTCCGTCAATCTTGGTAGACTATGGTATCGTGCTTGGTGCTGCATGCGAAGCACAAAAGCCTGGGTTGGATTGTTATGGATGATAGGCTGTTCCCCAAGCAGCAAATCCCCCCTCTCCATGCCACTGAGTTAGTCCAATGGAAAGGCAGAGTCAATACGATTGGATGCAGCTGGCGTCGCAGAGCTGGGCTAAGGACAGGAGCTCACCCTGTCTTGTGGGGCCAACCTGGGTCTCGAACCCTGGCCTGTTGGTTAACAGGCACAGTGTCTTAGCCACTTGCGCCACCCACAGCCCATCACTAAACTAAATATCCCTAAACTACTGGTATAGTTATATGCAGTGGTGGGCTCCAGCAGGTTCACACCAACTCTATAGAACCGATTGTTAACGAGAGATAGGATATATAAAGTTTAAAAATAGCCATTTAAAAAGTGGCTGCCAGATGGGCATAGAACCGGTTGTTAATTTCTTTGAATCCCATCACTGGTTATATGGGGGAAAGCAAGGTATATGGGGAAAAGCATCCTTTGATCCTGTTTTGACTTTTCTCCAGTATCACAATATCAGGTCATCACTTTGTGGTCCACACCAAGTCCATCACATCTCTATTACAGCATTTCAAAAGAAAAATAGAAGAGGGTAATAGTCCTGGAGGTGAGAATTCAAGATGAAACTAGATATCAAAGAGTATGCAAGCTGTATTGAAGTAGCAGAGGCAGCAACATAGGTCAGGAGGATGCTGGATAGTTCAGCTAACCAGGATCTAGGAGATCAAGAATTGTTTTAGAAGATTTGTACAACCTCTTCTTTTTCAGCCAAAGGGCAGAATTTCATGGTTTTGTGTCAAAAGAGTTTCCTATACTGGTTAACTCCAAAGTGTCTGCTATGGATGGAACACTCTCTTCTAGGTCATGCTCTGAACCAAGGTGGGTCTTGCACACCTTAAGCACCAGCAGGCTTCCATCAAGTATTCTCGGACTTTCCTGTAGCCAAACACCACAACGTAAGAGCTGGCGGAGTAATAGATGGAGGACAGCATACCATAGAAAGAGCTGAGGACGCTGCTCTCAAAGTTGCTCTTAATGTATCCGGAGAGGACGGCAACCCAAACCATATCGTTGGAAATCCAGCAGACCACATAGATGGAGAGCAATGAAAGCAAGATCTTGGTAGCCTGGGCTGTGTGTTTGTTCCACCCGTTGTCGGTGACCATGGAAGCAGCTTTCACCTTCCTCCTGTGCTTCCAAAGCAGATCAATAATGAATCCATTGAGGACAATAACGAGAGTGACGAAGACAAGATCCAAGCTGACTGATGCATAGGTGGTGAACCTCATGGCAAAACTCTCTGTGGAACTCAAGCAGGTCGAGGTGGCCAGGAAAGCAATGGTTTTGTTCCTCTTGTTCATTGTTTTCTCATACAGCAGATACGGAACCTGTAAGAGAATACTGAATATCCAACAACCAACAAGGGTGGTGTTGACGTACTGCCCCTGGTGCCTGTGGATGAACTTGGACCACCGGTGGTTGGGTCTCCGAATCTTGATAAGGTGAAGGAAGCTCAGGTTCACCACAGACCAGATGCTGATCAACCTCAACGCGTGGTATGTGTAGAGGAGAATCCTACAACCCATTTCACCAAAGATCTTCGTGTTTCTGAAGGCCAGGAGCCCAGGAATGGCTTTGTAGCAACAGAGTAAAAAGTTCACCAGAGCCATGTTGACGATGATGCGGTCCAAAGGCTGAAGCGCCTTGTGCCGGATTGCATTGCTGCAGAAGGCAAAGAGGACGGTGAGGTTGCCGATCATGCCAATAAAGGCTGACATGAAGATGAGGATGGACGTGATGAATATGAGATTGTACACCATGCTGACGCTGTGTCTTTTGCATTCATCCCCCGGGTGGATCCGTGGATGTGATCCGAATGGAGTGACGCCTTTCCTCTGGATTCTGGTGATATCAGCCGCTCACACACATTTTGCTTCCTTCTCTGCAAGCAATGCAAACCCTTTATTTTGTAGGACGAATATTCCATCCATCAAGGTGATGCACAAGCTCTCCTCGCCTTCGCTGTTGCTCACACACCCGTTGAGTTACTCAGTGGCTACTCTGCTGTTTGTCTAAGCATCCTTATCTTTTTCTGCTGAAAAGGGTCAGGTGTAAAGCACATTAGCCAATGACTGATATCAAATCTGCTAAGAAGACAGATAGAAGGTAGGGGGAGGATTACCAGGATTACCAGCTCCTGTACGGACACAGGAGCTGATCAACATTTTTAAATGCGCCAAGTACTGGATGCAAACCTTTCCTAATTTATTTTTCTTGAAATTTAGTATGATACATTTTTTAAAAATAGCAATAGTTTTTTTAATTACTGCCATTTATTCCCTCGTGTTTTTATGCTTGGAACTACTTCTAAGTAGATGGGCTGCAGCTCAGCAGAACAGCGTATACTTTGCACAAAGGAGGTCCAGGCAGGATCGATCCCTGACAGAGCAGAGCAAAAATCCTTCCTGAGACCGCGGAGAGCTGTTGCTAATCACTGTTGACAAGATTACAGTACAGATGTCCCTTGTTATCCACTAGGGTTCTGTTCTGGATCCTCCCATGGAAAAAAAATCTGTGGATTTACAAAATAAATGGAAAAATAGATTTAAAGATCAATTTCCAGGTTTCTTGGTCCTCCCTTGTGTCTAGTGGAGAAAAGGTAGTGCCTCGGTATCTGCAAGTGTTTGATTCTGGGGCTGAAGAATGAATTATTGAATGATGTAGGGCTGAAGAATGAATGATTCTGACTACAACAGTAGAAAAGCAGTTTTTTAAAAACTGGTTTGCAGTGGCCATTCATATTGAGCCAAATCTGTGTATTAAAAAATCTGTAGGTTGGACCTGTAAGGCTCAGATTAGCAGTTCCATCAATCACTGGTCCAGTTTTGGAGAAAGTCAACACTGGGTAGAAAGCAAAATGTAGGCAAGATGGGAAAATTTGGGGGTATTTGTTCTGGCAGCAAAGACAGAAGGATGAGGTTTTCCATTGCAAGTGGCTCTCTGCAATCCTAAAGACACTTTCCTGGGAGTAAGACACATTGAACACAATGGGGCTTACTTTTGAGGAGACATGGCTAGGATTGTGCTTTAAACCAAGATTTCTATGCTCCACTCATTTCCCAGCAACCAAAAATAGAGATACTGCAGGGTTTCCTAAGAGATCCCAAACACATCCCCCCCTCAATTCTGGATTCAGGTGCCATTTTTTAAACAGCATCTGGAACGAGACAAAGAACTGCAATGTTGAATATCTGAAAGAAAAAAAATATTTATTTCATTTACCATTTTTTAATCATCACTTTCAAAATGATAAAAATATTTCATGTGCTCTTTACTCACTGATGTGGCTTTTCCCCCACATGATTACAAAGCAACAGAGTCAGCTGGATCAGCTCCGGGTATTTTTCAGGCAATGCCTGAAGTCCAAGCAAGATGCAGCTTTGATATTCTATGGCTGGCTGAAATGAATGAGCTACTCCTTATAGCAAGGAGAGTGTCGGATTTGGAGCGTTCATAGAATCCCACATATCATTTGGATTTACATTTCCTTCTATTATGCTTTTTGGGGCCAGAAGGAGAACCCAAAACTTTGCCTTAGAAAATATTGTTGTGATATTACAGTACAGGGCCAGCCTTGTTAAGCACTGATTTTTTTTATACATGGATTTGACTCAACATGAACGGCCACTGCAAATCACAGTTTTTAAAAACTGCTTTTCTACTGTTGTAGAGATGCAGTCGTGCAAGCAATCAGACCATTCTTCAGTCCCAGAATCAAACCCCTGCAGATAATGAGGCACTACTTTATTCCATTAGGTGCAATCAAGGAGCAAGAAACTGGGAAGTGGGTCTTTTAACCTATTTTTCCATTGTTTTCTTCATACACTGATTTTTTAATCCATGGGAGGTAATAGGAAATATAGTGTTTAAATTAGTCACATGAAAGCAAATATATGTTTGTTTTTTTAGCTTTTGTCATGTCCTACTTTTTTCTTATCCTACATTTCAGGGGGGCCTGTCCTTTTTTCAGGTTACGACATATGGTCACCTGTCTGCTGTCCAACTTCTGTGGGTTGGGGATCTGGAGATCTGTGTATATGACCAGTCAAAGGGGCAGTAGAACCTCTGATTCCACCCCAGTAGAACCCCCCAGTTTCTTCATGGGTGAGGTCAGAAATGTGGCTCTGGCCAGCCAGACTTTTGGAGCTGTGCACAAATTTATTGGGTTCTTCAATATGAAAATCTATGCAGCTGCCACAGGGATGCACATTAAATGCCCAGGCAATTTAGAACTAAGCAGCTCTTTTCCTCCTGGAGGAATGAGAAGAGCGAGCTTGGCGTTCCTGTAATGGGAGCCCAGCCTGTTGTATAAGGAACGCACTTTGACTTGGCTGTGGCTTGGGAGCATTTAATTCTTCCATTTCTTAACAGCAGAGGATGAAGGCTTTTCAGAACGATGACCGCTCGGCTTTGAACTGTGTGAGTGATGCTTACTGAAGACTGTACAGCCGCACCTGGTGGCATCTTCACTCCAAGGAACTGTGGTCAGCAATTTCTATGGGCCAGACCTGTGCAGAGAACAGCCTCATCTGCATGTCATTCACTCTCCGTGCCGTAAAAAGAGTCGCTTCCAGATCATTTTTCCTGGTCAGTTGGCGACCCAGTTGCATCTGGGAGTAGGAAAAAAAGGATCAAGGCGTGTGTGTGTGAGAGAGAGTGTGTGTGAGAGTGATCTTGTGTGTGTGTGAGAGTGATCTTCTGTGACTTGCAGGCAAGCTCCCTGTGTGGATTTACTGACCAGAACCCACCCTACAGTGCATTGGGGGGGGGGGGGGCACCAGCTTCTCAAGTGCCTTTCTGAATAACCTAAGGTTATTATGATCTCCAAACAGCGCATTAATGCTGGCCTTTCCCACTGGAAACAACACCACTTAAATCTGACATTTTGTGATGTGTCAGCGCAGCAATAGACTTTCTCCCCATTACTGTCAAACACCAGCTCGGGGAGAGAAGGAGAGACTGGACCAATGCTGGACAGACGGGGAATCGGCTCTGCGTGGTGCCCTTTATGAGGGCTTTGCCAGCTCAGTGAGGAGCTGATGACAAGGAAAATGTCATCTTTGGACCTAATTGCCTCTGACAGATTGGCACAGTGGAATTGGAAATGTGCTATTAGCAGTGCCCTGGTTGGAGCATGAAGCTTTCTGCAGAAAGATGCCTTCCACTGGCCTGGAGGAAAATGCAGCCTTGCAGGGGTAGTTGACACTGCAACAATCCATGCTTGGGGTTTCCCCAAAAATCTCAAAACAATTTTTTTCCTGGTTTGTGCATTTTGCTCTCCTTCTCTTCACTGCATCCAAACCCACCACTTTTCAAAAGGGAGTTTAATCATGATGCTGATGCCTGGAGCACCCATGTGCAGAATACCAACCAGACAAGGGCTGCAACTAAACAGGGTGGTGTGAGAGTTGTAATAAAAAGTCTTGTGTGGCTGGGTTTTCTTTGCCAAGGGAGTACTATTTTGTGTGCGGAGAGAGGAATAGGGTTGCCATAATCCTCATCCACAAAATCGGGACAGGACCCTCTAGCCCGTTCGCCAGTATGTGAACGCAATCCCCAATAATCAGGATTGTCCCTGTTTTGGGGACACATGGCAATCCTATGCTGGCCTAAGTAGGTTAAGAGTGAGAAAGCGAGTGAGCTTGTGTGTGTGTGTGTATGAGAGAGAGAGAGAGAGAGAGAGAGAGAGAGAGAGTTAATTTTTGCAAGGAATGCCAACACATTGTCAAAAGAGGGTAGCTTTTTAAAGCTGCTGAAAATATAATTTCAGTGAAATCCCAAGAGTCGTTTTGCTCAGCCTTAGGCATGAAAATTACCCTTCATAGCTCCTTATTCTAAAAAGGATTGATTTTATGGCTGTTCCCTTCCAAGTTCACGCAATAATGAGGACCTGCAATCGCCTGCATTGCTAGCATGTACCACAAGAGACGGACACTCCCCATACTCTCCTGGCCTTGCATTTTGAAACGCTTGAACTCCGCAAGAGTCTTCTAAGGTAATGAGGCAGAGCGTATCCCGGAAATCAGGGATGACAGATTCAGGGTGCCTTTGACCTACAGCTAAAATATTTATTATACCAGTTCTATTTCTCTGCTAGTTTTCCAAGTGGTGAGTGTTTTAAAAACAACACACAGATGTAGTAGCTGTTCAAAGCAGATCAACACGCAAAGCCCCGTATTTAACATTTCCTTGTAAGCTGAACCAAATGGGAACTCAAATAAAATTTCAGAAAGAAAAATATTCCAGCAGACTCCAGAGATGCTCAGGCATGGATGTGGCTTTTGAGATCTTCGTTCTGATCCATCAATTGATGCGCAGCCTTCTTGAGTAGGTTGGCACAGCATATGATTCACCAAAGTGAACTGCGAGCCACATAGGATCAGGCCAAAGGGGGCCATATAGTTCAGCTTCCTGTATCTCAGAGCAGCCCATCAGATATATAAGCACACCCATCATGGCTTGTGATGGTCCATCAGAAATGTGTCCAATCCTTTTTTAAAGGCATCGAGGTCAGGTGCCAAATTATGATTGATTCAATACAGCACAGAGTGCTGATATGCAAGGGTGTGATGCTCGTTCACCTCCTCATGGTACACCCCACCGTGCCCCAAGATCCAGTTTGCCAGAAGTTGGGGGTGGGCCCGGGGTCAGGGGCGGGGCTGAGGTCAGGGGCGGGGTGAGGGAGGGGCAAGGGGCGGGCCCCCACCGCGCCGCACTGCGCATGCGCCAGGTTTGGCACATGCGCAGTACGTCTCCCCTCGGAGGCTCAGTGTGCCTGCGTCCAGCTGGATGCAGGCGCACTGAGCCTCCGAAGCCTCTGAGGGGCGGCTCAGTGCGCCTGTGTCCAGCTGGACGCAGGCGCGTCTCCTGAAGCATGCTTCAGGCGACACAGTGCGCTAGCATCCAGTTGGACGCTAGCGCACTGTGTCTCTTGAAGCCCCGCTTCAGGAGATGTGGCGACCGCTGGCGAACCAGTCCCCGCGGCTCTTTCCAGCCGCGGCTCTGGCCGGTTCGCCAGCGGTCGCCACATGGGAAGATCTGGTTCAGGCGAGTAGGCCCGAACCGGCATCTGCCCTCCACTGCCCGCATAGCATGAAAGTGTGAGCCAAATGACTAGCAACAATTAGCGGCCAGACTATATTGAAGAATTGGCAACAGTTGGCAGCCAGACATCAATGTGGAATTCCTGGCCCTCAAAATATACGACAATGGAACATTAACACCTGGTTTACCATGTCCATGTATTTGTCATACATTAAATAAATAACTGATATGCAAAGTTTTTTTGGCCAATTAAGCTAAAAAATAAGAGTAATGCATGCAGAAAGGATTGATTCAGAGTATTTGTATGTGCTGATGCCTCTCTAGGAAAGGAAGGAGCATCTGGATCAGACCCCAAAGATCTTGCCAGCTGCATTGGCAGTCCAGTAGAGATGTCAGCTCAATGTGCAGCTAAGCTTGGCAAAGTGCATGAGATGTTCGGCTGAAGTTAAATGGGAGGGGGGAAAGCAGAAGGAAGGAGTGGGTGTTCTGAGACTGACAGGCAGGACCCTCGCCTCAAAGGATGCTCCCAGGCTTACTTTTGCAAAGGCAGCCTCTGAGTGGGGTATGTTTTGAAACTTAAGCTTTCCTGGAACCGCCTTCCTGTATTAGACCAAAGGACAGTCATTTGTAAATTATTTTGTGAAATTTGCACACGAAAATCTTCTTTATCTGTGTCAGAAAAATGGGGCCCAGGATGGTGCAGTGATTAGTAACCTTCAAGTGTATTATACCTGCTGGTTGCTAGTTCATTCTATAGGTGGCACAAGCGGTTAAGACGCTGTGCCTGTTAACCAGCAGGCCAAGGTTCGAGACCCGGGTCGGCCCCGCAAGACAGGGTAAGCTCCTGTCCTTAGCCCAGCTCTGCGACGCCAGCTGGATCCAATCGTATTGGCTCTGCCTTTCCATTGGACTAATTCAGTGGCGTGGAGAGGGGGGATTTGCTGCTTGGGTAACAGCCTATCCTCCATAACAATCCAACCCAGGCTTTCATGCTTCGCATGCAGCGTATGCAACGCTGAGCATGATACCGTAGTCTTTCAAGACTGACGGAGGCCTGATCTATAGGAGTTGTAAAGTCTGTGAAGAGAATTAAGCTAGCTCAGGGTGTTCCTCTTAAGAATGTGCCCCCTGATCTGCCTTATCTGTGTTGTCTAAATAATATATGCTAAAGCAAGTGTCCTCAACCTTTGGAGGTCCATGACCCAACGGGGTTGTGCGAGCAGAGTTTGTGAACTGTGCATGCACAGTCCTGCACCCAGGCTGCACCTCCTCAGTTTGCTCCTGCCTGGAATGATCTGAGCATGCGCAACTTGTGCACCAGGCACTGCATGCCCAGATTGTACCTCCTTGGAGCAATCTGGGAGCCCAGCCTGTGCCTCAATTTGCTCCCCCTTGGAGTGATCTGGCCAGGGCTACAGCCTCTGGTCCTGCAGGGACTGGCAGTGGGCCATGGACCAGGGGTTGAGGACCCTATGTCGAAGTTAAAATATCAGGATCACATCACCATCCATCATCCGTTACCATTATGTGCCCCAGTCTTCTGTTTCCAACAGTGGTCAGGCAGGTCCTCAAGACAGCTCACAAGGAGAGCATTTTGCATCACCAGTGGTGTACTTAGAGGGGGTGCAAAGCATGTTTTTTGCAGTCAGCTTCACTGCTGCATGCAAACTGTTTGCATGCTGTAATGAGACTCCCTGCAAAACATAGTGCTTTGCACCCCCTCTAGCTACGCCACTGAGCTGCTTGCTCCCCTTTGTAGCCAGCAGTGGAATTTCCGTTTCCCCTTCTAAGTCTGCATACAAAGAACAGCCATCAGCACTTATTTTTCTGGGTTTGGCCTCTAGTGACTGTGGGATTTGCTTCTTATGCAAGCGAGCCGTAATTCATAATGAATGAGGCATTCTCAGCCACAACCCCTGGAGTCTGCGATCCCTCTCCCCTTTCTACCCAGGGCCTTCTCTTGCCCTAGTTGTCGATTTTGGAGGTACCTTTTGTGTTCCCCTTCCCAGGGTTGGTGTTGCCTATGAAATAAATGTTACATGCACAATGTGCACACCTTTGATAAGATGTGCTGCGAAACCCGTAAGTGCTTTTTGGATGAAAACACTTGCAATGTTTTTATTTTTATTTTTAATTTTTTTTTGCTGAAAACAGGAAATGCCTTTCTTAGGCTAGAGGGGGTTCTGATTTTTAAATGCAGTTCTGGTTGTTTTCAGGTTGCTCTTGACACCCCATCAGCATGGTACCCAAGTAAGGTTGCCATATGTCCTGAAAAACAGGGACAATCCTGATTTTGGGGGATTGTGTTCACATACTAGCAAATGGGACAGAGGGTCCTGTCCTGATTTTGTGGACAACAATTATGGCAACCCTATACCCAAGGCAATGTACCTTCCTGCCCAACCCATGCAACATCACTGGTATATATTAGTTGTCATGATGAGGAGCCTTTGATAGATTTCTGCATTCTTTTGCATTTTAGATTGTGAGTCCTTTTGGGACAGGGACCCGTTAGCCACTATTTTTTTCATTTTCTTTGTAAACTGCTTTGTGAACTTTTCAGATGAAAAGTGGTATATAAGACAGATAGACGAGACAGATAGATAGATAGACAAGATAGATAGATAGACAAGACAGAAAGAAAGAAAGAAAGAACGAACGAACGAAAGAAAGAAAGAAAGAAAGAAAGAAAGACGAGACAGATAGATAGACAAGATAGATAGATAGACAAGACAGAAAGAATGAACGAACGAACGAACGAACGAACGAAAGAAAGAAAGAAAGAAAGAAAGAAAGAAAGAAAGAAAGAAAGAAAGAAAGAAAGAAAGAAAGAAGCAGTGAGGCTCCCTCCAATACTTGACTGCTCCACCTCCTCTAGCTGTGTCACTGTTCCAAACAGATTTCAAAATGAGAAGTGTTTCGGTCAAGACCCAGGTTGATTAAATAAGTACCCCAGGAGCACTGCAAATGTTGTTTACAATGCTTCCTCTGATGATGGGAAGAACTCAGCTGTGATAATTATGATGTTTAGGAAGTGTGAAATTAGATTGTTATATTAAGACATGAAATGGTGCATCTTACTTTGCAGGGCTGGCAGCGACCTAGCGAGAGGGAACAGATAAATGGGATTCAGAAGTTCAAGACCAAAAAAGTGCTCATTCAGTCCTGGCCATTCATTTCTTCATTTTCTTTGTAAACTGCTTTGTGTACTTTTAGTTGAAAAGCGGTATATACATACTTTAGATCAGTAGTCCTCAACGTTTTGAGGACCATCACCCACAACCACAAAAATTTCCCACTGCCCTGAGGGGGGGATGTGCATGTGCAGTTCTGTTTATAAATGTGCAAGCACATCAACACCGCTGGGCCATACCTGTGCCATTTACCCAGGCTGTGAGGCAAGCTGGGCAGGCACAACCCAGCTTGCCTTGAAGCCAGGGTGAAATTGAAGCCCTACCAGCTGGGCTATGCCTATGAACTGTTCAGGTGCAGCCTAGCTGGGTTGCTTATATGCAGTCCATCCCAGCTGTGAGGGGACTGGGTGCGCATGCCCAGTTGGGGCTGGACCAAAGATGAGCACCCTTAGAGCTCCTGCCTCCAGTCTGGGGACCAGTACCAGCACGGCTTGGTGGCCAAGGCACTGTGGACTGGCACTGGGCCGCAGACCAGGGGTTGAGGACCCCTGCCGACAGACAGACAGGATGGATGGATAGGTGGATAAATAGGCAGATGATTGGTTTTTTGGCAAGATACAGTACAATCCAGATGACAAGAGAGTTGCATCAAGTTCTAGGCTCAGGACTTACACAGATCCTATGGCGCCGGTAGTATTTATTACCCCCTTTGGCTATGTTACTGAGATGTGGGGGACAGCAATAACTAAGGAAATAGGGAAATTACCTAGGGGGGAATGGGGAATGGAGGGGAAATAAAGACTTCAAGGTGCACGGGGCTAAATAAAGGGAACAGGTGGCTATAAGACAAGGAAGGCACATGTCTGACAGTGGTGCAAAGACCCAGCTGTGGCAGGGAGTTTGCTTCTGGCCATATCACACTCTTGGCCAGTTTCTCTAATATAGGATTTGCTTTTTATTCCCTTGCAGATACAGGCAGCAGAAACGTACGTGCAGAGGTCACATCAATTAAGTGATTTATACTTCGGTTTTCTGGAGGAAGAACTCATACTTGAGCACGTGTCACCAATTCACACTTGTGTCACCGATAAACACATGTGCACAAACTTACACATTTAAGAGAGTGTTTTACATACACATTTTTATAAACTTACACATTTAAGAGACACTACATCCTGTGGCAGGGAGTTCCACAGACCAATTACACGAATATTAGATCACCGCATATAAGGTCACCAAATATATTCAAGGTAAAGGACTTCTGGGATGCTTGCTTGGGTGGGTGGGTCTCAGTGTGTGGACAGAGGAGTATGTATCGATAGAGAGCTCGCTGCCAATGGCAATGACAAGATAAAGCAGATTTCCTGGCCAACTCAATTTGCCCAGACAGAGAGACTCATCCCATCTGAGTGCCTGTTTATTCAGTGGGTGCTGCAATCCATGTTTATACATTTGCCAGGCACAGTTTTAAAAAAGCAGGCCTCCGTCAGTCTTGGAATACTATGGTATTGTGCTCGGCGCTGCATACGCTGCATGCGAAGCACGACAGCCTGGGTTGGATTGTTATGGAGGAGAGGCTGTTCCCCAAGCAGCAAATCCCCCCTCTCCACGCCACTGAATTAGTCCAATGGAAAGGCAGAGCCAATACGATTGGATCCAGCCGGCGTCGCAGAGCTGGGGCTAAGGACAGGAGCTCACCCTGTCTTGTGGGGCCGACCCGGGTCTCGAACCCTGGCCTGCTGGTTAACAGGCACAGCGTCTTAGCCACTTGCGCCACCCACAGGCAATTACTGCATGAGAAAAAGCCAAATGCAATGGACATGGTAGAGCTGGGTTGACCTGGCATTCACGAATCACAATCACCTTTCCAGAAATAATCTAGCTCAGGATTGTCAGAGTTGGTGACACTCCAGGGTTTCAGATAGGAATTTTATTCCAGGGTTTCAAATAGGAATTGTGCCTCCCCAAGGAGATGCTGCCAGAGATTGAACCCAAGACCTTCACTATGCAAAGATCCACTTTTGATCCACTACACCATGGCCTAACCCAAGAATAATGTATAACGCTTGTACTGCAGTGAATTCATTATCTTTTTTCAAGTAGGCCACTAACTTCCATATTGTTTTCTATGGTCTTCACCATTTGTGGTTTCACTTCTGGCTTTTGGGACTGGTTTAGGTATGATGGCTCTATTTTTTAATGCAATTGCCTCCTTCTTTCTTCCAGCATCTGTCCTGAAAAACAGGGTCAATCCCGATTTTGGGGGATTGTGTTCACATACTGGCAAATGGGACAAATTTTGTCCTGGTTTTGTGTAAGAGAATTATGGCAACCCTATTCCAGCAGTATCTGATGATGTTGCAGAATCATCATGTGCCTCCCTAGACACCAATCATAACAATGACAGCTTGTATAATGATGTGCATATTTTCATACACACCACACGCGTGCACGAGTGCACACAAGAAAGATACGATGCTCAATAATCCAGTCTTGTTAACTTGTGTCTGTAGGAGATGTAAGACACTTGTATCTATCTGTAGGATACAAGAAAGGTATTCAACCTATTGAGTGTGGGTGGGGGACAGATGAGCATAACCCAAAAAGAGGACGGAGCCCTAAAATGTAGACACCGAAGAAAAAAGTCGGACACGATGAAAGCTAAAAATATTCATATAGGCTGCAATCCTAAAGACACTTTCCTGGAAGTAAGACCCATTGAACACAATGAGGCTTAGTTTTGAGTAGACATGGTTATGATTGTGCTCGTATATAGGTTTCATTTGGTTAATATAAACACTAATTACTTAAAACTATTATATATAATTTATTAATTATAAGGCGGCCACATGCTACCTGCTCACAAGGAAAGGGACAAGAAATATTTTTTCCAGGACACAATGCTAAAAAAGAGGACATGTCCTGGAAAAATGGGATATATGATTGATCCATCATGGTTTTTTTTTCTATCTCTGGTTTACAGAGTACATAAACCAATGCTTGAGCTTCTTTCCACTTCCACTTATGAACCGGAGCTTTGAAGATTATCTCATAACATAAGGGACATAATTTAACTTGGCAAATTTTCTTTTGCGCCTCCAATCCGCTCCCTAAATTAGCCTTGTGTGCCAATAACGAGGCAAAAATAGACCTTGTGCCGACAAGGAAAAGTGTTTCATAGAAAAGAAAGAGCAGGCACCTCCTGTCCTGACAATTCCTCCTACCTGTTCTGTCGGAGACGTCGCCTTTGGTTTCTCATCGCAAGGTGTTCTGCTCTGCCACCTCCTCCACAGCCCAGCCTGTGCCTTCCTGCATTACTGTGTTGGCAAACACCACTCCATCGCTTCTTCCTCTTCTTCTCTAATGGATGGTCACAGTAGCATAGCTAGAGGGGGTGCAAAGCACTAAGTTTTGCAGGTGCCTGAACATGCCATGAAAGCAGCCCTTCCCACTCCCATTTGGAGCCATTCTGAGTCATGGGAGCAATATGGTTTTGCTCCCACCACCCAGTATGGCACCAAAAAGAAGGAGGGGCCACTTGCATGGCATGTTCAGGTGGCTGCAAAACTTAGTGCTTTGCATCCCTTCTAGCTATTCCCCTTTAGTTCTTTAGTGGATCCTTACATTACAGAAGGAATACGCTCCTCAATTTTCATGCTTCAAGGTCCTGGGGTTGGGGCTGGGCACTGATCAGTCAGAAATTCTTCTATGTAAAGTATAGGGATGAAAACGTGTTGCACTTATTTTCACCCCCTTCTGGTTGGAATTTCCAAAAACTGGTTCTTAGTGGGTGGAAGGAACACCTTCCCCAAATTTCACACTTCTAGGTCCAGTGGTTTTGACTGGGCATTGATGAATCGGTCTGTGAGATACCCCCAAATCCAGAGTAACTACAGGAGCACAAAAGAGACTTTATGTGCACCTGTAGTTACTGCACCACCTAATGAAAACCTATGGGAAATTCATATTGGAGTCCAGAGTAAGTTGTTCTTACACCTGAGTAGGGACTCCCCATAGTTACTCTGGATTTTGCCCTTAGTCAGTCAGTGACTCTTCAATTTTTATATAAACTCTACCAACCTGTGTTGTCATCAAAATCCATTCCTAAAGTTGATCCTGTAAGAATGTTATTTTCTGAAGTTTTATCCTGCTTTTCTCTTACTTTCATTGAAAGTAGTTTATTTGAAACCATAAAAATATATCATTAAAGTTTCCAAAAAACTTTTAAAACTTGCAATAAGATACCAAAACCAACAACAGCCGCCTTTTAAAAGGGGAGAAAGGGAACTGATGGCCACAGATCACAATGTCTTGTACATGGGACAAAATGTTCCCATTTTGTAAGCAGACAACCCACCCGACAAGCAAAGGAAGCCAAATCCAGACTTTCCTTCTGCTGCACCTTTGCCAATCCCTGCCTTCCAGATGCAGAATGAAGGACAGAAGGAAGGATCTTACAAGGCAATCTGTCGAATCCATTCTTCTGGGAGGTGTGATGGGGACGAACCAAATCCTGTTACGTTTCTGGTGAACTGCTTAGAGCTGAGAGGTGTCAAAGCACAGGCAGTTTGAGCCTTGAAAAGTAGCGGATCAGACAGGCAATAAAAAGAGAGGTGGATCGCTTGGATGGGAGCTTCACCTTGCTGGGAAGTAAATTCAGGTAATGGTGATATGGAATGAAGGAATAGTTCAATGCACATCCACCTGTTTGGCAAAGCAACTGAGAGAGCAATCCTAAGCATGTCTACTCAGAGGTAAGTCCCATTGTGCTCAAAATACTGTATTCATCTCTAACGCTCACCCTTTCCAGTCAAATTTAGTCTCCAAAATCAAGGTGTGCATTAGATTCGATGGTTAATTAGATTCAAGTAAATGCAGTGTTTTGATTATAAGTATAGGGAGGGCATTAGATTTGATGGTGCATTATATTCAAGTAAATAAGGTACTTACTCCCAGCAAAGTATGGACTGCAGCCTCAGTGTCCATTAATTCAGCTCTCTAACCAGTTACTGATGCCTGGACACACTATTCTGACCATAAGACTTACCCCTGCTTACTGGTCAAGGGACACTCTTTCAAGTGGGTGCTCCTCTTTTATTCACCAGGGGGAGAGTAACTGGCCCTCCACACCCCAGCAATGTCTGTTCTAGTGGCTTCTGCTGGTGTTCTTTTTGCACTTTAGATTGTGAGCCCTTTTGGGACAGGGACCCATTAGCTATTAATTAGCTATTAATTTTTTTATTTTCTTGTAAACCGCTTTGTGAACTTTTCAGTTGAAAAGCGGTATATAAATGATGTAGATGTAGATAAGTAATCTGGATGATGCTTGGAGATGAACAGAGCAATTCTGTGCATGCTTATTCAAAAGTTGGACCCATTAGGTGCAGTTGGCTCTTGTTAGTATGCAAAGGGTTTGCAGCTGCTTCCAGTGAACATTATAGCATCCTTCTCATGTCCCACCATTTTCCTATCAGGATTAAATCCAGCCTGGATGAGAATAGCTTCACTCAGATGCAGCACCTTTAGCAGCAAATGGTTAGAAAATTAGAAAATTTCTGGTTAGAAAACGCTGTCCTGTGGCCACCTTAAACTCCCTTTTAGGAGGAAAGGTGAGATATACATTGATCGAATGAACGAACAATAAACAAATAAATACAGGGAACAAAGCAAGGTTGTTAATACAGGAATCATAACCCAAGCTCAGTCAGGAGACAAATCCAAACCAAATTTATCCCGCCTCTATCCACCTCCTAGGACCTTGGGGCACTAGTGAGCATGCACGGAGGCCACGCCTAACTATAATTTTACATGATGGTAGTATAAATAAATGGTCAGGAGCCTGAATTCTATAACCTCCCATGTAGTGGGTGACTGCAGAAGTGCAAAATAGATGCAAGCCTGGACCAAAATCCTGTCTATGCCTAGACTTCACACAGGCAGGTCTCTGATGGATTCCTGTCTCTGCCTCTTGATGTAAAGTAATTGGGTGTCCCAGGGATTCATTGGCCCTTTTTGACCATGTTTCCTGCAGACTTCTCATTATGAACATTTAAAGACAACAATTGCTTTTTAATGCAGACCAGAAGGCTCTGGATACTTTCAAACAGGAAGGTTTTCATCGTTTCCTCCTATCAGATTAACCTTTTGAGCTGCCATCGGATACCTGCTGGAGCGATCCTGCTAAAGGGCACTCCTGGATCTATTGCCCTGGACCATCACAAATCAGATCCGGTGATGCTGGGCAATGACATCGTCTACGTCCTGAGCGGAGCGTTGGAGTAGAAAACGCTCCACGGAAAGATGCATTTTCAGTCATCTGGAGAGAAAGACAATAACAAAAAGGGATTTCCTGCTCTTTACATGACTGTGACTGCTCTGCAATAAGAGGCTGATCAAGCAAGTTGAATTATTCTCCAGTTGGCATGACATCTCAAATATCTCTCCGGTGGACGATGGAAGAAAAGGAAACAATAGTTCCAGTACGCAAAAAAGGTCCATTAAATCTTCCACAGATCTGATGCATCACTTTAATGACACCAAAGTCAGTGGATTTGTGTTCACTGGCAGACTTGACGGCCTATTAGTGTGTCACACTGAGAAACATTAAACAAAAGTGGAAGAAAACCAGAGTGCAGAAAGTTACACTCCATTTTGCTCCCTCTGCCCAGAATGCCTCTGAAGTGGATGGGCCCCTTGCACACCATAGTGAGGCTCCCTCCAAGCCTGACTCCTCTACCCCTTTAGCTATGCCACCACCCATCCACCTAGAAGTGGCATCACAATATGATGTGACATGACGGCATCACTGCCATGGGCAGCAGAGCTTCTAGTTATTCCTCTGGTACGGACAGAGAAGGGTGATCGTATGACATGTTTTTCCAGGACATGTTTTGGAATTTAGCCTGGAAAAAAATCTTCAACGTCCTCCTTTTCATTGTAAGCAGGCAGCATGTTTCCTTCTTGAAATTAATAAATTACATGTAATAAATTAAATATAATGGTTTTATAGTGTTTAAATTAAGCACATGGAAGGAACATAGATGAGTGTTTTAGCTTTTATTTTGTAGTGTCCTTCATTTTTCTTGCATGTCCTACATTTTCGGAGGGCCTTGTCCTCTTTTTTGGTTATAGCATATGGTCACCCTGAGACAATCATTCCATACTTTCAAGGAGGATAAAAGATACTGACTCCAAAGCCTTGATTTTCAACCTTTTCCATCTCATGGCGCACTGACAAGGTGCTAAAATTATCACAGTGCACCATCAGTTTTTGGGCAAACCATACCATACTGCTTGTGAGGAGCTCACACCCCCACTGGCCCTACTAATTGACCACCCCCCCAAAAATTTCTGCAATGTATTTGCAGCACACCAATGTGCTACAACCCATTGGTTGTAATTTGCTTTACAGTGGCTCAGGTTGTTGGAAGTCTGTTTGATCTGTCCTTTTAAAATTCCCGTATTCTCAAATTTGAAAAATTTCTTCCCAGTCTTGGTCCTACTCGGAGGACAGACTGTGCTCAGTTCTTTGCACTTTCAAGCTTTGGATGTTACTTGTGATTGACAGAGAATAATGGAATTCTATAAATATGAAAGTGCAACGAGCAAGAAAAATAAGCGCACCTCTTGAAGACAGGCGGATTGCCGGTTATAGAAGCTGTCATTTAGCAAATGGGTGAAAAGGAAGCATTCACAATGGAGACATTATTTAAAACAGGAAGGAAGGAAGGAAGCCTTCATTTACCTTTAGAGGAGGTAGATGAAATCTGTTGACACGCGGACCTATTTTCAGAACTGATGCAGGACTCAGTAGCAAAATTCTAAGCTTTGCATGATGAGTTTCAAGAGAAGCAAGAGTTCAAAAGACTGCCAAAATGTCGGATGCAACTAACGTGTTGTCTTGTGGGTTCCTGGAGGCATCTGGTGGGTCACTATGAGATACAAGAAGACAGAGAAGATGGGTCTTTGGCCTAACCCAGCACAGGGTGACCATACATGTCCTTGTGACCAGGACATGTTCTCATTTTTAACCATTGTGTCCTGGAAAAAGTCTTCATTGTCCTCCTTTTTCCTGTGGCAGCATGTAGCATTTTCCAGGCAGCATGTAGCATTTCTGTAATTAATAAATTGCATATCATAGTTTTAAATTTAATAATAAGTAATCAGTGTTTTAATTAACACATTAATGCAATATATATGTGTATTTTTACCTTTTATACATTTTTCTTGGGTTTTCTACCTTTTATACATTTTCCTTTTATACATTTTTTTTCTTGTTGTGGGCTGTGGGTGGCGCAAGCGGTTAAGACGCTGTGCCTGTTAACCAGCAGGCCAGGGTTCGAGACCCGGGTCGGCCCCACAAGACAGGGTGAGCTCCTGTCCTTAGCCTGGCTCTGCGACGCCAGCTGGATCCAATCGTATGGGCTCTCCCTTTCCATTGGACTAATTCAGTGGCATGGAGAGGGGGGATTTGCTGCTTGGGTAACAGCCTATCCTCCATAACAATCCAACCCAGGCTTTCGTGCTTCGCATGCAGCGTATGCAGCCCTGAGCACGTTACCATAGACTTTCAAGACTGACAGAGGCCTGCTTTTGGGTATCCTACATTTGGAGGGGGACCTTGTCCTCTTTTGAGGTTATGACATATGGACACCTTGGATCCTGCAGGGTTCTTCTGTGGTCCTTATGTCTTGAGTGGAGCTACCTATTCATTTTAGGACTATCTCGGATGGCAGTTACAAGGACAGAATGGGGGACCATATTAGAGTGTTACAGGTTACGAAGTGGGCCAATTTAGGACAGTTGCCCCATTGTGCTTAATGACGAGTCCCAGGAAGCAGGTCTTTGGCAAGAACACAGAAGCCTTTGATCTGCACCTTGCCAATTCCCGTCTCCTTGATAAATGTGGAGCCACTGTCCCTTTCCACAGTCTTGATCCCATAGTTCGACATTGCCATTTTGAATTTTAAGTAAACATGAATGACTTTAAATGATCCTGGGCTCAAACACATCATGGGTAGATTTTTCTAGTTACTTTTTCTACCAGCATGAGCAAACAGGGGTTAGGCACTGGGGAACTTTTTGCACAGAAAATGAGGACAATGTACCTTGCTTCAGCCAACAGGATACTCTGGCAATGGAATCCCTATAGGCAATGAATAGATACCCTGATGGTGCAGGACAAGGGTTGGAAGGAAGCTGGAACCAGAAAAAAGTGAAAAAGTGAAAAAAGTGAAAAAGATCTCACCAGTGCAATTTTTTGGGGTGTGTGTGGCCTCCTATGTCATCGTTCTGATCAAAGAACCATGTTGCACATTTAATATGATATGTAGTTTGGTTTGAGCTACAGCACTTTCTCATCATTTCTCATTTTCCCCCTTGTGCTGGGACACACAGTATCTGGAGAGACGGCTTTCCAGATGTTCCAAAACTCTCCCATAAAAGCGTCTGCTGTGTTGTGCACTATTAAGTTATATAGTTAATTTCCTGGCCTCCCAAAGGACCTCTCTGTCCTGATCACCACCAGCTACAAACCATCTCAATGGCAATACAGTATTTCTGAAAATGTATTTGGTGCACTATGAGTTTCCTTAAATGCACTTTTTAAGGAAAAAAAATTAAAATGCTGCTTTGATGTGAATATGATCTTTTTACCAACAGTAGATATAATCAAAGAAAGCTAATGTGATGCAGTGGACATAAACCAACAGGAGTGATATTCCAAAGGTTGGATAGAGGTTTCCATCTATTTAGGGCCATAAAGCTCCTGTCAGCAATCCTCCAGTTAAGCTAGCTCAAGATCTGGCATAAGTCCAGAGCTGACTTTCAGGAAGCCCACTGCGGCATGCAAATGGCCCTATTCTGGGCCCTATTCAGAGCTATTGATTGCAAAACAGACCCATTCACCTTTTCTCAGGTGTTTGCTCCTCTTGTCCAGAAGGTGCTGTTTGCATAATGTGATTTGCACTCCCTGCAAAACGTAGTGCATTGCACCCCCTCTAGCTATGCCACTGCTTTGGACGGAATGGCAGAGTGAGGATTGCAAGAACTTCTCAGCCATTTACCCAGAGATGTGTATCTCTACCTTTGGTTTAACAGCACAGTAGCAAACTATTGTGTGTGCCCATTTGGTAGGTAGTTATACACTTTGACCAACCATGGAGTGTGTTGCACAATCACATGGCTGTCCATCTTTTTAATTATACCAGTGCTTGCTGAGCATACATTTCATTTTCTGGCAGGAAGCTGCAAAGGCTTTGGCTGCTCTGGAGGTCGGAAATTACAAGAGCTCTATTGGAATTGAAACTGTCCACTAATGGATTCTAATAAATTGGATCTGCTAAAATTATTCTAAAGGCTCATTGCTAACATTTTGCTCTCTGCAGAGCGAGGTACAGAGTCTGTTGATATCAAGGGCAACATGAGAATACCAAAAATTTCTGTACTGCAAACAAGTATGTTTCTAGTCCTCATGTTTTAAAAGATAAAGGTGGAAAGGTATAATAAGAATTTGAGATGAACCTGACTGGGTCAGGCTAAGTGTCGGTCAACTCAAGACTCCTGTTTTCTGGATCATCACCAGTAAGAAAATTCCTGCGATTTAAGCAGGGGGATTTTTTCAAGCAGTATTCCTCTTATATTTAATGGGAATGGATGGATGGACTGATGGACAATGACTGTCCCTTTCTCTTTGCTGTATCTTTGCTAGCAGCTATTTGCTGGTGTTTCATCTACATCTTTTTAGACGGAGGGTGCAATCATTCACCTGGCATAACATCCTGTGGTGGTGTGGGGAGGCCAGCACATGCACTGCCCCACTCTTGGGGCTGTTAGGCCAGTACACAGGCATGCACTGGCCTCCACATACCACCACAGGAAGTTTTGCCAGGTGAATTAAGCCAGCCTAAATTGGTCAGGATTGCACCCTGAGAGCTCTTTTTGAATAGGGAACCATTTAGGGACAAGGAATCATTTAGGTAACTCAGATGGGGGGGGGGGGTACTTGGATCTGTGCCACCTAAAGAAGTGGCACAGAACTGAGCAGCCCAATATTAGTCTAGATCACCTGGTAGTGTTAGGATCCTGATACGGGGTTTTTTTTTTTAGGATCCTGATATGGTTAGGATCCAGCCTAAGTGCCAGATCCTGGCACTATACTCCTTCCCCAGCCCAGCTTACCTATGTACTCTCCCACCTGTCCACCTCCCTTCCATCTCAGAATGCCCCATTGCACCTTTTCCAGACTCACCCGTCCACCAGCACAGCAAGACCATATTCAGCCTTCTTGAGGTGGCACAAGGGTGGTGAAAGGTGGTTGTTCCTTTTGTGACACATGAAGGCTGGCACAAGGGACTTGCATGATCCTAGGACACTGTTTGGATTCTGCTCATCATCCGTTTGTAAACTTTTTGTTGAAAAGTGGTATATAAATACTGATGATGATGATAAATATTTCCAGGAAGCAAGCAAGGCTTGCATGAAAGGAACAGCCCTCCATAGTTTGGGCAGTATATGATGAAGGTCTTCTGTGACCTCTTTTCTGCCTCTGCACACAGAACAAACTGACACTTCTGGGGCTTTAGCCAAAGATCCTGAATCTTTCAAACCACAGAAAGCTGCTCCTCGGTGAAGTAGATCATTATTTCTCAAACCACTTCTTAGCCTATGCTAAACTGTGTGTCTGTGTTTCTAGAAATCTGTAAATGTGGCTTCTCAAAACATGGTATGCTCTTTGAATTGTGCCGGTGATCTGTGCTACCTAAAGAAGTGGCACAGAACTGAGCAGCTGAATATTAGTCTAGATTGCCTGGTAGACTTAGGATCTTGATATGGTTAGGATCAGTGATGGGCTTCAAAGAAATTAAGAACCGGTTGTCTATCCATCTGGCAGCCACTTTTAAATGGCTAGTTTTAAACTTTATATGTACTATCTCTTGTTAAGAACCGGTTCTACAGAGTAGGTGCGAACCTGCTGGTGCCCACCACTGGTTAGGATCCAGCCTAAGTGTGCCGCTCATTCTGTGCTACCTCAAACCTGTGATTTTCATTGTATTTCTTCTCATGGCTCATCAGAGTTCCACACTGCATGTGGGTTGTGGGTGTTTGGGCACCATCCACGGCTGCGACATTTTTCTCAGGACTGTGCCTCACCTACTTCTCCACCTATCACATACCCCATCATTTGGTGCATGATTTGGTGCATGATCATTCCCAGGATTTGTAGGGCACCCTTTGGTCAAATTCTCCGATGCCCATTCTTCAAAAAGTTTATTTATTTAAGCGCGCAATCCTGAGTAACTACGGGGAGTCCTTGCTCTGGCGTAAGAACAATTTGTTCTGGATTGCAATATGAATTTCCCATAGGTTTTCACAAGGTGGTGCAGTAACTACGGGTGCACGTAAAGTCTCTTATGTGCTCCCGTAATTACTCTGGATTGTAGTCATAGGCTGCTTTATTTCAGTATGACATTAAGCTTTGCCGAAGCAGAAAAGCAGATGTTGTTTCACCTGGAGAATGAGCTCCCGCAGGGAAACAGATGATTTTTTAATGTAACCCAGCAAACAAACATATGCAGCTTCTAAAAACACTGACCATATGGATGATGGGTTTGAAGAAAAGCAAAATCTTTCAATTGCCTTTGGGGTGGCAAACTCTCCAAAGACTCGAAAAACATGCTGTTACTTAAAAGAAATTAGAACGAGATAATTCCACTTTCCAGAGAAAGCCGCATGCAGTTGTTTGATTTCTTTTTCAGACATTTACCTTCTTGGCTGCAGTCCCAGAATGGTGACTATGTTAGAGCCCCGTTCAAAAATAGATACTTTTCGGTTCCAGCGCTTGTCAAAGAAAATGCATTCTTAGCCGGCCAAGATCTCCAAAGGGATATGCCGTAAAGGTCCCCTGGCAAAAGAAATCCTTGCTGTCTGCGCTATGGGAATTTGTTGTTGTTAATAAGAATATGTATCAACCACTTTTTACAGTAATTCATGAAATAGTTTAAGTACTTCACAAAATATAATGCGTCACAGAATCTAATGAGCACCCTATACCTATAATCAATTTTACCTATAATCAATACCTATAATCAATACCTATAATCATTAGATTCTAAATAATAGTTAGATTCAATCAATAATCAATACCTATAATCATTAGATTCTATTCACTCGAATCTAATGCGCCATCAAACCTATACTTATAATCAAAATACTATATTTACTCAAATCTAATTAACAATCAAATCCAGTGCGCAGTCAGATTTTGAAGACTGAATTCGGCTGGAAAATGTGAGCATTAGATTCGAGTAAATACAGTAGTTATAGCTAAACTAAACAAAATGGTTTCCTGTCTCCAAAGGGCAGACATCCCAATTCTAAAGACATAAGTGCTACCACTGCATCCTGTAGCTCTATATGTGTCTCCGTAGGGGGACTTCCCATAGGAAAAGCCCTAAATCCCAAATGGGGCTTCTCAACTATACCAGCAACGGTGCCAGCACAGACTTGAGAGAATCCATGTCCGTCCTTCCTGAGTTCAGGATCCTTTGGAGCAGAGCTCCATGTACAGTCCTCCTTTTATTGTGAACTATCTCAGGATGGCTAAATGGAACGTTCATGACACTTTCCCTGCGGGTACCATGTAAGGGTCATAATTTTCATGCCTTAATTATGGTATTTATTTTTTTAATTATGGTATTCATAACAGCATCAGGTGGATCAGTGTTGGACATAGGATGGACCACTAGTCCAGCAGGGCTATACTTATATCCTTGCAATGTAGGATATCCTTCTCAGGATTGCTGCAGCAAAGGTTACTGTTGCAACAATGTGTGGAACAAACTTTGCCAAAATATTCAGCTGACCCCAATGAAAAGAAAGTATATGTCAGCTTTTATGAAAGCTGGTAATTGCCTGTCTGCCTAGCGGAGGTGAAATGGAGGGAGATGCTCTGACTGGCTGGGAGGCGTCTCTATTTCCCGAGGTAAATTTACCTCAGAATCTATTGAGTGCTGCTTCATCTTTCTCACACACAAACAACCACAGCCGTCAGTAGAGGAAGCTCTGACAGGCTTCTTCTACAACATAGTTACGTGGTGGTATAGATGCGCAATACTCTGACACTTTTTATCTCACAGAAGTTGTCAAAGCACACCGTCACTTTTTTGACACTTAACCACACACACTATGCTGTTGTTGGGGGTCTTGCATCCCCCAATGGTCTTAGTAAACCCCCCTAAACTAATCCTGACCCCCCATCATGATTGTCTGCCTAGCTGAGGCGAAACCGAGGGAGGCTGAGCGGCTCTGATCAGCTGGGAGGCATCCCTCATTCCTGAGGTAAATTTTTACCTCAGAAGCTGTTTGGCCTCCATGCGAGTTGAAATCACCTCAGGGAAGGTGTGAGTTTAGAGCCTCCTCAGGAAAGGAGTTGAGACCTTGCCAGAGCTCTATATTATTATTACATGCGCTGAGTAGTTATATGTGTGGATTTGATAAACAGACAGGATATATGACTATGCTATTTTCTGATTCTGGATTGGCTGTTGTATAGATAATATGAAAATAGAGTTCTTTCTATTGAGTGCCTCCTCATTTTTTCTCCCACACACAAACTACCACAACCATCAGTAGATAGGCTTCTTCTACAACTAAGGCTGCAATCCTAAAGACACTTTCCTGGGAGTAAGACCCATTGAACACAATGGGGCTTACTTTTGAGTAGACATGGTTAGGATTGTCCTAATAGTCGCGCAGTGGTGTAGAAGCGCAACACTCTGACAGTATATTAAGAATGCCAGGACATGAAACGATCTTCCCTAAATGGACCAGAAAACTGATAGCAGTCATAAAAGAGTGGTGTAGCAAGTGGTGAAGCACCTTCTCTTTCCCAAGAACGACAGAGAGGCATGCTCCAAGAATGCTCAGAGGTGGTGCTGTAGGGTTCATATTGCAATCCAGAGTAAATTGTTCTTACACCGGAGCAAGGACTCCCCGACGTTACTCTGAATTGTACCCATAGTCTGCAAGCCTATCCACCGGAATGTAGGATCCATTGACGATATGGACTTAGGTGACTACCAGCTCTATCATGGACTCTCTCAAATTCTGGCACCACAACCTGGACCACTCAACCAGCAAAATTTTCATAACCGCTCCCCAATTTCTTCATCAATACTGCAAGCTTTGCGTTACACTATCTATTCGATGAAGCCATGCGCTGTTTCACAGATCAGACAGTGCTAAAGGAACATCTCCAGTCTCCAAGGACAGGGTGATTTGCATACACAAACTTTGTGACACAAAGTTTCCATGCAAAAATTCTGGTACTGCTTGTTACTCTTCACTTACATGTGGAACGGAGACAGAAATTTGGAAAATAGGTGTTTGTGTGTGTGCGCGCGCATTTCAAGAACCCCTTTCTTCATCATGGAAAAGCGATAATGGTAAGGTAAGTTTTGGTAAAGTAGTCAACCATCTGAAGAGCTCCTGCACATGTCCTGCACATGTCCAGACAGTAAATGCACAGATTTCTCAGTGTGATCCAGGACCACTGTTCCCCATGAGTGTTCCATGTACACAGATTGATGGATAATCTGAAATAGGTAACATATTTGTGGGACAGGTTCTGCACACATTAGAATTGTACCCCTAAACAGTCTTAGGCTGCAATCCTAAAAGAACTTTCCTGGGAGTAAACCCCATTGAACTCAATGGAATTTACTTCTGAGTAGACATGCTTAGGATTGCACATTTACTATCAGTGCACACCTTCCAATTTGGTACCAGAGAACAAGGGATTCAGATCCTAAATGGAACTGAAATGCATACATGATTTATGAAGGGGATCGTTTACAACAGGGAAGGGGGAGAGCGAATGTAAGGCAACACAGAGACACCAATGGAGACAAGCTGCCTTGTGCTGGCCTGCTGAGAAAGGTGGGGTAAAAATCCTGGGGAAAAAAAATAATAAGCCCATTGGTGCAACTATGAAGTCTAGAAGGAGGGTGAGCATAACATTTATGGGAGAATTTGCACCAACTTCATGATCCACCATGCACACACACAGGCTGTAGAACAGTGATTTCCAGCCAGAGTGCCACGGCACACTGTGCACACAGATGGGCTGTGAATGCTCTGCAGCTGTGCCTTGGAAGTTTGGGGGAAAGATTATTTCTTAATAGGGCCAATGAGAGCATCAGCAGCATGGTGTGGCTTGTCAATGGTCCAAAAACTGATAGTGTGCCTTGACAACTGTGCCATGAGTTGAAAATCACTGCTATAGCATTGGCAGTGAAAGGGAAGCAGGAAATAGGGGTTATTTTCAAGAAAGGGGCAGTGGAAAAAATAATCCTACGAGCAATGGCGTAGTTAGAGGTGCACTGCAGGTGCAATCCTAACCAATTTAGGCTGCCTGGCATATGTTCTCGTGGTGGTGTGGGGAGGCCGGTGCATGTCTGTGCACTGGCCTAACCCTACCCCAGGAGTGGTGCAGAAATACGTTATAGCCCTTTTGCAACACCCTCAGATCAGCCTGGGACTTGTGCCAGCCTAAACAGGTTAAGACTGGGCTGGGAAAGCACTAAATTTTGCAGAGAAGGGGTCACTTGCATGGTGTGTGCAAATTTTAGTGCTTTGAACCCCCTCTAGCTACGTACGCTATGTGTGTCGTAAACCCTAATTGAGAAGTATTATTAAGAATCTGTGAAATAAAATACCAGGACACTGAATGATAAATTAGGACATCTTTATTCAATGTTCATCTTTTAATTACAGTGGCCTGTTTCATTTCGAAGCCTTTGACAAGAGGTGCTTTTGCCTTGCCTGCTCCTAGCGGAGTGTATAGAAGTCCACCCAACACATGCAAACCACTTATAGATCTTTGTTCTACATGCTCACAATTTATTCTGATGAGGATCAGAACAGTTTTTTTTCTTAATTTATCAAACTCCTTACTTTAAACCTCTCATTTTTTTAATGGTTCCGGCTGGGGTTCAACAATAAATTATGTTTCATGATTCTGATTTGTATGTATGTATTGGCATCCATCAGTCTCGAAAGACTATGGTATCATGCTCAAAGCACGAAGGCCTGGGTAGATTGATATGGAGGATAGGCTGTTACCCAAGCAGCAAGTCCCCTCTCACCACGCCACTGAAATAGTCCAATGGAACGGCAGAGCCGATATGATTGGATCCAGCTGGCGTCGCAGACCTGGGCTAAGGACAGGAGCTCACCCTGTCTGGTGGGGACCCAAGTCTCAAACCCTGGGCCTACTGGTTAACAGGCACAGTGTCCTAACCACTTGTGGCACCCACAGCCCTGATTCTGTTTTAGAGCCCAAATTAAATAAAGATTTGATTTCTGCTTCCTGCATACAGTCTGGTTCCACCACTGAGGTTTGGCCAACATATGGGGACGGCACTTAAATATGAAATCAGAATTAATTATTGGAAATAAATGGAAACACATAGAAATCTTGCTCCATCCGCTTTCCAACACAACCTCAACTGAATCTTTGTAACCACAAGGGCTAAAAACATGGGTTTTTTCCAAAATGGAAATTGCAAGATTAAAGCTGCAATCATATCCAATTTAGGCCGTCATTATTCACCTGGAATAAGTTCTTGTGGTGGTGCGGGGTAGTACACATGCCTCCACTCCTGGAGGCATGTGAAGTCAACCCCGCAGCACCACAGGAAGTTATTCCAGGCGAGTTATGCCAACCTAAATTGGTTAGGATTGCACGCTCAATATGCTAAATTCTGCTGCAATCCAGATCTTACATTTGGAGAAATGAGATTGTGAAGCGTGGAAGACATACAGTTCGGTATACAAAATATTAAAGCGGGACATCCAAACCTTGCCTCAACCATTAACTCTTTTGTTGCTCCTTAGGTAAGCTACTCTCCCTCTACCCATAAAGGGAATAATCAGCCTCATAGGCTTGTTGTAAGGAATACAAAGATAATATACATGAAACACTGGGAATACACAGGAATAAGCATCAGGAATAGTGCTCAGCACTGTAGGAATACCAAATCTGAGGATTGTATAAGTGCAAAGCAATAGGCATGCCTAAATGTTATTGATCATCAGGGCTGGAGAATCCATCATACACATTGCTCTCTCTGTTTACAAGGCTTGTTTCCTCCCCAATGGAGAGTTTGAACCTGCATGGGGACCCTTGAATCTCCTTGCAGTTTTGATTTGGCTTCTTTGCCTCCAGGCTGAGAATCAGAGCAGGCACCATCCTGACAAATTGGGTCTCTTTCTTGCTGCTCCTGGAATATTAAAGCAGTTTTATAAAGAGCTACTAACCTGTTTCTTCAGTAAAATCACCTCCAGGTGACCAGGGAAGAATGTTCTTTATTTTTGTCTTATTTTTCCTTGGACTGCCTGCATCACAAATGGCCAACATAAGCATGTATTGGTTTTTTTTGTGTTGACAGGTATCTTTGACAGGTGTTGTCTAGTATCTTTTGTAGACACAGGGCAAATCATAACCATGTCTACTCAAAAGTAAGCCCCATTATGTTCATTATGGAAAAGTGTCTTTAGGATTGCAGCCACATTCACAAAAAGGTGGCCCCAACTATTATTGCCCTTCCCTGGGAGTTTCACATGGATGCTGTTTGACATGGATGCTGTTTCACATGGATGCTCCAATCTACTTTGGAGGTGGCTGGGCAGGTAAGGACCCTTGTGCACAATACAATACCTGTAATCCAAGGCCAAAACGGTGCCCTGTCTTACAGTATACACTCATGCTTCTCTGTGGCTTTCAAGGCCTCGTGCATGCTGGCAGCAGAGAGTCTCCGGTTGATGTTGCGATAACTGCAATGCAACAAGTTCCAGAAAGTAGTCCTCAAGTCCCGGTTGAAGAATGCATAGATCAAGGGGTTGATGAGCGAGTTGGTATAGCCCAGCCACAGCAATGTCCTCTCCAGCCGCAGTGGCATGCAGCTGCATTGACTGCTGCAGATGAAAGGCCTGGCCGTTGACAGCAAGAAAAAGGGGAGCCAGCAAAAAGTGAAGGCTCCGACAATGATGCCCAGGGTCCTGGCTGCTTTCTGCTCCCTTTTGAAGATGGAAATGTTCTTGCGGTCATGGTGGAGAAGTTTGGACAAGGTGGCGCACTCCTCGGCTGCCTTGCTCTGCTTGGTGTTGTACTGACCTTCAACACAGTATGGGACGTCTTGGTCATAGGCCCTGGGAAAATCCATGAAGCGGTGCTTCTCGGCGCTGGCCTTGGCTGCTTTGTAGATCCTGTTGTACATCACGAGCATGACTGTCATGGGGATGTAGAAGGCGACACCGGTGGAGTAGATGGTGTAGCCAAAGTCTTGGCTGATGAGGCACATGCGTTCCACGGTGACATTTTTAGCCCAGCCAAATAATGGTGGAAGAGTTATGGAAGCAGAGAGGAGCCAAACAATGAAGACCATCTTAGCCATTAATTTTCCATCTTGTCTCACAGGGTATGTCAAAGGCCGGGTGATTCCCAGATACCTGAAAAACATGGATCAAAGGGAGAAACAAGAGCACTCCCATCAGTTTGCTGCCTGATACAACCATTCCAGTTGGCCTCACATATGGGCCGGCTAGTGATAATGCTTTGATGCAGAAGATCCCAAATTTGATTGCTAGCATCTTGAAGTACGCATGCACAAGGGTATGTGATTGTAGCAGCTCAAAATACAAATTAACTCTTCCTAATAGGAGTTTCAAAGTTAAATAGGAAAAAATAAATCTGTGCCCTGGAAATTGGATTGGAATTCTACATGACTGCCCTTGTGTTCATGATTGCACAATAAACTTTAAGAAGGCCCTTTCTATTTTTGTTCCAATGGCAACAGAAAGTGTGTTATATACACAGGGAATTAACTACTCCGACTGGGAGGGGAAAGGGGTGAGCAAAAAGCAATAAAGGAAGTTGCCCATAAATAATTTTGTGTAGGCAGACAATTTGGCTGAGATTCTTGGCAGCAAGCCTGGTGTGATCTTGGGATATATTTGCAGATCTGCTGTTAGAAGACTTATGATTCCTTTTTAATTCTAAAAAAGGGCCACAAAAGAATCCTAGTATTTCATTGGGTATATTGTATTCCGGATCCTTAAAAATACACTGATAATTCGGCTGCAGGGCTATGGTTCCCATATATGCTGGAAAACCAGGGTTGTCCTGGTTTTTGAGGGGAGTGTGTTCACATATGGGCTGTGGGTGGCGCAGGCAGTTAAGACGCTGTGCCTGTTAACCAGCAGGCCAGGGTTCGAGACCCAGGTCGGCCCCACAAGACAGGGTGAGCTCCTGTCCTTAGCCCAGCTCTGCAACGCCAGCTGGATCCAATCATATTGGCTCTGCCTTTCCATTGGACTAATTCAGTGGCGTGGAGAGGGGGGATTTGCTGCTTGGGTAACAGCCTATCCTCCATAACAATCCAACCCAGGCTTTTGTGCTTCGCATGCAGTGTATGCAGCGCTGAGCACAATACCATAGTCTTTCAAGACTGATGGAGGCCTGTTCACATATGGCATGGGGTCCTGTTCCGGATTTGTGGAAGAGAATTATGGCAACCCTACTTAGGCCCCTTAGTTATTTGTTCAGTAGAAACATGGCTAGCAATTATTATCCATTGATAATAACTAATAATTGATAATAAATAAATAATTGATATTCACTAACAATAATTATCCATTAATTCTACCGTGAGTTCAGCTACCCTGAGATGGAAAGAACCTCATGCACTTCCTAAGGAGATGCCCAAGGTGTCCTGCCTTACCTGTCCACGCTGATGACACAGAGAGTCATAATGGAGGCTGTGCAGCACATGACATCCATGGCAATAAACACATTGCAGAAGACTTCCCCAAAGAGCCATTTACCTCCCACCAGGTCCGTGATGATGACGAAGGGCATGACGGCCATGGCCACTGAAAGGTCAGCAGCAGCCAAAGACACCACCAGATAGTTGGAAGGTTGCCGGAGTTTTTTGACAATGCACACGGAGATGATGACCAAACTGTTGCCAGCGATAGTCAGCAAGGTGATGATGGAGAGGACCGTCCCAATGACTACTTTCTCAGTGTCCCCATACAGCAATATGTCCTCCCCACAGTCTGTGGAGTTGGTGTCATTGAAAGGTAGCTGGTCTGGCTCCTCAGTCATGAATAGAGCCAGTGTTGATCTCCAGGTGGGAAACTCTCACTCCGTGTCCTCCACGATGAGAAGATGCTGCTCCAAGAATGGATTGGTGCCAATCCTTATTCTCATGCTTTGTGGTAACTATACTGCAGGGAAGGGACAGAAGCCAATTGTAGATCTTGGCATCAACTTCTTTAGCTGCCAAAATAAAGAGTCGGCAGTTAAAAGCACCAAATGGAGGCAAGTGTCAATTTGCAAACAGATTTGTGATAGGAAGAACAACTCTGAAGATGGGCCTGATTGTCTGCAGTTTGTAGGAGTTCCTGCATTAGAAATAATGACAGGGTTATGAAAAACCTGCTGCCCATTTACAATTGTGTTTCAAAGGATAAATCAGTTATATATGGCAGGAGGATATATGGCTAACATTTATATATATATATATATATATATATATATATATATATATATATATATATATATATATATATATATATATATAAAAATTGAAAAGTCACTCACTGACTCACTCACTGACTCACTCACTCTCATCAACGCCTGGACAAAACTGCTGGACCTAGAAGCATGAAATTTGGGGAGATACCCAGTCAGAACCAATTTTTGGAATTTCAAACCGGAAGGGGGCAAAAGGGGGTGCAATGTGTTTTCCTCCCTATACTTTACAATGAAGAATTGCTGACTGATCAACACCCAGCCCAAACCCCTGGACTTGGAAGCGTGAAATTTGGGGAGGGTATTCTTTTTGTGATGTGAGCACCCAATAAGAAACGATTTTTAAAAATTTAACTCCTAAGGGGGTGAAAAGGAGTGCAATGTGTTTTTGTTGTATACTTAATACTGAAGACTAACTGATCAACACACAGCTCCAACACCTGCACCTAGAAGCATGAAATTTGAAGAACTCTAAGAACTAATTTGGTACCTAATGGAGTCCAATGGTGCCTGCTGCCTGGTGTTGCTTGCTGTTGCTCAGTGCTTGCTGGAACCCATTGCCAGGTTCCTGGTTAAGGAAGCCTGATGGTGCCTGGTGCTGTCTGCTAGCCACTGCCACCTGGTGATGCCCGGTGGTGCCTCATACCTGGTAGGGATGCGTGTTACCCTGTGGTGCCTGGCACCCCTGGCCTGGTGGTGCTTAATGCCTGGTAGAGGTAGTGCCTGGTCAGTGATGGGATTCAAAGAAATTAACAACTGGTTCTATGCCCATCTGGCAGCCACTTTTAAATGGCTATTTTAAACTTTTATGTGTCTTATCTCTTGTTAACAACCAGTTCTACAGAGTAGGTGTGAACTTGCTGGAGCCCACCACTGTGGTGGTGCCTAGTGCCCAGTAGAGATTTGCAATGCCCAGTAGGGATGCCTGTTGCTGCCCAGTGTGTGGTGGTATAGGTACAAGCACCTAAAGTGGTGCCTGAAGGGTTGCCCAGTGCCTGGTAGGGATACCCAATGCCTGCTGCCCACTATTGTCTGCTGCCCACTGATGTGCAGTAGTGCTTGCTGGTGCCCAGTGGTGCTCACTGCCTGATGGGGCCCAGCGGTGTCAATGCCTGCCAGTGCCCGCTACCCGCTGCCACTCCCTGGTGCCCATCAGTGACCAGCCATGCCCAGGCCCCACAGATATTTTTGAAATTTTACTTCAGCAGTGCAGGTTCCTTCTGCTAGTATTTACATAAAATGTGTACTGAATCAAAAGGGTAGCTTTTTGAATTTGACCAATGGTAATTTTGTAAATATTCATTTGTTTTAAGTCCAGTGCAAGCATTTTTGGGACTGCAGCCAGTGAGTAACCATTGGGTAACCATCGCCACTGGGTAACCATTGCTGGTTTGTGCCATAATGTTTGGATTTCAGTTTCTAAAATCTGATATTTCCTATTTTTTTCACATTCTTTTTCATCAATACTACTGTTTCCAGGTTACTATATTAATGATGGGCAGTTTCTTTTTTTCCTATTACTGTAATGTCTGGTGAATTGTGTGTCACAACTTTCTAATTCTCTATTAGAAAATCCCACAAGATCTTCACTCTCTCATTTCTGTCACATCATTATCATTAATATTACTTTGATTTGTAACTCGCCTTTCTCCCTGGAAGGCACCCAAGATGGCAAAAAGCAATTAAAGTATATATAAGATACATGTTTTTTTAAACTATGTTGATATGTTGGAATGAATAATTATTTGAATTAATGGACAAATTCAGATGGTTGATTTGTGATAATAAGGCAATGATAATGGGAATGAATGTAACAACTATTTGTGATACTGTGATAAAAGTCTATTCCACACTAAACCTACAATCCAGAGTGACTATGGGAGCACGTAAGAGACATTACGTGCACCTGTAGTTACGGCACCACCTAGTGAAAACCTATGGGAAATTCATATTGCAATCCAGAGTAAATTGTTCATACACCAGAGAAAGGATTCCCCGTAGTTACTCTGGATTGCGCCCTTAGACTGCAATTCTAAAGACACTTTCCTGGGAGTAAGACCCATTGAACATAATGGGGCTTACTTTTGATTAGATACGGATAGGATTGTGCTGTAAGATAACTGATAATACAATATAAACAGGAAATAGGAATACAATGCATCCTATACAGTATTTAGCTAAATAAGCATAAAAGAGACAAATATAAATGATCACCACCAATAGATGGAGGAATTAATATTACTAATATTAGTAATAATATTATTAATATTAGTAATAAGAACATATTTTGAACTAGCAGAGGGTGTGACAAGGAGATATATGTGACAAGTGGACAAGGAGAGAGTGGATTCTCTCTGGGCATTTTTGTCTAATGTCAGAACAATACTTGGGCTTTCCTAGAAGACACTTTCCTGGGAGTAAGACCCATTGAACACAGTGGGACTTACTTTTCAGTAGATATGGTTAGGATTGTGCTCTTGATCACAGTTAAGGCGTGCCTGAGTACAGAGGGAAGTTGTTGGGGCCACACTGGAGGATTTCAAGACTTCTGACTTTCCTTAAAGATTGTTGGTGACTCCACATCCATGCAGATCTGAGACACACAGCATTCATCCATCTCTTTCAAACCATCAAACCAGAGAAATCCATCTCTTTCAAACCAAGGGTACCAGTGTGAAGAACAGTACAGTCCTCTTCATGTCTCCTAAGAAGTATTACTATATATACTTACCTCTCAGGTGTTTATAGAAATATACCTAAAACACTTTGAGACTGTGCACTTTAAACCAGGATGCATTGTAATCCCTTGTGCTATAGCCTATACATTTTGAAACAGTAAGAATGCCTTACTAGATAGTTACATGTTCCCATACTCACCTGTCTGTGAACATCAGTTGAACAATGTCCTTTAATTGTTTAATATATAATTTAACAATTAACATTTTTTATGTTTCAAAGGCTTCTAAGATGCATTATTGTAAGCACTTTCTTTACTCCAGCATCAATTCCAGACCAACCATGGAAAAGGACCTACGTCTTCTACCCACTTCCTCCCCATAGAATCTAGAATTGCCCCTTGCATAACTTTGACAGAAGAAAGTGTTACCTCTAGGGCAGGAGAAGGAAAGAAGCAGGCAGGTGATGTCCTGGGTCCCGTCTCCTGACATGGACATCTTCCTTGCTCCAAGAGAGGAGGTGATGCCTCCTGGATGCCTCTATTCCTGGAGGTGATGCAAGTCCTGTCCTTCCAGCTTGCACACCCTCAAGGGGATCCCAAAGTGACTCCTCCAGGCTGCAAGGTGAATTGCTCCAGGTAGAGGGGATGCCTTGAGGCTCCTCTTCCCAGGTGACCTCCTGAGATCTGCTACTGCAAAAGAATAGGATGGAAAGTGGCAGTCTCCCTCCATCCTCCCCCTTTCTCTGAAGCATCCTTTCTAGTTCTCCTCCTCCTCCCTGCTGCTGCACTCACAGAGCAGCAGTTGGCAGAAGGCTCTGAAGGTGCCTGGCAGGGCAATGCTCACTTGCTTGTTGGAACATCTCATGCATTCCTCCAGCCAAACGTTCCTGCGGTGCATCTGTCTCTGGCTTGATCCTACATCTTTCCAAGTGGAGCTCCCTCTCTTTTAACAGCATAGCCTGGATGATCGCAGGCATCTGTGCAATATTCTGGTTTTTCTCTGTTCAATCATTTTGCTTTTTCTTGGGAGCACCTTCATGACAGGTCACTTGGGAATCTAGGCATCAAAAGCAAAAATGACGTGCAGCCTTCCAACAGGTTGAAGAAAAGAGGGTTCCAGTTCCATCACACCTGGACCATGTATTGTTTCTAGGTATATACAGGTTAGGGTTGCCATATGTCCCGAAAAACAGGAACAACCCCGATTTTTTGAGACTGTGTTCAGATACTAGCAAATGGAAGAGAGGGTCCTGTCCTGATTTTGTGGAAGAAAATTATGGCAACCCTAGTACAAGTATCCACCACATATTGGACAGGTTAGGGACCAGAGCACCGTCCAAAAGTGAAAAGTGGAACCCCATATTTTTTAGTTTATAAATGTTGCTTCTGATGCTTTTTAAGTTAGCAAATTGCAAATGCCCCTTTTATATTGCAAATTCCTGCTGTCACACAAAGATTTCTGCAGATAGATTCTCATTTAGGAATGGAACTAGACAAGGAGCTATAACATGGGGGAGCGCAATTTGGGCCTTTAGCACAGCAGAGAGAGGTTGAAAGTGTGGAACATATGTTGAATGAATAAGTTCTGGGTATAAATGAAAGAGTGGATCATCAGAAAACAAACTGTTGGAAAGCGAGGGATACCTGTAATTGTAACTGTGTATTGATGCCAGAAATGATGATGACCATGCTGTGAAGGATTCCACTTGGAAGAGAAGAGTTCTATGAACTGCGCTTGGAACAATAATCTACATCACAGGGTTGTTGTGAGGACAAAAAGATTAAAAAGCTATGTAAGCTGCCTTGAGCATTTGCATTGGCATGGGAATGATTGGGTATAAATCCAAACAAACAAATTAATTGATTGATTAATTAATTTCTCTCCTCCTGGATCTGCAGCTAGTGCGCCATTCTGCAACTCTTTCCACCACTAATAGTGACTCAAAGAGCATAGGTAACAATAATTCTGAATATCTGCAAAATCTTTTCTGCTCTCTGTTGAGATCTATTTGCACCCAGCTGAGAGTGTGTTGCTGCAATCCT
Source organism: Cryptoblepharus egeriae (assembly GCA_030015325.1). NCBI lineage: Eukaryota > Metazoa > Chordata > Lepidosauria > Squamata > Scincidae > Cryptoblepharus > Cryptoblepharus egeriae. Next base: position 3,108,483 of record JAREYC010000007.1, on the reverse strand, counting down.
AATCCCCAGTTAGGCCAGTATCCCAAGGGATGGCCTTGGAGTGTCACAAAAGTGCTGTAAGGCACTTCTTCATGTCTCCTTAGGCTAAAGTTGCCATATGTCCCAAAAAACAGGGGGATTTGGGGGAATTGTGTTCATATACTGGCAAATGGGACAGAGGGTCCTGATTTTGTGGAAGAGAATTATGACAACCCTACCTTAGGGAGTTAGGCCAGTGCATAGACATGCACCAGTCTCCTAACACCACTATAGGAACAGGGAGAAGAGGAGTTGTGCTGGACTAAATTGGTTAGGCATGCAGCCTGAGGGTCCAAGCACCGATATCATTTTTATGTTCACAAGCTTTGAAATCTACATCTGAATTTATGGCTGCCGTCCTAAGAGGTACTATCCTGGGACTAAGCCCTGTGGAACTCAGTGGAACCTACTTCTGAGTAGATGCAAATAGGATTGCACTTTGTGCCAGCAAGACCAGTTCTGTGCTGTCTATTGCATTGTCTCCAATTCTTGCAAAGTTTTGGTGACTCATTTGGTGTTTGTCATTATGACTGATATTTTTTATGACTTTTTACAAAGGGCATTCAACGATGGAATAGCAGGGAGTAAGTGCCTGCCACAAATAATAATTCTCATGATTTCCACAAGATTGTGCCTTTTAGTTCTTGGATTCCGTGATCAATTTTCCTTTGGATAAAATCAGTCCAGTAGTGTCCACGGCGGAAATGCTATAGGCAGTAGCATAGCTAGAGGGAGTGCAAAGTGCTAAGCTTTGCAGGGAGCCTCACTACAGCGTGCAAACAGCTTCTCCTCTTCCAGCAATATTCCAGGCACAGGGAGCAAAATGTTGGCAAATATAATTTGTACATAATTGCACATGATAATTGTACATGATATGCACCATCCATCAAGCAATTCTGCAGCCATCAGGGGAGAGGAGTGATCACCAACAGAGAGCATGGGGTAGGTGCCGTGGTTGAAGGCTCTTATAACGCAGTCCTCTGGGCGCATATTCCAGGTGCACACTTTGCGCCACCTCCACATAGACGCCCAACCATTCACAAATATTTCTGTTGTAAACATGAAACTGAACCCCCTGGTTTTCTCACAGGCCTGTTTCATCCTGCTTAGTTCCTACAGAAGAAATACACAATGAGTAGGAGGTCATGTTGAGAGTTGAAACAAGTCCCTTTTTAAAACTGTGGCAAGGTGGAAAAGAGGAGGCAACAGTTAAAAGAGGAGAGTTTAAGCACCACCACCAAGGAACAGCTGCATCTGGTGGAGCTACTGTACTAACTCAAATCTAATGCACCATCAAATCTAATGCTCTAAAATAATCAAATCCAGTGAATCTAATGCCCTATAATAATCAAAATACCACATTTACTCAAATATATTTAACCATCAAATCTAACGTGCACCCTGGTTTTGGAGGCTAATTTTGGCTGGAAAAGGGAGGATTAGATTTGAGTTAATACCGTATTTGGTTGCTGTGCACACAGCTGAGTCTATTGAGACCATCTTCTGAAGCTGCTTCTAGGAAGGCAACCATTGATGGTCACTGCTTTTCCAGTGAAGCCCCATAAAGCACCAGCAACACGTTACTGTCGGCTAGATGGTCTGTAACGGCTTGCAAAAACAAAGCATTCACAGATCAGCTGTTTCCGTGATTGCCTGGATGCTCTTTCTCAAATGCAGACCTTTGTCAGACCCGGAGTAGGGAATGAGAGGCTCTGATTCATACCTTGCTTTCTTTGTTGTAAAAATGAGAAGCCCTTTGCAGCTTCACACTGGGTGATGGCTGTTGTCGGAGCTACACCAAAGGGAGGGGGGTCTTGTTAGAATTGTGAGTCAGGATGCAACTGAATGGAACCCAACTGCCAGTAGAGGTTGCTGAACTTGCATCAGATTCACTCAGACATAAAGCTAGATCCATCGTTAGCAAAAACGCCCCAACTTCATGATCCCTTTTCGTTGGGGTGCCCAATGGGAGCACCACAGAGACGTTGTTCCTGTTAGGTAAGTACTTTTTTGATAAGTGCCTCAAAGTTAAGTTAGGTATGTGCCTTTTTGATAGCCGTTGTAAATGCCTGGAGCAGCGGGACACCAATTTCGTTTGGCATCTGGAGACCATACATTTTTGGCATACACACCCCTTGTCAAAATTCTTTTCAGTAAAATAATGACATGAAATGAATTTTAGTGATGGCCACAAAAGAAGGCAGACAACACTTCCTTTTCCTTGTTTGAACTTGTATTTATGTACGCACTAATTTTGCATGTTTATATATTACTATATAACTTTGTGCGTATAATCATACCCAGAGGCGTATGATTTATGTAGCATGAGGCGTCTCATGCCATGGGTGCATATGTGCTGGTGGGCGCAAGCGCTCCCACCCCAACACCCTTCTATGCCAGTTTGAGAGTGCTCCCCGGCTGGCTCAGAAGGGCATGTGTTGTTGAAGCTGAGCCACACATGCACCTTCATGTGTGGTGTGTAATTCAGCTGCTAAGCTGCACCCATGCTCTTTGCAGCCAGATAGAGAAACTCTAAGGCTGGCTGTGAAGGACACTTGTGCAGCTGCAAGTGAGCCGCGTTTGCACTCTTCGCAGCTGGCCAGAGGGTTATTCCGGCTGGCTGTGAGGAGCCTATGTGCATGATGACATTATGATGCCACATTGCATTATTACATCACGTGTGCCATGGGTGTGCAGTGGTGTTGGTACACCTCTGATCATACCAGTTAAGTTGTGGCTAGCTGACACCAGAGCTAGCCAAATTGTGGCTGCAGCCAGAGTCACTACCATTGTTGCCACCTTGGGTCAGCCTCTCGGACATCCCTGTAACCTGGACCAGAGTTCCCCCAGCCACACTCTTTGCATGCCACTGATCTGGAGCATGACAGCCGTTTTCCCCTTTCTTCCAGAAGCACTAGAATACACCTTTTTAAACTTAAAATGCTTCTAGAGGATGGAGTAATAGGAAGGGGCAGTGAAACATGTCTTGTCTGTGATCTCTAGGATTCTCCAATTCCTCTTTTTAGCATCATTTAGGGCTATCCAACACTATAGCAATGATGCAGCTATCATGCAACCCTGAGCTAATGTAACAAACATTTCCCTTAACTTGATGAATAAGGTAACCCACCACCATGCTCCATTGGCATGTCTACCTTGGTGCTCCATGCAACATGTTCCATTTGCTCATCTACCTTGGTGCCCCATGCAACATGCTCCATTGGCACGTCGATCTTGGTGCTGGAAAGATACATGGATTGGGTATTTATAGTGTAATTCTAGGCATAATTACTTCCTGGTTAAGTGTAAATAGGCATCTTTAATGTCTAACTCCAGCGATCGCCATGCATCAACTTGGATCGACGGCACCCACGATATCACTAGTGCACATTTGTGAAAGACTTAAAGCTCTTTATGCCACTGGAACACTCATTCCCGTGGTGTAAACATAGCATTGGGCTGTCAGCCAAACCAGAGACTCACCTTTTCTTTTCAGTTAGCTGGCATTGAATGGTCTGTGGAATGTGGAATGATGGGGTGACTTCCAAGGGTCCTATATAGAGCAGCAGAAATGAAGGTAGGAAGGAAGGAAATGCACCAGGCTGAATTCACTCTGACAGCTCAAGTTTGCTTCAGGTACAGAATTTATCATCACTGCATATGACGACTTTTCTCAGCACAGCCTTGGGGCATCAGATGATGCTCATCAGTTTCTAGAAAGACAATCTGAGAGCATTGCATAAGTGTAATCATGTGCTCAAGGGTAATATCGCTGCTAAATAGTTTGTCTCTAGCTATTATTATGTAAGGATAGGATCAGAACCACTACCACTTCTAAGCAGATTTACCCTAGATCAGTGGTAATGAACCTATGTCATGTATGCCATATTGGGCATGCAGAGCCCTCTCTGCTGGCATACAAGCCCGGTTACCCCAGTATCCCTACTCAGCACCACTGGGTACCACCAGAAACTGAGCATCCCTACTGGGCACCAGTGGGCAGCACCAGATCTTAAACCATGTGTTAGTGTATGTGTCTACAGCTTTGGTATCACGGCCTGGAGTCTCTGCCATTTCCAACCACCAGACTGAGTGGAGGCAAAAGGTGGTCGGGTTTTTTAGATTATTATTATTTTTAACTGATGTTGTTATATTGCACCACTGCAAGCGACAGCTGCAGGTTAGGATCTGTGAACCTGACACCTTGGACCAGAGGAACTAATTGCTCTGAATCCTCACAGCCCACCAACTGCCAGGCTGTCCAGAATAGTCCTCTGGAAATATTGCCCAGATGGCAAAACAACAGCATTTTATTAGCTAGACCAGCAATCTTTCCCTTAACTCTGCTTGTTCTTCAACCAGTAAATTTACTTTGTGATCCCCTTGTTGATAAATACATTAGCATTAATAGTGGGCAATTTTAATGAGTCACATGCTCTATTATGACGATGCAAATATTAAGGGAAAAAACTCATTAACTTGCAAGGTCTATAACTGACTAATGAAATTTTTACTCCAAGCCCTCCTCTGTTTGCAATCAGTTTAGAGGATCCTCTAGCTTGCTTCTCCCTCCTTCACAGGGTAAGCATATGTCCTCTATTTCCAGGACAGACCAGTCTATGCGTGTCTACTCTGAAGTAAGCCTATTACAGTTGATGGGACTCACTCCTATGTAAGGGGACAATGGAAAGGAGCCTGAGAGACTTAGGCCTATACCCTAAAGTGAAATTAAGCCCCTTGCTCCAGAGCAGTTAAGATGAGTTTCCATAAGATAACACTAGAAGGTGACGTAATTGCGTGGACCTGTAACTGCCTTTAGAGCCCTTAGAGCACAAGCCTAAACAGGTCTACTCAAAGTAAGCCCCATTGTGTTCAGTGGGTCTTACTCCCAGGAAAGTGTCTTTAGGATTGCAGCATAAGCCTTGCATGTCTATAAAGTAAGCTACAGGAGGTTGTACTAGATGACCTGTTAGGTCCCTTTCAATTCTATGATTCTACAGTTCTAAGCCCAATTATAATCAGAGAGGCTCACTTTTGTGTAAGGGTGACAGACTGCAGCCTGAGAGACCTGAGAGACTTAAGTGCAGGTTCATTGGTTTTATTTTTCCTTTATATTCTATATGTTCTTTATTAGTTTGTATTATATTACAGTATTGTAATCATTTTCATATGAATATTTTTGGATTGTGGAATGAATCACCTGAGTTTCCATTATTTCTTATGGGGAAATCTGCTTTGGATTACAAGCGGGCTTCCAAAATGAATTTTGCTTTTTTATGTTTTATTTTGTGATCTAATTTCTTCTTGGGTGTCCTATATTTTTTTAGGGAGGGTCTTGTCCTCATTTTTGGTTATGACATGGTCATAACCTTCCACACCAGACATCCAACATCCAACAACATGTGCCACTTCTCCCCCCACCCTAACTTCCTCTTCTAACTGCCATTCCAACCGCTTTTCCCCAACTGGTTTTCACTCCACCACACAAAATTCTCAGTTCTTGAATGTTTTCCTGGCTTCTCCCACAGAGACATGGGCCACTGGTCCATTTTAACTGGACAGATTACATCCTATAGAGCCTATGCACACAAAAGTGAGTAGGGCTGATCTCCTTAGCCCCTTCGGGTCTTCTCCCCCACAGGAACGCTGAGCGCAAATCCAGACCATCTCATACAGCGCCTCCATTTCTTCAAGTGTTTCCCAACATAGTGCAGTTATTTTCCTAGTAGCCAGGTCTTGCACATGGATTCTCCAGCTTCTCAAAGAAGTTATCCATTTATTGCCAGCTGACTCTCCTACGCTACGCTCCTCTGCATGGATAGCCCAGCAACCTCAGAGAGGTGCTCTTTTCCCTTTCACATAACACCAAAACTAGGGGACAACCACTAAAATTGAACGTTGGGAGGGTTAGGACAGTCAAAAAAATTTTTCTTTATCCAGACTGTAACTAATCTATGAAACTCCCTGCCACAGGATGTGATGATGGCATCTGGCCACATTGCCTTTAAGACAAATTCCTAGAGGAAAAGATCATCACAGGTTATGGGGGGTATATACTGTTTGTGTGTGTGGTGGGGTATGTTTGTGTGGGGGATAAGCCATGGGGGGTATATACTGTGTGTGTGTGTGTGTGTATTTACTCAAATTTTTTACTGGATTTACTCGAATATAACACTCATCTTTTTCAGCTGAATTCAGTCTCAAAAATCAGGGTGCGCATTAGATTCAATGGTTAATTAGATTTGATTAAATACAGTGTTTTGATTATAGTTATAGGGTGCACATTAGATTCAATTAAATACGGTGTGTATGTATGTACCGTATATACAGTATATGGATATAGATGTGGGCAACCTCAAAATGCCAGATGCTGGGGAGGGCACCTGGATACAGGTCTTGTGTGCTCCCTGAGGCATCTGGTGGACCACTATGAGATACAGGAAGCTGGACTAGATGGGCCAATCCAGCACAGGCTGTCCTTATTTCTTAGGCTGCAATCCTAAAGACACTTCCCTGGGAGTAAGACTCAATGAACACAATGGGGCTAACTTTTGAGTAGACATGGTTAGGATTGTTCTCTTACCCTACAATCCAGAATAACTATATAATATTATTAATGTTCATGCATATGTGCATATTTTATTATAAATGTTATATTGTGGGTCCAAAGCACCATGGAGACTCACCCTACAATCCATAGTATCTACAAGGGCACGTAAGAGACATTACGTGCACCCGTAGTTACTGCACCACCTAGTGAAATCCTATGGGAAATTCATATTTGAATCCAGAGTAAATTGTTCTTACTCCGGAGCAAGGACTCCCCATAGTTACTCTGGATTGCGCCCTTAGTCTCCCATCCAAGCAACTGATCCTGCTTAACTTTTTCAGGCAAGTTGACAGCTCAAAACACACCTCTTCCCTTTTTTAAAATGAACCAAAATAACTCCTTAGCTCACTAGGGCTCATTCAAAGGAGCATGTGCACAGAACTGCAGCCTTCACGGTAGGCTACAATCCACCCTGCACTTTCCTGGGAGTAAATCTCATTGAGGACAATGGGACTTATTTCCGAGTAGACATGCATAGGATTGGGCTTTTGGTTGATTCATCAAAGTGACTGAATTTGTCGCTGAAGAAAAACAACAGTTTTGGGGCAACAAAGTACCATTTGTTTTCAGAGCTTCACACCTTGTTCTTCTGTCTCAAAAGAGGAGTCCTTCCCGTGTGGCGAAGGAGTGATATTTCGAAGAGGGTGACCTGCTGCCATCTGCTGGTTTTTAAAACAATATTCTTAAAAAATGATTGCTTTGTTGAAAACAAAAATTGTTGCATCAAGCAGGGAAGGTGGCTCTTGGAAGGTCACAAATGAACCTTGAGGCCATTGTCTGCACCTGCACATCCCACCCTGAATTTAATCTGGAATGCTGCAATTCCTGCTAGAAACATTGTTTGCACCTGAGCTTGATCTTGGAAAGGAGATTCACAGCCCTGGAGAAGAGCGCAGGTTTGCAGGTGCAATCCTCAAAAGCATCTCCAGGTAAAGGATATTGAGAAGGAAGGCTGGAGAAAACTTTCTGAAAAGGAAGGAGGCTCCAAACCCTTTCCAGACTCAGCTCCTGCTCTCCCCCTTCAGAGCTGTGCATCCAACACACACGCACCCCCCACACATAACGCCTGCAATGTATTCTCCCATTGTAAATCTAGCCTGGGATTTTGGGGTCCAGTTCAGCTCTTTACAAGCTATTGGGTCCTTGGCAAATGCTCCTTGAGAGTAATGAACAAGTAATAAATGTAAGAATGCATCCCACAGGAGAAATGCAGAGGGAATTTATAAGAGGAACGTAACAATGGAAGGGGTTCTGGGATTTACGCAGTGATGGGATTAACAACCGGTTATATGCCCATCTGGCAGCCACTTTTAAATGGCTATTTTTAAACTTTATACTGTATGTCTTATCTTATGTCTTATCGGTTAACAACCGGTTCTGTAGAGTAGGTGCGAACTTGCTGGAGCTCACCACTGGATTTACTTCTGGGATTCAGAAGAGTTACATATTTCTTAATGTCTGTGTACAATTTGGGGACAGAACTCCAACAATCTCTCAATTTTTGTTTGGTTTTCTAACAGGGACTCTTTGTTGTCTTCCTTTTTCTTGTGAGTAACCAAAATGTGAATAGCCAAAATGAATTTTATGTAAGGTATTAGTGAAAATGTACCCACATTGCAAGAGGAAAATTCCCTCTGTATACCATCCCTCCCACAGCACAACAATCCCATACGCATCCATCTCCCCATACGCATCAATCTCCCCTGCCCACGAGTCGTCCTCCCCTGTTCAACATTGTCCCTCCCATGAGCACAGTCTCCCCATGCGCTCCATCCCCCCATGCACTCTGTTCATCCATGCATACCATATGCAACATCTCCCATGAACATCATCCCCCACATGTAACATCCCCGTGTGCATCATCTCCCCATCTGCAATACTCCCGTACAACATTCCCCATGCGCAGCATCCCCCTATGCAGACCATGTGTATCGTCCTCCTATGCTGACCATGTGCATCATCACCCATGTGCATTGTCCCCCCATGTGCACTGTACCCCAACTGCGCACCGCCCCCGACTGCATATCTACCCCCCAATGGGCACCGTGCCCCCATGCACAACGCCCTTCCATGCGCATCATCTCCCCATGCACACCATATCCCCATGGGAACTATATGCAACACCCTCATGTGCATCATCCTCCCATGCACACTGTCCCCCATGCACACAATGTGCAACACCCCCATGTGCATCATCCCCATGTGCAACACCCACTTACAACATCCCCCATGTGCACCATCTCCCCATGCACACCACCCCCATCTGCACCATCCTCCCATATGAACCATTCCCCCACGCACACTATCATCCCCTGTGCACCCTCCCAGAGCATCAGCTGGATGTTGCTCAGTCTGTCTTCAGTGTTAAGTATAGGACAAAAACATGTTGCACCCCTTTTCGCCCCGTTCGGGTGGAATTTCTGAAACTAAGAAACCGGTTCTTAGTGGGTGCCTCCATCATGGAAGGAATACCCTCCCCAAATTTCACTCTTCTAGGTTCAGTGGTTTTTGGCTGGGCGTTGATGAGTGAGTGAGTCAGTGATTGAGGCAGTCAGTGACTTTTCAATTTTATATACAGTGGTACCTCACTGAACAAGTGCCTTGCTTAACAAGTGATTCACATAACAAGAAAAAATTTCTCTAGGATTCTGTCTCACATAAGTGTTGCTTCACTTAACAAGCACACTCGTTGGCAGCTGGGGCTGACGCGCTGGCTGGCAGCCCTTTTAAAGTATCAGGGCTGCCTAGTGCACCTGCCCATAGTGAAAGCAACACTTCTGCGCTGTTCCTCCTGTGGCCGGGTGTCCGCTGGGCTGAGGGAGAGAACAGCAGTGGAGAAGAGGGAAGCAGCTCAGGGCTAGCCGGAAGGGAGCAAGAGAGAGAGAGGCTCAGGATGAAGAGAAGAAGAAAGTGGGGAGACACTTGGAAAGTGTCTTGGATTGCAGCCTCCTAACCATGTCTACCCAGAAGTAAGCCCCATTGTATTAAATGGGGCTTACTCCCAGGAAAGTGTCTTGGACTGTACCCTTAGTAGACTTCATAGGATCAGGCACATTGAATCAGTGATTCAAATAAATTAACAACGGGTTCTCTGCCCATCTGGCAGCCACTTTTAAATGGCTATTTTTAAACTTTATATGTCCTATCTCTCGTTAACAACCAGTTCTATAGAGTAGGAGCGAACCTGCTGGAGCCCACCACTGCATTGAATGCATATTTTGAATTCAATTCCAGTGTATTGTCACCATTTTTACATACAGATAATATTTTTATGTGAACATTTTTTGGGTTCTGGAACCAATTGTCTGAGTTTCCATTATTTCCTATGGGAAAATCCAATTCACATAAAGAGCATTTCACATAACAAGCATGTGTCCGGAATGAATTAAACTTGTTATATGATGCACCACTCTATATAGTTTATCAGTGCAATCCTAAGCATGTCTACTCAGAAGAAAGTTCCACTGTTCAATAGCACTTACTCCAAGGAAAGAGTGGTTAGGATTGCAGCCTGTGTAACATTTAACTGTCTAACAGTTATTACATTTAATAACTGACTGACTCATCAACACCTAGCCAAAACCACCGAACCCGGAAGCATGAAATTAGGCGAGGATGTTCTTTCCATGATGGAGGCACCCACTAAGAACCGGTTTTTGGAAATTCCAACAGAAAGGGTGTGAAAAGGGGCACATGGGGGGGGTTGATGAGCAATGAGGGGATGTTGCACAATGGGGGCTGGCGTAGGCAGGATATTTTACTTCTGCAATGTGGATACATTTCACTAGTTATAGAATAAAAGCAAAAAACCACTTCTACGTATTTATTGTTTTCAGGTGGTGAATTATATTACTTATTATTAAATTCAAAAAATATTGCATGTAATTTGTTACATCTAATTTGTTTCATGGGACCATCAAAAGCAACTGTCACCCCAACCTAACTGCCTCTTCTAACTTCTCTTAACTGCCATCCCAACTGCTTTTCTCCAACTGTCACTCCACCACCACACAAAACTCTCAATTCTTCAATGTTTCCCTGTCTTCTCCCACAGAAATGTGGCCCTCTGGTCCACTGTAGCTGGGCAGATTACACCCTATAGAGCCAATGCACAAAAAAGTGTATAGATCTTCTCTGTCCATTTGGGTCTTTGGGTCTTCTTCACCACAGGCAGTTTGAAAAACAAATCCTTTCCTAATTTAGCAGGGCCTTCACACTCCTAGGGTTTACTCAGTCATTCTTCGACTGCAATCCTAACTCTATCTACTCAGATGTAAGCCCCATTAGAGTCATTATATATAAGCGTGCTTAGGATTGTGCTCTTAGTTTACTAGGGCTTGTGCCAGAGCAAACAAACAGGCAAATTATAATTAATCTTTTTGTTATTTTAATTTATTTTAAAAATTAACAAAATTAACAAAAAAAATTAAAAACTGTCAATTCTGAGGGTGAGAGGTTATGGAGATTCAAAATCGGTAAGAAATTTAATCCTTTATCAACTGGTCTTGTAATGCATAGAAGCTTTTATCTCCAGTCAAAATGGTGAATGGTAAATGGGAACTCCTTGATGTATTTGTATTTGGTCTGCCTAGAAAGAGAAAAAAGCAACTGGGAGCAAAAGCATATTCCAGTAATATTCTTATCAGAAGGGTACAAACATTATAAACAAACCATTATAATGTACAAACATTATAAACAAACCAGTAGTGTCAGCATGGCTTTGCCAGGCCTTTATGTGGCTTTAGACAAAATCTCCATTGTAAATGTAGCCTGGATCTTTTGGGCCCAGTTCAGCTCTTTACAAGCCATTGGATCCTTGCAACATGCTTTTTGAGAGTAATGAACAATAAAGTGAGGGGAACAAATCTCATATAGAAGAAATGCAGAGAGAATTTGTAAGAGGAACTCAAGACAAAAGCTGTTGATGGAAGGGTTTGTGGGACTTGTTTCTGTGAGTCAGCAGCAATGCACATATATGAATGCACATATCTTTCACCTTTGTATGAAATGTGTTTGACACCCCTGTGCTAGTCAATCAAGATGGTGTGGTTCACCAAGGACCAGTGAATGATTTTGGTGCTTTTAAGAGGGAAGAATTTCATTTATTTCAGTTAGCAGAGAGGAAGACCTTGAGCTTCTAAGTGATAGCACAATTTTTATTCCTTTGAGAAAGATGTTGCAAATTTTGGATATATTTTTCCGACTTTTTAGTTTGCGCATCTAACTAAACTTTTCAGTTTGAGCATCTTTTTATCTATATATGTGGCCTTATAGCGCAGAAATGAATTTTCATCATCATCATCATCAACCTTTATTGGCATATAAATTTTCCTTTCACATTTCTTGTGTGCTGCAGTGAAGCAACATGAAAATGCTACGGATTAACACATGATTACGTCAATTTCTTAATGCCATTCCTTACAATGGGCGTTGAGATAAAATCCACCAGACTGGCTGATTTCTTCAAAAATGTACACGATTTGGGCAGTTTCCATCCTCTTCCTCCTAACAATGAAATTTTTTTTAATCAGATTTTTATATACTGCTTTACAACTAAATTCAGTTTATACATCAAATTTCAAATAGAGATTCTCCTTATTGCCCTTATCTCAAATGATGCTGAAGATAAAGTGATGTAACAAGAGTGTATTAAAATATACCTCTCTTAAACCTTTAAAGCTCAAATTATAAAAAGAAGTTCAATTGTGTAGGTCTAAAACGTTATTTGGGACCTTGTTTGGGAGTGTGTTCTCAGCTTTTGTGGGGAACACATTTTGTGGCAGGCCCATAGCCAGGATTCTAGAAGTGAGGGTGTGATGCGGGTTAGCGGGGTTAATGTGCGTGGAAGGGGTGTTCTCTCTGAGAGAGGGGAAGGGTCCCAAATTGAGGTCATCAGTCCAATAATGCCAAGGAGACATCTGAGGAATGTTAATCACTGTGTCTTTACTTACTTCCATTTTGGAGGCTCTCAGCTTAACAGTAAGTACAACAGTAGAACAGTTCAACAGTTCCCCAACAGGTTAAGTATTTTGGTCACCAAAACAGGTAAGTCTAAAGTTTAGATTTGTCCAACAGTTTTGATTTCACTTTCTAAGCCAAATGCAGCCCTCGAGCCTCATGCTGGACAAGCCTGGTACACAAGCACCAATTCTAACATCCTCCTGCTCTCCTCTCTCCCGCCAACTGCCAACCTCCATCCTACTCCCTCCAGATTCCCCTCCCCTGAAGGGATTTGTTCCAATCTGGTCGAGGGGGTTGGGGAATGTTCCTCCATGCAGGGGCAGTATCCGGTTCTGGATATCCTGGCTTCCTTCCCTTTCTTGGTGGTGTCTTGGGTGCAATAATCCTTGTGGGTCTGCAGCAACAGAGGGGTTCACTTCTGTCCATTCCCTGGACAGCTCCAGCTACATTAGGTCTTCAGCTAACTCCTCTGCAGGAGTTTGTTGTCATCCTTCACAGGGGGTGACAATTTTTTTGGGGGGGGAGTGGGTGGAATTATGTCAAGTACACCAGGGTTGCAGTGTGTGTTCATACACTTGTTTTTAACACCTAGAAATGCCTAAAGCACCCGGTATTTCCAAGTAAACCAGTGTACTGTGTATGTGACACTGTAGTGAGGAATTCTGAAATAAGAAGCCAAAAGTACTTACCCAAAAACATAAAATGAAACATGTTGCTTTTCTACAGTGGAGACTGAGGTAAAATTGTCCAGACAGGCAAATTTTATCAAAAATGGCAAGGATGTGTTTCTAAGAAGATTACCAGGGTAACTAGGAAGATGCACTGAGCAAAAAGTACACCGCAGTTCAAGTTGTTATAGCAAGGAATAAAATGTATTCACAGGTAGCAAATAACAGGAAACAGTCCAGAGTTAGTTCAGCATAGTCCAATACATAAGGTCCAAAAATGACAGCACCTACGGCTCCTCTTTTCCACATTGCACACAGAAAGTGGTGGGCAGTTGTTCTCTTATATACATAACCTGGAGGTGCTCACAAGTGTTCTCAATTAAGGCAACACCTCCTTGCTACCCAGCTGAATCTACTAACTATAATATTCCCTTTACATCTCCTAATTGAACTCCATTGGGCCTACAGATTAACAGTTTCTTATACCAAGTTCTTCCATCTGACAAAAAAGCAGTTACTGTATATACTCGTGTATAAGCCGACCTGAGTATAAGCCGAGGCACCTAATTTTACCACAGAAATCCACTTCTTTGCTCATCTTATGACAAGTATAAGCTGACCCGTGTATAAGCCGAGGGGGGCTTTTTCAGCATAAAAAATGTGCTGAAAAACTAGGCTTATATGTGAGTATATACAGTAATTCATATAACATGCCCCTTTAGTCAATGAGGGTTGCACAAAATGTTGACTTCAAATATTTAACCGCAGCAGCATTGGACCCTAATTTAACCCATTGATGTAGGAGATAAGGTGATATTCTGTGTATTTCAGGACTTAGATTTACATCCACAGCTTACATCCACGTATTAGTTTACAACCACAGATCAATTAATATGATTCAGACTACAAAAAGTTGCTCTGTGTATGTCTGTGGTTATATTACTATGGTTTCTTTCTGTTATGTGGGAACACATTTGTGGCAGGCTCATAGCTAGGATTCTAGAGGTGGGGGGAACAATTTTTCAAGGGGGGAATATATACTGGTGTGCAAAATGAAAGGATAAGTATGGGTTGTTTTCTATAATGTTGTTCTCTGATGTTCTCTGACATTTCACCCCAAAATGTTGATTTCAAGTACAGTATTTAAAGAATCTTTCTGAGTCCTTCCCTTACCACAGCAGCATTGGACCCTATTTTAACAAAAAAAAAATTATGAGACACTTCGAAGAAAAACAAGTTATGGAATTTGAAAGGGTGTAGTTCATATGATAAAAGCATCAAGAGGACCAGTGAACTTTTCCAGACACTTTATCCTCTTGACACAGCCTGGAAAGGTCTACTCATGAGGGAGCTGCATCAGACTCTCCACAAGCCAAGGCAACAGAAATGTTCTTCCATGAACACCACACTGACTTCCCTCAGTGACTAAACGTGAACAGCTCCACCAACTGAGGCAATAACAAAGTTCTGTTTGTGGCGGGAGACCAGCCATGACCCACTGAGCCTGAAAAGTAAAACTGATATATCGGTTCTCCAGTGGCTCCTCTGTGGCAGGGTCCATCATTCTGAACTGAGAAGCACTTCATCCACAGAATTAACGCACACCTCGCTGAGCTCAAGGCTTCTGAAGGACCGTGCCTCCATTCCGCCAAGATCTCAGCATCCTCACCAACACCATGCCTACTGTGAGGCACTCTGGCAGGAAAGAGGTGTGCCAGCATCAATGTCTGACTGGGAATTTGGTCTGTGGGAGCGGGAGAGAAGTTCTGTCCTTTTTACACATAGCTTCTAGGTGCAGTTTTGATAGGAAAACCCTGATGCTATGTAGTTTTTGCTGAGGAGTATTTTTGTCAGGAAAGCAGCCTATTAATGCAGTTTTGCTGTGGAGAAGTTTTGGCGGGAAAGCAGCCTATTACTATTTAGTTTTGCTGAGGAGTATTTTTGTCAGAAAAGCAGCCTATTACTGCAGTTTTGCTGAGGAGAAGTTATGGCGGGAAAGCAGCCTATTACTATTTAGTTTTGCTGAGGAGTATTTTTGTCAGAAAAGCAGCCTATTAGATTTGCTGAGGAGTATTTTTGTCAGAAAAGCAGCCTATTACTGCAGTTTTGCTGAGGAGAAGTTATGGCGGGAAAGCAGCCTATTACTATTTAGCTTTGCTGAGGAGTATTTTTGTCAGGAAAGCACCCTATTACTGCAGTTTTGCTGAGGAGAAGTTATTTAGTTTTGAAAATAGGAAAGCAGCCTATTACTATTTAGTTTTGCTGAGGACTATTTTTGTCAGAAAAGCACCCTATTACTGCAGTTTTGCTGAGGAGAAGTTATGGCGGGAGAGCAGCCTATTACTATTTAGATTTGCTGAGGAGTATTTTTGTCAGAAAAGCAGCCTATTACTGCAGTTTTGCTGAGGAGAAGTTATGGCGGGAAAGCAGCCTATTACTATTTAGATTTGCTGAGGAGTATTTTTGTCAGAAAAGCAGCTTATTACTGCAGTTTTGCTGTGGAGAAGTTTTGGCGGGAGAGCAGCCTATTACTATTTAGATTTGCTGAGGAGTATTTTTGTCAGAAAAGCACCCTATTACTGCAGTTTTGCTGAGGAGAAGTTATGGCAGGAAAGCAGCCTATTACTATTTAGTTTTGCTGAGGAGTATTTTTGTCAGAAAAGCACCTTATTACTGCAGTTTTGAGGAGAAGTTATGGCGGGAAAGCAGCCTATTACTATTTAGTTTTGCCGAGGAGTATTTTTGTCAGAAAAGCAGCCTATTACGGCAGTTTTGAGGAGAAGTTATGGCGGGAAAGCAGCCTATTACTATTTCGTTTTGCTGAGGAGTATTTTTGTCAGGAAAGCAGCCTATTACTGCAGTTTTGCTGAGGAGAAGTTATGGCGGAAAGCAGCCTATTACTATTTAGTTTTGCTGAGGAGTATTTTTGTCAGAAAAGCAGCCTATTACTGCAGTTTTGCTGAGGAGAAGTTATGGCGGAAAGCAGCCTATTACTATTTAGTTTTGCTGAGGAGTATTTTTGTCAGAAAAGCAGCCTATTACTATTTAGTTTTGCTGAGAAGTATTTTTGTCATGAAAGCAGCCTATTACTATTTAGTTTTGCTGAGGAGTATTTTTGTCAGAAAAGCAGCCTATTACTATTTAGTTTTGCTGAGAAGTATTTTTGTCATGAAAGCAGCCTATTACTATTTAGTTTTGCTGAGAAGTATTTTTGTCAGGAAAGCAGCCTATTACCACAGTGGTGCCTCACGTAACAAATTTAATTTGTTCTGGAGGCATGTTTGTTACGTGAAATGTTCTTTACGTGAAGCGGATTTTCCCATAGGAAATAATGGAAACTCAGACAATTGGTTCCACAACCCAAAAAATATTCATATAAAAATATTAACTGGATGTAAAAATGATGACAAAATACTGGAACTGAATTAAAAGCATGCATTCAATATGCATGATCCCAAGAAGTCTACTTAGAGCACAATCCTAACCATGTCTACTCAAAAGTAAGCATCACTGTATTCAATAGGTCTTACTCTCAAGAAAGTGTCTTTAGGATTGCAGCCTTAGACTGTGTTTAGTTTTGCTGAGGAGTATTTATGTCAAAAACGCAGCCTATTACTGCAGTTTTGTTGAGGAGTTTTGGCGGGAAAGCCACCCAGTGCTGTGCATAGTACTTCTGGAAGTACTCCTTCCAAAACAAAGGCAGTTTGGCCAACACATTGCTGAAATTAGCATGTATCTGCCAGCTAGGCAGCCAAACCCACTTGGCCATGTGGGATGATGCAGAAATGCCCACAGGGTCAATCATCCCACTGGATGAGCCTGCAGTACTAAGCTTTCAAGTTCTCTTCACATGCAGGGATGTGAACATTTTGTGCCACCAGTTCATCAACCAACACATCATATTTGTGCATTAATGAATGGTTCTTTTACTCTTTGTACGTAGTTCCCGACAGGTTGCCCTGCTACTCATGATCCAGGGTGCAGTGCTCATCCTTGTTTCGAAGCCGAAGAGCCAGCATTGTCCAAAGATGCTTCTGTGGTAATGGCCAGCATGACTAAACACCAAAGTGCATGGAACACTGTTATCTTCTCACCAAAATGGTATCTATATATCTACTTGCATTTAAATGCTTTCAAACTGGTAGGTTGGCACAATTTGTCGGAGAGCAGGGATGGGACTCCCCTCATGCCTTGTATGTGTGAGTAAGGCTACAATCCTAACCACACTTTCCTGGGAGTAATATTGAACACAATGGGACTTACTTCTGAATAGACATGCTGAGGATTGCACTGTAAGACTGATATAATGTGCATTGCCTGAAATGGTGGATGGGTTCTGAACAATCCTTAAAATACTGGAAAGTATGGATGCTATTTCTGTAGAAGAGAGCTGTAGTAAGACAATTAGTTAAGGGGATCGTTGACTACAAAGCCAATAAAAGCATTCCATAAAAGACAGAAGAAGGGGTGTATGAAGAAAGCAAGATTTTTTATTTTTCTTTATTAAAATACAACTGATTTCCTTATACAAATAAAGGAATTTGTTTCCAAGAAGCACTTCTTTTATCAAAAGAAAACCATTCACTGAAGAGAAAGAAAAAGTACATATTAACCAAGAGGCATGCGTTGCTGTCCAAACAGAGGAAGTGCAAAGTAACCGCATGCTTATACAGTATATGTATTTTAAAAACACCCTCTTTCTGTCATTTTAAAAAAGTGTTTTTAATCCATATCAAATTAATAAGAAACCTCATCCATCCCTTTGTAGCTCCCACTTCCTTCCCAAGATTGCCATTAAATACTGCAGTAAAAGTATGAACCAGATAACATTGCTGATCACAAGGAGAGGGGAAAAAACAGTTTAAGAGGAAGGTAAGGGTTGGATGATAAAATTCCATCTCTTTACTTCACACTGTGAAACCTTGAGGATTTCAGAGTGTCTACAACTGCAGAACATCACATCCTCACTACACCAGTATAGGGGGCCAGCTTTGCAGTTCTGGTTATGCCTGAAGGAAGAGAATGGGTAAGGAATTATGGAAGCTTGTCTCTTAAGAGGTTTATATATTAAAAGGTATTTTTCCAACACCTGGAAAAATTTCAGAATTTTGGGTGGAGCTGGGTGGCAAAGAACGGTGGTGATTTTCATGTGAGCATTGACAAATAGAGGCACTACACACACAATCAAATTGCAATGGCTACATAAAATGATAGTTACATGAACTGCTACAGATTGAAGTTGCCAACGTTGGGGTTGTAGGAGTACCAGGCAGGGTGGAGGAAGAGAGAAACAACTTCCAAAGGCCATTTTTGTTGGGCTTCTCTTGAGAGATTTCTGTCTATTAAGAGTTGTGTTCTCCAGTGTGGATATTAATGCTAAAAATGGATCTGAAGAGCTTAATTTGGCTGCCAAGTTCTGAAATTTATTCTATATCTGTTGTCTTACCCAGAGATCCCTTGATGAACAGACCTGAATGCAGATCAGCCTGGCACTGAAAGATGATGCATGGAAATTAATAACTGAGAATTACATTTGCTGCTGCATTGGAAAACGTATATTCCAACAAGACAGACAACATGGTACAGTGCAGAGGAAGATTCTCCTGCAAATGATTGAAACCAGGGCCATTAGACACCTGGCCATTAGACACCAGGCCATTAGACACCAGGGCCAGGATGCTGACTGAAAGCACCCATTACTATAAAGAGGCAATGCAAACATTTCCAATAATTGTTTCTATTCAAATACTGGTTTAAAATTCTGACCAGCCAAGTTCACTCTATTACCATTAATGGGACTTGTTCAGCCAGGTAACCGGATTTTAATTAAAAGAATGAAAAGATGCACCAAACTGCAAAATCCCATTAAGATGAATCCCATTCACTAGCTCCCCACCCCAAATCATGCTCAGCATTTGAATACAGGACACATCACTCAATGTTTTCTATATCCTGACATTATATTATCAGCCTGGGCAAGTGCCAGTTTGAACTCTGTTGCCAAATTTGGGTCATGCAGACCGTGGCCCCCCAGAGTCCCCTGCAATGGCTCCTCTCTAAAGAAGTGAAGATTAACTGTGGGCTCAGCTCCAGAAAAGTTCTTTGTAGTGATGCCCCAACCAGGTGAAGAAATAATTTACAAGTACTGACATCAGAGGTAGCAGGAGCTCTAATCCTTATGTTTGGTGCAGGACATGTTGCCTCCAATCACCTTCAATTGGAGCTAATGTGCAATACATTTTGTGGTTAATTGTAGCCAGATGACACAAGTTCCCACTATAAGTTCCGCAGTCTTGGCTAACACTGGATTGATAGGGTACCAAATCTCTATTACGCCAAAGTGATTTCAACTTTCTACCACAAGCTTTCATAAGATTGGCGTAACACCTTAAACCCAAACCATGACAATCTTTTCAGTTCCTGCAGCATGGACTTTCACTGGCCCTATGAATGGTTCAGCGAGTGGCAAAACTTATAGGGGAGTCTTCTTTTGCAGTGTTTCTAAATACAGATCCAAAACTGTTGAGTCAAAGTATCATGATGCTTGTGGATATATCTGGACATGATAAAAGGATGTCAATCAGGGTGAAACACATGAGTGCTTTTTGAAGGCAGCTAGAGATGGCTGACCCAACCACTTGATATTCTTAGAAACAGGGTTGTCTGCTTCTGGTGCTGGTTGGACTCATGAGTGAAGAATTTTGCTTGAGAATCTTTATGCCACTATTTGTGAACATCAACAATGCTGTCACGATGTGGACTTTCCCAAACTGGCTGCGATTTAAGCCCAGCCACATGGGTACGCACACAAGTTTCAACAACCTTTTGCTTATGGCCAATGCAGGGTTATTGGACTGACTTAAAAATATCCCTCTGCACTTATGAGGCTAACCTGCAGGAGACTCTCATGTCACAGACAGCCCAAGTGCTTCTTGGAAACAGAGAGACTTGTAAAAAAGACAAAAGATACTTGGAAGTCTGAAGATATCAATGCAGCCAAGATTGTCAAGCTGATACAGGCAGAGAGCCAAGAGTGCTTTGAGAGTCATCATTCCCCATTTATTATCTGATTCCTGGTCAAACCAGCTTGAAAATACATGGTAGGGGAGCAGCGCAAGGAGTGAACCCCTCCTCTGAGCTATTTTCAATTCACGGAGTGGGGGGGGGGCAGAAAGCTTCTGCTCTTCATTCTTATCCTGGTGAAGAGGAATAGGTTCCCAAGGACTGATTTATTCACCACATGAAGACCAGAGGGGAACATCATCATTCCATGAGTTTATTTTGTCAAAACCAACACTAAAATCAGGCCTTGGAATGCTCCTATTTTAGCAACTTAGGTGATTATAATGGGGGAGGGGAGACACAACAACTCCATCATCTCAAAAGGCATTTATTTCCTGCCCCTTTGGACTTCTCAGAGCAGCAAAAATATCCTCACCTTTCTTGCAACAACTTCTTTGGCAAAGATACACGCAAATGCATATTAACTACCCACAAAGGTTCTAGCAAAAGCTTTGGCATTTACATTCTGACTGTCTTATTAACCTTCACAGTAGTATTAAAGTGCAGATTTGTTCTGTCTATGACAGACAGGCTTCCTTCGCTTGCCTGTTTCCTGGAAAGCCAAGCGGAGGTCAGCAGAAACAAATAAAAAAGGCAATCGGCAGCAGGAAAGGAGGAGGATCCACCAGATCCAAGACATGTTTTGAGAAAGGCTGGCTTCTAGTCTGCTTACCTATCTATTTGAGTGCAAGATCAATTCTGGACTGTAGAGGGTTACTGGTCTCTTAATTGGTTTGCTGTCTGCAAGCACTGAAGTGCTGGGAAAAACACAGGACACTCACCCAAGGCAAAAGAGGTCACAAAAGAGGGCAGGGGAAACGACTGGGAGTCTGGTATCACCACACTTTAAAAGCAAGAACTGGCTAAAGGAAGAGGGCACCCTTTTCACACATGTCTGCTCTCATCTGTTGCGATTTCCAACAAATCTCTAATCACTTCTCCTGGCATGTGTGTGTTTTATGCTATCCCTGGTTATAGAACTGGCAGTCTCTATCGACCACACCCAAGGACAGTCCTGGATCCTTCCAAAGGACTGTGCTAACACATTATCCAAATCTAACACATTATCTGGGGACACCTGGAATGCACCTTTAGCAAGCAACTATTTTTTATTCAAATTGGCTTTTGCTGTGCCTACATTAAACTGCATAACCTTTATAGCTTATATAAGGAAAAACTGCAATGCATCTCTGGGTTCTGTAAGAACGCAAGCAGGGACTTCTATCTCCTACAGAACATAAAGACACTACCAATTAAAACTATGATAATCTTACATCATCCATGTTCCACTATCTTAAGAGGTTTTTTTAAGCTAATGCTGGGAGAGTTGTGGCCCTTCCTCTTTCTGGCATTGCAGAAACCTTAGTGTCATTAAAAACAAGCCACATTATTTCTGCTGTCCTGCTGCAATCTATGCAAGCAGGAAACAACAAATCCAGAATTCAGTTTAATAGGTTTGCTAAGTGTGATTCCTGATTTTGGTTCTGCTCTTCCTTGTTTAGATATCCCGACATAACATATAACGAAATTTAAATCTTAAAAATTTTTCTTGGTCAGAACTATATGAAAATGGCACTTTTCTTTGAAAAGGTATTTGTAAACACTTCTTAAACATAGGGGGAAGACTTCATGCCCAACATCAAGTTCAGACGCTGGTTTATAGATTAATGAAAAAGAACAGAAACAGCTCCCTCCGCTCTTCTACATACTGTTTCTGCTGCTTTTCTGTCCCATGACGAACCTGCTACAAAGTTCTCTTCCCTCAGTGTTCCAGATAATGATTTGGCATGGTGTAAGAATCCAGCCTCACAAGTCACACTGTTGGAACAACTCTTGTAAATCTGACTAGACACTGTGAACACTTCCCATAAGCTGTACTGTCCTTGGCAAAGAAATTCAGGGTGTGAGGTTGGAATTGAGAGGAAAGCCCTGCTTAACTCATCCCCACTGATCTCCACCTCATCAGAGTCTGCTTCTTTAACTGAGATTTCCTTTAATCCCACTCCCATGTTTGCATGCAGGATAAGAAAGGGGTCTTGCACATAAGAGAGACCAGCTCCCAGACATGGGACTTGGCCTTACAATTGTTGTCATCCAAAGCCATTTTTGACCATGCATGTATTGCATGCTATCACTGTAACTAACCAATTCTGCTCAAGAGTGCATCCTTTTTTGTCTTGACTTGCTGTGTCCCTCTGACTGAGCAAATGCCTGGCTTGTGTAATCCAGGATCAAACCTCTTCAAACAGCAGTGTTGGGGAAGTGTATATTATATGGGTGAACACTACCTATGGTTGTCAGGATTCTTACATAGAATCCTAGCATCTCAAGCAGGAGACCAGGCTTGGATCCTTCTTTCTCTCCAGCATTTGTCTACATACAGGATGGTTCCATACAAAAATAAGGCAGGAAACCATTACAGCTGTGACAGCCCCACCTGCTGTTCCCAATAGAACAGTCCACAAGCAGACTCATTCCCTTACCTGCTGCTTTCGCAAGCCAAACCTGAGCATGCTCTGCTTTAATCAAGCTATCTACAGGCAGAAAATTCTTCAAACCGAGAGTTGAATGAAGCTCTGCTCTGCTCCTGGCACAACTGTTCCCCTTTCATCTCTAGCATTTTGAAATCTCCTTGGTGTTTTACCGTCACTTTCTTGCAAAGGGCTTCCTACACCCAGTACGACAAGAAGGGAGAGGCAAAAAAGAGGACAATTTAGTACAAAATTGCTCAGAGCATTTCAAAAAGCTAAAGGGGGTGGGGAGGAATCACAGCCAGGTCAGAACACATCACAAATGGTATGAGGAGCCACATGACATAAAATAGACATTGGATCATAGAATTCTTCCAGAAATATAATGTAATGCTTCATGGAGAAAACCCGGGAAGTTGGCTACAAAACGTGAAACAGTGCAGAGACAAAACAGAAGTACAGCGTAGGCTGAAAAAATCCCAAATAATACCCAACCCCAAACCACAATTCTGCCAGTGTTCACTATGTACTGTACATTAAAATGAAATGCCAAGAGCAAGAGCAATCAGAAGAGATTATCAAGGACTAGAATTAAACAGAAAAAAAGGATAGAACAGAAGGGATTTTTTAAAAAGAATTTTTTTTAAAAAACCCAAAAAATGAAACGAAAGAAATTGACAAAGTTGATAAGATACAGCACATGTTAACACTGATTGCACAAAAACCCTCCTTCAAAAGACAAACATCTATCTATATATATATATGCAAAATATATACACAAATCTAGATTGGTTATGTATATATGTACACATAAGTAGTTCTGTACACATAAGGGGAAAAAATTCCAAGTGTTGCCAGCACGAAAAATTGAACATTCCATGTTGTGACTGTCTGCAAAAACAAGAATGTTTGCCAAGGATGGGTCTGGATAATTCTCAGCAGTCTTTGAGCACAGCTTAAAAGAGTTTTCTTGTGCATTGCTGTGCTTGTGAATTGGGAGGTGGGGTGAATGAATGTTTTCAGATGCATTTGGCAGAAAACAGTTTGAGAGAAAAATCAATAAAAAATAGTTTTGCTTTTATGGCAGGCGTAGATACTTTGCCTTCCTATCTCCCTTGCCCAATATCAACTGGTCAATAGAGAGATGTCCATCTGGAATAAGGTTGGCATCAGCGCAGAAGATGGGAAACTGGAGCATAGCTTCAAACAATGTAGTCCTGTGCTAGAAGAGGAGCAAGTGCCGTCTCTGCTTGCAGACTGACACCATCCCATGGAAAGGGGTCAAAACAGGTTGAATCTGTCTGTATAAAAAAGGATGCCTTCCCCTAAGATAAAGAAGCAGGTGGCAATTCCAAATGTCTTTGGGATTTTTTGCTTGCCTTTGCGCTCAGAAGACCACACTCCCCTCCCTGGATCCCTGAAACTTGGGCACTTGGCTCGACGGGTCTCTGGCAACAGGCCTTTGGGTAACAGCACAGCAGCACCAAAGTCGCTGAAGTCCAAACACAAACCAACATTCAACAAGTAACTTGTTCTCAAAAGATTACAAATGGTTGCAAGGGCTTTGAGTTTGTCACTACTAGTGCTCAGCATCCATAGCATCCAAGTATTTTGATTCAATGATCCTGGGAAGCAAGTTATACCTGCGGGGGAGAAAGAGGGGCAAGTTAGTTGTGGTTTGTCATACAAACATGTTTCAAGAATCACTCTTTGGCTTCTGCAGTGGTTCCCAGACTGCTGGTGGCTCCCTTAACCATTGGGCTATAACATATAAATTGGTGGACCTTTATAAGCGTTTTGTGGCTTGATGAGTGTTTTGTGGGCTTTTATGAGCATTTTGTGGCTTTATCCACCGCTCAGTAGGGAGCAACAGCTCAGATTGGGAGCTACTACAATGTGAAATCTGGACTACATCAGACCTTTGTTCTGACCCAATAGGCGGGGGGTCACTAAACTTTTCAGCCAGAGGGGCACATCAAACACCTGGCAAAGTGCTGAAGGCTAGAAAAAAAATACTTAAAAATAAAATTTAAATTCATGAGAGATGGATCCTAGATGAATGAATAAATGAGAATGAATGGGCTCAAATTTTAGGATTCCTTTAAGCTCCAACACAAGTCACAGAAATAAAGCACATATTCAACTGGATCCCCATTTCCCCACCTTCTAAGGCAGTGATTTTCAACCAGCGTGCCATGGCACATTGGTGTGCCGCAGATAGTCCTCAGGTGTGCCACAGGAATTTGGGGATTGACATTCATTAATAGGAAAATGGGGGATTTGAACAGTTTGGTGTGCCTTGTCAATGGTGAAAAACATGGTGTGCCTTGACAATTTCAGTGCCTTGTTAAGTGTGCCATTAGAGATGAAAAAGGTTGAAAATCACTGTTCACAAAATGTTACCTCTGGTTTTTGGGAAAACCAGGAAGGGATTTTTCAGCTTTCAGACCTGACCAGAGCACAACTCTGGTTGTGTTTGGTCAAATGGGTCAGAAGCTTGCAAGAGATCAGAGGCTGGCCATGGACCAGGTAGAGGACTCATCTGGCCCCACCTGGGTTTGGAGACCCCTGCACTCGGGGATATTCTTGGCTTCTTAAAAGTAGAAATTCCTTTTACTATTAATGACAATGCACTCATTCCTACTGAATACCACAATGGCTTTCTTTCATGGCCAAACTCAAACGCTGGTTCAGGATCGTACCTGATGGGGATCATTCCAATCATGATGAGAGGAAAGATCATTTTCATGTAGGGCAGAGGAGACATGCCAAAACCACACAAAATGACAAGCTGGAGGACCTGCAGGCCCGTGAAATAGTGGATCTTCCTTTGGGGCACACGACGGATGTAATGTGTCGGAGGGTATGCGGTCTGGAAAACAATGACAAATAGTGAAGATAGCAAACAGTGGCAAGATTTATCTTTCAAATGGCAAAATCCCCTGCTGAGCCAGACCAACATGAGGTTACTTAGACTAGCATCTTGCCGCCTGGCCAGATGTCCCATCCCATGGGAAACCCACTAGCAGGGCACACAAAGGCAGGAGACCATTTTTCTGCTGCCATCTTTCTGCAACTGAAATTCAGTGACAGACTGCCTTGAAGCTGGAGGGTCTATCAATATGCCATGAGAAATAAGCTTGGCTTGAGTTATCCCATCACAAGACTGTCCATATCTTTCCAAATCACAAGCCCTGCTATGCCCCCCACTCCCAAGCCAGTTTTATTCTCAGCCCCCAACTTCCAAGCAAGTTTTATTTTCAGTTTTATTCTCAGATCTCGTGAAGATCAAAACCCAAGGTGTCACAGACTGCAGACTGAATGTGGCCCTCCAGAAGCAAATTTATCCAGCCTGATATTATTAGGCTTTTCTTTGTGATAAAAGGGCTCTCTCGTATCTTGAAAATTTGATTTATGGATTTTCTCTTCTGTCATTTGCAGCTAATGAATTTTTACATGAGAATAAAATGCTTATTTCTGGCCATCATCTGCTTAAAAAGCTTAATTATATCATTTCCAACCCTCGGCAAGCACCATGAATGCTAACTTTGGCCCTATGTATGAAACCAGTTTGACATCCCTGTTCTAAACGCCTCTGCTTTTCCTTAGACCTTGGAAGCTGCTTCAAAATCTCTGATAACTGACTGCCCTTTTCCACAACCCAAGGACAAAAGCAAGGCATCCCTTGAGATGCCAAGAGAAAATGTGTCCCCTGGAGAGGATGTCTGGGATTTCTGACCTTTGCTGGTGGCATTTTGCCCAGTGCCTTCTGCTGCAGGCACACAACGCATGACAATAAACAGTATGAGCAAGGCAAGACCATAAAATCCAATCAGAGCCCACTGCAGCAGCCCTGTTTTCGAACTGTGGCCATCACCTCTTATTATGAGTTTCCTGAGGAAACCAAGGCAGTGAGCTGTCCAGCACCGGTCCCTGATCCTGCACCAGCTGAACTTCAGCCTGCAGGGCTCCTACCCACACATACCTGTTCTTTCAGCAGCAGGGCCACCCTCTCAAATAGTTGGTTGCCATCGATGGAGGTCAGAGCAATGTACAGGAAGAGCCCATAGAGAACGGGCTTTGGAATGAGCTGCAATGGGAAAGGCAGGAGCAAGAGCGACAAGCCCACCAGGAAGTTGGCCACCAGGCTTGTCAATCTGGTCTCCTTCACACTCACAATTCTGGAGGGGAGAAAAAGCAGGCGTTAAGATGTTTTTATCATAATGGCAGGCAGCTATTGACTGTGTGCACCCTGCAGGGTCAGACCTAGCGTCCTCCAAGTAAAGAGTGTCATTTCCAACTACCGGCTTAAGGTTGAGAAGACCTCTGACCAACCATGTGCATTGAGGTGCCACCCGAATCCCCCATGGAAGAAAGGCAGGGCAGGCAGGCATGCACATATTGAAAAGTGTGCATGTATCACATCTGATGAAATCTTTAAAGCCACAACACAGCTGAACAAGACATCCGGTGCCTGGGGGAGATGCTTTCTTGCTCAAGGTTGATATTTTGCTTTCTCAGTTAGCGACAGGTTTAAGTTGTATAATTTATTCAGGAAAAGGGTCCTGCTTTCTTAGTGCACAACTAATTAGATCTCTTTGGCAGTGAGCAGATACATGGCTCCGACTTCGGTCTTACTCTCCACACTCAGAACTAATTTAGTCTTTGGCTTGCTCACCAAAACTTCTTTCAGTAGCTCAAATCCTATCTGCCTTTTAATCCTCTTTCAGAGACAACAACCTGATTTCAGATGGCCTTGAGCCCTTTATTTCGTTGGAAAATCAAAGAGCAGAAAGAAAATCAAAGAGCAGAACCAGAAAACAGCATATTGCTCTTCCCAAAGCCTTGTTTCCTGTACCACAAAGCCAAGTTTATCAGGCACCCTTTTTGTCTCTAAAGGAACTTGCAAAAAGCATAGTTTATATGGGAGGAATTAAGACCCAATCCCTGTGCAACTTATGGAAGACTTTAGTAGGTCTATGCTGGCCCCTTAATCACTGACTCATTGGGAGTCAAGATGTGGTCAACAAGGTCCTGATCCTGTAACTGCTCCTGGTATTCTGAAATCAAGTTCAGGCCAGAAGGGTAACAGCACTGTCAGTGAGGCTGCTGACCACCCAGAGAACTCCCCCATCCCACCCCCCTGAGACTTACAACTGAGCCCTTTCTAAATGCTAACACCATTCACTGCCTCTTTCAAAGAGCACCCAAGAAGAGATGCTCGGCAAGGAGTGCGCCTGGAGGGTCATATCTGCATCTGATTTGTACTGGACAAAACCTATTTCCTGGGAATGCTTTGTGATGCACACTGCTGGGACACCAGGCTCTCCCTTCCTGCATGGCAGCTGCAATGGAGTGAGAACCCAAGACAGAGTGTTTGTGGCAGGGAGGAAAAGGATGACACAAGCACAATTAAAATTTATTTTTCCTGCCATCTGCTCTCTCCAAGACCTGGCTCGGGTCAGAGCACCACCGCTGTCCCTAATGCCTCTATTCTTATTTGCTGCCCTTTCAAATGACTAGAGAACACTCAGAGTAGATGGTTTCCAGGAAAGGTTGGTACAGAATTAAAACAGATGTGCTCAACCAAAATGCCCTCTAGCGGACACAGTAGTTGGGAAAATAAGACACATCTGGCCACAGATTTTGAACAAATCTTGAGATTCTGAGCTGTTCAATAAACCCTCTGCAAAGCTCATACTGTTTAGGGAAGGAATTAAAGCTACCACTGTTTGGTAGGGATGGAGGCTGGATAGGAGACACTTCTTACCCATTCTTTGGGTATTGTATCAAGTTACTTATCAGTTTCCACAGAAGAGATTGTTTCCCGGAGTGCTTCTACTCCACCAGTGCTAGAATGTCAGGAAGTAAGAAGATTCAAACTGGTTCATGGTTCATCCTGCCCTGCATCCCACCATGGTCAACCAGATATCTGTACAAAGCATCCTCTCCGGTAAGGCATGAGGATCACAGCAAGTCAGAGGTACTTGCAATGCACTTTTATTAGGGCTGGATGTGACACACAAATCAGATTGCAAGATACCTCCATTTGATTTTGCAGAGATTGTGGGCCACTCTGAATGTTCTTGACCAATAGTATAGTATTAACAAGCCTGTGGTTCAGAATATTTGATTGAGGCTGTATTGCTAAAATGCCAATAAAGGTATCTGAATCAAAGCCTCCCCCCCTTTGTCTGACTTTACTTAAAAAAATTTAAAAACCTCATATATTGTGATTCTGAGATGCACATCTTTGGATGTGTGGGTGGGTTGGCTACCCACACATCTCTTTGTGTGGGCTGGTTAACCCTCCTGTTTGTGCAATGCTGTTCTGACTGCCTGGAGCACAACTTTGCTTCTATTATTTGATTTAGAAACTGATCATCAGTATGTAAGAAATATGTAAGTGAGACGTTGAAGCAACCATTCCTACCACTTCATCAGTATTTTCCAAACCCAAAGGCTGAGCCCATTCATATGGTTCAGATGCAGAACAATCCAATAATAGGGTTACCATATGTCCGCCAAAACAGGGACAATCCTGATTTTGGGGGCTTGTGTTCACATACTGGGAAATGGGACAGAGGGTCCTGTCCTGATTTTGTGGAAGAGAATTATGGCAACCTATCCAGTAAGGATATCACAGAAATTAGAGGCTGTAGAGAAAATCTTAGAGGGGAAAAAGGGTTTTTTCCTCCTGTATCATTTGCAGTAACTGCCTTAAAGTTTCTGCCAGGAGGAGGTAAGCTGGATACTTTTCTAATGAGAAAATGCAGAGGCTTCCAGCCAGAGTAAGGCCTGGCAGCTTAGCAAAGCTTAAGTAAGGCTCTCTCTTACTTCAGTGGACACGCAGACTGTGGCAAGGATTTACAAGTAAGAAATAAAGGGGTTTTATCACACATTCATGGGTCAGATAGTATTACAATTTGGGGATGGTTTGGGTGATGCTGTGTTGCTCTTCAGCTGCCAGCTTTGCAATTTAATCCAGAAAATTCTGCTGTTTTGTGTGTTAAGTCAACACCTGGCAGGTAACAGAACGCACCTCAAGGAAGGCAGAAGGCACCACGGCAGCTCAGGAATTAAAGAAAGGATGCAGCAGCCTCAAGGAGAGGGCTGGAAGATTGCAGGTTTTTAAGTGCATCCACGGGAGAAGACAGAATGGCCCCAACCTTGCCCCAGTCCCCAAGGACTGACCATGAGACCCAGCTATGTGCAGGTACGGGGGGGGGGGGTGGAATGGTGGAGAATCACTTGTAGGGAAAAAATGAATACATAGAATTGGGGTGAGGACTTGGCTATTCTCACTCTTAAAGCTATGGATTTTTTTCCTGTGTTTTGTTTTTTAATCTTACATCAGTGGAACTCCCTGCTACAAGATTAATTTGTGGAACTTACTATTCTGTCTTCCACACAAGTAATCTTGGAAAGCACCATATCATTTTGGGCTGGCTTTGAGATCAGATAGGATTCAGCAGTATTTTAAGAGGTTCACATGAAACTGTTGCTATTCATTCCTACGGTGATCAGACTTTGGTGATCACTGCATCAATCTCCCAATTTGAATGTCAAAGAAACTTTCCCAAAACCACACAGCAGTCACTGGCAACTGGCAAAGCGCAGGCCTGGCATGCAGGCATCAAGTGTTCCTTTTAAGGGGTCTGCACAAGTGAGTAGATCCCTTTATTAGCTGCACGGTGTTGTGACACTGTCTCCAAATACTGAGTGATTATAACTCCACCAAGTTTCTGAGTTGAGGGCCACTCTGAATATCACTCACTCTAGAGGGAACACAGGATACCCTCTAAACGTCCCTCCAGCATCTCCAGCTAAAGGATCTCAGACTTAGGCTGGAATCATAAAGACAATTTCCAGGGAATAAGACCCATTGAAAACAACAGGGCTGACTTTTGAGTAGACAAGGTTAGGACTGTGCTCTAAGTATCTCAGACTTACTTGATCTTTAGTTTAAAAAAAGTTTCAGATATTGTTGATTTTGAGGAATTGCACACGAGAGCCCCCCCACCCCGAAGACACATATATTTAAATCAAATAGGACCAAAAGGTTGCCTGCTACTTACGTCTCATAGATGTGCCCATTCTCAACTCTTTCTTCCACGTAGGCCAGAGCTCGGACATGCATTGGAGAGTGGGGGAACGCTGCATGGATCCATGGTAGCCCAAAGATGGACAACCCTATGTTAATCAGAGCCACAAGGAGGAGGTCCCAGTGATAAGCTGTTCCTTTTATTAACCTGAAATAAACACCTTTTAGTACAATATCAAAGGCACTCTAGCCAGGTTGAAGTAACAAGTTGCAGAGAGTCAGAACAGGTATCGAATGAGCACACCAGATTTGTGGGATCTATGTTCATTGCTGGTGTAACTCCACTTCCACGTACAAACTGCTGCTCCAAAGATACAGGCAGCCCTTTGGAATTCAGCCACAAGAAGCTTTAGTATGGCTTTTCCAGGTATTTATTAGCAAACTCAAACAGAAATGTCCTTCCCAAGCTTGAAAACTCAGTCGGAAACAGCTCTGGAACAAGAATCTCATGACTCGACTAGGAGTGTTCCAACATTTCAAGTGCATGAATCTTTCCAGGTGCTTCTCTAGAGTCAGCTTTCAAACTCTGGACAGAAATCTGCGGCATTCTGTCCATAGGAAAACACACCTGAAGTCAGGGGGTGGCACAATCAAGCAATGGGAATCCAAAAATGTGAAGAGATTCCCCTCTTGTGGTAGAGAGCATGAGATGGGGTGATTGCGCCACTGAGCTGAGGAAGTGCTATTGGAAAAAGGCTTGCGCATTGATAAATTCTGGTGCACACCTATCATTTCTCTCTATTTAGAGTAATATACGAAATGTCTAAAAGTTTAATATGGTTTGTGACACAGTCAAAAGATGTATGTGTGTTCATGGGTGGTTGGCTGGGACTGGCAAGTGGAGTGCACTAATATGGTGGGTATCACTCACTGACATATAATATATAGTTCAATATGTTATAAATAGTTCAATATGTGAGTAAATCATGCATATTAAGAGTAGTCCCAGCACACTTAAGAAGAGTCCTACTGGATCAGGCCATAGGTCCATCTAGTCCAGCTTTCTATATCTCAGTGGCCCACCAAAGTTGACCATACAGAACGGAGGACAGAGTATTTCTACCTTTAAGCACTGCATAGAAGAGGAAATTTAGGCAGGTGTTGCTTTTTAAACCCTTGTATGTTGAGCTAAACTTGCCTAACTTCCCTCTTCTCTGCAATGCTTAGAGGTGGAGGCACTCTGTCCTCCATTCCATATGGTCACCCAGGGCCCACCAGACACCTTGTGGAGCACACAAAGCAACAAGAGACCTGCATCCTGGTGCCTTCCCCTGCATCTGGCATCTTGAGGTAGCCTTTTCCTGAAATCAGGAGGTTGCACAAATGGTCCGTAACCTGTGATGGGGTTTTCAGAAATACCAGCCCTTTAAAAAACCTCTCTGAAAGGCATCTTGGTCAAATGGCATCACCACATCCTGTGGCAAGGAGTTCCACAGACTAATTACATGCTGAGTAATGACAAATGGTGCAAAACTTAGAGGCAAAAGTTGCATTTCGCTGGAGCAAAACAAGAATATACTAGTTTGTTTGCTTTTAACACTGGTTTGAAAAGTCCTCCATTATTCCAAACCAAAGCCTTAGTTAAAACGGCAATTTTGGCAAATTAATTGATTCATTTCACTAATAAGTTGTAAGGCCTCTTAAGCACAGAGACAGCCCTCCTCCCCCCTAACCTAAATAAATATGCTTGTTATGAAATATGAAAATATGAAACTAGTTATGAAAGTGGAAGGGGGGATGTACCTGTTCTCTGGGGCATTTGTGAGCGATGCCACTATATTTTGCTCAATGAAAAAAAGCATGGATAGCAGGAACCCCAAGCCCATCGCGCTCACCACAGAGCCCACCGAGAGATCCTGGATGGGAGCCAACTCGAAAAAGCTCTCCGATTCATTGTAGTTGAACTTAGGCACTGAAAACAAATATCAGAATATTGTTCAGAGAGGTGGACATGGCAAGGGGTTACCACTGGCAAGGAGAACGTCCCAAACTACTCTATCTTGGAGGTTACTTCAGACCATGAGATTTAAGTACAGTCACCAGAAACAGTCATCCAATGTCACTCAAAGACTACAAAACTAATCAAGTCCCATCCTATACAACAGATAAGCAGATGCTCATATGGCAGCTTTGACCATCATATGACTGTGCTGACCATCACCATCACTTTTTCTCAGGCATCTTAGCCAAATTCTGTTCCAAACAATGGGACACAAATCTGCAGATCTTCCTTTCCCTTCTGGACCTGAACCACCAGTGCTGTCATCTCCCTTGCCCGTTTTCCTTGTACGTACATCATCCCAGCTGCTGCCCTTGCCTGGACCAGAGGTGGTTGGAGAAGCGTGACCTGTAGTTGACTAGCATCATAACACATGTTTTCCCCATCCTCTCTACACAGCAAGGCAGCCATCTGGTGGGGTGGGGGAAGCTCCCATTGGGGGAACAACAGCTGGAACATCCAGAAGCTGATCAACAGCTTGAGAGCAACACCAGAGTTAATCTTTCATCTCTTTTCCAATGGATGGGCCCGTTCCAATCTTAGTAGGGTCTGAAGTTTGTTGGTTTCCAAGCTGCACAATAGGTTTTTCTAACACACCCCAAAGTTACTTTCTGGCAGCTGGCAAGGGAGCAATTGTGATGAAGGAAGTCACCAAAAACACGCAACAAAATTGTGCCACTTTCCAGTTCTGAATGGATGGAATGATGACCGTAGGGGGAAAAAATTAAGAATTTCTTAATTCTCTTCCATCCATTTCCTATTCGCGTCATCACTGGGACGATGCAATTCCTGTCTCCTCTTTCTCCCTTCCTGATGTGGAAAAGATGATGGGACCTTGGATGATTTTTTTAAAAAAAGATTTACTTGTGTATTTGAAAATCCCACCAGATGTTTTAATTAGGAAAATATAAAGGGGCAGTGAAAAGCAGGGGTCAAACTCATCACCATGGCATCTGTAGGTTTGCCGACAACCCTTCCTGCCAGGGGTAATTACAGGGCCCTTTTGTTCTCTTTCCAGAATAACAGAAAGGATTGACACTTTCAGAAATAAGAACGGCATTTTAATTACATTAAAATTAACCTTTTGACTGCAATAACTCACTGGGACAAAACAAAACCTGGTTGATACCACCACGTTTGATTAGCTCTTTGAAAGAATTAACGCTGATTGTTAATCATGCAAGCGGAACAGGAACTGGGGAAATGTGTTCAGAGCTATCATCTCAGGGCTGCCTCCTTGCAACTCCCCCCTGCCCAAAACACAGCCATCAACCAACTCCTTCCCCACCCCCCCCCAAATTAAAAAAAAACAAAAGAGGATGACTTACTTCTTATTTCCTTAAAGAAAAAGGATCCCACAAAGGAAAACATCAGGACAGAAATGGGCAAGGCACAGTCAGATAGGATTTCACGGACTCTGGCGTGCAGGTAGGGACTGCAATGATTTCAGAATGACTTGATCAGGGCAGAACGTGCATTAATTCAACCAACACCAAAATAAGAGGTCCTTCTATATCAGATCCAAGGTCTCTTAAGTCCAGTTTCCTATGATGACCAACAATATGCCCACAGGAAGCCCCCAAGACAACGATGCATATTGCTAATCTGAGTGCTTTATGATTAACACCCATCGTGATTAACACCCATCGTGGCCAATAACCAGTGACAGACCTGCATAAAGTTGTCTAACCCTTATAAACCCTTATGAACTATCCAAACTCGTGGGTCTTAGTATATCATATGGAATGGGATTCTTAAGAGATGGCTATTCAGCTACTGGGCATGTGGTCCCAAGTTCCAGGTATGCTTAGGATCTACTATCATCTAGTATCTACTATTAGGATCTTTTTCCTGCCAGTAAACACAAGGGTTATGTTGCCACACTGCAGTTGTGGACGAAACCCCAAGCAGCATCTCTCATGAACATGCTGCAGTATTTTCTTAAAACTATTTTATGTTTTGTGTTCCGCCACTAAGCTACAGCCCCTTCCCTCAAACGAATAAGAGTTTAAAACGCTTGCAATATGCTGTATTTACTTGAATCTAACACTCACCTTTTCCAGCCGAATTCAGTCTCCAAAATCAGGGTGTGCATTAGATTTGAGTAAATAAATCTAATGGTTAATTTGATTATTAAGTATAGCCCTATTCGATGAGGGCTGTGGGTGGCGCAAGTGGCTAAGACGCTGTGCCTGTTAACCAGCAGGCCAGGGATCAAGACCTGGGTCGGCCCCACAAGACAGGGTGAGCTCCTG
Source organism: Cryptoblepharus egeriae (assembly GCA_030015325.1). Classification (NCBI taxonomy): domain Eukaryota; kingdom Metazoa; phylum Chordata; class Lepidosauria; order Squamata; family Scincidae; genus Cryptoblepharus; species Cryptoblepharus egeriae. The sequence goes on along the minus strand of JAREYC010000007.1, from coordinate 3,073,335 downwards.
TCCTTAGTCCAGCTCTGCGACGCAGCTGGATCAATCATATTGGCTCTGCCTTTCCATTGGACTAATTCAGTGGCGTGGAGAGGGGGAATTTGCTGCTTGGGTAACAGCCTATTCTCCATATCAATCCAACCATGCAGCGTATGCAGCGCCAAGCATGATACCATAGTCTTTCAAGACTGACGGAGGCCTGCTTTTTATATTTGATGGTGCATTAGATTTGAGTAAATACGGAAGCAATATTGATTTGTTTTTTATGTTCTGTTCTTTTCGGAGGAATGATGGATAAAAGCGATGGAGAATCCAAGCACCTACCTTTTCTTAAATTGATACAGCGTGTGTCCGAGCCACAGGGTCCCCAGCATTAACATGAGGCTTAGAATAGCTGTCTCGCGCCCATAGTAGTCCAAGGATGCAGAGCGGCCAACAGTCTGATTCCCCAATGCGGAACGCTCCACTGACATATTCAGCAAGGCGGTGGTATTATCCACAAATGCACTGCGATGTCTTGGTGAAACATGGTAGTAACTTCTAAAAACTAAGACAAGACAAAATAAGATGAACTCAAAAGCAATCAGGCCTGTGACACAAATGTAAAAGCAGCCCTGCTTGTACAAGATCATGGTGGTTCTGACTAGTTCATAGTGTTCATGCTTCTCACAGTGACCCAACAGATGCCTTTAGGAAGCCCACAAGGAAGACAGCATGGCTACAATCAACCAATTGTCCTCAATCAAGCATGCCAATTCAAACAAGCCGATCTAACCATGTACCAATCTAACTAGTACCATTATTAGTCATTGACAAATTCAGCTTATCTGAGTGTATCTATCGGTAAGCATTGCTTAACACTCCCCACCACCCCACCTTCTGGCAGACAAGTCCTTGTGGTGTGGAACTAAGGGTGAAATCCAGAGTAACTACAGGAAGTCCTTGCTTCGGTGTAAGAACAATTTACTCTGGATTGCAATATGAATTTCCCATAGGTTTTCACTAGGAAGTGCAGTAACTACGGGTGCACATAATGTCTCTTACGTGCTCATGGAGTTACTCTGGATTGTAGGGTTAGATGATCAGACCAGGTATAGGGAGACGCAATGTCCAAACCCCAATTAGTCACGAGCCTTACTTGTTTTAAAGGGCTGTGGCTGCTAAGCTAGACCTAGAAAAACTTTTAAATTATTAGTAAAAAGCAAGTCTCATCCAAGGATGCCACAAAGGAGCTTTAATTGGATAAAATGTTACAGCATCAACTTACAGGAGCACCTCTAAGCACTGAGAAACATCTCGAGGCATAGACTTATGCAGCAATTCAGGCAACGTTCTGGGTGACCTTGCAAGGTCCATGAACAAAGCAATGGTCAAATACAGGGTTTTAAATGGATTAGCTGTTTTCTACTGCTCCGTTATTAGGAAATTTGAACTAATTGGCTAGAAATAGACTAATGTACAGTACAGGGATTTATATCACTGTGAATGTTGCTGCTGCCAGAGTTCTCATCATTTGGAGACATCTCATCAAGACATGTGTGGCACATAAGGGTCAGGCTGATGCCAGCAGGAGATGTTCTCCTCATTAAAGAGAGGGGGTATCTAGCAGGTGCAACCAGATTAATGAAAGTAAAAAATAAATGTAGCCAGGGGCTTTGAAGCAGACATACATCTTATCTCTCCATTCTCATAACATCAAAAGGTGCAGCTGTTAAAGTCAATGGTTTGAATCCAACTTTTAAAGCTTCTTATTGGAGTAGTGAGACCAGAAATAGTGAGACCAGTGACTCTCAAAGTTGGGGTCACCAAATGTTGGGTGCCACCATCTTGGAATCTGGCACTGGGTGTTGCCATCTTGGAAGGGGGCACTTGGGCTGCAATCCATACTCTTCTAGGAGTAAGTTGCATTGATCACAAAGGGATTTGCTTGTAAGTAGACATGCAGAAGCAATGGCATCAGCGCTAGTACTTGCTATTGACATCACTTCTGTCCATATCACATTCAGGTTGATGACATCATGGGGGAAAGCCAGATTGTCATCCCCAGATTGGGGTCGCAGGCTGAAATACCTGAATTTGCTCAAATCTAATGCACACCCTAATTTTAAAAGGCCTGAGTTAAAAAAAAGTTTACTGCCGATTGTAATGTGTAGCTGCAAAGCAGGGGCAAAATTTAATTTTACTGCATTAAACAAATAGTTATATGGCATTAATAGTATGACAATGGGTTTATGTTATGATTTTTACCTAAAAACCTGGCATTCATCAGTCTTGAAAGACTATGGTATTGTGCTTGATGCTGCATGCGGAGCATGAAGGCCTGGGTTCTTGATATGAGGAGGCCTGGGATTGATATGGAGGATAGGCTGTTACCCAAGCAGCAAATCCCCCCTCTCCACGCCACTGAAATAGTCCAATGGAACGGCACAGCCAATATGGTTGGTTCCAGCTGCGTCGCAGAGCTGGGCTAAGGACAGGAGCTCATCTGGTCTTGTGGGGACCTAGGTCTCAACTAGATTTTTACCTAGTTGCACTACTCAATACAACAAAGGGTTTATGCTACATTTTTTATTAGAATAAACTGCTAAACCAAATATTGACATGTACTTATAATCAAAATACTATATACTTTAATCTAATGTGCTATTGAAACTAATGTACACCCCCAATTTTGGAAAATAAATTTGGCTGAAAGGGGTGAGCGTTAGATTCAAGTAAATATGGTATATACTCTGCCTTGTGCTCCTCGGTGGCAGGGCAACTTTTAAAGAAGTTATGGCCACTTTTAAAGAATTATGGCCACCATCCATAATTCTGGCCCCGCAGCTGCCTAAAAGGGGGAATGTCACATTACAAGGATTTAGTATTCAATATTTCAGCTGCTGCCTAATTAGCAACACTGGCTGACGAAGACCAGAAGAGCTGCCGAACCCACTGAACGACTCCCTTTGCATGAGAGTGATTTAAGAGAGCGCCTTTTTAAACAACACAAGCGGGCAGGAACATCCTTGCTAAAGCAGCACAATCTCGGCTGGGGGAGTTATTTGAGGTCCCTCTGATCCCATTAGCCTTTTTTGTTTGCTTCAGCTGCTGCCTGGCTGTTTCCTGCAAAGTGCAGAAGTCAAGATCAAAAGGGAGTGCAGCTTAGGTAGCCGGACCACAACTTGGAAAAACAAAGTGTCACCAAACCACTGAAAAAAAAGTGTTGGCTTGAACTCCTCTCCGCCTCCGAGTAACACCTCCGCTCTCCCCCCTTTCCTGCATAGCTGCGGGGGCAAAAAGGCTTTCAGAATTAAAGAAAAATATCTACTGATCTTTCCTTTCGGAAGGAGACGGGCCATCTGCAGGAGCAGAAAGAACATTCCCAATGGAACATTTCATGCGCCCGAGTGGCAACAGCGGTCAAGGATTAATGAGGACTAGAAAACTCTGTGCATCGGTAGAAGAATTATTACAGCCCATGAAACTCCTTTCCATCTCTAAAAAAGGAAGGGTAAGGGAACCTAATGCATTCCTAAGCATTCCTAAGCATTCGCTGTTATAATCTTAAAAAACTCTTGCGCCCATCCTCTGTTACAAATTCCTTTCTGACTCACTCAAACCTCAAGTCCCACCAACCTGGTGTAAATAGTAAGTTGAAGAGCAAGTCACAAAACGGTGACACTGAGCCCAATCCTAACCATGTCTACTCAAAATGCCTCATTTTGTTCAATGGATCTTACTCCCAGCGAAGTGTCGTTAGGATTGCAACCAATCCTACACCACCCATGAGCCACTGAGTGGGACAAACTTGCACCTACAACTACAAATCCGCATTTGGGGTTATGAGCCCTGGAAGAAAATACAGTCCTTGGTTTAGAGCAGTTTTCCCACTGCATCCTGCAAAGAGAGGAACCAACAACATGGGACCAGCATCCTGTCTGTCTGTCTGTCCCCCAAAACCTACCAATAGAGGTATTTGCCAGGAGCCTTACCTTTCGTTATGCCTTTAATGGCATCAAGCACAAAAGTGATGGAGATAAAAAGAGCAATTATTTCTTCTGTAGACCTGCAAAGAAATGCATGTGGGTTAATACTGGCTGCTCTGTCTGAACGACCTCAATTTTAATATTATTACATTTTAATATTATAGAAGACACCAAAAAATCACGGAAAGAAGAGGGCTTTACCCACAATATAGCATACTGTCCAAAGTAAGGTCACAAACCTGCAAATACCACTTAACAGAACGTTATATGTTTTAAAAATGAACTAAAAGACTGTAGCCCACTAACCCCCAAAACCAGAGTAACTACGGGATCACGTAAGAGACTTTAATTACTGCACCACCTAGTGAAAACCTATAGGAAATTCATATTGCAATCCAGAGTAAGTTGTTCTTACACCGGAGCATGTACTCTCTATAGTTACTATGGATTTTGCCCTTAGCTTCCACTTGCAGACTAAATTCATCTCTCATTTGCTTTTAGTCTAGATCGGATTTTGGGGACACACTGGGAACCATTTATTTTTCCCATTGCAGTTCTCCCCAATAAAAAGCCTCCTTCAGCTAAACTCTGGTTTGGGTTTTTACATAACACCAAACTACTGTTTTCAACACAGGACATGTGGTCATGTTTACCAACAAAATTATTGACTCTTAAAGGCAAATCAAAGGGAAAATACAGTCTGTCCTCATCATCTGCGGGTTCGCAATCTGTGGATTTTACTCAATGTGGATCCATGCTACTCTAAGGACTTCTTGGATGTGATCGCAAGTCACAACTGATCCTCACCTAGATCTTGGACCAGATGATAAGGTCCATGCCCTCGCACCTCAACCTCTCATGCCCTGGCTCTGTGAGAACCAGCACCAGGGTGCTTACTTAAGAGGCCCCCGGGTGTAAGGTCTCCGGTCTCTGGAGAGAAAATAAGCCTTACCGTTTGAAGAGCTTCATTATGAGACTGAAATTGAAGAGGGCGTAGAGCACAAGGAAGAAGCTGTTCCAGAGCCCAACCCAGGCATAGAAAGCTCTGAACTGCAACTTGTAGTCAGTGCAGATGCCTTGGATCACTGAAAGCAAGAAGAGATTTTGGCACAAAATTGGTTGGATTTTTTTTCATTAACAAGCATTCTGTGGCTGCAATCCTAATCTCCAGTTAGGCTGGCCTAAGCCCAGGCGTAAATCCTGTGCTGTAAGACGTGTGCCACTCCTGGTCAAGGGGTAGGCCAGTGCACAGACATGTGCTTGCCTCCCTACATTACCATGGGAATGGGAAGACTGATGAGTTGTGCTGGCCTAGGTTAGGACTGCACCGTACGTGTGTGTGCGTTGATGCCCTAGTTTTGGGATGGGCACTCCAGGGAGACTTGTTGGCACCATGCCTTGTGTCCTTTTTGGCGCCGGGTTAAACCCTCTTAAAAATGTTCCCAGGCCTCTAAACATGGATTGATTTCAGCTGGCCCTCCTTGTGTACTCCTATTGTGTTTGGATGCTGTGGCATTCTTTTTAAAAGTTCAATTGTCTTTTATTGGCATAGCTGCGACCTGGGAACATTTCTTCCAAAGCTGAACTTGACACAAAACAAACAAGATACGCTGTCTGGATTAATACACAAAACGATGGTTATGATCTCATTTTCCAAGCAGACTTTCAGAAGCATGCTTGAAATTAAGCATTTTAATCAATTTAGCAGGCAACTGATTGAAAGGAGGAATTCTGTTTCATCCATAAAGTTACCTTCTGTCAACAATTCTGTGAAAAGAGGGTTACAAACCCTTATGTGCTAGCTTTCTAAATGCAACAATATAGATTTTTTAAATTTACAGATGCAATTTTCCACTGGCTGTTTCAGGAAACGAGAAAAAGCCACATTTTCAAGAGTTGTAAATACAGACAAGCCCTTCAATCCAGAGTAACTACAGGAGTACGTAAAGGACATTATGTACACCCGTAGTTATGCCACCACCTATTGAAAACCTATGGGAAATTCATGTTGCAATCCAGAGTAAATTGTTCTTACACCGGAGCAAGGAATCCCCGTAGTTACTCTGGATTGTGCCCAAGATGGGGCAAGAGCTAATTTCTCTCCTCCTTCCTGGGTAAGTGTGGGTAAGTGTGGAAAAGAAAGTGGGTAAGAAAGTGGGTAAGAGTGCAAAATTAATTTTTTTCCCAAGAGGGCAATGCTTAGTAGCCCAGCAAAGCATGCTGAACACAAGGCTCTCCTTGAGGTCTAAAATCCTAAAACATAATCCAGCATTTGGTATGAAAAACTCACCATTGATGTACAGTGCTAAAGGGGCTGTGGTTAGCAGCACCACGAGTGGCTGCCCTGCAAACAGGGCATAGACCAGCCCACCAATGCACTGGCCAACAATCGTCTTCTTCACGTCTGTGGAATACATGGTAGAAAAGAAGAGGTGGACATGAATAAAATGGCTAACAGATCAAACATATGGCCTGTGGCATGGCCAACCTTAACAGCACTATATGAACCTGCCCATTTTTAAAAGATTGCCAGGGGACACTCTTCAGTCATCTACAGTGGTACCTCTCATAACAGGCGCCTCACAGCACCAGTATAAATTTCCAAGAAAACGTGCTTCACATAACAAATTCCGCTTCACTTAACAAGCAAGTGCGCTATGGGCATGTGTGCTGTGCAGCCCTGATGCTCCACGCAGATGCTCTTTAAAAGGGCTGCCGGCCAGCACTGCTGCCTCAAACTGCCCCCATCGGCCACCTTGACCCTACAGCAATAGCCCAGGTCAGCCTCCCAGGTAAGTGTCTTTGATTGCAGCCTCCTAACCATGTCTACCCAGAAGTAAGCCCCACTGTGTTAAATGGGGCTTACTCCCAGGAAAGTGTCTTTGATTACAGCCTCCTAACCATGTCTACCCAGAAGTAAGCCCCACTGTGTTAAATGGGGCTTACTCCCAGGAAAGTGTCTTTAGGACTACAGCCTAAGTAGACTTCATAGGATCATGCACACTGAATGCATGTTTTGAATTCAATTCCAGTGTTTTGTCATCTTTTTTACATATAGTTGATATTTTTATATGAATATTTTGGGGGTTGTGGAACCAATCGTCTGAGTTTCCATTATTTCCTATGGAAAAATCCACTTCACTTAAAGAGCAGGCCTCCGGAACAAATTAAGCTCCTTATGTGAGGCACCACCGTATTTACAGAAACTAAAACAAAAGTGATTGTGGTGGTATAGAATGGTGGTGTGGTGTAGAATGACCAAGGTATATAAGACTTCTTCCCTCTTTAGAAACCTGCTCCTAAGAGCTTTTTAATGTCTTAATTTACAGTTTGATTTCTTTTTTAAAAAATTCATACAATATGTATTATTACATTATTAAACATTATTTAATGTTATTAATTATTCTGGATTTTTGTAAACCAATCACATATGTGAATGATCTTCCCTACGATATAATTTCCTGGGTGTAGAACATGTGCCAGGGCAGGCCGGGAAGATGGTTAGGCAAGGAACCATCTTTCTGATATGCCAGAAGTGGTACATATGCGCTCATGTGAAGTGGTACAGCCTAGACACAAGTTCACCGTCTCGGGGTTAACTCTACCTCTCTGGCAAATGGAAGAGAGGATCCTGTCCCAATTTTGTGGAAGAGAATTCTGGCAACCCTACCCTAGGAGGACACTAGAGCCAGGAATCTTAGCAGACAAGGTCCACTTGAGACAATCCAAACAAGCCTCTTCCTCCTGCATGCCAGGCTAGATGCAGTTTTTATACCACGACGTTCAAATCAGAAAACTATGGCTTGAGTGATTCCCAAACTATATCAGGATTAGAATGATGGCTTCTCTCTTGCACCGCAAACATACCACATCAATAACGGTCAAGCAGATGATTCTTGGGGTGGGTGGATGTGTAGGTAGGGCAAACTCACCAATGACTCCACTTGTGTTTTCATCATTTAGGGAGCCAAAAGCAATGGATGGCAGAAGGCAGGCAAAGTACAGAAAGATCATGGTGGTGATGTATTTGCCAATGGCTTTGTTGTTGCCAATTATGCCTAAAACAAAACCCAGATAGCAATATGAATAACTCTTCCAGGGATGAAAAAGCAGATAAAAGGCCCGACCTCAAAGCGACCAAGACCCGTAGGAAAAGCAATGATATTTTTCCTGCACATCAAAGCAGGTTCCCAATGATCTGTCACAGTGGTATGTTAAGAACTGCAGACATCACAACACTTCATGTACAGTAAGTGGCCTCTTCCATTGGGCACTCATTACCATCAGTGCCTGGAATGGCATGCTTAAAATGGCACGTTGCAACACCTGCAGTATTTACCAGGCTGCCCCTATAACTATGTCACCAATCTGTGATCCATGACCAAGAAAGATATGTCAGGATGAGGCCATGTTGATGGCGGGAAGGGGCTACACCATGAATGGCAGACTCTCAGCATTTGGGGTGACCAGGAAAGGGAGCATTTCCGAGCATACCCCCCTATGTTTTCTGAGAATATTCCCCTATTTGTCTCTTCCTTCGATACTGTACAAATCTGAATATCTGTATTAACACAAAAGCAATTGTCTAATAAGACACACACTTGTCTGAACAGGGACAGCACTTAAAGTGTTGGATTCTAACCATGCCTACTCAAAAGCCCTGTTGTGTTCAAAGGGTCTTACTCCCTGGAAAGTGTCTTTAGGATTTAGTGTGACACACATGTATACCAAGGGAATGTTGATACTAAATTTTCTTATGTAAAATCATGTAATTGTGCCAGCCTGCCCGTTATCGTGACCGTCAACAACACTGTTGTGTGAGATCTCTTGGAGTGGGGACGCCAGGGATTGAACCTCGAACCTGGTACACCTCTGTAGGAATGCGAAGAGTTTGCTTATATATTACACTGCTTGACAAAAAGAATTTTGATCTGTGGCAGAATAATCCAGCATCAGTTGTGCACCAGGCACTGCGAAGAGGAAATTAATGCACTCATGTACAACCCAGGACCCTTACCCAAGGATCCTTGGACCCGGTGGTGGGCTTCAGAGGGTTATCACAGGTTCTATGGAACCCTTTGCTAATGAGCACCTGGTTCTCAGAACCGGTTACTAATGGGATATAGAACCTGTTGTTAATAGAGGTTATTAGGACATAGAACCTGTTGTTAATTTATTTGAATCCCATCACTGCTTGGACCCAACCCAGGACCCTTGCCCTGGGCTTTGCTTATCACAACGATAAAAATTGCATGTATGAATTTGAATCTTGATAAGCTTCTCATCCAATTACTCTCATCCAATCCAATCTTCAAGGGTGATCCCCGAAAGAGAAACCTGTGAGTAGCAAGCAAACAATCTACATGGCACCTCCAACTATGACGACCCACATCAGTGCCCGTATTGGATGGTTGCTAGTCCAGGATAAATGCACCGGGAAGACCAGCAAAAAACTTGGAGCAGCCGAGGATTCAGCATCTCTTTCCTTCAGCTACTCTTCATCCCACGGGGTGCTGCTGATGCTTTGGGGTCGGGAGCAGCTGCCTGGGAGCAGGTTAATTAATGCATAGTCTTCGTCAGCCCCCGGCTTCGTTCTGAAAAGCAACCAATTTCGGAACCGCTGCCAATGGCTGAAAGCATGAACTTGCTATTACCAGATAATATGCATGAAGCATTGGGAACTCTCAGAAAACCCCGTAATTGAGATGCAACAAAGCAAGCTCTGCTTAAGAATATAGTATATACGCTTTACAATACAGTCAACTATTAAACTGATCGATACTTAAAATACCATATTGACTCAAATCTGCCATGAAATCTAATGCACACCCCGATTTTGTAAATTTGGCTGGAAAAGGTGAGTGTTAAAGAGTAAATATGGGAATCCCTGCACCGATGTGCTGAGTTCACATCGAATGACATCCCAAGAGAAGGTGCTGATATATATATGGGGAAGGGAGGTACAGCAACTGTTAAATCCTTTGGGGTAGGCACCACAGACGCTAAAAGTGTATGGCTTATCACCGGGTAACCAGCCTCGAGGGGTTTACAAGTCACAACAAGGAACATGGAACATCAGAACAGCCCGTTGGATCTGGCCAAAGGCCCATCTAGTTCAACGTCCTGGATCTCACAGAGGAGTGGCTCCTTGTACGCCTCCCTCCAAAAACGACTTCTCCACCCCCCTCTAGCTATGCCACTGTGTGGCCCCATGCAAAAACAGAACCAGAAGCCACGAAAACTCTGAACAAGCATCTTCATCATGCGCGTGGTGAGAACTCCGGCGTCCAGCCTAAACCAAAGTCCGGAAAGTGCATTGACTTGGAGCGGCCAAACTCGGGTCTGCTGGCTTTTCCTGAATCCAAAGGGTCAGGACGAAGGATTTCCTGTCGCCTGACCAAAGATCGCCCCTGAAACAGCTGAATAAGGCTCTGCCTTGTCCCATCTTCGCCCCCTGCCACCTTCCAAGATAGTTTCTTTTTAAGTAACGGAAAACACTCCCAGGCAAGGAAACTAAACTCGAGAAAATAAACAGAATACTGGAGGGATCCCTGTGGATTGATAGCTGGTAATCCTTCCAGCTATTTATTACCATCCCACAGTTTTGTGCCCTGGGAAAGAAATATAGTTTTTTTTCCTTATCCACTAGAGTTCTGTTCTGGAATCTCCTTTGAATTAAAAAAAAATCCATGTATAAAGAAAAAAAAATGGTTTAAAGACACATTTCCCGGTTTCCTGCTCCTCTCTTGTGCCTAATGGAATAAGGCAGTGCATCAATATCTGCAGGGGTTTGATTCTGGGACTGAAGAATGGAATGACTGCTAACATGACTGCCTCACTACAACAGTACAAAAAGCAGTTTTTTAAACTGTGATTTGCTGTGGCCATTCATGCTGAGTCAAATCCATATATAGAAAACTCCATGTATAACAAGGTTGAATCCATACTCTCTCTCACACACACAATCACACTCCCTTTACATCACAAGTGTGCAAATGCAGATCACCACATAAGAGACAACTGAGGGTGCAACCCAAACCTCACCTGTCTCCCTGATCCTTTGGTGGTGTGGGGAGGTCAAAGGATGTCTCTGCACTGGCCTACCCTCCAGGAGTGGCGCCGAAGTGCCTAATGGTACTTTTGTGACACCCCCCAGGCCAGCATGGGACTTGTGTTGAGAGTTGTGCTGGCCCAACCAGGGGTTAGGACTGCACTGTTAGTGACTTAGGCTGCAAACCTAAGGGACAGTTAGGCTAGCCTAAGCCCTGTGCCGACCTGTAGGTGTCAAAAAAGTGCTGTCAGACACTTCTGCCCCACACCTGGGGGTGGGGGTGGGGGTAAGGCCACTTCAGACATGCACTGACTTCCTTACACCCTCATGGGAAGATGTGCCAGGTGAGTTAGGCTGGCCTAAATTTAAGACTTGTGTCCTTAAACTGTAGGCTGGACTGGCACAGCCAGGAGGTACAGTGAAACCAGGCAAAAACCCATGGGAAATTCACTACACTTCTCCTGTGGTGTCAAAATTGGTGACAGTTGGTGGCCAGACATCAATGTGGAAATCCTGGCTCTCTAAATATACGGCAATGGAGCATTAACATCTAATTTACCGTATGTCCACATATTTGCCATTCTTTAAATAAATAAATGGAACGGGGCAGAGCAAATGGTGGCGAAGATGGCAGCAGGTGGCCCGTCATGCAGGGGGTGTCATTGTGATGATGGCAGGTGGCAGCAAGAGGGACACTGAATTTCCCCAGCACTTCAGGTGTTATTTTCCCTTGCGCTGAGCATGTTTCGAGGCTCGTTCTATTTATGCTTCCAGGATATCCTCAGCGGACTAGTGGGGAGGGAGGACAGCTGGGACTGGAACCTCCCAACCAAAGATACTGGAAAACAGGCATTTCCCAGGAGATCCATCATACCTCTAAAATGGAAAGTTATTATGAATCTTCTTTTTCGTCTTCACTTCCTCTTTTACTGCTTTGGGTATGAAGAATTATTATGAATTTTTATTATTATGAACTATTATCAATGCATGAAATTAATTCCATCCAAGTCAGATCTGTGGTCCACTTACGGCACAATCCTAAGCATGTCTACTCAGAGGTAACTCCCATTTTGTTCTATGGGACTTACTCCCAGGAAAGTGTATATAGAATTGCAGCCCTAGTCCAGGATGGCCTACACCGATTTATAGTGGCTCTCAAATAAGGCTGGATCCCAGAAATGTTTTTAACTCCACTTTCCCTGCCGACAACCCAATTCAACGCAAGCTATTACTTATACGCTTGTGACCATATCAAGCCCAACTATATGCTTCAACGTTCCAGCCTTACGGGATTGACTGAAATATCGAGACGCTGAGAACTCGGATCCGTTCCATGTTCTTTGGTTGGAGGGTTTGAGGAATCTAGTGGCTGAATTAATTCAAGTGGGATTAAGTTAATCAAACTGGGAAGATGTGGAATCAAGTAGAATTATGGGCAAAATCCAGAGTAACTACGGGGAGTCCTTGCTCCGGTGTAAGAACAACTTACTCTGGATTCCAATATGAATTTCCCATAGATTTTCACTAGGTGGTGCATTAACTATGGGTGCACGTAAAGTCTCTTACATGCTCCTGTATTTACTCTGGATTTGGGGGTATGTCAATCAAACTGGAAAGAAGTTCAGCAGACAACCAGAGAAGGAATATTACTGGTTTTGTAAGCTGACAAGAATCAGTAATAAGGTATTAAAATGTTTCAATTAATTCCTAAAAACACAGAATATTAAAATTATCAAATATTATTAAATATTTAACATTATTAAAATATTAAAATTCAATTAATTCTTAAAAAAATTCCTTTAAAAAACTGGAAGGTCTTTGAGACGCTACATATATTGCTCAACAGCAGGTACTTTCCCCCAACCCTGCCCTTTTAATCCAAATTTCTATTCTGTTCAACATTTTAATTTTGTGACCAGATTAAGAAGTGAAAATTGAATTTATTCCAATAAAGTCCTATCATTCAAATAGTTCAAATCAAGCCCGAGACACCAAGCTGGGGCAAGGGGAAGAGTTGCAGGAGGGTCTGCGGAGGTGGCTCATGTTTATACACAAAGAAACCCTATTTTTGCTGCCTGTTCCGCTTATGACACTGGGTTTTAATACAGGAAGCCGTTTGAGAGATTAATGAAGCCATATATAGCCTCGGGTAGTAAAACTGAAAGCTTCCATTATTCCTACCGCTCCGACCCAACTATTAATATTCTGGAAGGACAAACAAAACCCCATTCAGATTGTTGCTGCTGTGGGCCAAAACCTCTGCTCTCCGGCAGTTCGTAACAGAACCCTGGAAAGCAAAACAGAACCTAGAACCGTCCGGCACTGAACGGTGTTTTGCACGCCAGCAAAACGGGAAAGGAAACTTGTGAAACGTGACCGTCACCAAAGTTTCATACAAAGAAATTCTCCTGTCTTCAACTCTAAGTAGGTCCCAATATTTTGCCTCCAACCAAGTCCCAAAATGTCTTTAGGATACCCTATTTGATGCAATAGGGTATCCTAATAAAACGTCAATAGGATACCCTATTTGACGCAATGATGGCAACAGAAAGGAGTGGATCCAGAACCCTTCTGTTGCTTGATCTGGTCACAGGTGCCAACCTCCATTTTATTCCTCTTTCTAGCAAAGAATCAAAAAAATAAATAGCCAGATGGGTCTGTGCTATAACTCTATTTATTTGATTTACCCATATTTACTCAAATCCAATGCGCCATTGAATCTAACGCGCATCCTATACCTATAATCAAAACACCACATTTACTTGAATCTAATTAACCATCGAATCTAATGCGCACCCTCATTTTGGAGACTAAATTTAGCTGAAAAGGGTGAGCATAAGCTTTGAATAAATACAGTATATCCTAAAGGTAAGGACACTCAAGGTGGCTAACTGTGGATCAGGATGTCCTCGGAACCAGACCAGATAACAGAGCCACCCCAGGGAAAGTGCGACACGTTCCACACAGCAATCACTAACAGAAGAAGCATCTACAGTACTTCTTGCATGCACCATGTTAAGCATCGAGAAGTGCATGGACTGCAAACTGGATGGCATGACCCATTGATCTATGGCATCATGCCCATTTTCTCTCTGATGGAGACACCACTTCCCTCTATCCCTCCTGAAGCCCTTCCAAACCACTATATCCATTTCCGTGGAAAAAATTCCTTACAAACAACAACAACAAAAAGTGTGTACACTTCCCCAAAGCATCACAGTGCAGTGGGATTAACCCCCAAATCCCTAGTAACTACGGGAGGTCATAAGAGACTTTACGTGCTCCCTTAGTTGCTGCACCACCTAGTGAAAACCTATGGGAAATTCATATTGCTATCCAGAGTAAATTGTTCTTACACCGAAGCAAGAACTCCCCGTAGTTACTCTGGATTGCACCCTTAGGGCGGGCTGCAGAAAGTATTGTGACCATGTACAACGGAACCCGTTCTAGAAATCGATGAAACAGGTTCACAAAACAGGATAAACTTCTAAATTTATGACGGATTCATGATGGGCATGAAGTACGGCAACTGATCTCTCCCCTCCCTCCCACAAAGTGGTATGGGTGATCCGTTGTTGGCAGTGCCAGGCCTTGAGCGGGTGCCAAGGGAGTGCCTTCCCAAGGTTTTCCCCAGCACAGATACATGCCATGACAAATATAGTACATGTTGCACAACAATATAACAGACTGTACCCTTTGCAGACAATTTTATTATAACAGACTGTCCCACTATAACAGTGATAGTAGCACACTGGGGTGTTGTGGATAGTCCTCAGGTGTCCCCATCACCTTTTGCTAGACGTACACAGTAAACCTTAACTTACAGTGGTTCAGAACCGTCGTTGAAAGCAACAGCCCCGGGATGAGGGCAATGGAGATTATATTTAAACCCCAATATTCTTTCAAAGTAATAGGATCACAGTAGACAAACCGCCCCCAAAGAGCATCCCATAAACAGGACACTGCATTAGGACATTTCTAATCAGGCTGGTGCATCCCCAAACAACTGCCCACCTACCGTCGGTGAAGTCCAGAGCGTAAACTGGAAATCTTCGCGCAATGTCATCAAAAATTCCCTTGCCAACATTGAAGAAATCGTGGAGCTAAAGAAAGGGAGGAAATGTTATGTCAGTTCAAAATGCTCATCTATTGTTCAGCAAAAAAGAAACAGTTCAAGCCTCTGTTGGTTGCAAGACAATAAAAGCAGGATTTTTCTTCCAGGGAGTCATTATACGAGACTCGTGGACTCATTCATGGAGAGGAAGAAAAACGGAGGCAGCCACTTATGTTCTCCATAGGACCAGCCACCAAAACCAGTGGCTGAAGCAATAGCACACAAGGAGTCAGAGAGAGTGAAAATACTGCAGTCTTAGGGCGCAATCCTGAGTAACTACGGGGAGTCCTTGCTCCGGTGTAAGAACCATTTGCTCTGGACTGCAATATGAATTTTCCATAGGTTTTCACTAGGTGGTGCAGTAACTACGGGTGCACATAAAGTCTCTTACGTGCTCCCGTAGTTACTCTGGATTGTAGGGTTAGATTGCAATTGTAAACACTTTCCTGGGAGTAGGCACCAATGAATACAATAGGACTTACTTCTGAGTAGACGCGTTTAGGATTGCACTGTTCAACAGCAGAGTGACTCAGGGCATAATCCTAACCAATTTAGGCCAACGCAGAAGAGCAGTCTCCCTGTTCCAGTGGTTGTGTGGGGGAGGCTGGTGCATGTCTGTACACTGGCCTGATCCCCCCCCAAGGAGTGGCACAGAAGCGCTTTTAGAGACTTGCGCCAACCAAGCTGTGGGTTAGGATCACACTAAGAATGGTCCGTCTAACCCACCACTATCTCTTTAAGGCCAGCAGATCTCAGGCAGAAATTCTTTCCGAGGACTGCTTGGTGGGGTGAGAACCGTGCATGAAATATAGGACTGGAAGGGTACAACTTGTTCAAAAGAAACACATTGTGTATTAAATTAAAAAGGTTGTGTATTGGTGTGTATGTGTTTGCTGCACTATTTGTGAAGAGGATGCACAAAGGGTTGCATTATTTGAGAAGAACATGTACACCCCCTCTTAGATTTTTGGCACACATGCTGTACTTACTCAAATCTAACACTCACCCCTTTCAGCCAAATTTAGTCTCCAAAATCAGGGTGTGCATTAGATTCGATGGTTAATTAGATTTGAGTCAATGTGGTATTTTGATTCTAAGTATAGGGTGCATATTAGACTCGATGGCGCATTAGGTTTGAGTAAATACGGTGTATGTGTTGCGCTATTTGTGAAGAGGTTGCAAAAAGGATTGCACTATTTGAGAAGATCATGTACACCCACTAATAGGTTTCTGGCACGCGTACTTTGAGGGGCTGCACTATTGTGAAGAGGTTGCACTATTTGGGAAGAACAACATATACACCCACCCAGTGTTTCGGTTTCTGCCATGCATACCTTGAGGGGCTTGTGGTTGTGTGCCTTGTGGCCATCAGCCATTGGAGAGGGCCTTTGGTTCACGACCGTCAGCAGATGACGCTGGTTGACCAATGCTTCCTTGAACTCCTCTTCTGTTTTTGTTTCTAGAAGCTTCTGCCGAAAGGTGATGTCCGAAAACATGGTGGCAAACGTCCGGCCCACTTCGGTGGCCGTTTTAGTACTTTTCTGAAAGAAAACACAAGTTGTTTAGTGTAGTTTGCGACATGGGCACCTGGGCCTGATTTTTTGTGTTATTTCCTTGTCGATTTTGGATGCTGTTGAAGCACAAATTGGGAAAAACTGGTTTTCAGGACCAGATATTAGGAGATATATGGCAGATATTAGGAGAAATTAACTGCCATACATCTCATCCCTTTTCCGTACATCTCATTCAGGTCTCCCCCCTCACTTCAAGTTGCTTATTGAAGAAAATTAGGATTGCATTCCAGGGACAGTATTCCTATATAACCTATAGTTTGGGCTCCATACCATATTTACTCAAATCTAACGCTCACCCTTTTCAGCTAAATTTAGTCTCCAAAATTGGGTTGCACATTAGATTCTATGGTACATCAGATTCGAGTAAATGCAGTATAATTATAAGTACAGGTCAGTATTTAATAGTTTACTGTATTATAATAAAAGAGTAACAAACCCTATTGTTGTATAAAGTAATGCAATTAGGTAAAAATCATAACATCAGTCCGTTGTCATACAACTAATTGTTGCATGTAGTAAAATTTTATTTTGTACCAGCTTTGCAACTGCACATTACAATTGCCAGTAAACATTTTTAAACTCTCAAGTCTTCTCAAATTGAGGTGTACATTAGGTTTGATGGCACATTACATTTGAGTAAATATGGTAATCAAGTCCTTGAGAAAGAAGGAAAGACTGATATAGGGTTATCCAGTGGCATAGCAAGAGGGTGCAGTGGCACAGTAAATATAGCAGGATACTATGTATGCACGCTGCCACTCATGCTTGGCACCTGCGCACTGCCACCACTTCCCCAACGGTGAGCAGGAGAAACCGCTTACAGAATGCATTGCAGCACTTGCTGTACCTACTGCGCCACCCCACCCCATAGCATAGCCATGGGGTAGGGTGGCGCAGTAGGTACAGCAAGTGCTGCAATGGAGCACTGGAGGTCATCCTCTATTACTGATGGGCAGCCTACCATTTTCGGAGGAGCGAGCACGAGGATGACAAATCTGACTTCGCAGGAGTTCTCCCCCCAGTTCTGAGGCCTTTCGAGCCGGCTGATGCAAACATGGCGGCGCTGAAGGGACTTGATAGTGCAACTGTTGAATCAAAGGGGAGGATTATTTCAGCAGAAGAGCCATGCGCAGGGTTCACACAACGACCTTCCGAGGTGCACTTCACAGAGGAGGAAAGTCGACGAGGCTGTTTCATAGGTTTGTAAACTTTCAAAAACTTTCTGAACCAACAACAGAACGTGCCCCTGCTTGATCCATTCATTACCAACTGGGAGTGGGTCAGGTTACACAAGGTTGCCATAATTCTCTTCCACAAAACCAGGATAGGAGCCCATGTCAAACTTGCCACAATGTGAACACAACCCCCAAAACTGGGACAGTCCTGGTTTGGGGGGGGACATATGGCAACCCTAAGCTGAGATCAGTGTTTCTCAATAAGTGGTACTGGTGGAGACCCCTGCCTTATAGTAACATTTTTATGAGTAGGATAGTTTTCATGACTAGGACAGTGCCAATTCCAATATCGCAATACATTCCCTCTCCTCCATGCACACAGCTGAACGCACATAAAAAGTATTTGCAATTATTTACCAGCTGGTTAATTTGCTAATGAACAAATATTATTTACCAGGTTGCATTTCCTAATGAAATGATTACAAGGAACAAGGCAGGGCATCAGTCTCTGGACTCTCTTCTTTTTCTACACATGGATTTGCGTTCATCATTGATTTTGCATCCATCCAGAAAGGCCTGCCAAGAGTAGGCTTCTCAAGAACTGGACCGACTCTGCTCCGCTGGAAGATTGATCTGCTGGACTAATCTGCATGGATTAATGAATTCCATGCAGGTGATATTAATTTGCTTATACATTGATCCACATGGGATTTTCAATACTGAATGGACCTTTTGGATTGATGCCTTGCTAGTTCAGTTCCTTCATTTACGTAAAATAAAACAGGAAACCAAACTAACCCTACAATCCAGAGCAACTACGGGAGCATGTAAGAGACATTATGTGTACCCATAGTTACTGTACCACCTAATGAAAACCTATGGGAAATTCATGTTGCAATCCAGAGCAAATTGTTCTTACACCAGAGCAAGGACTCCCCATAGTTGCTCTGGATTGTGCCCTAAATGTGCTACAGAAGAATTCATTTCCATTCTGTTGCAAAAGAACGATTTAGGTTTTTAAGACATGCCAATTATATATCTATCTAGCTCAATCTTATATCTATCTATATATCTATATATACTATATCTATCTATCTATCTATCTAATATATATATATCTCAATCTTATGAAATCTTCATTCTCCAGGACCCCTCAGTCTCACCCTTAGAGAAACTCCACACCTCTCCTGGTGTAGATATCTTCTTGCTAAAGGGAAAGACTAGATAGTAGTGCACCACAGGCAGCAGCGCATAGCAGTGCACCACTTGCAGTGCACCACAGGCAATCTGGTCCCCCATCACTCTTTGGCCAGACATCAAGGACGCCTGAGCTCTCGCTCTCTCTTCCACTGTCTGGAATCTGTTTGTGCTTGATAAAAACAATTTTTTTATAAAGGAATTTCATTTACTGTTGGGGTTTTAATAGGAAAGCAGAACCCTGATTGGATTGAGGCAACCATCCCTGCCTCTGCAGATATGGTGTGTCCCAAGTGACGCCTGCCATTATTTGCTTTGATAAGAACTTACCCTACAATCAAGAGTAACTACAGGAAGACATAAGAGGCACTTACTCTGGATTGCTCTATGCATTTCCCATATGTTTCCCATAGGTGGCACTGTAACTACGTTGGTGTAAAAGGTCCAATAGTTACTCTGGATTGTAGCCCTAGTTCTTCCGTGGTGGCTGGCTGTTGATTCCCGGAATTCCGCTTGTCCGTGCGAGAGTTCCACTTTTCACTAATTTAATCTGCTGTTGCTCCATCTGAATTTTTGTTGTGCAAAAAAATGGGCAGTAGAAAAACTGGCCTTCTGTAGCATTTCTTATGGTTTTTGTTTTGGTTGCCATAAGGGGTTTTTTTGATGGTGCAATTGCTGTTATTTGTTTGCTAAATATTGTTTGGCTTGCTTGCAAGAAGAGTGCAGGATGGGATAAAAATCTAATCGATTTATATGGTTATGACATATAAGAACACCAAAAGGCAGGTTATGTTTTTATCAGAGGTGTCTAGGTAGAGAAACATATAATTTTATTAAGTACAAGAAGGCTCCATGCTGCATGCTCACAAGGAAAAGGAGGACAAGGAAGATTTTTTCCCCTAGGAAACAAGACTAAAAAAAGAGGACATGACTGGGAAAAAGAGGATATATGGTCACCCCTAAAATGAAAACCCCCTGCCATTTTTGAGTGCTCAACTGTTTAACACAAAGATTTCCAGTAAGGTAAAAACTTGTTTCAGTCCTGGGCATGAATTTCTCCCAAGTGACCACCTATTTCCAGTGCAACCAGGGCACCCAGTGATGGAGGGAGTCCAACCAGGGCATGCCGTGATGGGGGGACCAACGGGGGCATGCCGTGACAGGGGGGACCAACCAGGGCATGCCGTGACGGGGGGACCAACCGGGGCACACCGTGACCGGGGGGGGGGACGACCAACCGGGGCACGCCGTGATGGAGAGTCCAATACAACAAGGCCTCTCTGTGATGAGAGTCCCATGCCATGAAAAAAGCCCTGGATACAGCCTGTAAATTAAAAAAAACCCTCTTTCCTGAGCTCCAACCTCTTTCAACATTGCCATTAAGCCTATCACCAAGTACCTTCCCCATTTCCTTCCAAAACAGCCACATGAGGGTTTGACGGGGACTAATCAAAGGGGCCTTGGCTTCACCTCCAACCATTTCCTATGACAATGCTACAAACAGAGGACAGAGATTATCCCGTCACCCGTCTTTGCCTACTCAGACCTCGCAAAAGGAAAACCTGGAAATCTTTGCAGACATCTGTCTGAACTCACTCGGGCATCCTTCGGCTGGGGGGCAAATTCAGAGGTCAAGGTTTTAAAAGCAGCAAGGAGGAAAAAATATGAAATAATCAGCAAGACTTAAAAGCAATCACACATGCGGGGAAAAAAACACACTGAAAAAATAAACAGAATACAGTACTTGCATTATATTTTGAGTTGAAGATCTAAAAGTCGAGTTGAAAGTATAGCTAAACTATGCTTATAATGCAGAAAGTACCTAATGAGAGGAAGGATACTTTGTGATGCAAACACTATTTACTCAAATCTAACGCTCACTTTTCCCAGCGAATTTAGTCTCCAAAGTCAGAGTGCACATTAGATTTGATGGTTAATTAGATTTGAGTGAATGCGGTATTTTGATTATAAGTGGAGGGTGCACATTAGAGTCGGTGGCGCACTAGATTCAAGTAAATACGGTACTAAGTAGTTAGGCAAAGAAGAGCTGTGTAAAAGGCAGCCACCAAATCTCAGAGCTGAGTGGAAAGTTGAAGCAGCTCTCCCTGGTCATGACGCACCACCGTGTCAAGTAGGTGTAGGCTTCACAACAAATGAGAATAAAAAACATAAATGCACACTTGCAAGCCATTGTTAGTTTGTAGTTTGGTTGTTTCTTTCCAAATTAAGTTGTAGTTTTAGCAATTGTACTAATGATACTCTCTGATGCCCTTGGAGACTCTCTCCTACGGAGGACACTCAGTGTCCATTAAGCAGGGTCGCCATATGTACTGGAGAACTGGGACAGTCCTGGTTTTCAGGGGTTGCATCCAAGCTTGACAGGGGATCTTGTCCCAGTTTTGTGGAAGAGAATTATGGCAACCCTACCATCAAGAGAAAGGAATGTGTACTTTCTAACTGAATCAGCCCTGGAAAGTTGGCTAGGATTGGGCCCATCATCACCTACAAAAACCAGCCATTCCAGGTGTCCACCTGCAGTTCCTCCAAACCGCCCCCCCCCATTGGAAGGACAAACGTGAAATATGAGATCCGCAGTAAGGTTCTTCCACAAATACCCCATAAATTATATTATAATTGTATCATTGGGTGTATTTTATTGTAAGATGCTTTGGAAGTCAGTCTCGGGTGGAACGTGGAGTATAAATACAGACACACAGACAAAGATATGCATGTCCTGGGAGTTAATTTGGCAGCGCTTGAAACCCACAAGGGTCTGTTGTTGGATTTGATTGTATTTCACCGCAGTTTTTACTCTCAACATGGAGTGTTTTATATTGAAGGAGAATTTAACAATCATTGGAGAGCAATCATTCCGGGGAAAGGAGCTACTCCGAGTGTATATCATACTGGGGCACACGTACCCATAAAATATGGATCTTTCAACATCGTGGGTGCAAAATCCCATTTTTGTTACATGCATTCCAATGACTGGGATTCTTCATAGTAATTCAGGTTCCAGAGCACAGAAGCAGCCCTGGAGATTATTTTTATATCTTTTTTTCAGAAATCATTCGGCACTCCGACGGCTGAAGTAAAGGTGGGAAAATGTGGTAAGCTAAAGAGGAATGCTGCACATTTAAATGCAATGGCCACTTGCCAGATTTCGGTAACTCCTGCTTTGCAAAGCCGCTTTGGGCACTGGCTGGGATGGCGCTGCTTGTTCAGAAATGTCGCCGGTTCTCCGTGACGCCCTGATCGGTCTATTCATAGAGTAATAAGCAAAAAGTGTAGCACGATTGCCCACATTTCCCTTGCTGCCAGCTATTTTTGCCTCTCCATGATGGGGCTTTATCAAATTAAATCTATATTACTAATAACGGCAACAGAAGGTGGCAGTTCTTGCACTGCATTAACCAACTTTTGGCAAATGATTTGAGGCCAGTATGTTTTCCTAAAGACACTTAAAACCAGCAAGAAAATCCAAAAGCATCATTGCTGGCTTATTTGTGGGGGTGGCAAAGATACAGTCTGTAGTGTATTGGAACTGATCACTGCCATCAAACCTCCAACAATGTATGATGGGGCTTATTTCTCACTCAGTTACTGGTTTGTGATTCGATCAAGCATCAAGAATAATTTGAAATTCAGCCTTTGTTTTTTCCTTATTGTAATGGGTTTTTAGCTCAGCGGTGGCATAGTTAGGGGGCAGAGCTTTCAGTCTTGGAAGGAGCCTCACCACAGCATTCAAGGCGTCCCTCCTCTTCAGAGCCATACAGCTCCGTTCTGCTCCCCCCATCTCAAACGGTTCCGAAGTGACCCCTTCCACAGTACAAGTGAGGCTACTTCCAAGACGGACTGCTCCGTCCCCTCTAGCTATGCCACTCAGCTATGGCATTTGTCCCCTTCAACTCCTCCATGTGCCATGCTTAGTCTTATATTTCTTGAGTTCAGAAGACTTAAAATGACCCATCCTAGGAGGATAATCTCCACCCTAACCTGGAATAACCTAGGATAACCACCATATAGGAACAGAGGACGGAGCCTTCTCTGCCAGCCAGCTCAACTCCTTAGCTCAGCATCATCTTGCAAGCAATAGTATTTTAAGTTAAGCTTTTAATAATTGTATTGCTAATAATTATGATATTAATAATTATGTCCAGATATTGCTAGACATCTTTATGACAAGTGGCTTTGGATCACCACTTGGGAGAAAAACAGAGTATATAGTTGGAATGAATGAGTTGATACCAAGTGGCAGCAACATATAGATTCAGACCAAGTTCTTCCCTACCCCGCCTGGAGATGCCACCAAGGATGAATCCATTACTTATTTGATTTTCTCTGTAAACAACTTTTGAACTTCAACATTAATGCAAACCAATTAAACCATTAAGCCCCTGCCTTGCTGGGTATAGCTTCAAACCATCACATCTACAGCCAACATCGTGGGTAAGCACTAAGATTGCAGGGTTTCCGATGAATGAAAACCATTGAGCCAAATGGTTCCTCTTCACTTACACCATCACCAGCAGCCTCATAATACTGCAGTATTATAATAACAGTATAATAATACAGTAAGCAGGTGCCTGCAGAGCCTAAGGGATGATTCAGAGATGATCCTCGGAGCAGTCAAGGTGACAACTATAGACTGACACACTCACTGCCTCCAGCTCCAAAGATCACTAATGCACCCTCAAAATGGAAATTTCTCCAAGCACAAACAACAACAACAACTATCCAAATGAGAACACTTTAGGAGGCTGCGGGGTAGACGCAAGTAGGACTGGCCACAAATGTTCCTGGAATCTATCCTGAGACAGGCGGCGATACAAGGTGAATTCAGACAAGTCCTTCATTCCCTTCTTCAGTGTAATCAATAGCAAAACAATCCACCATCTGCTTCATGGGCCTCATGGAAGCTTGCCATGGGGTGCATTTGGCCCCCAAGCAAGGGTTTGGAGACCCTTGATCTAGAGATTAATAAGATAAGATGAACTGATGTTGGGTTCCTTTCCTCTTGGAAGCTTGGAAGGACAAGCTCTGGAAGGACAAGCTCTGATATTTTCCATCAGACTCCTTGTACTTTACTACCTCCTTCCCTACTTTACTACCTCCTTTCTGTTTAATTCCTTTTTGGGACTTTTACTTAAGTCCTTTACATTTTGAACTGTGGATCTGTTCAAAATGGTAAGCCAGTTTCACTCTCTTCATCCTGTATATGATTCTGTAATAAATTCAATAAATAAATATTTTTTTATAAAGTAAAGAAATTTAATTTAAATGTACAAACAAATAACATTTAAATGTAAATAAAATTCAGTGCTCTCCTGGAAGAAGTTTTCTCCCAGGTGGCCCTCCTCTGCCTGATCTCAGTAACTTAGGATGGGGGCAATGGAGATGAACCAGCAAGATATTTTTCCCCATTAGGCTGCTGATCTAGTAAAGGCAAAGCAATCTAGTCATCTCGGTAGCTTAGGATGGGGGCAGAAGATGCACTAGCAAGGTATTTTTCCCCATTAGGCTGCTGATCTAGTAAAGGCAAACTAAAGGCAAAGCAAGGTGTGCATGCTAACAACTAGACCCTACTCCCCCCTTGTTCAGCCAGCCTTATTTGAGGAGTCTTTCCCTTCAAGATCCATCCTTTTATTCCTCCCAAACAAGAAACCTGCCTCTTGTTAAGTCAAGAGCAACACATCCTCATTAAATGTCTCCTGGAGGTATAAAGAAAAAGGTTACATCAGAACCAATGGACAGAACCCCCTTGCTGAAGCTCCACAGGCTGCTTCGCGGAGAGGGATCAAAGAGTGGGCTTCTCCGGCAGGCTCGCAGACCTCTTTAACATTTGGTTCATTTAATGCCAACGACGGTTATGCAAGAATTCCAGGGAACATAGGAGAGCAAGGGAGCCCTTGCACACACACTAAGCTGAAATCATCGGGACTGGCAAGCCGGTCTCTGAAGATGTCATGAAAACCCTTCTCCAAAGAAATCTCTGTCAACTGTAGCATTTCACAGATGAGCTTACAGAAAACAGCTTTGGGGCAAAGTTGAATTTTTCTGCTCCGGCAGGGGGTGGCAGGAGGGGAAGGATTTAAACCTGATCTAAATGTTTCCTTTGGATGACTCCAGCTTTTATTCCACAAACCTCCTCCTCTTGTTTGTTTTCCAATCAATTAATATTATTCCATCACGATGCACGACGCAGGCGCCTTTCAATGTTTTTTGCTCCGATGACTATAAAAAGTCAGAAATAAAGGCTATCTTAAAATCTGCATTCCTGCCAAGTGGTGCTCCCAGAGGATCAGTGGCTTAAAGAGGTACATATCAGACTTTCCCCTCCTGCCTGTGAAATAAAAGACTGATCTTATTTAATATAAGCTATATCTTAATTTTTTTCCCAGTGCCCTGCAGTTATAAAGCATAATTACATATTGCCCAGTCGTCGTCATCCCTTTTAACATTTATACCATTATCCCCAAAGGGCATTTTCGAGTTTCAGGAGTGAGGACAGCTTTAAGACAGATCTGAAAAGGCTGGGATATATGATTTCCTTATATACATTATACTTATATAGTACAGTACTTATAAGTACTATATAAGTACTTAATAAATAATTAGTATATAAGTACAGTGGCACCTCACGTAAAGTATGTTTCATGTAACAAACAAAAATTTCTCTAGGATTCTGCTTCACGTAACAAACTGTGCTTCACATAAAGAACACATTCGTTGGCAGCTGGGGCAGACGCGCTGGCCGGCACCCTGTTTAAAAAGCATCAGGGCTCCCTAGCGCACCTGCCCATAGCGAAAGCAACACTTCTGCGCTGTTCCTCCTGTGGCCGGAGGGAGAGAAGAGCAGTGGAGAAGAGGGAAGCAACTCAGGGCTAGCCAGAAGGGAGAGAGAGGCTGAGGATGGAGAGAAGGAGAAAGTGGGGAGACACTTTGAAGGTGTCTTGGATTGCAGCCTCCTAACCATGTCTACCCAGAAGTAAGCCCCATTGTGTTAAATGGGTCTTACTCCCAGGAAAGTGTCTTTAGGATACAGCCTAAGTAGACTTCATAGGATCATGCACACTGAATGCACGTTTTGAATTCAATCCCAGTGTTTTGTCATCTTTTTTACATATAGTTGATATTTTTATATGAATATTTTGGGGGTTGTGGAACCAATCGTCTGAGTTTCCATTATTTCCTATGGGAAAATCCGCTTCACACAAAGAACGTTTCACGTAACAAACATGCCTCCGGAACGAATCAAATTTGTTACATGAGGCATCACTGTACTTATATACTTCCTTATAATGCAAACAAAGCCACAACTAAAATAATACTGATTCGCATCAATAGCACCATTTAATTCTAGTCTAGTGTTTTCCCCACTGGGAAGCATCCCAGAAAAATGAACACCAGATAAGAGCCACATTACATACAATATAAACTCTCTTACTACAGTTTGAACCAAGATGTTCCCGAGAAGCCCCAGGAGAAGGAAACTCTACTTACATGATGCAAAGCCAGGACTGCTGATATTGTACCCCTGTGACCGTTGCTGTGACACCCTGAATTGTATCCGACAAGAGGTGAACTGCCAAAAGATGAAAAATGGGAGAGGGATTCAATGAGTCACAGATAGAATTGCATTGTCATTGGCTCAGAATTTGCTCAGACACAAATATATGTTTTAAAATCAGAATAGATTGCCCTTGGGTCCCCTCCGCTGTTATGTTGATGGGGGTTATGTTGGGGGGGGTTTGATGTGCAGGGGGGACTGATGCACATGGGGAGATGTTGTGCATGGGGATATGTTGCACAGGGGGGGTTATGTGAGTTGGTAGAGGAGATCAAAAGCATAGAAGGAAATTAGTGGTTTTATTAATTTTTATGTCCAATGATATATACCATAATCCAGGCATGTCCAACAAGAGGCTCGAGGGCCGCATTTGGCTTAGAAAGCCCATAGATGCGGCCCTCAGGGCCCTGTGTTGGACATGCCTGAAGTCCTCTTGCAACCAAGTGTTCTTACACAACAGACAAAAATGATGCTGTCGACTCATGCAAGGTTTTTTTAATTAACACACAGGTTGGGAATTCCTAATCCAAAGAGTCTGAGACCAAAAACATTCTGGATATTGGATTTTCTCCATATTTTGGAATACTTACATGCAAACATCAAAACGAGAGATCTTTGGGAGAATGAACACAAAATTCATTTATGTTTCATATTCCCTTTTTTACATATAGCTTGTATAGAATATTTTAAAACCATTAAGAGCACAATCCCAACCATGTCTACTCAAAAATAAGCCCATTGTGTTCAGTGGGTTTTACTCCAGTGTCTTTAGGAATGCAGCCTTTATATATGAAACAAGATTTGCACCTGAAAAAGAGCTTGTGATTTTATGCCTTTAGGAAAACACATGTAAAAAGTTATGCCAAAGTTCAGTATTTAAGAATTCCAGTTCAGGGCAAAAGAAAAAATAAAATTAATAAACCTGTATTAAGGACATGATTCAGTGATTTTACTGCTTGTTGTTTTGAAGCTCAGTTGGGATGTGGAAAATGGCCAACAGCGGCAACGAGCCAAGTGCGCGCATACGGGCTGCAGGAGTGAATGGCGATCCGCGGAGGGAAGCGACGAGGGTAAAGGAGGACGTTGGGGTTTTGCACTGACAAAAGCAAACCCAGCTACTGTAAAGATTTTTCCTTTTAGGAGTTTCTGTATTTCCCACAAGGGACAAATTAAGGCATTATTAAAGTATGGGCAGGGAGCCATTCCTTTGGAATGGCTTCCTTAATCAAAGGTAGGTGTTCTATTAAGCTGCGCATTTCTGAGAATCGCAGGGACACGATGGCCTGCTAAAGCACCACCATTAATCAGGGTTCTGGCCTAACATTGACCAATTAAATCCAACTCTTTGTAAGTGTTTTGCACTAAGGGCAAAAACTGGGGTGGCTCTATTCCTTGATTAATATTTAGGATCCCTACAAATCTGTAAACAGTGGAATACTGGAAGGGCACATGCCAAGTGATGAAGGTGGTTAGTGGTAGGGACCAAAATAATGGCCCCAGCAGCTATCTTCCCAGTAAGGGGCTGTGCCACTGTGCAGACCCTTCTGTAGCTACACAGAATTGCAATGATGTCTCTGGACTGCATGGCGATGATGCCATGTGTCATCACCAGACTTCCAGGTCGTAACTGCACAGCGCTTGGTGTTGAACTGCATGATCATGCAGCTTACCGGGAACATCAGTACATCAATGATGAACATCAGTGATGAACATCATGATGTTCATCAGTACATCAAGTGTTTTAAGGCAAGTGTACTCAACTGCTGCGATGCTACATAACTAGAACTGCGTCATAAATTCAAAACTACTTGGTTCAAGGGTCACAGGTTTCAGCTTCGACAGATGGGATGAGCCAACCCGCATCTTACCATTCCCTTCTCTGGGAGCCCCTGAATCGGTGAATAAAGTGCTCATGATCTTGTCAAAGTTGCAGCTGGGCTCTGCGTTGTCAGAGTCTTCTGCAAAATGTTTCAACATTTCCCGGAGGACGTCGTCCAGCGAGGTGGCCGTTTCATCCAGGATGATGCTGGCTCTGGCCAGGAACCCGTCAAGGTCACGGTGAGCTCTGACTTCTTCTTCAAAATTCTTTAATTTTAGGTACTGCAATTTTAAGAAATAATTTTATCCTAAAAATATCTATAGGATGAAAGCATTTAAAAAAACTGGTTTTATCATCTAGTGAAATGCTGTCATTATCCAAAAAGATTTTCAGCTGAATAAACATCTATCTATCTATCTATCTATCTATCTATCTATCTATCTATCTATCTATCTATCTATCACTTTTCAATTAAAAAGTTCACTAAATTGTATAGAAAGTAAATGAAAAAATTAATGGCAATTTATCTAATCCAAGTTGGTATAAAAAGGCATGCTTGCTTTCTTAAATTTATTTCTACCCAAAGTTGCACGACTGGATACTAAATACGTGAACCAACACCATTCATCTCAATCTGCTTACTAAAAATTATTATTTATTAATATAATAAATATTTTATCTATCCTTACAATCCAGAGTAATTATGGGAGCACGTAGGAGACATTACGTGCACCCGTAGTTACTTACCACCTAGTGAAAACCTATGGGAAATTCATATTGCAATCCAGAGTAAATTGTTCTTACACCAGAACAAGGACTCCCCACAGTTACTCTGGATTGTGCCCTATTTCGCCCTCTCATCTCAGGCTAGGGGCACAATCCAAAGTAACTACCGGAGCATGTAAGAGACATTACATGCACCCATATTTACTGCCCCAGCTAGTGAAAACCTATGGAAAATTCATATTGCAATCCAGAAGAAATTGTTCTTACATCAGAGTAAGGACTCCCCGTAGTTACTCTGGATTTCACCCTAGGTTTCTGAAAACCAGCTTCGCAGATTCTGAAATAATTTCCAAATATTTATTTATAAACTGTATATATTGTCCTTCTATAAAGATGTTCACAGAACAGAGAAATTCTTCTCGTCAATCAATGATGGTTCAGTAAAGAGGACATCTTGGATATGGGGTTCAAACCTTTTATCCATTAAAAGCTATTATTTATTCATTTTCTCTGTAAACCACTTTGTGAACTTTTCGTCGAAAAGTGGTATATAAATACTGACGAGCAGAGTTGAGTTTATCCAAAAGCCCATCAAGACTTTGTTTTGGGATGACGGATCTAAAGAGCTACAAGCTTGTGCATGTGATTTTGGAAAGAACATGCACGTCAGCTTCTGAAAACTTGCAGTTGGGGTCAAGAATATACAACACAGGGCGAAATCCAGAGTAACTATGGGGAGTAACTTTGCTCCAGTGTAAGAACAATTTGCTCTGAATTGCAATATGAATTTCCCATAGGTTCTCACTAGGTGGTAAGTAACTACGGGTACACGTAATGTCTCTTACATGCTCCCGTAGTTACTCTGGATTGTAGGGAGAGATGACACCAAGACTAGAAAAATTTAAGATTCAGCAAAATTTTTGCCCGTTGACTCAATTCCTCATCAGGAAAAGAAGAATAGGCAACAATCAAACTCCTGGGAAACCAAAAAGCTTCCAAGGACAAGTGGGCAGAAACACAAAACCAAACAGGCAATCGATGCTTGATTTTTAATGTGGTTGATGGTCCACCAATAACAGTTTTTGGTACAAAACTCAAGCTATGAGATGGATGAAGGATCTTCTGTAGCAATGCCAACCATCTGCTTGGTCAACTCTACCCTTGGATGTACCAAGCATGGCTTTGGTGCCAGCTGGGATTCAGAACGGCTTCCTCTCCACCCAACTGACTGAACTATTTGACAAGGGAAAAGGGCAGGATTCTGCACGTTCCTGGCACAGTTGCCATGACCAGATGCAGAAGGCAGGTCTGGGGCTCCATTACTGAGCAACAACAAACATTTTAAAAGCCTCAATCTGTTCCAAGGGAGTTGACTGGAGGGGAAACGAGCAGGGCGGCAAAGATCAAAGCTTCCCAAAGGCCTGCTTCAGTTTTGCCACGCTGGAAAGCTGGCACCGGCCAGTGCGAAACAGGAAACATTAGGGTCCTTTGCAGTCACTGTACAGTAATCACGGCACTTTAATGGCATCCTTAAGAGGGCAAATGTTACTATGGCTCTAGCAGTCCATAAATAGAACGGTTGGCCACATAAAGCTTGCCGGGATGTGGCCAGGACTATACAGTAGAACCTTCAAAGTTGACCACCTCTCTTTATTGACCACCTTTTCTGTAATAAAAGCTCTAAAAATATTATAAGTACAAGTACTATAAGTAAAGCTTTTTAGTATTATAAAAAGTATTGCAGATTTTTCTGTATGTTGACCACCTCCCTATGTTGACCAATTTCCTCCAGTCCCTTGGGTGGTCAACCCATGTTCTGAATCCAAAAGGTAGTGGTGCAATCTGGATGGTGGGGAAGCTTTCTCAAGACCCTCTTTCTTCCAGTCCTCGTGTTGTTCTTGTGGCTTAGGGCAAAATCCAAACTACGGGGAGTCCTTGCTCCAGTGTAAGAACAACTTACTCTGAATTGCAATATGAATTTCCCATAGGTTTTCACTAGGTGGTGCAGTAACTCTGGGTGCACGTAAAGTCTCTTACATGCTCCCGTATTACTCTGGATTTGGGGGTATGTTGCACACATTTATGTGCATTTCTTACCCTCAACACTGCCATAAAGCAGTCCTTTTTAATCTCTGCCATTTGAGAAAGACAGCCATTCCCATAGCTGAACACGTTTATGGAAGGGGGACATCTGTAGAGGCGCATCAAATGATGGTTCGTGTGACTACTTGCTATTTAGTGGATTGATATGGCCAAAAGAGTTAGGCCTGCAGATCCATGTAGTCGAATCTGGATCCCTATCTCAGTTCCACTTGGATACTACCAGTCAATATTGTAAAAAGGGTGGAAGGAGTAAGAAAATCCCCCCCCCCCCAAAGAATCAAGCTTGGGTCAGTGAAAAACTCAACCAGAATGACAAATAATAGAACTGTTAAATCTTACAGTTAAATCATTATTAATTATGGGCAAAATCCAGAGTAACTACTGGGAGTCCTTGATCCAGAGCAAGAACACTTTACTCTGGATTGCAATATGAATTTCCCATAGGTTTTCACTAGGAGGTGCAGTAACTCCAGGTGCACATAATGTATCTTAAGTGCTTACATAGTTACTCTGGATTTGTGGGTATGTTCATCTTATGTTAAATAATTTAAGCCAGCATCTTGCTATGGACAATTCAACTTAAAAATTAAGGGACACTTTTCAGCTTGATTCAAGACATATTTACTGGTAAGAGAATCCCATAAAACTCCTGGGAATTCTTACTCTCAGATTCTTATCTGGAGGTTCCAAGCCGTAGCCACCTCGAAGGTCAACCCCACTGGATTATCCCTACAATCCAGAGTAACTACGGGAGCACATAAGAGACCTTACGTGTACCCGTAGTTACTGAATGACCTAGTGAAAACCTATGGGAAATTCATATTGCAATCCAGAGCAAATTGTTCTTACACCGGAGCAAGGACTTCCCATAGTTACTCTGGATTGCAACCTAAGAGATTTTCAGATAGCAGCTCAACCAAAAAGCAAAGAAGAATTCACCTTCTCCTCTATAAGGCACGGATGTGCTTTCAGACAGAAATAAACTACTGTACCAAACTCAGGAAAATTGGGGTTATTTTCAAAAAACCCTTAAATCCTGCAATAAAGGATATCGGGAATTTTGGTAAAAGGAAAATTAGAAACAGCATGATGCATGCATTCAATCTAGTCTACTGAAAATGCTGCACCTTTCACATGGTAGTGCACATACCTTTCTCGAAGTGTGTAATAAGACGCACCCAGCACTTTCACTTTCTGCTGAAAAAAAGGTGAGAGTTACGTTTGTGGGATACAGAAGTGTCAACAAAAAGCCAACTGTGATGCTTGACCAGAGGAAATAATGGATTAATAGACATTTGTTAATAAATCAATTAATAAAACATTGGTCAATATGATAGCTTGGGTTAAGTCCAGAGAGAGAGAGAGAGAGAGAGAGAGAGAGAGAGAGAGAGAGAGAGAGAGAGAGAGAGAGAGAGAGGGAGAGGGAGAGAGAGAGGAGGTGTGTGCCTTAGGCTACAATCCAGAGTAACTACAGGACCTTTTACTCCAACGTAGTTATGGTGCCACCTATGAAGAACCTATGAAAATGCATAGAAAAATCCAGAGTAAGTGCATGGAAAAATGCATAGAAAAATCCAGAGTACGTCTTGCCGTAGTTATTCTGGATTGTAGGGTTAGTGCTTTGCACCCCTCTATTCAGATTTTATAGACTTTATTGAGATTTTATACACACCCTTTCCTCATTATTCCGTTCAACTGTATGTCCACTTTAATGTGAGCATCCGACATGCACAAACTATTACTATGCGCTTGAGATACCAGTAAGAGAATTGTAAGCTACACATGGTATATCTTTGCAAACAGTCCAAGAGTTCTCTGGCCTCCAAATTTTTTCTCCGGGTTAGGATTAGTAAACATTTCTTAAAAAATAATCATAAAAGGATTCACCGAGACATACCAGCCTTTGTTTTACTGATGAAAATAACTCCTACGGGCTGACATTGACATTTTTATTTTCTGAACTTTCAAGATCATCTCCATTCTTCTTAAAAGGGGTTTTGTTTACTGTGATCTTGACTACTAGAATTAATTTTAAGAAAGAAAAAAAGTTGGGGGTGGAGGGAAAAACCCACTGGATGCAGAATGGACAGAAGCCAGCCGCAGCAGACAGTCGGCTTTGGTGGGTGCGGAGAAGAAAGTCCCAGAAAAAACTGATGTTCTGTCCTGATCGGAGAGATGCAAATATCTCATCACTTTCCAGTGTCCTTTGGGGTCCCTGCTGCTTCTTTGCTATCTCTGACCAAGGAATGATGACTTTTGCTCTCTCGTTCCAGCTCAGGGCAGTGAACAAGGGCAGCTAATCTCACATCTCGCTAGCGACAGGCTGAACATTTCGAGCGGCTGGAAGACACTGTGTTTGCGGCTCTTAGGAGGCTCTTAATCCCTTACGGTAGGGAAGGATGGTCCGAAGGTCCTCAAAAATTTGGATGAAGAAGCACTAAATCCCCTACAGTAGGGAAGGACGGTCTGATGGTCCTCAAAAACTTGGATGAAGAAGCACTTAATCCCTTACAGTAGGGAAGGATGGTCTGATGGTCCTCAAAAACTTGGATGAAGAAGCACTTAATCCCCTACAGTAGGGAAGGACGGTCTGATGGTCCTCAAAAATTTGGATGAAGAAGCACTTAATCCCCTACAGTAGGGAAGGATGGTCTGATGGTCCTCAAAAATTTGGATGAAGAAGCACTTAATCCCCTACAGTAGGGAAGGATGGTCTGATGGTCCTCAAAAACTTGGATGAAGAAGCACTTCATCCCCTACAGTAGGGAAGGATGGTCTGATGGTCCTCAAAAATTTGGATGAAGAAGCACTTAATCCCCTACAGTAGGGAAGGACGGTCTGATGGTCCTCAAAAACTTGGATGATGAAGCACTTAATCCCTTACAGTAGGGAAGGATGGTCTGATGGTCCTCAAAAACTTGGATGAAGAAGCACTTCATCCCCTACAGTAGGGAAGGATGGTCTGATGGTCCTCAAAAACTTGGATGAAGAAGCACTTCATCCCCTACAGTAGGGAAGGATGGTCTGATGGTCCTCAAAAATTTGGATGAAGAAGCACTTAATCCCCTACAGTAGGGAAGGACGGTCTGATGGTCCTCAAAAACTTGGATGATGAAGCACTTAATCCCTTACAGTAGGGAAGGATGGTCTGATGGTCCTCAAAAACTTGGATGAAGAAGCACTTCATCCCCTACAGTAGGGAAGGATGGTCTGATGGTCCTCAAAAACTTGGATGAAGAAGCACTTAATCCCCTACAGTAGGGAAGGAGGGTCTGATGGTCCTCAAAAATTTGGATGAAGAAGCACTTAATCCCCTACAGGAGGGAAAGACGGTCTGATGGGCCTCAAAAACTTGGATGAAGAAGCACTTAATCCCTTACAGTAGGGAAGGATGGTCTGATGGGCCTCAAAAACTTGGATGAAGAAGCACTTAATCCCCTACAGTAGGGAAGGACGGCCTGATGGGCCTCAAAAACTTGGATGAAGAAGCACTTAATCCCCTACAGTAGGGAAGGACGGCCTGATGGGCCTCAAAAACTTGGATGAAGAAGCACTTAATCCCCTACAGTAGGGAAGGATGGTGTGATGGTCCTCAAAAATTTGGATGAAGAAGCACTTCATCCCTTAAAGTAGGAAAGGATGGTCTGATGGTCCTCAAAACTTTGGAGGAAGAAGCACTTAATCCCCTAAAGTAGGGAAGGATGGTGTGATGGTCCTCAAAAACTTGGATGAAGAAGCACTTCATCCCTTACAGTAGGGAAAGACGGTCTGATGGGCCTCAAAAACTTGGATGAAGAAGCACTTAATCCCCTACAGTAGGGAAGGATGGTATGATGGTCCTCAAAAATTTGGATGAAGAAGCACTTCATCACTTACAGTAGGGAAAGACAGTCTGATGGTCCTCAAAAACGTGGATGAAGAAGCACTTCATCCCTTACATTAGGGAAGGAGGGTCTGATGGGCCTCAAAAACTTGGATGAAGAAGCACTTAATCCCCTACAGTAGGGAAGGATGGTATGATGGTCCTCAAAAATTTGGATGAAGAAGCACTTCATCACTTACAGTAGGGAAAGACGGTCTGATGGGCCTCAAAAACTTGGATGAAGAAGCACTTAATCCCCTACAGTAGGGAAGGATGGTATGATGGTCCTCAAAAATTTGGATGAAGAAGCACTTCATCACTTACAGTAGGGAAAGACGGTCTGATGGGCCTCAAAAACTTGGATGAAGAAGCACTTAATCCCCTACAGTAGGGAAGGATGGTATGATGGTCCTCAAAAATTTGGATGAAGAAGCACTTCATCACTTACAGTAGGGAAAGACAGTCTGATGGTCCTCAAAAACGTGGATGAAGAAGCACTTCATCCCTTACATTAGGGAAGGAGGGTCTGATGGTCCTCAAAAATTTGGATGAAGAAGCACTTCATCCCTTACAGTAGGGATAGACAGTCTGATGGGCCTCAAAAACTTGGATGAAGAAGCACTTCATCCCCTACAGTAGGGAAGGATGGTCTGATGGTCCTCAAAAACTTGGATGAAGAAGCACTTCATCCCTTACGGTAGGGAAAGACGGTCTGATGGTCCTCAAATACTTGGATGAAGAAGGACCTAATCCCCTATAGTAGGGAAGGACTATCTGATGGTCCTCAAAAAATTGGATGAAGAAGCACTTAATCCCCTACAATAGGGAAGGATGGTCTGATGGTCCTCAAAAATTTGGATGAAGAAGCACTTCATCCGTTACGGTAGGGAAAGACAGTCCAGTCCAATGGTCCTCAAAATTTGGATCACCAGGTTGCCTTAAAAATGTTCATAAAATGTATTATTGTGAGTGCGTGCATTTCCGATGAAAACCTTATGTGGCAGATCCAGTAGCATACATAGCTAGATGAGGATGGAGATGTCAGTCTTGGAGGGAGCTTCACCATGACATACAAGGGACACATCCCCTTTGGAGTCATCCCATTTGGGACTAATGCGCTCTGTGGTGAGACTCCCTCCAAGACTGACATCTCCATCCCCTCTAGCTACACCACTGGGCAGATCCATTTGACGAAAACGGATGCTCTGATACAAAGTGTACTTACCCGCACAGCTTCTTTTACACAATTCCTACTCAGAACTCAGAGTTACTTTCCTCATCCAATTTTGGAAAATGCCCCATTCAGGGTTTTCTCTCCCGCCCCCATTGAGTGATGATTTAATTCACGTACACAAGAATTTTGCACAAATATTTCAACCCTTTTCCTAAGCATCCCTTTGAAAGAACCCAAATACGTCAGGAAGCTCCCACAGAAGCCAAGCCTGTTGGGAATCCAAGTGCTGCATCAACTTCCCATTCTGGTGTGGAAGCCCTGAGCGCACCACATCCCACCATGACATCAAGTTTCTAAAACAGGCATTATCCGATGGAGTGCGTGGGGTTGGTATTGTGCCTGGCGACATTAAAAAGGCGCTGGTATTAATGTGAGGAAATGCAACTATTGTGTATGAAGTGATCCCCAAGCAGCCCCAGACCGCTTGTCTCTGGACGCGGCTCTCCCTGGAATTCCTTGGCGCCACTAAAGTGTTGCTCTCCTTACAGACACACCTCCGCTTTAAATAAATTTATTTATTTATTCCCTCCGCAGCATCGGGGGAAGTTCTATTCTGCAAGATGGGACACCGAGCGCTCCTGCCGTGCGTGCCTGCGTGCGCCGTGAGTGCCTTTCAGGAAACCGTTGACTTGGAATCTAGGAATCGTCTATTGTGTCGAGGGTGGGACGATCCTTATAAACTGGGGCATGCAAGCGTCTTCATGTGCAAGTTCTGCCCCATTATTATGGCTAACAAAGGCACATCCTGCTGGCTTTTCACCAAGTCACTCAGAAAATAATAAAGACTCGATTCTTTTTTTTTATGTCGGACGCAGATGTTCAGCCAACTCCGGCTCTCCGACAAACATCGCTGTTAGGTATTTGCAATTAGCCAACGGTGTGCAGGTGCACTGGGAGGAAACATTGATAAGAAGAATTTCCCAAAACAGGTTCTTAGTGCACCCCTCCGTCATGGAAGGAACACCCACTCCAAATTTCACGCTTCTAGGTCCAGCGATTTTGGCTGGGCGTTGATGAGTGAGTGAGTAAGTCAGTGAGTGACTTTTCCCTTTTATATATATAGACTAGCGAAAGGCGTACCCGCGTTGCAGGAGTAACTTCCCCATACAACATCTTCCACAGCGCATCAACAACCCATGCGCAACCTACCCCCACGTACAACATTCCCCATGCGCAACTTCCCCCATGCGCATCATCCCCCACGTGCAACTTCTCCCCACCTGCAACTTCCCCCAATGTGCAACTTCCCCCAATGTGCAACTTCCCTACATGCGCAATTTCCCCCATGTGCAACTTTCCTACATGCGCATCATCCCCCCATGTGCAACTTCCCCCATGCGCATCATCCCCCCGTGCGCATCATCGCCCTGTGCGCATCATTCCCATGCGCATCGTCCCCCGTGCGCAACTTCCCCCCGTGCGCAACTTCCCCCCATGCGCAACTTCCCCCGTGCGCAACTTCCCCCCGTGCGCAACTTTCCCCCATGCACAACTTCCCCCATGCGCATCATCCCCCCATGCGCATCATCCCCCCATGCACAACTTCCCCCCATGCACAACTTCTCCATGTGCAACTTCCCCACCTGCGCAACTTCCCTCCATGTGCATCATCCCCCCATGTGCAATTTCCCCCCCTGCGCAATTTCCCCCCCTGCGCAATTTCCCCCCATGCGCAGCATCCTCTCCAGTGCAACCTCTTCCTCCGAACAACATCCCCCAGTGCACCAGGCACTGAGCACCAAATTGGCTGATGTTGTTCAGTCTCCCATGTAAAGTATAGGAGAGAAACACGTTGCCCCCTTTTCAGCCCCTGAGGGGTTAATTTCTCCAGATGGTTCTTGGTGGGAGTTCAGGTGACAGAAGAAACTCCCAGAATTCCATGCTTCAGGCCCAGCAGTTGGGGCGGAATGTTGCTGAGTCAGCAATTCTCAATGCAAAGTATAGGGAGGAAAACGCGTTGCACCCCTTTTCACCCCCTTCCCGTTGGAATTTGCAAAAACCGGTTCTTAGTGCACCCCTCAGTCACGGAAGGAACACCCACCCCAAATTTCACGCTTATAGGCCCACCGGTTTTGGCAGGGCGGTGATGAGTCAGTCAGTGAGTCAGTCAGTCAGTGACTTTTCTCTTTTATATAAATAGATTAGCTCGAATGAAAAATCTACCTTTTTCTACCAAATATACGGTGCAGTCCTAAGCATGTCTACACAGTAAGTTCAATAATACTTACTCCCAGGCAAATGTGTTTAGGATTGCAGCCATATTGTGATTTAGACTTAACATAAACCCAATGTTGTATAAAGTAGTGCAATTAGGTAAAAATCATTATATAAATCCATTGCCGTTTTATTATTGTCATATAACTCATTATATGGTTAAATGAGCAGTCAAATAAAATTTTGTACTTGTTTTACAGCTGCACATTACAATTGCATGTTAATTTTTTTTCAATCTCAAGCCTTTTAAAATAGGGATGCACATTAGATT
Source organism: Cryptoblepharus egeriae (assembly GCA_030015325.1). Classification (NCBI taxonomy): domain Eukaryota; kingdom Metazoa; phylum Chordata; class Lepidosauria; order Squamata; family Scincidae; genus Cryptoblepharus; species Cryptoblepharus egeriae. The sequence goes on along the minus strand of JAREYC010000007.1, from coordinate 3,034,469 downwards.
TGATGGTGCATTCGAATCAAGTAAATACGGTATGTGATTTACCCTACAATCAAGAGTAACTACAGGAAAAGGAAAGAGGCACTTACTCTAGATTGATCTATCCATTTCCTATAGGTTTCCCATAGGTGGCTATGGTGTAAAAGGTTCTGTAGTTACTCTGGATTGTAGCCTTCATGTTCCGTAGTTACTCTGGATTGTAGCTTTGAATTGTCTATGCCAATAAAGGTCTATGACAGTACTATGTATAATGTATTAAGTATACAAATCTAATCTTCTATATATATAAAAGAGAAAAGTCACTGACTGACTCACTCATCACCGCCCTGCCAAAACCAGTGGGCCTATAAGTGTGAAATTTGGGGCGGGTGTTCCTTCCGTGACCGAGGGGTGCACTAAGAACCGGTTTTCGGAAATTCCAACCGGAAGGGGCTGAAAAGGGGCGCAACGCGTTTTCCTCCCTATTCTTTGCATTGAGAATTGCTGACTCATCAACGTTCCGCCCCAACTGCTGGGCCTGAAGCATGGAATTCTGGGAGTTCCTTCTGTCACCTGAACACCCCCCAAGAACCACCTGGAGAAACTTAACCCTTCAGGGGCTGAAAAGGGGGCAACGTGTTTCTCTCCTATACTTAACATGGGAGACTGAATCACATCCAGCCTATCTGGTGCTCAGTTCCTGGTGCACTGGGGGATGTTGTTCGGAGGGAGGGGTTGCACTGTGGAGGATGCTGTGCATGGGGGGTTGGTGCACATGGAGGGAAGTTGTGCATGGGCGGGTTGATGCGCATGACAGAAAGTTGCGCATGAGGGATGATGCACATGACAGAATGTTGTGCATGAGGGATGATGTGTATGGGGATGATGCGCCGGGGGGAAGATGCGCCTGGGGGGGAAGATGCGCCTGGGGGGGAAGATGCAGATGGTGATGTTGCATATGAGGAGTTCAGGCACATGTGGGGATGATGCGCATGGGGTGTTTATGCGCCGTAGGGGGATGGCATATAGGGAAATGTTACTCCCACAACGCGGGTACACTTTTCGCTAGTAAATAATAAATATAATAAAATTATGGTTGGCTTAAGAACTGGGCCCGTTTGGTTAACGTACATCATGCGATATGCAACAAGAAGCTGGAAAGAAGGTGTGGCAAAGACTCTGTTTGCTAGAACATCCCCCCCACCTACGCACCTGATCTAGGTACGTTCCCACATATGACAAAATTAGGCAACAATTTAAAAAAATTAGCAGATGTAGCCCTGCAGTCTTTGGCATAGAATATAAGAAGCAGCCTGCTGGATCAGGCCCATGGTCCACTTATTCCAGCTTTCTGTTATCTCACCAGGAAGCACATAAGACAACAAGAGATCTGCATCCTGATACCACCCTTTGGATCCGGCATTTAGAGATCGCCTAGAACCAATAATGTACTCAAGTCACTCAACGTTGCTCAACTTCAGACAAAAACAAGAAATTAAAAAGGGTGGGAGCTCATTATGTTGGTTCTTTGGATCTCTTGGGAAAGAATTTCCTTGAATAGGGGTCAGGAACTTCCCAATTACGACTTTTCTTCATTTGCATCCCTGTGAACCACCTTCCTACAAATGGCCCCATTACAAATAGAATAGCGGTTGGCACTGCACCCAAAGGTGTGCCAGCCACCAAACAAGACAAAACACGGAGTCAACTTACAGCACAATCCAAGCTGTGTCTACTCAAAAGTCAGTCCTACTGTGGTTCAAGGGGACTTAAGTGTACACAGGATGGTAGCCGACATCTTTTGCAGAAGCAAGACGTAGATGCTCAGGCTATTTAGAATTCCAGGATCCAAATCTGCATAGGTTGCCATAATTCTCTTCCAGAAAATCAGGATAGGACCCTCTGCCCCGTTTGCCAGTATGTGAACCCAATACTCCCAAAATTCGGAATGTCCCTGTTTTTCGGGACATATGGTAACCATAAGTCTGCAGCTGTTCCCCTGTTGTTGTTCCCCAACAACCCACCAGTACCCAAATTGTAATGGGGATACTTTATTCATTCTTTGGGTTACTTTATGCATTCAATCTGGAAAAATCTACATATTTCCGGGCACTGTTTGGTCAAAGACAGAAGCCAGTTTCAGAAAAAAAAACCATTCCGCAAAGATGTAGGGGAAAAAATGGGTTGACAAGAAAATCTTTTCCCCCCATCACTTGTGATGCCCCTTGCTTAGACTTGGCAAGATCTTTACCAGCAAGCCTCATGCCCATTTCATTTCCCACCTCAACCTGGGAACGTGTTTGGTGCAAGCCCTGCTGCCACCTGGGCACCTGTTGTTGTGCCGACAGCACCAACCAAGGTGCCAATGCAAATGATCACCATTAGTATGTTGTCAGAAAATTATGAGAAAACTACACTGGGCACGTCTTGGGCTTGCCTTTTGTTCTCCTGTTTATGGATCAACCACACCAAAAGCCCTGTTATATAACACCCCCATTGAAATAAATGCATCCTTGGCAATGCAATGTGGGGAGGGTGTGGGTGCACATTCAGATCAAAACTATCTCGATACTGTTGCAATTCAAAGCAAGTTGTGTTGACAAAATTGAGGTCGATTGAGTGCAGCATCCCATGCGTGATGGTGTTGAAAACCACAATTTTTTTCCGTTTTAAGCTTAAACACTTTCAGGTTAACTCAGATTCCTTCCAACTTTTCTGAAGGTTTTCTCTGAAAGGATGTAAATGGCCACTTCATCTCATTGATCCAATACTAGTTTCTCAGACTTCCCCAGGACCTCTTTGAGGAGCAAAAACATCTCAAGAAGTTAAGCCTCAGGAAGTAAGAGATTGGAATCCTAACCCGTTTGGCCACCACAAGTCCCATGGTGGCTTGGGGGTGACGGAAAAGTGTCGGAAGGCACTTCTATCCCACTCCTTGGGGTGGACAGACATGCACCAACTTTCCCACACCGCCATGGGAATGGGGAGACGGGTGAATTGTGCTCGCCTAATTTGGTTAGGAATGCACCTTTGGTGACCTGAATTCTATGGATCCCATTCATCTTTGGGGATGTCATTCTCATAAGCATGAGACCTGCAGAACATGCAAACTGGTCCATTCTCTGGGACAACATTGAGCCATGCAACGGGCAAAACCTAGAGCCGAGACACCAAGCTGGCAGCAGATCCGGCCCATCCGGAAAGCAGAGAAAGAGGCAACCTTACCTGTTACATTCTGTTGCACGTCCAAGTTGACATTCACAAAGAACCTGATGCTGTCCCCAGATACGATTGAGGAATTGACAGTGTCAAAGAGTTCTTCTCCACCCACTTCTTCTTTGTTCTCGCAGCCATCGTCCGTATCGCATTTAAGGTAACCTGCAACAAGAGAACCGGGTTTATTGTACGCGGCACAGAAAGAAAAATCAAAGATAAAGCTCTTATCGGGTCGTTTTCACAGGCAGGACACACTGGCAGATTTGTTCTCTGTTGGCCATCATCTTCCACAAGTTGGTTCTCAAGATATTCTCCAAGAAGGCCAAAAGAATAGCAGATTTAGAGGAAGACAGGAAGGACAGACACACATACAGAGAGTGTTGGGGACTCAGAAAAAACATCCAGGGGTCTCCAAACTTTTCAGCCAATGGGCCACATCAAATATCTGGTACATAGTCGAGGGCCAGATAAAATATTTTACTGATGAAATGTAAGTACATTAAACATAGATTAATGAACAAATGGGCTCAAATTGTCAGGATTTCTGCAAGCACCAACATACTGTATTTACTCAAATCTAACGCTCACCTTTTCCAGCTGAATTCAATCTCCAAAATCAAAAGGGTGTGCATTAGATTTGATGGTTAGATTTGAATAAATGCGATATTTTGATTACAAGTATAGGGTGCGCATTAGATTTGAGTGAATGCAGTAGGTGAAGGTATCCTCTGCTGGTTGCCCTGCGAGTCTAGGCTCTAGGGAATGATGCTCATCTCTGTTATAAGGCCAAAGAGCCAGCGTTGTCCAAAGACGGCCATGCAGCTGGTATATTTAAATGCCAACAGTGCAGGGAATGCTCTTACTTGCCCATCAAAGTGGTACCCATTTATCAACTTGCATTTACATGTTTTTGAACTAGTAGGCTGGAACGCATCAACTTGCTGGCACGCACTGACTGGCACGCATCAAACTGGATGGCAGACTTTGTCTTCCGAGCCAAGCTCTATGTGGATTGAGAGATTTTGGAACTACGTAGTATATGCGGAAACGGTATTTACTCAAATCTAATGCTCACCTTTTTCAGCCGAATTTAGTCTCCAAAATTAAGGGTGTGCATTAGATTTGATGGTTAATTAAATTTGAGTAAATGCGGTACTTTGATTGTAAGTATAGGGTGCGCATTAGATTCGATGACACATTAGATTTGAGTAAATACAGTTTATATTCACGTCGGGTCTTGGTTACCATCGCTGCTGACTATAAACTACTTTCACCGGATCGGACTATTTCCAAAACACATCTAACTATGGTCACTTAAGCCACTCGATAAATAGCATTGCTTTTCAAAAGAATAAAACAGAATGTCCACAACAACAGTTAGAGTATACATACTTCACCATACTTGCCAAGATTGTTAAAGCATCACCTATATGAAGTGCTGATGAACGATGAGGGTGTCGCGCTATCGAGTTACACAAAGAAGCCTTTCAGCACACAATTGTATCCGGCAACTTGAAAATCAAGTGCTCGCTTAAGCCAAATGTACTCTTCTATTTACAAAACAGAAGACGTTCACGGCAGGTGTCCTCGAAATGGAGTTCATGTGTTGCGGTGCCCTTTCTGAATCCTGAAAACCAGCCTAAGAGTATTGTCCCAGACTAGTACATACGCCCCCAATATTCCTACAAATTTTCTTTTTAAAATAATTTTTATTGATGAAAATATTGATTTTTTTATTGAAAAAATCAATAATAAAATTTTATTGATTGAATAATTTAGTGTATTTATTTAAAAGGTTTATATCCAGCCTTTCCTTTGTAAACAACAGATACCCAAGGAGGCTTTTTTAAAAGAAAAAAAAAGGAATTGGTTAGGGTTATCCCTAACCCGGATTTACCTTTTTTTGGTCCAATATTTTCTACTACCTGGAAATCTAGCTTGAAATATAATAATCTTATTTAACGGATATTAAAAAAGGAGACCAGAGTTATATAACCATTGTCTACTCATCATATCCATAATTGCTCAACCCATCATCTCTTTCTCATGCACAAAGTCCATAAATGGTTTCCAATTTATTTTTTTTATAAAACGTTTTTATTGACTTCTCCTTGAGTGGTAGGTTGGTCCATTTCAGCAAAGACCACCAACTTGATCCACCAACAGATACTCCTACATATATTCCTTATACTCCTACATATATTCAAGCACACAATGCCAGGTGAGGACAGGTGAGAGGGTAGATTCAAGTTATCCACTGATTCATGGTATAACTGGTATATGGTATAACTCATTGGTATAACTCTGGAATTATCTTTTAGGGCAGACTTCTTAGACCACTATACCAGTTATCCATGGTATAACTGGTATATGGTATAACTCATTGATGTCCATGGATATGATGTCCATGGATATCCTTGAATCCAGTTATCTATGGATTCGGCATCCATGGGGGTTCCAGAAATAAACCATACACTGAAATACATGATGGTTTGCTTTGTTACAGCTCAAAGCAACCCCTCTAAGGACATGCCCTGGGCAACGATGCACCCAAATAATGAAAAATGTTAACATCCCTGCCTAGAAAAGATAACCAGGAATTTTGAAATACCTATACATGGAGATCATCTGCAAAACTAAGCAATAAAGCAGAGCGAAACTGGGGATAAGTGTTACACCTCCAAAGAAAGTCTGAGTAGTCAATTAAGAGTCTTCCTTGAGCCTCCTGTGACCTTGAATTATTGGCTTAATCCAGATATGCAATAGTGAACGGCATCTGGGATGAACGACTCCTATCAGTTGCAAAACATAAATCTTCTATGAGATTTGCAGACTTACAGACAGACTCCGTAAGGCAAGCAATCCAGAGTTTCATAAAGTTTTAAGTCACTGAAGGGGAAACAAACCGGTGCGTTTGTTTTCTAGGAACAGGACAAAAAATTACCCAAGAGCAAAATCCAGAGTAACTACGGGGAGTCCTTGCTCCGGTGTAAGAACAACTTCCTCTGGATTCCAATATGAATTTCCCATAGGTTTTCACTAGGTGGTGCATTAACTACGGGTGCATGTAAAGTCTCTTATGTGCTCCCATAGTTTCTCTGGATTGTAGGGTAAATCTTGAAGGGAACAGAAAATATACTCAGGTTGAAAGAGACAGACGGAGGAAAAAATGCATTTCTTTCATGGGTTGCAAAATTTTCCAACAACTCAGAAAACAGCCATGTAAACTATTGCCACCCTGTTCCTTGCCACCCTGCAATGCCATAAGTGACACAGGACCAAGAGTGGCAACAGAGGAAGCTGCCTTCTGCCAAGTGGCACTAAGCTCCACATGATCATCAGTAAAGGGGATGCCTGTGGTCCAAGAGGTCTGCCCTAAAAGGTCGTTCCAGAGCATGGGTACCACAGCAGAGCAAGTCCGCCCCGATCAATGCTGGGGGTGGCAGAGCAGCTGTGACTATGGCAGCAAAGCACGGCTGTGTTCAATTTTCTTTTTATAAAAAGAGATTTATCCATTTTAATTTTCTTTTGAATGCCTGAGGATAAAAGGCAGTATGTGCAGAATTGCTCTAAGTAATAGCCAAAAACATTAACGGCATTTGCAATATGCTTGGTCTGCGGCGACATTCCGATTGCAAGCAGACGGGGTGCTCTGTATTGTTGGCGTCCTCGAAATCCTTCAAATTACCTCTGCCTCTTTTTCTACTTGGTTTTTCTCTTGGTTAAGGTGCTTTCCTACAATATTGGTCTACTCGAGTGCAAGATCCTTCTGATCCTTCTGCTAACGGAAAAGGGGGCAAAAAAGAGCAATAAATTCCAATAAAAACTTTGTGGCTGTGCATGACCGCAGTATGGTTTCATTTCCAAGAATGGCAAGTTCTGAAGCAACAGAACCCTGCAAGTTCTGAAGCAAAATCATAAAAATAAAAATAAAAAATCTCCTTTTTCCCAAGATCCTGAGGAATTCAGAGGAATTTTCCTGCCTCCTGCTGCGTCATGTAGATTCTTGCAACAGGGCAGGAAAATGTCATTTTTGGACGGCGGCCAGTATTCAAAGCATGATGTTCGTAATTACTGAAGCGTAGTAATGAGTCAAAGCAAACATCATCTGCTTCGCCGATGAAATCTAATAAATCTGGATACAGGAGAGCCAGGCAAGCACCGACTCTGTTTGGACGTAGCAGCAAAAATGGGAACAGGCAAGACTTGGTGTCAATCAGGCGGATAATACTGTATTTACTCGAAACTAATGCTCACATTTCCCAGCCAATTCAGTCTCCAAAATCAGGGTGTGCATTGGATTCAGTGGTTAAATTGAATAAATAGCAGAACATGGAATAAATATGGCATTCTGATTGTAAGTATGGGGTGTGCATTAGATTTGAGTAAATCTTTGCTTTGCTTTGTTAAAGCGTAAAGGAAGCAAGTTTATTTTCAAGCAAACACCTTGATCAGGTGCATCTGATGTTACAGGCTGTTGACCAGCCTGTAATCCTTTTCCGTCCCCTTATCTCATAGGGTTCAAGGTGTAGTTTTCCAATCCTTGTTAAATGAAATCATAATCCAGAAGTAAAATTTAAGTCAAATGTCTGTTACTTCTCAGTATAAATGAAAGGGTTGTGAATCTGCTCCTCGGCAATCTTGTGTCACCCACACTTGGAGCCAAGTCTCTCATTTGTTTCGATCCTTTGAATCCCCCTATTGTTATATTTCAACCTTTATGAAAAATACATCTATTTTTTTTTTGCTGCTCTGCCAGCCCCAAATTGACTCAAGAGAGCCAAGAGAGGGCTGTCATACCTATGAGATCACCATGTTCTGCTACCAATTTGTTCTCTAGATCCCCTGAATTTAGAAACACCCTGGAAGTCCTTCTCCCATCCCATGATGGTCTCTGCCTAGCCATGCTTTCTAGCCTTGGGTGATGGCATTGTTGGTTATAGACTGTTTTACTGACAATAGAACCGAATTATATTCCCTTTTACAGGTCATAAATATAAATACGTGTCATCCCTTATGAAGTTGGACTGAAACATGGAAGATCCCGGTTCAAATTCCTCCGTGGCCAGGAAACTTCCACAGTGATCTTGGGCCACTCACTTACTTTCAGCCTCACCTACCTCACAGGGCTGTTGCGAGGGCAAAAAGGTAAAAGGTTTGTAAGCCACCTTGGGCATTTGATAAGGCAGGCTATAAATCCCTTGAATGAATGAATGAATGAATGAATGAAGGAAGGAAGGAAGGAAGGAAGGAAGGAAGGAAGGAAGGAAGGAAGGAATCCTAAGAGCACTTTCCTGGAAGTAAGCCACATTGAATGGATGGAACTTACTTCTGAATAGACAAAAATAGGATTGCACAATGAAGGAAGGAAGGAAGGAAGGAAGGAAGGAAGGAATCCTAAAAGCACTTTCCTGGGAGTAAGCCACATTGAATGGACGGAACTTAATTCTGAATAGACGCTAATAGAATTACACTGAAGGAAGGAAGGAAGGAAGGTAGGAAGGAAGGAAGGAAGGAAGGAATCAATCCTAATAGCACTTTCCTGGGAGTAAGCCACATTGAATGGATGAAACTTACTTCTGAATAGACACTAATAGGATTACACCGAATGAATGAATGAATGAATGAATGAAGGAAGGAAGGAAGGAAGGAAGGAAGGAAGGAAGGAAGGAAGGAAGGAAGGAAGGAATCCTAAGAGCACTTTCCTGGGAGTAAGCCACATTGAATGGATGGAACTTACTTCTGAATAGACACTAATAGAATTACACCGAAAGAATGAATGAATGAATGAATGAATGAATGAAGGAAGGAAGGAAGGAAGGAAGGAAGGAAGGAAGGAAGGAAGGAAGGAAGGAAGGAAGGAAGGAAGGCAGGAAGGAAGGCAGGAAGGAAGGAAGGAAGGAAGGAAGGAAGGAATCCTAAGAGCACTTTCCTGGGAGAAAGCCACATTGAATGGATGTATCTTACTTCTGAATAGACAAAAATAGGATTGCACAATGAATGAATGAATGAATGAATGAAGGAAGGAAGGAAGGAAGGAAGGAAGGAAGGAAGGAAGGAAGGAAGGAAGGAAGGAAGGACGGAAGGACGGAAGGAATCCTAAGAGCACTTTCCTGGGAGAAAGCCACACTGAGTGGATGGAACTTACTTCTGAATAGACACAAATAAGATTACACCCAATGAATGAATGAATGCTCAACTGATGCCATCTTCTTATGGCTCTTAGCCATACAGAGATTTCACCCACAGATCCTCAGCCTGAGGAATTCTGGCTGCCTCAGCCGTGCACCATTACACAGCCATGCAATATCTATGTTCACAATGCAATCTCTCTATACAATTAGCAATTGATAATGCAATATCAACGCAAAAACTATGTCAACAATGCAATATCTTATGTTCTGCATCCCCTCCAGTTTGCATTCGTCCTTCCCCACCAAAAAAAAATTTATGGAGCCTCCACGGTGAATTTACTCTTTCCATGGCGCGTGTGTGTGTGTTCGATATCAGTACGCAGTCAGCGCAACAGGAAAACATCCCAGCCCCATCTTGAACGGATTTACTTCAGAAGAGCGTTTGGATTAATTCCACAGTCAGGCAAAGTATTTGGAGAGTTATAAACAAAGACATGCATACCAAACACAACGACAAAACAAATGATGGTGGGGGAGGGAAAAAGAACGGCAAAGAAACAGAACAAGGAATAACTCTGGGATGCTCCATGCCCTGCAGAAGGGCAGCAATTTACTTACTGCCAGCAAACCCAATAACTGGCTCTTTGGAGTTGACACACAGGAGATGCTCCAAGAAGATGGTTCTGTGTCCACTTTGGTAGCAAGCATTTGGTTTGTGTTATGCATTTTTTGCATTATGCATTATTTGGTTTGCATTTGCATTTTGTCACAGCACTATGGGCAACATCCAGAGTAACTATGGGGAGTCCTTGCTCCGGTGTAAGAACAACTTACTCTAGATTGCAATATGAATTTCCCATAGATTTTCACTAGGTGGTGCAGTAACTACAGATGCCCGTAATGTTTCTTACGTGCTCCCGTAGTTACTCTGGATTTGGGGGTAAGTTTGCATTTCAGAAATCCCAACTGTGTGGATCCTTCACAGACCACAACTTGCCTACCAAAGGCCACTCTTTTTCAAAATGAGCTTAGTACAGACTTGGATCTGCCCTAATGGAGTCCTTTCTCTCTGTTCTACGTCCATTTGGATCACTGAACATACCCGACTGGAGCTGTGATGTGTGGTCGGGGAATGGGGGTCCTATTAAGCGTGTGCTATGTGTTGGTGCTTGCAGAAATCCTGAAAATTTGACCCCATTTATTCACTAATCCATCTCCAATGTATTTCAATTTTATATTTAAAATATTTTACGTGGCAGTCGACACTGTGCCAGATATTTGATGTGGCCCATTGGTTGAAAACTTTGGAGACCCCCGCTTCAGAGAACTGTACACGGTTCTGTTTTTCACCCTACATTTTATCCTCATAACAACCCTATGAAGTCAAACTGACTGGTTTTCCAAGTGACTGGTTTTCCAAGTGACTGGTCTAAGGCCAACCAGTGAACTTTATGGCCAAGTGGAATCCGAACCCAGAACTCTCTGATCCTATTTAGAGATGCCAACCACTACACCAAGCTAATTCACTATTCTACTCTTTCATAAGTACAGCTTTAAAAAATACTGCAATGCATCAACCTATGGAAATCACCAACAGATCAAAACAAACATTGCTTACCTGTTTCTTCAAAGAAGTACCCCCCATTTCTGGACATCGCTGCCGGTGGGCTTTCTATGGGGGAAAAAAAGAGAAACGTAAATACCCATATAAGATTTTAAATCAGAAAATTACCATACATTTTAAAACAAAGTTTAAAGGATCTCGAGGTCCTTGCAGAGAATGCATAAGAAAACAAGGTACCTAGTGCCCTGCCTTGCATCTGACATTCTGAGATACCCTATTTCTAAGACCACTACCCATCATGGCTTGTAACTTATGGACTTTTCCTCCATTAAACCATCCAATTCCCATTCAAAGGCATCTTGGCCGAATGCCACGAGCACATCCTGTGGCAAGGAGTTCCACAGAACAATTGCACACCAATTCAAGAAATATTTCATCTTTTCTAACTCTCTCAGCGCTCCGTTTTTGTGGATGTCCTGGAACCCTCTGCCACCCTCCTGGGTCCACCAGTGCCACCATATAGAATAGATCTGCACGGGTTTCTCGGATTGCCAAGTTTGTTTGTTCCTGTGTTTATTTGAATATTTCTATGCCACCCTGAGACGCTGGTAAGCCGATGACTGGGTGGACAGACAGAGGAGACACAAAAAAGCCACACTCCTGGAGGGGTTAGGCCAATGCACAGGCATACACCAACTTTCCCACGCCATCATGGAAAGATAGGCCAGGTGAGTTAGGCCAGCCTAAATTTCTTTGGATCGTACCCTATATCTTCAAAAGTAAAGGGCATAGCCAGAGTTGGCTTAAGACTTTCTGAGGTCTTAAAAAGCTGCAAAAGCTGCCCATCCCTATCTATTGATGTGCCGACACTGCTTCCCTTAAGCTGTGCAGTGCTCAGCAAATGCCAGATATGGCATGGAGCATGGCATACATGGCATGGAGCTCAACATGGAGCATGGCAGGAGCTCAACAACCCGAACAGTCAGCAATAATCCACAATGTCATTGCCAAGCATCTTGAGCCGCTGTAATGGCGGACCCCAATGGTGCGGACCCCAAAAAACCTCTTATTGCTCTTTCTTCCTCTCGCTTTCCCCCTCTTTGGAGCCAGGCAGACATCGCCATCAACAACACCCCCAAAACTCTCCCTGCTTTGCACCCCCTCTAGCTACGCCAGGGCACTAGATTGAAGACTGCACAGAATCTTAATGCATAAGAACTGTCCAGTCTTTGAAGGATTGGATTTGATGAGTAAACAATATCTTGTAAGAATATTTGTTCATCTTATTTCCTTTTTCCACCGCTTTTCCTTTTTTAAAATTAATAAAACATTTAAAAACAGAAGGAAGAAACACAACCCACTATTCAAAGTTTTAATAAGATTTTAATTCACAAACAGAGTGAACCACAAGACTATGTAGGGTATACTAGTAGTTCGCCATGATAATACCACGTCAACGAACTAGCCTCCCCAAAATGGTCTTTGTCCTTCCACATCATTCACGATCCAACCTTTCTTCCTTCCTTTCTTTTTCTTTTCCTTTCTATATCTAAAGTATTTAAGGTATTCCTTTTGCAACACATTTCTTAGGAGGCCGGTGTGCCAGTGCATTTATCTTGCATCCTAAAACGTACGCCCCACTTTGCAAGCAAGGAAGCGCATGAGCTGCTCACATCTGCATCTCAGTCCTGGGATCCGTGTCCTACCAGCTGTCAACCAACTGCCCACAGGTCTGCAACAGCTGGTTAGCTTCTAGCCTATTCTGCCCGCATCTCCAGCAGCTAAATCTATTGCTGTCTCTCGCTATACGTTTGCAATAGCCTTTCACATATGAATTTCTTTTTAAGCTGCATGCTCACATCTCAATGCAACAGGGACACACACAACAACAACCATAGATCCGACACACCTAAGAGTGCCTCTAAAGATGAGATGCTGGGGCTGATAAGGAGCACACACCCTTGGATGGACCTCTGGGTATGCCTTGTCTGTACAACTACCTTTACGTATCTCTTTAATTGATTTTTATCTTACTTTCCTCCCGGTATGGGAACCGAAGGAAACTTCTAACCCCTGAAACAATGAACAATAAATATAATAGTTTGCCTGCATCTTCTCCATTGAGGCTGCAGGCAATGTTCATGCACTGATGTGCACCACAAACCAGTGCTACGTTAGATCTGGAGGATCGACTAGATGACCTACTAGGTCCCTTCCAACTCTAAGATTCTATGATCAGCAGCATCCACAAGTCTGCAGCATCACAAGAACTTAATCCCCAACATCAAAGGAAGGAGCAGATCAGGGCACTGCTGTCTTTCTACTCCTATAAATAGGCTCCCCCTATTGAAACGGGCAACCCAAATTGCGCATGAGTATCACGCCATTCACGTGGCACTAGATCGGGTCGGCAGATCCGACCCACACATTCTTACATGCTGCAGTTCGAGAGCGAGACACTCGGGAAAGGAGAGAAAATGAGGGCTTGTCAGATCAGAGCTACGGAGTGGGTTGTGCATGCTGGAATTCGGATCATTATCTGCGCCCTCTAAGAGCCGGAGACAAGCTTTTAAAAGAGACCCTCCAAAGGAACGTCTTGAGAATTAAGCTCCATCAATGGGAAGAGGTCAACTCCAGTGTTGGCACATCAGAAGGCCATCTCGCTTTATTTTTTTATATATTCAATTTGCATCAAATTTTTCAGGAGACGGAGCTCGACGGCCTTGCCAACCCACTTCAATATTTTGTGGGACACACACATCCTTTTGAGCTCCACAATATCTCTGATCTGAGCACAGGCAACCACGCATTCCCCAAACGCTCAATCAAAACAGTCCATTTCAAAGGCCCCCTTTCAGGCAAGGTCCCCCTTGCCAAGCGTTCTCTCTCCTCTCCATTCCCCCTCCCCATTAATACAATATGTAGGAAACGACACAATAATAGTCTTTCACAATCACCCTGCAAGACTGGATGCAGAGACAAAAAGAACCACCAAAACAGACTCGCTGATTCTATGCCATCTATTAAGATGTGGCATTTTCTGGTCGTTCCCCCACCCAAAAATAAAAACATAGTAAAGGTCCAATTTCTCAACATCCTTTCACTTTCAACATACACCATTTAAAGGTGAAATTAACCTGGAGATGAAACCAATCTGGACTCACACTTGTTGAGTTGCACCATTTTTTAATACAAACAGTTTCCAGATCTCTAACAATTTTATTCAGCGGACGGCCAAGGTGAGATTTGAATCCGGATCTCCCAGGTTCCAATCCACTCTTTGGAAGCTGATCTACTGGACGTTTTTGAAGCTGATGTTCTGCAAACCACTGAGTGCATATAGATGTTATTTATTTAAGGAAAAAATGTTTGAACAACCAGGTGACAGATTTCTAATGTTTCACTAATGTCCAGGTTAGTCCTCCACCTCCACTCCTTTCCTGAAAGAGTTAAAAGAGGATGAAGATGCTCTGCCTAGCAGGTCAAAGGGAATCCAAGGTGGTCCACAGAAACAATTGAGAAAGATCATGTTAGGATTTCAACAGACCCAGGTACTATTGCAGGGTTGTCATATCTCATATGGCATATATGTTGCCATATACCAAAGGATCCAGGTGCTATTGATCCAGGTATCTAGGATTTCAACAGATCCAGGAGATATTGTAGGGTTGCCATATGTCCCTGAAAACTAGGATGTGTGCACATACTGGCATTTTCTCCATTGAGACTGCAGGCAATGTTCATCCACTGATGTGCACCACAAACTAGTGCTACGTTAGATCTGGAGGATTGACTAGATGACCTACCAGGTCCCTTCCAACTCTTGGCAAGTTTGACAGGGCGTCCCATACCAGTTTTGCGGAAGAGAATTATGGCAACCCTACTCTATTGGGAGCCTATCAGGACTCAATCCAAGGGACCCAAGGAAATGGAGGAAGATTCTGCTGTTTGCTGAATCAGACATCATCCAAGTGGACCCAATGGCTAGCTATGACCCCAATATATCACTGGAGCCTTCAGGATGCAACAACAGCAAGGTCTGCAGCATGAGCAAGAAAGGGCTGAATTCCCATTATGGGATCAGTGTCTAAAGGTGACAATCAAAGGTTCTCCCAGAAACCAGGTGGCTCTACCCATAAGGAGCATCAGCTTCCCATTCTTCTAACTCAGTCTATTTGGCTACGAATGTCCAGGCAGGACTGTTGCAATATACAGTTGGAAATGTAAAAATTCTCCTGGTTGACATGAGACACCAACTACTTGGTGTCAGATGTTCAAATTCCTGGAGTCTGGTCTCGGCTTCATGATCATAGCATGTCTGAACAGATTTGCAGGTTACAATTCAAGGTGCAACACCAGTCACTCCACACTCCGACTTGCAAATACTCAAAACGCGCCGGTTCAAGTCCCTATTGGCACACCGAGGGGCAAATAATCATGAACCACCCATTGATTTGCCAACATTAAAGATGACAAATTTCCTTTGGGGAGATCACAGCATTTGGTTTGTGTCTATAAGTGAAGATCACGTGCGCATGCTCATGCTCCGCGTCCTGCCACGGAGTGAAAAAAGAAAATTTTCCCGGCTCTTCAAACATCGGACCTCAACTGTTAACCCACTTGTGCCTCGTATGAATTTGAAAGGGAAGGCACCCTAATGAGAAATCAGCAAAGCTACACACTCCCAAAGTAGGTCAGAGCTCCCGATACTGCGCAACCCTCGCTCCGCATCATGGGAAAGAAAAACCCTCATAAAGAAAAAGCAGAGGAAACCCATTTTCTGCAAGACTTTACTCCTAACTCCGTCACCATCCCAGCCTCACCCGACCTGAAGGGGCAAAAGGACACACTTTGGTGGGAGCGTGGCCTTTCTGATGCACTAAAGGGACATGCTTTTGATGCATATAATTGGTGAATGTTTCAAATACCCTATTTACTCAAATCTAATGCTCACCTTTTACCACCACCTGTTAGATTCAATGGCGCATTATATTCAAGTAAATGCAGGTATTTTGATAAGTCTAGGTCAATATTCATCTTATCAGTTTACTATATTGTAATTAAAATGTAACTGGCTGCAATCCTAAACACACTTTCCTGGGAGGAAGACCCACTGAACACAATGGGGCTTACTTTTGAGTAGACATGGTCAGGATTGTGCTCATAAACCCATTGTTGTATAAAGTAGTGCAATAAGGTAAAAATCATGAGCCCGTTGCCATGTTATGATGATCATATAACTCTTTCTTTATATGCAGTAAAATTAAATTTCGTACCTGCTTTGCAGCTGCACATTACAATCACCAGTAAATATTTTTAAATTCTCAAGCCTTTTGAAATAGGGCTGCGCATTAGATTTGCTGGCGCATTAGATTCAAGTAAACATGGGTGCGTTTTCCAGTCAAACACCTGACGACTGTGACATAGTACATAATAATAACAATAATCACAGCCTTACAACCAGCTCTGAGAATCTACTATATTATTATAGAGATAATATGGGCACAATCCAGAGTAACTACGGGAAGTCCTTGCTCCGGTGTAAGAACAATTTGCTCTGGATTGCAATATGAATTTCCCATAGGTTTTCACTAGGTGGTGCTGTAAGTATGGGTATGCATAATGTCTCTTATGTGCTCTTGTAGTTACTCTGGATTGTAGGGTATGTAGGGTACAATAGATCTATAGCAGATCTATTCTCAGATCCAGGACAAATGTTTGCAGCCCTATGAAAAGGGATATGCAGCATCCATGCATATCCCCAAACCATATTTCATGCACAGAGCACATATGTTCATGCACAGAGCATGGACAGCACATAGCTCCTTGTTCTGCTCTCTGTATTTCCACCAGCACATAGAATCCTATGGAAAGGAACGGGGGAAAGGTTGGTCGAACACGGCTTGGTCGACTTTGTCAAGTGCATGTGAGAGTGGAAAGAACTCACGTTCAGGGACAGAGCATTGGCTTTGCATACAGAAGGTTACGGGTTCGATCCCTGGCACCATCTCTAAAACCCCAAAAGAGCATTGAGCCCAAACCCACCACCCGACAGGTGCAGGCGATACTTACAGTAACTTGATGAGCTGGTTTAATACCTGCTCTGCTTCTCACCCACCGGCTAAATGGAAACAGCCAGGAATGTGTTCAGAGGTCAGTAAAAGGACTGGTTTGAAACAGGTGTCGAAGGACCCACCAAACACCCAAGGTGGAGATCCAGACAGCGTAACTGGCCCAGTGCCAACGCCTAATAGGTCTTCTTGCATGCAACATACTATTGGTGTTTTAATAAAAAAGAAGATGTACCTAACCTATTTGATGGCAAGAACCTAATAGTAGTTCCGGACATAGGGCAAAATCCAGAGCAGTTACGGGTCCACACAGTTACATCACCCTCTTGTGTTATCTTATGGAAAGTCATAAGATATGGGATACTTATCCATACTTATCCATACTTATTTTATAAGTATTTTATAAAATTTTATTTTATAAGTATTTTATAAGTATTTATAAGTATTTTATTTTATAAGTATTTTATAAGTATTTTATAAGTATTTTTATTTTATTTTATAAGTATTTTATAAAATTTTATTTTATAAGTATTTTATAAGTATTTTATTTTATAAGTATTTTATTTTATTTTATAAGATACTTATCCATACTTATTTTGGATAAGTTTAGGATACATTTAGGATACGGGCCATACTTATTTTGCAAAACAATGGCCCATATCCTTAAGTCAAATTAAGCCCTTTGCTCTAGAGCAGTTAAGATGACTTTCCATAAGATAACACTAGAGGGGGATATAACTGCATAGACCCATAACTGCTCTGGATTTTGCCCCATATGTGTAGTAGGTCCCCTAGACCCTAAACAGATAATTTGGGGTTACTTCATTGAAGTAACCATGAAACTAAATTCACCTTTAATTTCATGAAAGTAGAATCCTATTTAATTGCTCGACATTGTAATAAAAAAATGAGAATTATTCCGATTGTGGAATGATCTATATTGGCTGTTTCAAATTAACTCAGTTCATGATAGAGAAGGATGTATAAGAAATACCCGTATTTACTCAAATCTAATGTGCCAGCATATCTAATGTGCACCCCTATTTTAAAAGACTTGAGATAAAAACATTTACTGGCAGTTGTAACGCACAGTTGCAAAGCAGGTTTAATTTTACTACATACAACAATGTATGGAGTAATACAGCAATATGATAATAATATGGCAATGGGTTTATGTTATGGTTTTTAACCTAATTGCACTACTTTGGACAACAATTTTTATTACAATATAGTAAATTGATTTACAATATTTTGATTATTATAAATTGATTTACTAAATTTATTTAGTAACTAAGTTTTAGTAACTAAGTTTTACTGTAAAACTAAATACTGACCGATACTTATAATCAAAATATTGTATTTACTCAAATCTAATGTGCCATCAAATCTAATGCCTACTCCAATTTTGGAAAGTAAGGTCAGCTGGAACGGTGCGTGTTAGATTTGAGTAAATACAACATTATGTACATTTAATGTACAAATTATCCATCTATGGTATTTAGATACCGCTTTGCAACTGAGAAGTTCATAAAGCGATTTACAAGAAAATGAAAAAATTAATAGCTAATTAACAGCTAATGGGTCCAAATACATAATACAAATTACATAAAATAAAACCTGTAAATTATGTATTTACGGGTTATTTTAAATACAAATAGAGTAATATGATTCATGATCTATGAACACAATAACAGAGGCAATATGATCGCTGCACTGTTAGATGTGGTGCTTGTATAAATTGCACGTACAGTGGTGCCTCACATAAAGAGGTTAATTCGTTCCGGAGGCCTGCTCTTTAAGTGAAACGCCCTTTAAGTGAAGCAGATTTTCCCATTGGAAATAATGGAAACTCAGATGATTGGTTCCACAACCCCAAAAATATTCATATAAAGTATTAACTGGATGTAAAAATGATGACAAAACACTGGAATTGAATTCAAAACATGCATTCAATGTGCAGGATCCTATGAAGTCTACTTAGGCTGCCATCCTAAAGACACTTTCCTGGGAGTAAGCCCCATTTAACACAGTGGGGCTTACTTCTGGGTAGACCTGGTTAGGAGGCTGCAATCAAAGACACTTTCCTGGGAGTAAGCCCCATTTAACACAGTGGGGCTTATTTCTGGGTAGACATGGTTAGGAGGCTGCAATCAAAGCCACTTCCCTGGGAGTAAGCCCCATTTAATACAATGGGGATTACTTCTGAGTAGACAGAGTTAGGAGACTGCAAAGACACTTGCCTGGGAGGTTTATCTGGGCTGCTGCTGGAGGTTCAAGGTGGCCAGTGGGGGTACTTGGGGGCAGAAAGGGGCAGCTGCCTCTGGCACCCCCAGGCAACTGCCCCCAAGTTGGGGGCAGTTAAGAGGCAGCAGTGCTAGCCGGCAGCCCTTTTAAACAGCCTCCGTGTGGAGGGAGCATCAGGGCTGCATAAGTGCTTGTTAAGTGAAGCGAACTTGTTATGTGAAGCAAGATTTCTTGGAAATTTTTGCTTGTTAACTGAAACGCTTGTTGAGTGAGGTACCGCTGTACTATAATTAATTGATTTAATTGACACTATAGACTGATGCAGTTCCAAATAAGACTTCAAAGTCCTCCTGCAGCCCAGATCAGCTGACTTGTGCCTGTCTTCCTACTTTAAAGCAGGAGAGAACAGGAGGGACCTGAAGAGGGCACCCGTGGGTGGTATAGGGCAAGGATGGTGTTAGCATTACACTAAGAGAAAGCTGTGCAAAGCCTAACATGGGTCATAAGGATGCAAAAAAAAAACAAAACCAAAATCAAACAGGAGTGGTGAAGACTGAAGAGGAAGCCTCCCACACTCATGTCATAGGCCATGCGCTCACCACCACATGCAGAGACCGACAGCACGAAAAAAAGATTTAAAGACCAGTTCCAGGTTTCTTTTTCCTCCATTGTTCCTAAAGGAATAGGTTTACGCTTCAATATCTGCAGAGGTTTGATTCTGGGGCTCCCAGCTGATAAAAAAAATGTGTTATATAAAAGCAGTTTAAAAAAATAAAAGCTAGTCCTTTTATACTTTAAAAAAAACTGTTTTTCTTACTGTTGCAGAGAGGCAATCAGAAGTGCAAAGGATTCCCTGGATCAGCTGAGAGAGGAAGGAAAACTCTTAAAATAACAGAAAATATTTAGATTTCACAGCATCAGTCCTTGGGATCCCCTGAGACTTCCACAATCACTTTGCCCAGCACAAAAAGCACCACTCATCCTGTTTCGAGGGGCTCCACTGTTGGAAAGCAGAAAGCAGCCAAAACGGACCAGGAGAACCAAGCCTGAACTCATAGAATCACAGAATCCTAGAGTTGGAAGGGACCCAGTAGGTCATCTAGTCCAACCCCCTGCCTGCAGCAGGGATTCCCCCTAGAGCATCCCCAACAGGTGCTCATCAAGCCTCTGCTTGAAACTATTGGCAACTTAATATATTCAGCTCTGTCCACCTGGTTTTTGCTGTTAAGAGCCTCAGAATTAGTTAATTCAACTAATTAACTATCTTCCATACAGCCTGAGAATTTGCTTTTGAACAAATATACACTTGATCAAGAGCATATGCTGTTGTTCCAAAGCCGCCAGCTGAACCACATGCGTGATGCTCCTTCTTTGTCACAAGGGACACTGGGTGCCCGCTGGGTGCCGACGACAACTGCTGTTCACATCAGGGATGTGCGACAGGTGTGGAGAAGCAAAGGAGGCAGAGTCCTTCAAAAAACTGAGATGTGCAAGCACTCAATCGCTTTGGCGCATAGATTGTGAGCGCTGGACTGCTTTACACAGCAGCGGCGCTTTTCCATGGACTCCGATGGAGAAGATCTGCCTCCCCACAACCACCACGTGTCATGGATCTACATGCATATGATGCCCAAGGATCAAGCAAAACTGTTAAATGGGACCAAGGACTTGGAGATGCCCTAAACTGGTATATTTAAACTCAAAATTATATTTAAACTGGTATATTTAAAATCAAAGGAAGAAAAGGCACTTGAGTTCCTAGATGTGATGCCATCAACTCCCAGGGCAGCTTTTGCACAACAAAATAAAATCAACACACCAGAAAAGAGGAAGTGCAAACCCACATAGCAGAAACAGGAAACCCAAGCGCACTGAAATCCGCAGAATCAGTAAAGGTCATGCCAGAACCCCAGAGACATTCTGCTGGGGATCACCATGCCAAGAAGGCCTTCTCCCTTGTTCCCATCATCATCATCGTCTCCACGCACTCAGCTCCACCACAGTGGAATATATGAATACATAGTGATGCAAACTTATGTTTACATAAGTCTTATGTAATATGTTTACGTATTACATATTTTATTTAGCGTATGGCAAATATACGCTGTGGGTGGCGCAAGTGGTGACGACACTGTGGGTGGCACACATGGGCTGTGGGTGGTGCAAGTGTTAAGACACTATGCCTGTTAATCAGAAAGCCAGGGTTCGAGATCTGGGTCCCCCTAAGACAGGGGGAGCTCCTGTCCTTAGCCCAGCTCTGTGACGCAACTGGAACCAATCGAATGGGCTCTAATTCCATTGGACTATTTCAGTGGTGTGGAGAGGGGGGACTTGCTGCTTGGGTAACAGCCTGTCTCCATATCAGTCTATCCAGGCCTTCGTGCTTCGCATGCAGCATCAAGCACGATACCATAGTCTTTCAAGACTGATGGACGCCAAGTTTCTGGCAAATACACAATAAATCAGATGTTAATGTTCCATTGCCATGTATTTCGAGAGCCAGGAATTCCACAATGATGTCAGGCTGCCAACTGTTGCCAATTGCCATTCCTCCTTTGTAGTCTGACTGCCAATTGTTGCTAGTTGTTGAGTTCACACTGTCATGCTAACCAGGATACACCAGGAGGCGAACACCAGGAGGCAAACTAGCATCACACCCCATATTACATATAGTAATATGTAGCGATGCAAACTTATGCAGATTCCTACACCCATGATCCATCATGTCTCAGATCATTTTACTACATATTCCATTTCTATATCACAATTATTTTTCTCCTATGCACTCAGGGTTGGTTATATTCCTTCCCTCTTCTTGTCCTCACAACGACCCTGCAAAGTAGGTTGGGCTGAGAGATAGCAACTGGCACAAGGTCACCCAGGAGACTTCATGACTGAGCCAAGATTTGAACCTGGATCTAGAAGATCCAAGTCCTAAGTGTAGCACTAAGAGCACAATCTTACTCAGTGTACTCAGTGTACACAATCTTACCATGTGTACTCAGAAGTAAGTCCTATTGTGTTCAGTGGGTCTTACTCCCAGGAAAGTGTCTTTAGGATTGCAGTCTAAGACTCCTACACCATCCCGGCACACACAGAGCCACATCAGAGTTTAATTCTGCAGAATAGGATCCCTTACCAGAAGGGTATGTGGTTCAATATGATGATGGAGCAGTCTGGGAGTGGGACAGAGATATGGAAGACCCAGTTTCCCTCCTTGGCCATGAAGCTTCCTGGGTGACTCTGGGCCAATCATTAACTTTCAGCCTCACCTACCTCACAGGGTTGTTGTGCGGGTAGCAGAAGGGGAGGAACTAAATTGTAAGCCGCCTTGAGAATCTGTGTTAGTGTGGAAAAGGCAGGGCATAAATCCCTTAAACAAGAATAAGATCTTGGGATAAGATTCTTGGGATAAGAATAAAATCAAGGATAAAAATCTATTAAATATAATGAATAAAAATAACAAAGCAATTTAATTCCATCCTCTCCTTCAGAAGAGGGGGAGCACACTGTAATATGAGGATGTCTGAGCATTTCCAGGCAAACATCCACCCACGCACCGGTGGAGAGATCAGTGTGCCTGGATTCAAAGCTGCTTCTTTGCCTTGCCGTCGTCCCCACATATGCTGCTCGAGCGCACTAGTAAGAGATGCTCAGCTCCAGTGATGCTCCCGACAACCAGAATCACTGCAAACAAATAAGCCCCAAACAAGCATCAGCACTGCTTTTCGGTCCATTCAAAGCAATGGGACCTGCATGCAAGGCTGCCTCCCACCGGCAAGTCCGCAATGACACAGGATCTGCCCAGCAGGATGCAATCCAATTATTTTCAACTTGTGCCCCCCTTCCAAATCTCTTGGCAGGTTTTCTGTTACAGATGTTGTTGAGAAGTACAACTGCTACTGGCAACACTCCCCCAACGCACATACACATGCATGTGCGCGCACACACTTCCTGCGTTTTTCGGCCATCAGTGGCTGTTTGGGACAAACTGTAAGGAATTTCATGAAAAACAACAGGAGGGTTGATGAATCCGGAAAGGAAGGGGCAGCAAGAATTCAATTCCCCTTTTGGGGTTTGCTGACGGAAGGACAACAGTTGGAGGATTGGAAAGTGTCAAAATAATGGGAAATGTCAAAATAATGGGAAAACAACTGTATTTTTTAAAAGGGGATCGGAAAGATTAGTGGAAAACTGTGTCTACGGATGGACGTCAGCCGTGATAAACCAAATGGAAAGAACCTCCATGAGTAGGGATAGTATATCCACTGATGGAGACAGAGCTCTGGGCATTAAAGGCTAATACTCACATGAGTTAATACTCACAGGTTAATAATAATACGGGTTAATACTCACGTGACCATCCCTATAAAAACATTCAAAAAATTCATGTTTCCCATAGGATCTCATTAGACCATGGATGGTTTGGCTTTGAACATGTTCACACATTACCTCTTACCCTTAAAATTCCAAGAATTGGGACTTTTGGGATGTGATTCTCTATGCCAGTTCCCTTCTATAACTTCATATCACTATCGCAGACCAAGTGTGGTGACGGAGAACCATTTTCAAAACCAGTCAAACTGGCCAAACTGGTCCATGCACTTCTTTGACTATACGGCTGGGTATGGGATGTCAAGGCTGGGCATAGGACATCGAATCCCCCAAACAGGATTTTTTGCCCATTTGTGAACATGGGAATCTGATAATGGTTTCAAAAACTTCATGGCGCTCCAGATGGTGCGGTGCTTACCACACTATGACAAAACAGTGTGAGATTCTCCCGACAGCTCCGTTTAAAGTGATTTTCTGCAGAAGAGAGCTGTCAACGTTCACTTAATATTTGGAGAAAAACATCCTATCTAATTTGGGACTGAAACACACACACTTTTGAAAAGCCACCTATACATTCAGGATATGAGTTATGAAATTTATGTCCCTGGAATTGGGGGGTAAAGGAGCCCGAGACCAAAACGAGAACAAGGCACCAAGTCGACAGTTATCAATTCAGCCCCAGTTAGAGGCAATCAAACTATAAAAGACTGAGCGTTTTTTAATGGGAACGTGGGATGTGGGAATATGGAATGTGGGAAAACCTACACAAACAAAAGGTGGACTGTTCTCCACTGTGCTTCAGACCCCAATCATCTAACTATCCGGTGTGAGGTTATCATCTGGCACACATGTTCAGAAGCGCTACCAGTTGAATCTCATCACCACCACCATTGGTAAATTGGGAACTGGCAACAGAGGGGTATAACGCAAACAAGGCAATCATATAAGGCAGAGTTCCCCATATTTGAATTCACATTTCTGTGGATCCAAACCCCCACGTCACAAGCATCCCATATTACAAGCATCAGGAAGGCACCTGTTTCTCGCACAGGTACAGAAAAGGCAACTAGTTGGTTCAGCATCATGATCTGATTAATTAGACGGCTAACACCTTTGCATAGCCATAGGGGGGGTTACATCACTGCTGACCTAGCACTTGACTAACAGCTGTCCATCAATCAATTATGGATTTATTTACTTTACTCCAACAGATCGCCCTGGGCAGCATCAGCGGGATGCAATATCTATCTAGCAGGCTATCAGAACGCACTGGCACAGAGGCAATACACAGAGGGCTCTCGGTCACTCTCTTTTCTCCGTGCACGCATACAACACTGTGCAACTTAACTCAACGGCATTGATCGTCTTTGTTTTAGTTCTGCACCCCAACGTATTAGACAGAAACAGAGTCATCGACCCAGAAAGAATTCAGATCAATCACCATAATGTGGACAAAACCAGAAAAGTTTCATCTTGCTTTCTGCAATTAAATATTTTTAAGCCACTGGATTATGTGTCACCAAGAAACAGAAGCACCTGAATCCAAGGTCTGATTCCACTTTTTGTTTCCTTTCTAGGCTCCGACTCACCTGGGGTGCAACTCTGAAAGGAGATGTCGCCAAAACCGAGACCAGATTGGACTCCCTTCCCTGGATCTGCTCTCCCCACTGGTTTTCAGGGAGCACGACTTGTTCCTCTGGTGACAGTTTGCACTCGGGTGGCAAAGCAAAGCAGTCGCTCATGGTCCCTGCGGTGGCGGCGGCTTCAATATTAATATCAATCAAGCCGGTGTACCTTTCCCCCCTTGCTTCCAATTGGCGAGGAGCAAATGGGTGGGGAGAGAGAAAGCCCTGTCTGATTGCAGAAAGGAAGAGATCATTGTAGCCAGAGGTGCTCAGGAAAGCCACAGAGGAAGCAAAAAGGTGGAGGGATTCATGCGTTTGAAGCTCATCGACATTCCAGGGCACCACTGAATCCGTCCAGGAATCTGGAGTCTCCCCTCCTTCTGCCTGCCGCTGTTGTGGCTCAACATTTTTGTGCCATGGCTGGTATATGGGAAGGCTCTGCCATCAGAGCGATCCTATTTGGCTGACAACCGGCACTTTCTGCTACGATCCCCTGATCGAGAAAACTGAACAGTGAACCGAAGAACGGAACGAGAGAGAAAATATCCCTACCAAGAGGAGGTAGGAGGAAGGGGGGCAAGCTGCCGTTCTGGACCTCGCTGATCACACTGCACAGAGCAACATCCTGCTTGCTCACACTTACAATATCGATTTACATCTTGCAATAAGCAACACAGCAGAAACTAAAGCCTCCTGGCCAATGTGCCATAACCTCCACCGATGCATGTGCGCACATAGAAGCATCGTTCAGGCTATGGATGCAAAATGTATAGGACAGAAAAAGGGCCTTTTACCGTTGCATGCGCACACATGTTCAGGCTACAGATGCAAAATTTATGGGATTTTTTAAAAAGGGCTTTTGGGGAAAACAAAATGTTTTGATTGGCATTTTTAAAGTAAAGGGTCCCTGGCACATTGCATATTTTTAAATACTGCATATATTTCCCCTAAGTGAAAATATGTACAATCATTTTATATCAAGCCTAACTTATTTTATTCCTCAGCAGCATAAAATGCATCATTTATGACTCGGTTAGCATACAAAACTGCACCATGTGGCATATGGATGACATTTAAAAGTGAAAGCCTCCATTCTGTGCATGTGTAATTGCAAAACACCCGCAAGAGACGCAAACTGCTGCATCACAGAAGTCTAGTTCTCAGCTAAATTTCAGATTTAATACCTGCAACTCAACTCTTGCGGTTTCACCCCAAATCTGTCTGACCATTTTATCCCCCAGCAAAAAAGGATACAGGCTACAATCCAGAGTAACTATGGGACCTTTTACACACACTTACGGTGCCACCTATGGGAAACCTATGTGAAATGCATAGAGCAGTCCAGATTAAGTGCCTCTTACGTCTTCCCATAGTTACTCTGGATTGTAGGGAAAGTCTCGGACACTGTTTTTTGAAGAGAATGGTGAAAAGGTGGACGGTGGCCAGTAAATGCAGCTAAACATTTCACCTAAGTAGGTAGGAGGCAGCAAACACCAAGCAATGATGGGTCCCGTATGCTTAACACATGCTCAGTGATGGGTCCCGTATGCTCAACCCATGCTCAGTGACGGGTCCCGCATGCTCAACCCATGCTCAGTGACGGGTCCCGCATGCTCAACACATGCTCAGTGACAGGTCCCGCATGCTCAACTCATGCTCAGTGACGGGTCCCACATGCTCAACTCATGCTCAGTGACGGGTCCCACATGCTCAACTCATGCTCAGTGACGGGTCCCGCATGCTCAACACATGCTCAGTGACGGGTCCCGCATGCTCAACCCATGCTCAGTGACGGGTCCCGCATGCTCAACCCATGCTCAGTGACAGGTCCCGCATGCTCAACACATGCTCAGTGACGGGTCCCGCATGCTCAACTCATGCTCAGTGACGGGTCCCACATGCTCAACTCATGCTCAGTGACGGGTCCCACATGCTCAACCCATGCTCAGTGACGGGTCCCGCATGCTCAACCCATGCTCAGTGACGGGTCCCGCATGCTCAACCCATGCTCAGTGACGGGTCCCGCATGCTCAACTCATGCTCAGTGATGGGTCCCGCATGCTCAACACATGCTCAGTGATGGGTCCTGCATGCTCAACTCATGCTCAGTGATGGGTCCTGCATGCTCAACAGCAGAACCCACTTAAGTGCAAAAATGCATCTTGGACACATCATCTTATAGGTGTCCACTACAGCAATGTTCTTCAACTTTGGGGTCACATCCCCAATGGGGTTGCAAAACCTCCGTTTGGAGGTTGTGGAAACTTGCAGGAATGAAAAATGTCAAAGGCAAGTGGAAGCACCAGGCAAAGAGGGGCATCTGGTGTACCCCTTCAGGTACAGGCATCCCCCCACTTATTGGACAGCTTAGGGACAGGAGTACCGTCCAAAAGTGAAAACGGTTGAAAAGCAGGCCTCGGACATTTTCCAGCTTGCAAATGCAGAATGGCCACCAAAAAAAAGACAAATATCACTTGCAAAAACCGAAACCACACATATTAATTAATACATAGTCAAAATCCATAACAAATTACAGTAAAATGAACAAAGGCATGTGCGGGCAATGAATACCTGATGTATTTGAATGATGGTTATTTTCTGAAGAAAGTCATAAGGAAATGCTAAAAACAGTTTGATCACCATGTCACACGCAAATCAACATCAAGAAAGGTAATTTTAGCCTTTAGACCAGCAGAGAGAGGTTGGAAGAGTGAAGCATGTGTTGAATGAGTCCTGGCTATAATGGGAAGGTGTTGAAAGAACAGAACCATCAGAAAGTGGGGGACGCCCATACCAGGAGATGGTGTCCCAATCCTGTGGAGGTTCTGCTAAAATAAGCTTTCACCGCTCTTTCTAATAAGAATACTTGGCTACAGGGAACCATGTTGGGAAGATTAATAGGGACAGGGAGTAGGTGGCAACGGAATTGGCAGTGGGTGGAAAGAGTCTAGAGAGAAGGACTGGAGATGGGTCCCCATTCTTGCACTGTATTTATTGGGGTGGTGGCATTAAAAAAGGTGGAAAAAACTGAATTATAGTTTATATTTGTTCCTCTGATCTTTTTTGTGCAGAAGGAGACATTTGTCCCTGTCAAATGTGATCTTGTTGATATGAGTCCAATATAGGGTTGCCATAATTCTCTTCCACAAAACCCGGTAAGGACCCCCTGTCAAACTTTCCAGTATGTGAATACAATCCCCCTAAACTGGGACTATCCCTGTTTTCCTGGACATATGGCAACCCTAGTCCAATGATCAAGCCTGTCAATCGTGAATCCCAAATTGTGAATCCTGATTTGGATTTGATAAGCATCTCTTCTACCCCTTCATTCCCATCATTTATGAAAATACTGAACTGCACTAGAAGCAAGACAGAGCCCTGCAACTCTCTCTTCCAGTGATTTTCCATTTTTCAACCTCCTAGCACACGGACAAGGTGCTCAGATTATCATGGCGCACCATCAGTTTTGGGACCATTGACAAAACACTATACTGCTGATGTAGGGTTGACATCCCTCTTGGCCCTCCTATCACATCCCCAATGATCCTTGCCCCAAACATCCATGGCACACCTCCATACCATTTGTGGCACACTGGTTGAAATCAGTTCCATCAGCTTCAAACCCACCTAAGAGCCATATCCAGCACACAACCCACATTTTACCATTTCATCCACCAGAACATCATGGAGATTCCATCAAATACTTTGTGGACAGCATGGCACGTTCTGTCCAGGAGTCACCCGAGTCAACACTATCTAATCAGATAGGATTTGTCTGGGACAACATGTTCTCGACAAACCCAGGCCGAGTCCTGTTATTTACCCCGTTATTTTTTAGGTGCTCACAGATATTTCACGTAGTGATCTGATCCGCTCCTAGATCTTTTTGACGTTACTGTCATCAAACTGGACTGTAGCTTCCCAGATCCTCCTTATCTGCCTTCTAAAAGGCATCTCAGTGTTGTTCCCACCACCCAGAATGGCTCTGAGAGGGAGAGGATGGGGTCACCTGGAAGCACCACTGAGGTTCCATGCAAAACCTAGTGCTTTGCACCCTGAAAAGGATTATTAAAATTCCTCCTGGAATACAATAAATTGCAATGTCACCAGGCAGGTGAGATCCACAAGGGATCTGCCATAATTCCCTCTTGGATACACGTTGGTCAAGCAACAAATGTGACCGAGTCCCACCAACGGATTTTGTGCAGAATGAAGGTTGCCATAATTCTCTTCCACAAATCCTGGACAGGATGTGGACACAATCCCGCAAAACCAGACAATCCCGGTTTTCGGGGACATATGGCAACCCTATGAAGAATGCCCCACTGAAATATTCATCGGCATCCGATTGAGTTCTGAATCATGCTGCTGATAGGGTCTCAAGTCGCCCAGCTGTCGTACTGATAAATAACTGTCCCCAAATCCCCGTTGCACACTTGCAGACCAGTCATGGCACACCATTGTGCCATGGCACAGTGGTTGAAAATCATCCATTGACCACCTTAACATAGTCTGTAGGAATCGTGTGCTGCCCCATTTTTACCGTAAAAATCCCACTGAGTCATATGTACACTTAGGACACAGTTCTATCCATATCTTCTCAGAAGTAAGTCCCATTGTGCTCAATGGGTCTTACTCATGGGAAAGTGTCTTTAGGATTGCAGCCTGATGTCCACACAGGCAACTATTGCACTGGCTGCGTCATCAGGGACTCCAGCAAAGCTTGCGCTGCCTTTGGACTTTCTATTTTGGAAATGCAAAGTCACGCACAGTCACACCGCAACTGATAAAACCCCGCCGTGCCCCAGTCGCTGTGATCAACCCGATGCAATACTTTTCAGCCACAGTTTTGTTTCGCCTCCAGATCAGTTCCCTCGGCTGCAAAGCCATAATCTAAAGGGATTTTTGGCCAGCCGTAGTAGGTTTTCAAGTTTTTCCCCCACTAATTAGGATGTGTTTATGTTCTGCAAAGTGTTCTTACACATCTCCCAGCGCAGAGATGCTGTCGAGATTGGGAGGCTCCCTGCCAAAAACAGGCATCTGGGATTTTTCCAGTCCTACCCATATTTCAAGTCCTGCTATCTTGGCTTCGGTGTTGCAATTGGAAACCTCCCCTTCATGCTCACTCCGGCAATGGCCAACTTGAGCTCTGGCGCTACTCGTAACAACGGCTGGAGCAAAGTCCGGCCACGGATACACACGTGCCGAGTCCACTTTCCTTCCACAGGCCAACTTTATGCTCACGAGGGACACATTACTCGGCGACACGTTACCAGCGGGATCTAGAACAGCCATGTTTCTAACCCACATCTGCATGCCAGCTAAGCGCATAAAAGAAATGCAGCCACACAGGAAAAGGCCATATCAGACCTTCCGGTGCCAGAAGCTGACAAGACAAGTTCTTATGTTCGCAAGTAGTCTTTGGCTTCTTCCAGGAACAATGATGTGCTAAGCTGTACATGAAAGGCCCAGCAGTTGCAACGGAATGGGGCTTACCTGCGCACATTCAGAAAGGGTTGTGAGTTCTCAATCAAGCACCAGCACACATGCAGGGACCCTTGAACCCTTGCACAGCGGAGCCACAAGTTGCACAGCAGAGCCACAAGTTGCACAGCGGAGCCACAAGTTGCATAGAGGAGCCACAAGTTGCACAGCAGAGCCACAAGTTGCGCAGCAGAGCCACAAGTTGCACAGCAGAGCCACAAGCATGTTGCTCCCCTACTGCTTCATGCTCTAGTAATTTGTACAATTTCATGTGTAATGATCAGAAATATGATCATTATTACATATGATCACGAGTAATGATCAGAAATTCTGATCATGATCAAAAATGATAATGATCAGAAATAGGGAGGAGGAATACAGTTGCCCATATTTACTATTTAAATGCGGCTTTAAATATTTAAGACACTGTGCCTGTTAACCAGCAGGCCAGGGTTCGAGACCTGGGTTGGCCCCACAAGACAGGGTGAGCTCCTGTCCTTAGCCCAGCTCTGCGACGCCACCTGGATCCAATCGTATTGGCTCTGCCTTTCCATTGGACTCATTCAGTGGCGTGGAGAGGGGGATTTGCTGTTTGGGCAACAGCAGATCCTCCATAACAATCTCACCCAGGCTTTCGTGCTTCGCATGCAGCGCCAAGCACGATACCAGAGTCTTCCAAGACTGACGGAGGCCTGCTTTTTTTGTCAACCAATATTAAGCGATCCTTTCCAAGTCCTTCTCTATGTGCCAACGGACACCCTAATTTCTAAAGACATGGATCCATAACCATAATGATCCTGAAGCGTCTATGTCGCCCTATTGTAGTAGCTGGAACTAAGTGCACTTATACTAGAAGCAGCAATTTTTTAAAGTATATCCGTAGTAAGGATGGAACCCAACACTACAAACAAGGATTTTTTAAAAATCCAGACCAAATAAACCAGCTCCCTTTTCTCACCACATACCAGTGAAATCCCAGCCATTAAAAACAAGTTGTAATCAAGAGCGTCTTGCAGTCCTTTCCTAAGACGTGCTGGCAGGGGTCCAGAAAGCCCAAAACTTCTGAACTTGGCTCGCTATAAGTAGGGTGGCATTTAAAACACACACAGTATATTATACATTACATTATGTACAGTATATTACATTACATTATGTACATTATGTACAGTATATTGTACATTAATGTACAATTAATGCAATTAATGCAAACAGTACATTAATGCAAATCTCAGCTTGTCAGTCTCTTTCAAGCCCTGCCCCGATACCAGATTAGCAGCCTAACTGACCACACGCAAAGATGTCCCTATTAACTCGTTTGTGGGTCTCCAATGGACAGCTGTTCTCTCCCTCCCTTCCGCATGCCAACGAAGAGGCAACTGGCTCCGAAGCAACCCCTCTGGATACAATAATAATAATATCCAACAATCTGATCCTGGGCAGGCTTTTCAATTACCGATATTTACTCGAATCTAATGTGCCATACAATCTAATGCGCACCCTATACTTATAGTATAGTATTAGATTATAGTATTAGATTATAGTATTCGAGTATTAGATTTACTCGAATCTAATGTGCCATACAATCTAATGCGCACCCTATACTTATAGTATAGTATTAGATTATAGTATTCGAGTATTAGATTTACTCGAATCTAATGTGCCATACAATCTAATGCGCACCCTATACTTATTGTATAGTATTAGATTATAGTATTAGATTATAGTATTCGAGTATTAGATTTACTCGAATCTAATGTGCCATACCATCTAATGCGCACCCTATACTTATAGTCAAAACACCGTATTTACTCCAATGTAATTAACCATTGAATCTAATATGCACTCTGATTTTAGAGACTGAAAAAGGTGAGCAATTAGACTGGAGTAAATACAGTAATTCAAGCAAATACAGTAGATTTGATTTGAGTAAATTCAGTCAAATTTGAGTAAATCCAGTAACTAATTTCTCAAAATTAATTAGTTTCTCAAAAGTCATCTATAAGCCAGAATGAAAATTTAATACAGCCTTGCATTATATCTCATGTCTCAAAGACTGATCCTGCAATCTTGGGCACACTTACCAAGAATTACCAAATCCCGTTGAATGTAGTGGGACTTACTTCTGAGTAAGCATAAGACGACAATAACTACCACTCCCACTGCAACTGAAACTGCTTCTGGCCAGGTGGGATCACTGCTCCCAACAAGCATTACAGCTTGTTCAGATCACATCTGTACTATATGCAAGTGACCTATACTGATCTGTACCAATCCGGTGTGTCAATGTGGCTGTGATACCATCAACGTGCAAGGCCTCGGGCAACTGCCTCCATTGCACCCACCATTGAGCATGATGTTCTCTGCCATGAATTACCATTACTCACTCTCATGATGCTCTCTGCAATGCTGGAAGACTTCCAAAAAGGACTTCTACAGTCAAGTGCCTACAGCCAAGACTGAAGCAGGTGGTGCAAAACTGTAGGCTGCGGCCCACATAGTCCTCGAGATCCTCTTTCCCAAAACCATAATCAAATTAAACCACCTCTAAAAACTTCCAGATGGGCATTTAGTTGTCAACCAGACAGCAGGGTAGATATAGGGAGGCAGAGCGTCAGTCCTGGAGGGAGGCATGCAAGGGGTCCCTCCCTTCTGGAGCCATTCCTTGAGGGGCAGCAAAACAGAGCCATATAGTCGGAACAAACCCGAAAGGTAGGGTCTCCATACACACCTCCCTCCAGGATTGACTCCTCCACCCCCCTGTAGCTACACCACTGCACTCGGAGGCCAATTCCTGGAAACTACAAGCTAGTTCTGGAGAGCTGGCAACGCTGAGTACCCTTGCTCAGTCCTCCTCCAAAAACAGGCACCTTCATCTTCATCTTCATCTTCATCTTCATCTATCTATCTATCTATCTATCTATCTATCTATATATAAAAGAGAAAAGTCACTGACTGACTCACTGACTTATCAATGCCCTGACAAAACTGCCGGCCCTAAAAGCATGAAATTTGGGGTGGGTGTTCCTTCCATGGTGGAGGGGTGCACTAAGAACTGGTTTTCGGAAATTCCAACCGGAAGGGGGTAAAAGGGGCGCAACGCGTTTTCCTCCCTATACTTTGCACTGGAGAATTGATGACTCATCAACATTCTGCCCCAAACCCCAGACCTAGAAGCATGAAATTCTGGGAAGGATCCTTCTGTCACCTGAACACCCACCAAGAACCATCTGGAGAAGTTTAACCCTTCAGGGACTTAAAAGGGGGCAACGTGTTTTTGTCCTATACTTAACATGGGAGACTGAACAACATCCAGCCAATTTGGTGCTCAGTGCCTGGTGCACTGGGGGGATGTTGTTCGGAGGAAGAGATTGCACTGGGGAGGATGCTGCGCATGGGGGGGGGACTGTTGTGCATGGGGGAATGAACATGGGGGATGTTGCACATGGGGTGGATGGGGGTTAATGTGCGTGGAGGATTGATGCGCATTGGGGGGATGGTGTACAGGGGAATTTTACTCCCGCAACGCAGGTACACTTTTTGCTAGTTCTGAATATTCCATATCTGCATGGTTGGGTGCCCCCCCTTCCAAACCCTGCAGACACAGCCCGTGCCATTATGATGTCACTATGCAACTATGATGTCATTATGTCACTATGATGTCATAGCACCCCTTTCATTTTTGTGAACAAAAACAGCCAGCGCCATGATGTCATTATGATGTCATAGCACACATTTCATTTTTGTGTAACAGCAACTGGGCAGCCTGAAACTAATACACTTCCTTGTACAAGGAAATCAAATGTGGGTCAAGAGATGAGTGCAGCACATCCCAGCTGACTCAGAAAGCAGCAACCTGTCTCTACCGTCTGCGCATAACTAGCTGCGTTCTGAAGCCGATCATTCCCATGGCACCAACTGGAAAACAGAAGCTTTTAAAAAAATAAAATAAAAAGGTCAAGTTATTTAATATGTACCTGTCTGCATAACCATCCCAACTATGTTCGGTCCACACCTTTGTGATGCAAGGGGAGATTTGTATCTTTAATTAGAGGGTGTACCACTTCACTTGGAATTAAGTCTTATTTAAGAACACAATAAGAGGGTGGTGATCCCCCCTCCATAATTGAATCTTTAAGGAAGTGACCCTTTAAAAAGGTGTTTCGTGCCGCAGAAAAAGATGCTTGTTTTGAAAAATTGCTGTTTGCACAGCTTCGCCGCCAGCACTGATCCTACTCGAATGGAGAGAGGCTTTGTTTCAAATACCCAAGGATCTCTAAAACACTTTTAACCTTTATTTTGCAATTCCAAAGAAAAAAGACAGGAGGGGGGAAAAAGCAGCCAGGCAAGTATAGATCTGCCCTTATGCCACAGAACGTTTCCAGTGGTATGCTGAAGATCTTGCCCCAGGCGCATCGATCTAAGGTATCAACCTCACACATCACTTTGTAAGTGACAAGGAGAACATATTTGGCCATATAGAGAAATATGCAGCGATTTTTATCTTGCCCAGAACAAAAGACCAAAGTAAGGGATGTCAGATAAGGTTTTTATAGGAACGGCATTACTCACCAGGTAATTATAATGAGAGTTAATGATGTGGATCTAGTGTGGTTTATATGATTTGCATGGATTATACGTCAAGCAGGTTGTTTAGGCTAGGCAGCGGTTACATTTTATTCCAACCCGAACCCACTACATTTGTATTTTTTATCTCCAAGCTTTGCAAACCACACATTGCTTTGGAACGATCCAGGTTTGGCTCTCAAAAACACCTGCTTTGTGGATCTGGCATCCTGTTTTTAATAAGACTGTAAACTACTAACCTGATACTCCAAGTAGGGGAAAAAAACCTCCAAGAGAAAAATAATGAGTGTGGGGGAGATTTGTGCACGCGCACAGATTTACCGAAATTGCCTACGGAGAGAATCTATGTACAGTACATGCAAATGCTCCCCTTTCCTGGAAGGGATTATGGAAATTGCCTGGTTGGTCATCTATGGTTGGAGACTGGTTGTCCTGGGAGAAAAATGGCATGAAGGAGGACAGCCCAGGAGGCCAGCAGAGGAAGAAAAAACTGGACTAAAGAAAGCAGAAAAGTGTAGATTACTCCATCCTTACATCAATTATTAATTATTTCGTTTCCATCACTTATTATTTATTTTGTTTCCAGAATAAATTAAAGTTCAAATGTTCACCTTTGGAAAAATTACTGACTTGAGACCAGATCAACTAATCTACACAATTCAAGATTTGCTACCCTTTGGCGCATCCCAATTAGAAACACGATTGACAGGAATCAGGACCGTCTTAAGGGGAGACCACATAAGTTGTTGCATGCCAAACCAATGCAGAACTGGTTCCCTCCCGAGTCCCATCTCACCTTAAGACAGGTTGCACATCTGTTGATTTCAACCTATTTTTGTTGTTTTGCTAGAAGGGCTGTGGGTGGCGCAAGTGGCTAAGACACTGTGCCTGTTCACCAGCAGGCCAGGGTTCAAGACCCGGGTCGGCCCACAAGACAGGGTGAGCTCCTGTCCTTAGCCCAGCTCTGCAACGCAGCTGGATCCAATCGTATTGGCTCTGCCTTTCCATTGGACTAATTCAGTGGCGTGGAGAGGGGGGATCTGCTGCTTGGATAACAGCCTATCCTCCATAACAATCCAACCCAGGCTTTTGTGCTTCGCATGCAGCGTATGCAGCACTGAGCACGATACCCTAGTCTTCCAAGACTGACGGAGGCCTGCACATGTTTTGCTGATTTTATTGCTTTCTTTAAAAACTTTTATATTAATGTTTCTACCCTATGCCACTTTCTGTGATTTTTTTATTTTCTGTAAACTCTGTAAATATATATATATACCTTGTCAGTGTGCCACAAGATGACAAAGGTTGGAAGTTAGTGCACTGGACAAAAAAGTTTGGGAACCACTCGGCTAAACCATCACAAATTACAAATAACTGAATGAATGAATGAGTGAAATCTCCCTGCAGTGATGCTGACAATTAAATCCTTATCACATGGCAATCCCTTCTCTTTCCCTCCCCTTCATTAACCCAAATCCTCTCCTATGTCTGGAAGGAATGGAAAGAGATGAAAGAGACAGTTATCTCCTCTTATCAGCGATGAGATATGCAAAGAAGAAGCCTCAGCAAGGACTTTGGCTATTTTTTATCTTCACAGGAAGGGCACAGAAATGGACTTTTGGGGAGGGGATCTATGTAGTTGGGGCAGGTGTCCTGCTCGCTATAAGGCTGCGGACATTAATACCTGGCACATTATTTTGATTTATACCCCACCTTTGCACCCAAATAGGAACTCAGATTCATAAATTTCCAATACTGTGTTGAGTCACAAGAGGTGCAACATCCTCCATAGTATTCCATGGTCCAAAATACGCTGAAATTTAGTCTCCAAAATTGGGGTGCGCATTAGATTCAATGGTGCACTAGATTCAAGTAAATATGGTATTCTGGCAAGTCATTATTTTAACAGTTTACTATATTGTAATAAAGAAGTAACATGAACCCATTGTTGTGTAAAGTAACATAATCAGGTGAAAAATCATAGAATAGAGTTGGAAAGGACCTAGTAGGTCATCCAGTCCAACCCCCTGCCTGTAGCAGGAAATCCTCCTAGAGCATCCCCGACATCCCCGACATTCCCCGAGTTTAATAAAATCATATTATTAAACACATATCATCATCATATAACTCACTGATGTTTGCAATAAAATTAAATTTAGCACCTGCTTTGCAGCGACATTATTACAATCACATTTTTTAATCTCAGGCCTTTAAAACCAGGGTGTGCATTATATTTGATGGCACATTAAATCTGAATTAAAGCAGGCCTCCGTCAGTCTTGGAAGACTATGGTATCGTGCTCAGCGCTGCATACGCTGCATGCGAAGCACAAAAGCCTGGGTTGGATTGTTATGGAGGATAGGCTGTTACCCAAGCAGCAAATCCCCCTCTCCACACCACTGAATTAGTCCAATGGAAAGGCAGAGCCAATACAACTGGATCCAGCTGGCGTGGCAGAGCTGGGCTAAGGACAGGAGCTCACCCTGTCTTGTGGGGCCAACCCGGGTCTTGAACCCTGGCCTGCTGGTTAACAGGCACAGTGTCTTAACCGCTTGCGCCACCCACAGCCCATAAATTAAGTGCAGGTATTTTTTGCAAAAGATTTCATGGCTTACTACACTTCCATCTCTGCCTCTCCTACAAGATCCGACTTCATTAATAGTTCCTTGTAGGGTTGTGCATAAACTCCCATTTTGCATCATGTTTCCATTCATGCCAAGTTTGTCACATTGCTAGAAACAACTCCTGGTGAACAACTGCCGGTCTAATTCTGGTGTATCCCCCCCAATTAATAATCGCAACATTCCTACCTGCAACACCTCTTAGCCTCCTAACCAAAGTGCGCACCTCACTGGTGACTCAGTATCTCATCACCAATTCCACTTTTAATCCTCAATATCCAAGTGGCGAGTTCACAACGCACACCGCAATTCCCAACCAACACTATGCCGCTATCTGTTGAGACAAAACACAAAGCTACATTCCCTTAAACATCTAAGGCTGCAATCCTAAAGACACTTTCCTGGGAGTAAGACCCATTGAACCCAATGGAGCTTACTTTTGAGAAGACATGGTTAGGATTATGCTCTATGTCTCATTCCCAGTTAAGACACAAAAGTGCATCTAGAGAACCGCCATGTTGGCTTGACAATCCAGTTGGTTTGATCCAGTTATCCAGTGATGGAGCACTTGTACCAGTGGGGTGCGCACTGCATCCTGTGATGGAAAGGCTGTCATGGGGGTCCTTCTCAATATATGGAGACATAGGGCAAAATCCATAGCAGTTACAGGTCCACGCAGTTATGTCACCCTCTAGTATCTTATGGAAAGTCATCTTAACCGCTCCAGAGCAATGGGCTTAATTTCACTTCAGGATATAGGCCATATATCCCCTTACAATACCAAGCACAAGAAATTCACCCTCTACTCTCTTTCCATCTCCTTTTGCTCCTAAGCCCTACATCAGCCCTTCCCTACGCAATAGCAATGAGTACATGATTTACACACTGAAGTTTCCAGGTTCCAGCTCCAGCATCTTCAGGTCAAGGGGGCTTCAGAAGCAACATCCCTTCCCCTTCCTAAAGCCAAACCAATTAGCCAAGCCTAGCACTGCCAAACAGCAATGAACAAATTCCTGGAGCTGAGCTGCAGGAAGATTTTTTGCGGGGTGACAATGACACTGACAATGACACCCCGCAATGCTGTCAAGGTCCCTGGGGTGAAACCCTCAGATCACTCTCCAAGACTTCTGATCTACATCACCATCCTCCACAGTCCTGCCTAAGTTTCCATCTCTGTGCTTTACTGAAAAATGTCTTTGGCAGATTTATTTTTTGTTTTATGGGACTCCCATGACTTCTCCCATCATTACCAGTAGATCTCCTCCTTACCCCACAAAACACTGCCAGCCACCCCACTTCAGAGTCTGCCTCAGTCCTAGATGCCCTCATGGTAGGACACCCAGCATCTTAATTTATACTAAGCAACAGCAGCATTGAGTACCTTCAAGCAGTGGCATAGCTAGAGGGGGTGCAAAGCACTAAGTTTTGCAGGGAGGCTTACCGTAGCATGTAGCGATACCTCCTTTTTGGAGCCATTCCTGGCAGCGGAAGCAAAATAGCTTTTAACCAAAGAAGCCCCTTTGACACTTAGGATGCAATCCTAACTTAGGCCAGCACAAGTCATTGGTCTTCCTGAGGCAAGCGCATGTCTGTGCACCAGCCTAATGCCCCCAAGATTGGGGCACAAGTGTTGTGTGGCACTTTTGTGACACCCCCAGGTCAGCACAAAACTCAAAGCTGGAGCTTAGGCCAGCCTAACTGGAGGTTTTAGTCAAAGTCTTAGCTTTGCACCAACAGTGTCAAAATTCTGGAAAACATGTTTGACTAATAATAATAATACCATCATGTTATATATTGCTGAAAAGTAATTTAATGCAGAATACAATGAAATAAGCAGCACTGGAATATCTGTATTCTAATTAACAGAAAATGAAAACTGTCTATGGAACAAAAAGTGGATTTCCTACACTCAAGGAAACACTTATGCAACTAATTCGCGGGTAACATTTGAGTTTGCACTGGGTTACATGATCAGTGGGCTGTGCCACGCAAGTGGTTAAGTCACTGTGCCTGTTAACCAGCAGGCCAAGGTTTGAGACACAGGTCGGCCCCACAAGACAGGGTGAGCTCCTGTCCTTAGCCCAGCTCTGCGACGCCAGCTGGATCTAATCGTATTGGCTCTGCCTTTCCATTGGACTAAATCAGTGGCGTGGGGAGGGGGGATTTGCTGCTTGGGGAACAGCCTATCCTCCATAACAATCTAACCCAGGCTTTCGTGCTTTGCATGCAGCACCGAGCATGATACCATAGTCTTTCAAGACTGACAGAGGCCTGCTTTTTTTACATGATCAGTAGCTACACCATTGTGACCCCCCTCTGGCTACACCACTACCTTTGTTTCTTCCTCTGCTTCATCATTTATTAGTTCCCGGCAGCACCGCATGGAACGAAAGCAGTCATTGTCCAATTGATTCCTAGAAAGTGGGAAGATGTATCCCAGGATGGGCTGGATTCTGGCAGCAGGGTTTTTTTTTTTTGGGGGGGGGGGACGACAACTGGAACATAAACTAAGCTGGGACATAAACCTCTCCTATCTCTCCAGTAATAGAGCTTCTCAAACAGTGTCCCATGCAGGCACCAAACTTGCTGCCATCATGCACCTGTACTTAAGTGGCATTAACTAAGCATATCATGAGGAGCATGAAACAGCTACCTGGGCTGGAAGCTGCCACAGGTGCTCCAGAGCACAGCCAGAGTTCCACAAAGCACTGATGCTCACCTGAGCATCAGGCAAATTAACCAGATAATGAAAACACCAACTGCCTATGGAACAAAAAGTGGATTTCCATCACTCAAAACTGACTTATGAGACTGATCCACAAGCACTGAGCATGAGGATCTTCATAGACGGTGCTCAGTGTTAGATGTCCTGCCTTGCAGGCAACAGTCCCAGGTCTAAGCTCTACCTGATCACAGGTCTGAGCTTTACCTGGAACTCCAGAGATACCTTTGCCAGGTGACTTGCACAACCTCAAGCAAAAAGGGCACGGTTTTGATCTCAGGGGCCAACAATCAAAGTAGCGACAGCACTTAGGAATCCGGCACATCCTGCCAGACCCTAAAAAGTTTTTCTTGCAGAGCCTAGGATGGGTTGCTCCATCAGCCACAGCTTCTTTTGTCAGGGTGGGAATGGGGGAAAAGCACTCACAACCTGCCAATCTGAGTGCTTTGCCCCCCTCCAGCTACGCCACTGAGTGGGCACCATCTCTTTCTAATGGGAATCTGTGTGCCTGGAGGAAGAGGAGGATAAGCAGCCCAGCGCCTGGCTTGCAGGCAGGGAGAAGTTCCCCCTGTGGGGCACGTGGGTCACCCAGCCTGGGAGAAAGAGGAAAGGCAGGCGGCCCTGCACAACTTGAGGAAGTGCTCAAAACAAGACACCCTGGCGGAACTGTGGCACATCCAGCACCTTCGCCTGATGCCAGAGGGGTGTCCGCAGGCACTCTATGTTTGCAAGCTGAGAAGTGGAAAAGTGGCCAGGGCTGCACCCCCCAGATCCAGAGCTGGACTCATATCTCACTCCAGATCTCCCAGGGGCAGTGGCGTAACGGGGGGGGGGAGCAAAGTTTAATAGGGAGACCCACTGCTCCCAGGATGATGGGGTAACCGGAGTAGTTAAACGCTAAGTTTTGTAAGGAGCCTTGCTACTCCTTGGCAGAGTGCCATAGCTAGAGGGGGACCAAGTGCTAGGTTTGGCAGGGATCCTCATTGCTCCCTGGAACAGTGGCATAACCAGAGGGGGGCAAAGTGCTTATGTTTTGCAGGGAGCATCACAGTTGTGAGGGCACTGGTATAACTGGGGGAGGCAAAGCAATAAGTTCTGCAGGGATCCTCACTGCTCCCTAAGAGTGGAACAACAGGGAGCTCTTAGTTTTATAGGGAGTCTCACAGCTCCTTATGGCAGTAGCATAGCTGGAGTGGGGCAAAGTGCTAAGTTCTGCAGGAATCCTCACTGTTCCCTGGAATAGTGGCATAACCATGGGGGGGAGTATAAAATTTTACAGGGATTCTCACTGATCTATAAGACAGTAGCATAACAGGGGGGAAGCAAAGGTTTTTCAGGGATCCTCTCTGTTTCCTAAGACAGTGGCATAACGGGGGGGGGAGCACCAAGTTTTACAGGGATCCTCTCTGCACCTTGGGACAGTAGCACTGCTAGAGAGGGACAAAGTGCAATATTTTGCAGAGACCCTCACTGTTCCCTAAGACAGTGCCATAACGGGGGGGGGGGGGTGCAAAGCATCAGGTTTTACAGGGATCCTCACTACTCCCTAGAGCAGTGGCATATCTCGGGGGGTGGAGAAGCACTAAGTTCTGCCAGGATCCTCACTATTTTTATGACTATGGCATAACAGGGGGGAGCACCAGGTTTTTCAGGGATGCTCACTGTTCCCTAAGATAGTGGCATAACCAAGAGGGGGGCAAAGCAGTAAGTTTTGCAGGAGGCATCCCAGCTCCCTGGGGCAGTGGTGCAGCCAGAGGGGGCACTAAGTTTTGCAAGGCATAACCATAGGGGGGACCTGAAGCATAACCTGAAGCAGTGGCATAACCATAGAGGGGACAAAGCCCCAAGTTTTACAGGGATCCTCACTACTCCTTGGGACAGCAGCATAGCTGGAGGGGGGCAAGGCAGTGAGTTTTGCAGGGAGACTCCCAGCTCCTGGGGCAGTGGCGTAGCCAGAGGGGGGCAAGGCATACATGAGGCATGGAGCCTCCCTTGGCCAGAGAGTTCCTGGTCCCCCAGTGCAGTCCCCCCAGGAC
The DNA here is from genome assembly GCA_030015325.1 of Cryptoblepharus egeriae. Taxonomy (NCBI): domain Eukaryota; kingdom Metazoa; phylum Chordata; class Lepidosauria; order Squamata; family Scincidae; genus Cryptoblepharus; species Cryptoblepharus egeriae. The sequence goes on along the minus strand of JAREYC010000007.1, from coordinate 2,991,857 downwards.
CCCCCTGCAGCCTCGGCAGCCCCAGCTGTAAACAAGCCCAGCCCAACCCAGTCACTCACCGCATGGCTGGAGGTGGAAGACGCGGCGCGCCTTGGCCATGGCTGGCTGGCTGGCTCAGCCTCTCCTTCTCCTTCTCCTCCGCCGGGGATCTCACTCCATCGCCGCTTTCCCGGGCGGGCAGGCGAGCAGGGCAGCCCCACCGAGGAGGGGAGGCAGCCCCAGCCGCCCCCGGCACGCCCCCTGCCCCGCCCGCCCGCCTGCCTGCCTGGAGAACCCGGACCGGCAGGCGCATCTCCAGGACGCACCGCCAGGGCGCATAGCAGGGCGCACGGCCAGGACGCACCGGGGGCGCGCGACCCACACCGCCCCCCCCAGCACCGCCCCCGCCGGGGGGGCTGCCAGGCCCACTCCCCAGACGGACCCCCACCCCCTCCTCGCCCCACAGGGCCCCCCCTTGAAGGGAGGCGGAGGGAGAGCGGGGGGAACAAGGGCCCCCCAGACCTCTCCAACTCCAGCTCTCCAGGCAAGGAGAGTCTCCAAACTGGAGAGCCAGCCGGGGAACTCCCGGCCACTGCAGGCAGCTGGCACGGGGTGACCAGGGGCAGGACCACTAGAGAGGGCAAGGAGGAGGACACCCCCCAAAATAGAGGACGCCCAAGAAAAAGGGAGGACACGCTGGGGAAAATTAAAGCTAAATGGAGGACACGCTGGGGAAAATTAGAGCTAAAAGCGGTCATGATCGATTGCTTTCATGAGGTTAATGGAGGGTGACCCATGTCATGACCCAAAAAAGAGGACAAGACCCCTCCAAAATTGAGGGCACCCCAAAAATGGAGGACACCCAAGAAAAAGGGAGAAAATGTTGAATAAAATATAAGCTAGAAACATTCATGTAGACAGTATTGCCTTCATGAGGTAAATTCAGGGTGACCCATAAAGGACAAGAGCCCCAAAATGGAAGACACCCCAAAAATGGAGGACACCCAAGAAAAATGGAGGACATGTTGGACAAAATATAAGCTAGAAGCATTCATGTAGACAGTATTGCCTTCATGAGGTAAATTCAGGGTGACCCATGTCATGACCCATAAAGGACAAGACCCCCAAAATGGAAGACACCCCAAAAATGAAGGACACCCAAGAAAAATGGAGGACACGTTGGACAAAATATAAGCTAGAAGCATTCATGTAGACAGTATTGCCTTCATGAGGTAAATTCAGGGTGACCCATAAAGGACAAGACCCCCAAAATGGAAGCCACCCCAAAAATGAAGGACACCCAAGAAAAATGGAGGACACGTTGGACAAAATATAAGCTAGAAGCATTCATGTAGACAGTATTGCCTTCATGAGGTAAATTCAGGGTGACCCATAAAGGACAAGACCCCCAAAATGGAAGACACCCCAAAAATGAAGGACACCCAAGAAAAATGGAGGACACGTTGGACAAAATATAAGCTAGAAGCATTCATGTAGACAGTATTGCCTTCATGAGGTAAATTCATTGTGACTCATGTCATAACCAAAAAAGAAGGAAAAGTTTTCCCCAAAATGAAGGACACCCAAGAAAAATGGAGAAAATCTTGGATAAAATAAAAGCTTAAAGTATTCAAGTATATTGCTTTTATGAGGTTAGTTTAGGGTGACCAGATGTCATAACCAAAGAAAGGACAAGACCCCTCCAAAATGGAGGACACCCCAAAAATGGAGGATGTGTTGGACAAAATAAAAGCTAAAAACATTCCTACATATTGCTTTCATGAGGTTAATTTGGGGTTACCCAAAGAGGACAAGGACCCCCAAAATGGAGGACAGCCCATAAAATGGAGGACACCCAAAAAAGTGGAGGACATGTTGGACAAAATAAAAGCTAAAAACTATTGTTTTCATGAGGTTAATTCAGGGTGACCCAAAGAGGATAAGGACGCCCAAAATGGAGGACATCCAAAAAAAATGGAGGACATGTTGGACAAAATAAAAGCTAAAAGCACTTATATATATTGCTTTCATGTGGTTAATTCAAACACCATATTACTTATTCACTGAGTTTAAAACCATGATATAAAAGTTATGTCTAATTAATTAGTCTCAAGAATTCTACATGCTGCCTGCTCAAAATGGAAAGGAGGAAGATGAAGATTTTTCCAGGACACAAGGCTGGAAAAAGAGGACATACCCTAGAGAAAGAGGACATGGTCACCCTCATCTGGCCTGGGTACCTCCAAAAGGAGATCATGCTGAGGGAGAAAAAGTCCATCACAGGTCAGAAGCCATGATGGGCCTGTGCAATCTTTATTGTAACGTCTCTGCATGCCAGTTGCAAGGGAGGGCACCTCAATACAGGTGTCTTGTGTGCTCCCAAAGATATCTGGTGGGCCACTGGGAGATCCAGGAAGCTGGACTAGATGCCTTTGGTTTGATCAAATGAGGCTCATCCTATGTGATCAGTCTGTGGAACTCCTTGTCACAGGATGTGGTGATGCTGCCTGGCCTAGATGCCTTTAAGCGAGAATTGAACAGATCGATGGAGAACCTTCACATGTTCCAAGCTGTGCAACGTCCTACTTTTAGAAGGTGGCTACCTCTGAATGGAGGTCACCAGGAAGCAGGTGTCACGTGCGGTGCCTGTGGCTTCTCTGATGAGCTATTGCAAGATGCAGGAAGCTACACTAGGTGGACCTTTGATGTGATCCAGCAAACAGCACAACTTGCAAACCTCAGTTTGGTGTGAACCCTTGCAGTGAACATCAGAAGCGCCTTCATGCCACATCAAGTCCATCTAATCCAGCTTCCTGGATCTCACAAGTCCACCAGGTGACTTGGGGAGCAAACTAGACCACAAGAGACCTGCTTCTCACTGCCACTTCCCTGCATCTGGCACTCTATTTACTGTATTTACTCAAATCTAATGCTCACCCTTTTCAACCAAATTCAGTCTCAAAAATCAGGATATGCATTCGATTCAATGTTTAATTAGATTTGAGTAAGTACAGTGTTTTGGTTATAAGCATAGGGTGCACATTAGATTCAAGTAAATACGCTACTCTTCCATCCACCACTCTCCATACATGAATCTGTTATTAAGGGCAGTGGCACATCTAGAGACCCAGTGGCATTGCCTGTATTTTGATCTCATGACCTAGAACGGCTCCAAAGGTGAGCCAGATGGGCTGACTGTACACTGCAGTAAGGCTCTCTGAAAAACGACATGCCTTGCCCCTCCATAGCTATGCCACTGAAAAGCACGTTTCCACCCACAATGCCAACATGAGAATCAGAATCATAGAACTGGAAGGGACCTAGTAGGTTATCTAGTCCAACCCTCTGCCTGCAGCAGGAAATCCTCCTAGAGCATCCCCGACAGGTGCTCATCGAGCCTCTGCTTGAAGACCCCCAGTGAGGGAGAGTCCACCACCTCCCTTGGCAATCTCTTCCACTGCCGAATCGCCCTCACCGTCAGGAATTTTTTCCGGATTTCCAGCCGGAATCTCCTTTCTTGCAGTTTGTCCCCATTGGTTCTAGTTCTGCTTTCAGAAGCAGCTATGAACAAATGACCCCTTCCTCCCTATGACAGCCCTTCAGGTATCTGAAGAGGGCAATCATGTCTCCTCTCAGCCTCCTCTTCTCCGGGCTGAACATCCCAAGTTCCCCCAACCTTTCCTTGTAGGGCTTCCCTTCCATCCCACTGAACATTCTTGTTGCTCTCCTCTGGACTTGCTCCAGCTTGGCTGCATCTTTCTTCAAGTGAGGTGCCCAGAACTGAACACAGGACTCAAGGTGAGGTCTCACCAATGCTGAATAAAGAGGAACTAGAACTTCTCGCAACTTGGAAGCTCCAGTCCTCTTAATGCAACCTAAAATGGCATTTGCCTTCTTTGCAGACACATCACATGCTGACTCATGTTCAGCTTGTGATCCACGGCTACCCCAAGGTCCCGCTCACATGTTGTGCTGCCAAGCCAAGTATCCCCCATTTTATACCTGTGTTTTTGGTTTTTATTGCCTACCTTGCACTTCTCCCTGTTGAAATTCCTTCTATTTGTTACAGCCCATTCATTCATTCTATACAGCCCAGAATTCTAGTATATCCAGATCCTCCTGGAGGTTTCTCCTGTCTTCTGCTGTGTTTGCTACTCCTCCCAGCTTGGTGTCATCCGCAAATTTGATCCAGGAGGGGGGACAATCAACATTCAACATTGAAAGGGGGACAATCAACATTCAAACAGATTGCCCCAGGTAAGCCTCTGTCTGCAAATGCCCCTTATCGTCCCCATCAAAGGCATGTTCGGCAAGACCCCAGGCAACAATTACAGGCTTTGCTCCAAGTAGGGCAATGGACATTCCATGCCATTTAGCATATTCCCAGGTTTTTTGTTTGTTTGAACTTTTAGATGCATGATTGGTTTATTCTGAATTCTGGAAGCTGCACTGAGTGGTGGGTTATCCTAGAAAGCAGCCTATAAAGTGGTGCAGATTTTTAAACCCCATATTGTTGTAACAGGATTCATGTGCATGAACCGAACATTGGTCAGATTCATGCCAACCAGTGCCACTGAAAAATCCATTCTCCTATATACCCACAACTATTTAAAACTTTCATACCCAAAAAGTTTCAGACTTGTTGAGGGTCGTAAATATTCATTGAGTTGGCAATAAATAGAATTTACGCTTACTAAAAAAACTAGGGTGAGGATTTATACAGAAACTGGTTGTAGCAAAATTCCATTTAACAACAGACAGTAACCAGGAATTACTTTTTTTTTTAACTAGATGGTCTGTTATGGTCTTTGTTCCAGAGTTTTGCCATCTGGGAATCATCCTGAATTTTTACAATTCTTGCCTGAGAGTAGAGTTACTGTTGTCGACATAAGCCTCAATTATAAAAACAAAATACAAGCAGAGACAAATAAACTTGAACCATTTCAGTCCATTAACCACTTAGTTTCCAAACCAGCATTGGCCAGACTGGTGTCTACTGGAAAGACAAGCCTTGAGCCACGGCACAGCCACAATTCCTTTTATTAGGACCAACTAAAACGTTACAAATGTTGTGAATAAGTTTTTCATGCTCTTTTTTTGCAAAGCAAAAATTGTAATTGTATTTTAAGTGTATTTTAATTATGTTTTAACTTTTATTTAATATTATTTTAATGGTGTTTTATTCTTCTCTTATGTTAGCCGCCTTGGGCTCCCTCTTGTAGGGGAGGAAAGGCGGGGTATAAATTAGGAAATAAATAAAGCAAAAAATTCTGCAGAATCTGAAATTTTAAAAAGCAACTATTGATTAATCAAATGAGGCTGGAAAGTATAATAGTTTAGTATACTACCCCCCCCCCCAATCCAGAGTAACTACTGGAGCACGTAAGAGACTTTACATGGACCTGTAGTTACTGCACCACCTAGTGAAAACCTATGGGAAATTCATATGGGAATCCAGAGTAAGTTCTCCTTACACTGGAGCAAGGACTTCACGTAGTTACTCTGGATTTTGACCTACTATTATATACTGCACCAGAAAGTATAGTAGTAGCTAGTCTGAGCAAGGACTCTAAAGCCCTTCCTCTGAAGAGCATCAACATACTAAACTGCCATGCAGTAGCATAGCTATAGGGGGTGCAAACACTACGTTTTAAAGGTAGTCACTGCAGCCAATGCACATCATTACAACATTCTCCAATGCAGATCCCATTGTTCTCCATGGGCCCTACATCATGGCACGACAGTAAACACTGGGTTATGGCCCAGCATAGGTCACAAAGTGCATCGTGATGTTACAAAGTTTTTGAACCACTGATTTAGGGAATAGACAGGTTTATAGCAGGGTTGCCATATATCCCGAAAAACAGGGACAATCACAACTTTTAGGGATTGTGTTCACATACTGGCAAATGGTACAGAGGGTTCTGTCCCAATTTTGTGGAAGAGAATTCTGGCAACCCTAGTTTATAGAGATCTACTTATCTCAATTCTTTGCTGCTATTAGCGGTTTTAGTAACACCGTTGCTGGGCTGCTTTTAATTTATTTTAAAAATATTTTTGGCTGCATTTGGGATTGAAACATTGATTGCAGGGGGAATAAACTGAACTCAACCAATGTGAACTGAAGAGAAATAGAAAAGGAGAGAAGAACAGAAAAGAAAAAATGAACATTTATTTTGCTAGAAAATGGATTTCCCTAAGAAAACTCCTACTATGATCAGTGACTAGAGATACACCAGTGATTCCCAAACAGAGATCTGGGGCTCCCTGGGGAGCCACATCAACCAACCAGGTCAGCTGTGGAATCCTCACAATCCTATACAACTTATAGTTGATCTTATAATTGATTGTAGCCCTCATGGGGTTGGCACAGTCAATGGCCCAATAAGTCAAGGGAGCCATTTGACCAGTGATTTGTGCTATGGATGGTCCATGGTGTGCCACAGATGGCCCACAAATGTGGGATTTGGGGGGAGGGCAATTGCCAATTGGGGGATTTGAACTCTCTTTGTGCAGAATCATGTGCCTTGTCAATGGTAAAAAAAACTGATGGTAAGCCTTGACAATTTGTGTGCCTATGGCTACAATCCAGAGTAACTACGGGACCTTTTACACCAACATAGTTATGGTGCTGCCTATGGGAAACCTATGGGAAATGCATAGAGCAATCCAGAGTAAGTGCCTCTTACCTCTTCCCGTAGTTACTTTGGATTGTAGGGTCATTGTGCCACAAGATGAGTGTGCCACCAACAACCCAGAGATTTCGCTCATCTTTCCTCCATAGAGCAAAACCCATATCCAAAGGAGAAAAAACCCTCCAAGAACCGCCTGGCAGAGTAAGTTCATTTTCTGCCACCCTTGCAGGCAGCCTCAGGTAGACCAATTCAACAACATGCAGCTCCAGCAGCCTGAAGTCCTGGTGTCTTGCTGTCTCTGCCTGCAGAAGTGCTGCTGTGGACAGCTCCTGGGGTTGCATCAGCACTGGAGCAAGTGTGACAAGGCAGGCACTGGGACACAGAGCATGGATGTATGTGCAGGGCTGGGGGGGATAGAGAAGCCACATTGCAAAACACTTCTGGCATCACCATTTGGTATGGAAAGCGGCACCCCCCGCTTTCTGACAGTTTCTTTCCCAATGGTTCCGCTCTTTCAACACCTTCAATTATATCCAGCACTCATTCGATCAACGCATGCTCCACTCTTTCAACCTCTCTCTGCTGGTCTAAAGGCTAAAATTCCAACCCCCACCCCATTTATTTGCGTGTGACATGGTGATGCAAACTGTTTTGGAGTATGTATGTGAGAAAGTGCAAGCACATTAACTTGGCTCTGGGTCTATTCCCGTTCCCAAAGGCGTTAATTTGCAGAAATATTTGTGTGACAGCAAGAATTTGCAGGATAAAAAAAGACATTTGCAACTTGCTGGCTTAAAAAGCATTGGAAACAACATTTGTAAGCTATAAAAAGACCAGGTTCCACTTTTCAACCGTTCCCACTTTTCACCATTGCTCTGGTCCCTAACCTGTCAGATAAGTGGGGGTGCATATAACATGCAAAGCACTTTCTTAGCAGTTCTATCTCCGCTTGTTACAGGTATTGAGAATTATAATAATTCTCTCTAGGATTGCTGTGTGCCATTCATACATGTGCATGTCCCATTAGCCAAGACTTAAAGGATTGCCAGTCTACACAAGCTATTCACATTTATTTATTTAGTGTACGGCAAACGCATAGACTTATGACAAATCAGATGTAAATGTTCCATTGTGGTATATTTTGAGAGCCAGGAATTCCACCTTGATGTCTGGCTGCCAATTGCTGCATCACGAGGTGCACAACAAGCTATCATGGGGTGCACCATGAGGAGGCGAACTAGCTGTTCACAAAACACGGTGCATACAAAATGAAAATCTGTGGCATTGCACAGAAAACATTGCACATCTGCTATGTTCAGATGTATCTAATTCAGGTGCCGAGGACTCTGGATTTGTAGAACATGGAAGGTTGCCTTATGGTCATCACAGCTGATCCAAACGAATCAATTAAGAATCATGATCCATTGTCCAAATGAAGACAATCTTGCAAGGCCCAGAAAGAGTAGGGGAGACTTCAAGAGGTCCACAAGAACCAGTAGTTAACCAGTACACACCCTGTCCCGAGGTGCCTAACAGGGTGGTACTGGCAGGCTACACATTTCTAGCTATTTAATTAACTGAGTGGTAATTAACTGTGGGCTGTGGGTGGCGCAAGCGGTTAAGATGCTGTGCCTGTTAACCAGCAGGCCAGGGTTCGAGATCCGGGTCGGCCCCACAAGACAGGGTGAGCTCCTGTCCTCAGCCCAGCTCTGCGACGCCAGCTGGATCCAATCGTATCGGCTCTGCCTTTCCATTGGACTAATTCAGTGGTGTGGAGAGGGGGGATTTGCTGCTTGGGTAACAGCCTATCCTCCATAACAATCCAACCCAGGCTTTCGTGCTTCGCATGCAGCATATGCAGCACCGAGTACAATACTATAGTCTCTCAAGACTGACGGAGGCCTTCTGGTAATCAATTATGGGGTTTACTTGAGCAGAAGGTGCATTCAGGGAACCTCCTGAGACCCCACAATGGTAACCCTTCAATGCAAGGAACATCTCTTTAGAGACCACATGGAGGAACGACCACTTGCTCGTTCCATGCCATTATATACCCCTTGTAGGTAATTTTCTCCAAAGCAGTTTTCCAAAGTAAAATTTTCCAAGATTTCTTCTCCACCCTGCTCACCATTTTGAATTTTGCAATCTGTTTTATGTTGACGGTCCAGTACTGGGAAGAGGGGGGGGTAAGAAACATGCACAGGGATTTCCCTGCACTCTCTGCCAGAGTTTCCTAGGAAATGAAGCCATGTTCTGCTAATTCTGGAGCACTCGTTAAATCTGTCTTCCTAAAAGGGAGCAGGAGTTGCCGTTTGAGAGCCAACCAGCTGGACGCGGACGCCAAACTAGTGTCTTTAATGGGGCTTTTGTGCCAAAACGCACTCAGGGTTGGTGGGGCCGTTGCGTTGTTTAGAGTAAATGCTGGCTGCAAGCGCCTTTTCCTAACCAAGTCCATGTGGGAAGCAGGCATTGCTTCACATCTAGCAGGAGAGGAGATGAGATGCCTCCCCGAATATGGTGCCATCTCCCCCAGAAGTCTCATCCTCCAAGGAACTGGTGCTGCCAACGACATGTTCTGGAGCGCAAACAGCATGATTCAAAGACAGCTTTGAATCCCTCAAGCTCAGAAGGTCTTCTGGCAGCCTCCAAAAGGCACATCCAGTTTGAGCTGGAAATTGCACATGTCCAGGGTAAAAATAAGACCTTTATCCAGGACATGTCCTCCTTTCAAGCCTTGTGCCCTGGAAAAAAATCTTCATTGATCTCTTGTGAGCAGGAAGCATGTAACATTGTAATATATAAATTACTAGTGGAATTTACCCATCGTTGTGGGAGTAAAATTTCAAGAATATTTGTGTACCCCATGCACAGCAGGACACCAGTGGGCACTGGGCACCAATAGTAGTGGGCACTGGGCACCAATAGGCACTGGAGGGTACCAGGAGGCAGTAGCAAGCATCCCGACCAGGCATCAGGCATCCCTATTGGGCAGAGGTCAGGGCACCACTGGTTAGCGGACACCAAGCAGCATCCCCAGACGCTCCTACTGGGCACCAGGCACTTTTGGCTGGGCATTGATGAGTTATTGAGTGAATGTAGTATATATATTGTATTTACTTGAATCTAACACTCGCCTTTTCCAGCCGAATCCAATCTCCAAAATCAAGGTGCACATTAGATTCGATGGTTAATTAGATTTGAGTAAATGCGGTATTTTGATTATGAGTATAGGGTGTGCATCAGATTTGGTGAGACATTAGATTCGACTGAATATGGTGTATATATATATAGATATGCAATATATAATAGTTTTCAATTTAAAAAGTAATACAGAGGTACCTCACTTAACAAGTGTTTCACATAACAAGCAAAAATTTCCAAGAAATCTTGCTTCACATAACAAGTTCCACTTCACTTAACAAGCAAGCACGCTATGGGCACATGTGCTTTGCAGCCCTGATGCTCCGCATGGAGGCTCTTTAAAAGGGCTGCCGGCCAGCGCTGTTGCCTCTAACTGCCCCCAACTTTGGGGCAGTTGCCTGGGGGTGCCAGAGGCAGCTGCCCCTAACTGCCCCCAAGTGCCCCCACTGGCCACCTTGAACCTCCAGCAGCAGCCCAGGTAAGCCTCCCAGGAAAGTGTCTTTGATTGCAGTATCCTAACTATGTCTACTCAGAAGTAAACTCCATTGTGTTAAATGGGGCTTACTCCCAGGAAAGTGTCTTTGATTGCAGCCTCCTAACCATGTCTACCCAGAAGTAAGCCCCACTGTGTTAAATGGGGCTTACTCCCAGGAAAGTGTCTTTAGGATTGCAGCCTAAGTAGACTTCATAGGATCCTGCACATTGAATGCATGTTTTGAATTCAATTCCAGTGTTTTGTCATCATTTTGACATCCAGTTCATATTTTTATATGAATATTTTGGGGGTTGTGGAACCAATTGTCTGAGTTTCCATTATTTCCTATGGGAAAATCTGCTTCACTTAAAGAGCGTTTCACTTAAAGAGCAGGCCTCTGGAACGAATTAAACTCTTTATGTGAGGCGCCTAGGTAGGTAGGTAGGTAGGTAGGTAGGTAGGTAGATAGATAGATAGATAGATAGATAGATAGATATACAATAAAATATATAATAGTTTTAAATTTAAAAAGTAATATAGTGTTTCATGAACATGAATTTGGACAGACTTTGGAAGCTCGTGGAGAATAAGGTGGCCTGGTGTGTTGCAGTCTATGGAGTCATAAAGAGCTGGACACTAAACAACAAAAATATGGTATTTAAATTAACCATGTGCATTTTTTTCTTTTGATTTGTCATGTCCAACATTTTTCTTGTGTGTGGCACATTTTTAGGAGGGCCCTTGCTTTGTATTCTTTTGTGCTTATGACATCTGGTCACCCAGCACATGCCTTTCTAAGGGGCTGAAACAACCACTGCTCTTGCAAATCCAGTTCCCTGCATTTAACCTCACAGCTAAGTTCTGTCCCCAAAGAATCACCAATAATTCCCCCTGGGTAGGAACCGGCAGATTTGTTCAGGTGATCCGACAAGTGGTTGGCAAATGTTGCTCCATACTGGGAAGCCCGCATAGCAATGATCCCCCGGAGCATGGGAATAATTGTGGATCAGGCTCTAAACCATTGAAGCAGCTGACCTGGGGGCCTTCTCAGTATTCTTTCCCAAGCACCCACCGCAAGATCAAGGGATATGGCCACAAGGAATGAATCCCCCTCCATCCAACACCAAAGAACGCTGCAAAACTGGAACTGTGGAGCCAGTCAAAATGAAACCCTCTTGGCTCCAGCATCAATACCATCCTCTTTTTATTTGTTTTCTTATTTTTATGTTTAAGCATCTCTGGAGCCCTTTGATGCCCTCTTGTATCTGCACAAGTCATTAGCCCAATAGAACATTGCATTTCCAACCATTACCCTGGTGCCTCATCAGCCACAACCATACGACGGACTTACTGGCACCACCGGCAGACAGACATAACCCCAGCCCTCTCCTCCCAACATCAGGGTGAGTGTCAGTGTTGGAAAACATGGCAGGACGACATGCCACCGGAGTTCAAGTTCTCCCATCCACTACCGTTCAACCCAAAATGCAATACGTCACCAAAGGGATCATTAGATTTGCCGTCTCCAACATGATCCCAGGTGTCTCATTTCATAAAATAAAACTGTTCTTACATCAGCACATCAGAAAATCAAAATCTAGCAAATTGAGTCTGGGTCAAGGTAAAATATGAGTATTTACTTTCTATTAATGGAGAAAGTAACTGGTGTGCAGACAGAAGAGGAAATAATACTCAAAGGCTTGACTATAGACATCACTTCAAAATTTAAATCCGAAGTTGTGAACCCAAAGTTTTAATTTAATCCAAAGTTTTAATTTAATTTTAGATTTTAAAAGTTCACGGAAAACTCTCATTTGGGAACAGACTTCAGCTTTTGTATCTGGAAGGCACAGCCACTGAATTTCCAGGATTTTCCTTGTTTACTTCAAAACATTGTCAGAAGCAGCACATCGGCGCCTGCAGGTGCGCATACATATTTAATGTGCATGAATGTGAGGATAAGTGGGGCAATCCACAACCTATGAGAAAGATTTCTCACTTGCACAACCACACACCATGGCAAGCTCGTGGATATCCTAAGGATCCACATCTTTGCTACTACAGGTCCAAGCTTGATTTTTTATCCACGGATTTGACTCAATACAAATGACCACTGCAAATCTGATTTAAAAACTGCTTTTCTACTGTTGTAGAGTCAGTCATGCAAGCTATCATTCCATTCTTCAGCTGAACCAGGAAAAGGCAGTTGGTCCTTTGAATTTCTAATTGCCGACTGCCTCTCTACAACAGTAAGAAAAGCTGTTTTTAAACCACTGTAAAGGGATATGCTTTTTTTAAAAAAAATTGCTTTAAAACATTTTTAGTACCTGTAGATACTGAGGCACAAACCCATGCAGATATTAAGACACAACCTTATTCCATTAAGAGCAAGAAACACGGAAATGGTCTTAATGGTCTTTCCCCCAAATCCAGAGTAACTACAGGAGCACGTAAGAGACTTTAGGTGCACCCATAGTTACTGAACCACCTAGTGAAAACCTATGGGAAATTCATATTGGAATCCAGAGTAAGTTGTTCTTATATCGGAGCAAGGACTCCCCGTAGTTACTCTGGATTTTGCCCATTGTTTTCTTTATACACAGATTTTTTATCCCCAGGAGTTTCCAGAATGGAACCTCGCGGATAACAAGGGACACCTGTACACTACTCTGGCTCTGAATTGACTCCATCCGTCTACCTGGTAAAGAAATCTTATGCAAGTTGGGGGTGCCTTTTAATGTGGGGTTCCAGGATCAAACCTCTGAGTTGCCAGATGGGAAAGATAAATCCAAAATGCCCATATCTCCACCACGCTAGCAGGTTCTAACGTCCCCCCTCCAAGGAGACGGCAAGCTCCACAAACCAGCTGATGGTTGTGTTAGCCAGCCAGGCTGCTGGACTAGAAATAAAGCTTTATCCTAATCTTTACCCCAGGCTTTACCCCAAATCTTTGCCCGTTCTCATGCACGAGTAGAATTTATAGCTCCGGCATCCTGGGTCCTGTTGTCAACAGCCCATTTGTCTTTCCCTCCGTGCCATTTTGCTATGATTCAAACCAAGGGAATCTTTCTCCTTTTGCATTGCCAGAGGCAGGCTTCCCAAGATAAGAATGGAAGTTATTTTTAAACGCTTAAATGGACTGAAGGATAATAAATAATTTTTTTTAAGCCAGCAATGCTCATCCCAGGCTTCCCATTAAAACAGAGCATGTTTCGGGCACACGTCCAACGGAGGAAACGCAAAGGATGCCAAGCCCCCTTTGGAGCAAAGGGACGGATGCAACAGCCATAATGATAAAAGCATCACATTTGTCAAACGTAAGATACAGAAGCCGTAACAAAAGGGTTGCAACCAATTTACTTACTGCGATTCATGCCTTAAATGATTTGCAGAGGAATTTCAAAATCTGTGCCACAATTCAACTTTACCTGAGATTTTCACGAACATTGTCAGGGAGTGCTGAGAGCCACCGTGCACCGCAATCTTAGCCGGCAATGGCAGCACATGTCGCAGAAAACATGCGCTAGCTGAACCTGAAAAGCCATCTTTTGTAGAAGAGACGGGCCGAGCACCCAAGATTTCCTTTATCAGCAGATGCACAGAGGCAGCAAGCTCTTTTGGGATCGGCTAACGTGATTCGAACGCAAGCGAGAATCCGAAGCCCTGGATGCCGCGTGGAGAATCTTCATATTCAGGACGCTGTCTTGGCTTCTGCCGTCGCAGCCCTTAACAGCTGCTGACAGGTTGCGAGCAGCGCGCAGCAAAGCTAACACTCGGCACGATGCTGGCTCGGCGCTCCGAGGCTGACAACCCTCCTGGTCACTGCTGTGCCAAGAAAGGGCTTGGAAAGCATTGGGGGGGGGGGGAACGTTTGCTTCCCCAACTCAAAATTGGAAACACTACAGCATCACATTTTCATTTCTTTCACTTGGCCCGTCATGCTCTTGAAGCATCAGAATGGTATATACATCCCTGAGCATAGTTCAGACTCTGAGAAAACAGTTGACTTAGTATGCAACATATAGGGTTGCCATAGGTCCCCAAAAACAGGGACAATTCCAATTTTGAGGGAATGTGTTCACATACTGATAAATGAGACAGAGGACCCTGTTCCAATTTTGTGGAATTGTGGCAGCCCTAGTAATACATATAGGTTGCAATCTGAAGCCCCAGTTTTGATGGTATCAAGTCCCACGCAGGCCTGGGGCCACCCAAGTGCCATAAGGCACATCTTTGCCTTTCCTGGGGATGAAGCCAGTGTACAGACATGTGCTGGCCTCCCCACACCACCACAAGAAAGGGGAGCACCATCATGAAGTTACAATTTTTAGGTCTCCAAGTGCACGTCACCCCCATTGGGCACGTCACCCTGTGTGGACCGCACCACCCTAGTGATGCCACTGTGGCTTTATCTCCCTTGGGTGCACAGAACTAATGATGCTATTTCAATAGATTCATCTTGGTAGTACAAATAGGATTTTTTCACCTGATTTTTTTTTCAGCTCTCCAAAGTGATTCACAAACTTCAAATCTAAATCCACAAACTGCAGCAACAACTGAAACAAAAGCAGAATTTTGACACCACATTTGTGATCGGGCAAAAAATAAAACCATCACAATTCCAGCTGAGTCATCCTTCACTCTCAGAGAACAGGGACAGCTTCCTTTTGAGAAACTACGGTATTGCTTCTTCTCTCTCTCCTTCCATCCATCCATCCCTCTCTCTCTCCATCTCTCTCTCTCTCAATCCCGCCCTATCCATCCATCCCTCTCTCTCTCTCCATCCCTCCCTATCCATCCCTCCCACCCTCTCTCTCCATCCATCCATCCATCCCTCTCCATCCATCCCTCTCTACCCATCCATCCATCTACATAAGTGCCTACGTGTGAGGGTGTCCATATCTTCTGCCCAACATTCTCTGTCAATCAAGCAGACTGAGGAGAGGGAACTGTCAACATTCCAGCTACCATTGAAAATATTGAGATGATACCAGAAAGGGGGTAGGTTTTTTTTACTGATAAATGCTGTTATATTGTGCCTCTGCAAGCGACAGCTGTGGGCTGTGACTGGTACATTATAAGAAGCAACCTCAAAAATTATTAAGCCACCCAAGTTACATTTTCAAACAGAGAAATATACCACTGAAAAATCTAAACACATCAGTTCAATGCTTAGCATTTTTGCCCCGTTTGCAACTCTCCTGATGTTGCGCATAATAATGAATTAGAAGAACTCATCCAGCAAATCACTGAGCATGTTTTTGCACCGGTTTAATAAGTCGCTCGCAGCAAGCAAGGCCTTTCTGACAAAACAAGAAGTTTGTTTTGCATGTGATGGCATTTACGAGGACATGACAACATCATCTGGATTTTGTAGGCAACTGGCGTCCCCGATGCCAAGACGGATTTAAGGCCCATTTCCACTGGCAGGTGTTAAGAGAAAAAAGAGGCTTGCAATCAGCCTTAATTAGAAAAACAGAACCAGTTTGCAACAGAAACGCAGCCCTGCTAATGAACAACATCCCTGGAAAACGAGTGGTGCCGCACGGCTTCGTTTCCCAGGAAGGTGAGTCATATGAAACCTATTAAGCGAGTGCAGCCGGAGACAGACCACTGGTCCATCCACTCAGACGGACAAGATCTCCAAGATCCCTTCAGCTGGAGAGCGCCCCGGAAGCACGTAAGCATGGTGGTCTCACCAGGAGTTATGAACTCTCCTTTATTAATCCACAACCACCTTCCCAGCTACACATATGGCAGTGGTGGGTTGCAGGGGGTTCTCACAAGTTCTATAGAACGCTTTGCTAATGAGTGCCTGGTTCTGAGAACCGGTTACTCACTGCACATAGAACCTGTTGTTAATTTAGATTATTAGGACAGAGAACCTGTTAATTTATTTCAATCCCACCACTGCATATCTCTCTATGTATAGAGCACCAATTTTCAATGTTGTTTCGTCTCGTGGCACACTAATCTGATCACCTCTTGTAGTGTCACTTCTGGGTTCTGACAATCTATAGTAACAAAGTGTGTATCTTCCTCCACCATCTCTGCTGGCAGAGGAAGGTGGACAATTCACCACTACAGACTACTTACACATTAGTAGTCTGCTTACTACTTACACTACTTACACAGACTATTTAGACCATTACACATAGAATTGTACAATCCGTAAGAGTTTTTCAGTGATTTGCTACCAAATACCCATGGCACAGATGCAGACCTTACATGGCGCACAAGCTGAAAATTTCTAGTACAGAGTTTTGAAATACAAGATCTACATAGAGCCAGATTTCATAGAATAATAGATATGGAAGGGAGCTTGAAGATCATCTAGTCCAACCACCTGCCTGCAGCAGGAAATCCTCCTAGAACATCTCCAACATCTCAAATTGTCATTAGCATTATATGTCATTATATGACATCATATATATATTGTCATTATATGATGATCTATCACTGTCACTATCACTGATGATGATCTATCACCGTCATTATATGACGTCTAACACACTTCTGAAGAGCATTTGAACCCCCACAAGGGAAAAATCAACAGTCTCATTGTGTTTCACAAGTGGATCTTAATGCAATTACTGTACTGGATTATAAGAGAACATGTCCTCACACATATTTTGCACATGAGATGCCAAAATGTACCACCAGGAGCAGACACAGTCTGCACTTCATCCTGGGTTGTGTGGCTCTGTCACATCTTGATTTCTGTTCGGGAAACTGAACGTTTATGGCCGCAATGCTAAAGACACTTTCCTGGGAGTAAAACCCATTGAACATAATGGGGCTTACTTTTCAGTAGACATGGTTAGGATTGTGCTCTCTCAGCCAAATCCAGAATAATTACATGAGCACGTAAGAGACATTATGTGCACCTGTAGTGAAAATCTATGGGAAATTCATATTGCAATCCAGAGAAAATTGTTCTTACACCAGAGCAAGGACTCCCCGTAGTTACTCTGGATTTCACCCTATTTCCATCTCCAAAGGGTCTGGGATGCTTATTGATGTACACATCTGGACACTATCGATGTATGCAGAGAAACAGAAAAAAAGGGTATACTTGATCCTCCTTGTTCAACCAACCTATTGCTGTGCCCCACATTTCAACTGATTAAAGAAAGGGTATGTGCTCCGTGACATTTATTTCCCTTTGTTGTCAGAAATAATTTATCCTCCACAACAAAAGAACAATGAAACAGCAAAAGCAGCAGGGTGGACAGTACAAGGCGTCCCGTAAGATCGGCATTACAAAACTTGCTATCACAAGATTTATGCCCCTTACGTCCAAGACTGGTGCAGTTGAAGCAAAAAAGTGCCAGCTTCAAAGTGCCAGTCGATGCACAAAGCAGGCTTACCCAAAGTGCCAAACCCATTGCGGACCTGAGAAATATACCCCAATGGTATCATCAGTAGGGGCACAATCCTAAGAAATTTAGACTGGCTTAACTCACCCGGCCTATCTTTCTGTGATGGTGTGGAGATGTCGGCGGATGCCCATCCATTGGCCTGACCCCCCCAGGAGTGGGGCAGAGGTGTATTACTGCACTTTTGTGACACCCCCATGTCAGCACAGGACTTATGCCACTTCGGCTGGCCTAAGTGGAGCTTAGGATTCCAGCCATAGGAAAAAAACTGAGAAAGTGGGAGCAATCCTAAAGACACTTTCCTGGGACTAAGACCCATTGAACACAATGGGACTTACTTTT
The DNA here is from genome assembly GCA_030015325.1 of Cryptoblepharus egeriae. NCBI lineage: Eukaryota > Metazoa > Chordata > Lepidosauria > Squamata > Scincidae > Cryptoblepharus > Cryptoblepharus egeriae. The sequence continues at coordinate 2,973,906 of JAREYC010000007.1, read as the reverse complement.
GAGTAGACATGGTTAGGATTGCTCCCAGCACTGCAGCGTATTTTCAAAAATTCCACTGATCCTGCATTTTCGGATCAGAAAATTAGAACAAGACAATAAAACAACACACAAGCTAAAACACATCTAAAAAGGACAACACTAAGGGCACGATCCAGAGTAACCACGGGGAGTCCTTGCTCCGGTGTAAGAACAATTTGCTGTGGATTGCAGTATGAATTTCCCATAGGTTTTCATTAGATGGTGCAGTAACTACGGGTACACGTAATGTCTCTTACGTGCTCCCGTAGTTACTCTGGACTGTAGGGTAAGATAGCAAAACCTATATCCACATTGAGAAGGTGGACATCCTCTACCCTGCAATACAATACATCCTTTTTCCAGCACATGGACGTGTGTCCTGAAAACAGTAAGTATAGATCAATGTTTGCAATTAAAATTGTAACTTAATTGTAATTGAAAATGTAAATTGTAATTGAAAATGTAACTTAAAGCCGTTGTTGCATAAAGTAATGCAGCTCAGTAAAAATCATAACATACACCTATTGACATATAATTCATTGTTGTTTGCAATAAAATTAAATTTTACATCTGCTTTGCAGCTGCGCACTGTAATTGCCAGTAAACTTGAGCCTTCAAAACTGGGGTGTGCATTAGATTCTATGGCACATCAGAGTTGAGTAAATACAGTATGAGCAAAATCCAGAGTCCCTACCAACCAGAGTAGTTACAGGGAGGCCTTACTCTTGTGTAAGAATAAGGGCGCAATCCTGAGTAACTACGGGGAGTCCTTGCTCCGGTGTAAGAACCATTTGCTCTGGATTGCAATATGAATTTCCCATAGGTTTTCAGTAGGTGGTGCAGTAACTACGGGTGCACGTAAAGTCTCTTACGTGCTCCCGTAGTTACTCTGGATTGTAGGGTATCTTACTCTGGATTCCAAAATGAATTTCCCATAGGTTTTCACTAGGTGGTGCAGTAACCACAGGTCCATGTAAAGTCTCTTACGTGCTCCCGTAGTTACTCTGGATTTAGGGGTATGAGTGTTTTTGAGCACAGTCCTAACCATGTCTAAAAGTAAACCCCATAGTGTCTTTAAGATTGCACCCTTTGGTTGCAACCCTAACCATGCTTACCTGGCAGTAAGCCCCATTGACTATAATGGAACTTACTTCTGAGTAGACATGCTTAGGATTGCGCTCTTTATCTTTTATTTTGTCAAGTCCTACATTTTTCAGGGGTGTCCCACATTTATTGTGAGGGCTTGTCATCTTTTGGAGTTATGGCATATGTTCACCCTTATGCCACCCGCTGTCAGTCATTCATATGGCAAATATGGGCAGGTCTACTAACAGGACCTCAGAGAGGAATTTATCAGGGGGGTATAAAGTTCATCAGACCCTATATTAAAAGACCATGGTGCAGGGACCACCAACATCAGTTTGTGACATTTAGGGTGCAATCCAGAGTAACTGCAGGACCTTTTACACCGACGTAGTTACGGTGCCACCTATGGGAATTGCATAGAGCAATCCAGAGTAACTACGGGGAGTCCTTGCTCTGGTGTAAGAAAAATTTACTCTGGATTACAATATGAATTTCCCATAGGTTTTCAGTAGGTAGTGAAGTAATTACGGGTGCACGTAGTGTCTCTTATGTGCTCCCGTAGTTACTCTGGATTGTAGGGTTATTAAAATCCACGGTATACCAAAAAAAGTTGCACCAAACCCGATTTAAACGCTCAGCTAATTCAGTTGGACACATTTCCAGATCACTATAAAAATGAGTTATGTTTACTCCGATCTTGGCACAGTTTCCGATGCCACTGCTGGAAAGTTACCAAACCTCTAGACTTGGCAAAGGGGTCCTGGATGACGGGCAGCCAGACTTTTTTTCCATCCCATCGGCAATGCGGCCAAGCTGCCTTTTTGCCCCAACTGCGTCTGCCAAAGGACTGGATATTGTACACAAACATTGCTTCATAAGAGGAGAGAGTAAGAGCTGAATAGAGTTATTGTTCTGTAGCTTCACAGCGTAAACTATTATTTAAAGTACTCCAAAGCTACTTCAAGAAAAATAATATTTAGAGCACTCCACTCGGACCACAAGTGGCCATGCGCTTGAATTAAGTGTACAGCCATAAACAGGAATTATTGTGACTATTATTTGCATTCCTCCAGGCAGCCTGGATGTCCTAACCAGATCTGGCCAAGCATTGACTGTAATCCTGTCCAGAGAGTAAGGGCAAAATCCAGAGTAACTACGTGGAGTCCTTGCTCCAGTGTAAGAACATCTTACTCTGGATTCCAATATGAATTTCCCATAGGTTTTCATAGGTGGTGCAGTAACTACGGGTGCACGTAAAGTCTCTTATGTGCTCCATAGTTACTGTGGATTTGGGAGAAAATCATGGAGCCTATAATGGAGCCTACTTCCAAGTAGAGAGGCATAGGATTGGGCTCTTGGTCTCAGATTGTGGCCTTCTTCCGACATCTCCCATCTTTGAATTTTGCCAAATCTTTCTGATGTTTGGTACTACGGATCAAGAACTGTGTGCAATCAGAGGAATTTGCTGGCCATCGGAGGACTTTCTGCTCCTTCCTTGCACACAAGGAAGTCCATATAACTGGGGGTGGGAAGCTTACTCAACATTTTTCAGCGGATGGACATAAAAGATACCCCATGGTCGACTTACTCGCAGTGGCTTCCCAGATCCACTGCTCCAAGACCTGTACCGTTTTTCCAACACATCTTTTACGTTCTTCAACAGTTGCGTTTTCCAATGTTTTTAAAAAGCGGATCAGTATGAAACTGTGTCCCCCACAGGTCAGATCCCATCTGTGGTCTGTACCTAAGGGCAGATGTCCAGTTGGATTAGTGGTGGCATGATCTGCCCCACACAGCGCTTCTTGGAAGGACAACACTCTTAGGGCAAAATCCAGAGCAACTACGGGGAGTCCTTGCTCCGGTGTAAGAACAATTTACTCTGGATAGCAATACGAATTTCCTATAGGTTTTCACTAGGAGGTTCAGTAACTATGGGTGCATGTAATGTCTCTTACATGCTCACATAGTTACTCTGGATTGTAGGGTTAATGTCTCCAATTGCTGTCCAGCTGCCTACATGAATATGTGGTCAGATCCCTGCCTTTTGGCAGCGGTTGCGTCACTTTTATTTCATTTTCCCTTCAAATCCCAAGACTAAGCACTCACCCCAAGGCACTGGGACCAGTGCCAACGGGGAAGGTTGCCCGTTCTCAATTTTCAATCATCTTTGCCATTGCAGCTCAACAATCACTCTTGCAATCCAAGTTCTGGTCCTTGCCAATTTATGACCAGGCGGATGCTGAACCGGTTGAAAACCCAAGTTTAGTCGGAGTAAATGTTGATAGACCAGCTTGAGACCAGCTGTTGATAGTATTTCAACAGGCTGAGTGCTTTTCATCACATGTCCACACCTATGATTACGCAAGCCAAGGCAGCAGCAACCTGGAGAACATGTTTTCGGCAATCTAAAAACACCCACAAGACTAGCCATCCCATGGTGACCATCGCCGCAATCCTAAACACACATTCCTGGAAGTAGGCCCCATTGAATACAACAGGACTGACTTCTGAGTAGGGAGGCTTAGGATCGCACTGTTATGTCCTAATAACTGCAAATGAAGACCCAAGAACACCCAAGAAAAACACCCAATAAAATAATAATGATAAATAGAAGTGATAAAATAAAAGCAAAAGATGCTAATATATAAAAACATGCTAAGATAATATAAATAACAGAAAATATAATAATATAAAAAGATGCTATCATGTTACTTTAATTTAAAAACTTTAAATTTAAGTTAATTAAAAAACTTACAGCTAAATCCAGAGTAACTACGTGACCACATTATGTGCACCCGTAGCTACCTATGGGAAAACCTATGGGAAATTCATATTGCAGTCCACAGTAAATTGTTCTTACACCGGAGCAAGGACTCCCCATAGTTACTCTGGATTTCGTCCTTACCCATATTTACTCGAATCTTACACGCACTCCAATTTTAAAAGGCTTGAGATAAAAAAAGTTTCCTGCCAATTCTAATGTGCATCAGGTGCAAAATTTAATTTTACTGCACACAACATACATGTCATATGATAATAATATGACAACAGATTTGTCTTATGATTTTTACCTAATTGCACTTAATAAAAACTAGCTAATACCGAATAACAACTAGCAAAAAGCGTACCCGCGTTGCGGGAGTAACATTTACTCCCATACGACATCCCCCCACGGTGCATCAACACCCCATGCGCAACTTTTCCCCATGCACAACTTCCCCCCATGCGCATCATCCCCCATGCGCATCATCCCCCATGTCCCTGAACTCCTCATATTCAACATCACCCATCTGCATCAGTCCCGCATGCGCAACTTCCCCCCATGCGCAACTTTCCCCATGCACATAATCCCTCCATGCGCAACTTCCCCCATGCGCAACTTCCCCCATGTGCATAATCCTTCCATGCGCAACTTCCCCCCAGGCGCAACTTCCCCCCAGGCACATAATCCTTCCATGTGCACCCCTCCGTCACAGAAGGAACAGCCACCCCTAATTTCACACTTCCAGGCCCACCGGTTTTGGTCGGGCGGTGATGAGTCAGTGAGTGAGTGAGTGAGTCAGTGACTTTTCTCTTTTATATATATAGATGTGGTTGTGACTGCAATCCTAAAGACACTTTCCTGGGAGTGAGACCTATTGAACACAATGGGGATTACTTTTGAGTAGAAATGGTTAGAACTGTGCTCTATGTTACATGTTTTATGACAATATACAGTAGTAAATGGTTCAACTAAATACTAACCCATACATAGAACCAAAATATTGTATTAACACGAATCTAATGTGTCATAAAAACTAATGCACACACAGATTTTGGAGACTAAATTTGGCTGGAAAAAGTGAGCATTAGATTTGAGTAAAGATGGTATTAAATTTAAAGCCATTACATATGATTTATTAATTGCAAGAAGGCTACATTTTGCCTACTCAACTAGGAAAAGGAAGACAATGAAGGTTTTTCTCCAGGACTCAATGGTAAAAAAGAGGACATGTCCTGGAAAAAGAGGAGATGTGGTCACCCAAAGTCTTGCCCGCTAACCAAGCGGAACTTCTGCCTTCTAGTGTATTCTAGATGGAGCCACGTGATAACGATTCTACACCCATGTTTTCTTTTTCAACCATTATAGTGTTTCTTGATCAGTTTCTTGACTCTGCACACCTCCACTTTGCTGGCACCACCAGGAATGGGTTTGAAGTGGGACCCTTGCATACTGCAGTGAGGTTCCCTGAAAAACATAGTGCTTTGGCCCCCCTCTAGCTATGCCACTAATAGCACTGCCACCCACTTAACCAGTGATTTTCAACTTTTTCCATCTCATGGCACACAGATATGGCACTAAAAGGTTTTTGGTAATTGAGCAGGCACACCAAGATGCCCATTGTGAGCACTGGCCTTCCCCCCAATCCTGTGGCACACCTATGGACATGGACCTGTGGCACACCTGTGGACCCCTCGTGACACACCAGTGTTCCACCAGTGGTTGAAAAAGGCTGCGCCCAACCAACAAACTCAGAATCGTAATGGCCTCGTAACAACGGGGTTTGCAAATACAAAGCCGAGAACTGCCGACACCATCCAGGGGACAGCATCTGCCTGGAGATAAGAGACAGCAGGAACCCAGATGCTGTTTCTGTTCCGTTCCATGTGCCCACATGGCACAAGGCAATGGCAAGACTGTGGCTGCCACAACTCCAGATTCGTGGAAGCCCCAACCTCGCTGCTCTCGGGTCTCCTGGGAGAGGATGCAAAAGGACTTTGCCAAAAAACCCCAAGGCAGCTGCCAAGTTTGCCACGTCCCTTATTGTTTTCAGTCCTCCACCTGGGGATTCAACTCTAGTTTTTGTTCTGCTGGAAGGTGCCTTGAGCCGCAACACATGAGTGCCTTTCAGAAATAAATAAAAATAATAAATACAATATGGGGAGAGATGAAGTCATGGCAAAAGATCTCCGAGGAGGGTTGGCGGGCAGCCGGTTAACCTGTCTTGGAGCGCCAAATGCCTGCCTTCTACTTCCCTTGGTGTGCAATCCTATGCATGTCTACTCAGAGGTAAATCCCATTGTGTTCTATGGGAAAATGTATACAGGATTGCAGCCCTAGTCCCACAAAGGCCCCATAAAGCAAAACATGTCACTGACAAAGTTATCACTGAATATCACTGTCTGATTGCATGATCTACTCAAACGAAAGCTCTGTGACCAAGAGCAGTAAAAATGGGGAAATTAGCTTGTGCTTCTCTTTGGTTACTACAGGATCCAGGCAGGACTCGAAAACGGCGTCATGCAGAGAAGATACCCCTTGTTGGGAAGTGAACCACTCAGGAAAACCTATCACAGAGATGCAGACTTTATTGTCATAAAGCATAAACCAATATTGCATACGTAGCATGAGAGTGAAGTGTACCTGTTTCTTACATAGTGTGTACCAAGGAGAAGGGAGACAAAGAAAAGGGGAAGAGAGGGGGAAGTGGGACTTGGAGCCAACACATTTATATTAAATTAATAAAATGTATTAATATAATAAGGGAGCAATTCTTGTAACAGCTCCACTAAGTTCAACTGGGACTTACTCCCAGGTAGGTTTATAGAGTTGCAGCCTACGTTGGTTATGATGCCATCTTGCTTCCTGTAGGGAATCCCCCCCCCCAAAAGCTGCCACTCACCGGTGATCTTGTACTCCAAATGTAGCAAAAACACTTATCTCACTTAGGACACTGGCCCAGCTCTGAACCAGGAGCACTTACAAAATATACCAATATAAATACCAATTGCAATATATATTGCTATACATTATGTTTTGCAATATACCTGTATCTAATGCGCCATCGAATCTAATGCACACCCCATACTTATAATCAAAATACCACATTTACTCGAATCTTACTAACCACTGAATCTAATGCACACCCTGAATTTGGAGACTAAATTCAGCTGAAAAGGGTGAGCGTTAGATTTGAGTAAAAACATTGCAATACCAATATATGTAATCAGATCTTTTATTTATTTAAAAGATTTATTTCTTGCCTTTCCTCTGTTAAAAAAATCACAAGGAGTATTTTTCAGAGTAAACAATGAACACCTTTTAATATCATTAATCCTAAAGACACTTTCCTGGGAGTAAGACCCATTGAACACAATGGGGCTGACTTTTGAGTAGACATGGTTAGGAGTGTGCTCCAAAAGTGTCAGGAGAGCGCCACTGGATCAGGTCAAGGATCCATCCTGCACTTCACATGGACCACCAGATGCCACTGGTGGACCACCTGGTGCCACTTCCTTGAACCTGGTATTCTGAATTAAGCCACGTCTTAAAACCAGAATATTGCTGAAGCCCATCATGGCTGGTGACCTGGATGGACGTTTCTTCCAGAAATCCGTCCAATTATAAACAGAGCGCATGAGTGCACACCTATTTTCTAAGTGGCACAGTTATATTAAAACTAATATTCATTTAATGCATTGCCCAATTAAGTAGGGGGAAGTTTAATCAGTCCAAAAGGTTTTTAATCAATTCATTAAACAGCCATCCATCCAAATGCTGCAGCCTGAATTAATAAGCTTCAAAAAGGGGGGGAACAAGATACTGAAAGGCTGCAATCCTAAAGACACTTTCATGAGATTAAGGGCAAAATCCAGAGTAACTACGGGGAGTCATTGCTCCGGTGTAAAAACAACTTACTCTGGATTCCAATATGCATTTCCCATAGGTTTTCACTAGGTGGTGCAGTAACTACTCTTATGTGCTCTCTTATGTGCTCCTGTAGTTCCTCTGGATTTGGGGGTAAGACCCATTGAACATAATGAGTAGACATGGTTAGGATTGTGCTCGAAGATGCTCCAAATACATGCTTTTTAGATCATCAGGACTCCGTTGAAGGTCTCCAAAGATGTGAGAAATAAATTCAAGAACTCTGGAGCACCAAAACTCACCTTCAGTGGTTTAATTCTGCAGACCAGATTTGATCTTTGGGGAAAGTTTACAGATCAGATCATGTATTGTCGCTGCAAAGCAGAGATAGTAGAGGGCCTTTTGCTGACAATAGTGTCAGACTCCACTAATCCTGGTGGAAAACAGTCCTTATCACAAGATCCCCAAGAAGAAAGAGACAACGGCCTTTGCAAATCGGTGCTCAGATTAATGCCTCCACCAGCCACAGAGTTCACGCCTCGGTCCAGAAGTCAAGACTAAGATGGGACACTCAAGACGAAGATGTGACACTCGGTACTGCATTCTTAGGAAACAAAGAATGGGATTAAATGCAAATCCCTGCCATCCAGTTAGCCACGGTGGCTCCAATTTAATGAAGCTGTAAAATGGAGATTACACAATTAAAATCATTCCACTCCCTTCCCAAATTTTACGCAGGGTCACCATTTGATGGTTGGCAGGAGTTGCTCCCGCCAGAGATTAATAACCAAGCCACTGAGCACAATCCTAACCTTTTCTACTCAGAAGTAAGCCCATTGTGTTCAATCTTACTCCCAGGAAAGTGTGTTTAGGATTGCAGCCGATGTCCACTACCACCAGCTAGAGCAGCAATTTTCAACCATTGCGCCGTGGTCCGCAGGTGTGCTATGGATGGTCCGCAGGTGTGTCGCGGGAGTTGGAGAGGGCATTTTATTAGGGGATTTGAGCCCCTATCAGAAACATTGTGAACCTTTTCTATGGTTAAAAAAAAAACCTGATTGTGTGCCTTGACAATTTTAGCATCTTGTCGGTGTGCCGTAAGATGAGAAGGGTAGAAAATCATTGAGGTTGCGTGTCATCAATCGGCTCTGAATTTTTTTTGAAATGGGTTCAATACGGGCCCAACAGCGACGAGATACACTCATATGTTCTCCGGCCATCAATACCATAAATCTGAGTATACCAAAAATCAAATACTATACCATACCATAAATACCATTTATGGTATAGTATATATACCATACTATGTATACTGTACCATAAATCTGAGTATACCAAAAAATAAGAGATTTTTGGCTAAATTGATCAAACTATCCAAGGAAGGATAAAGAGATATTGGCAGACAGATGGTGGCAGAAAACAAGAGTAAAGGGTTCAAAACAGAATGAACGAGAGTAAATAATCATACCCCCAAATCCAGAGTAACTAAAGGAGAACATAAGAGACTTTACGTGCACCCATAGTTACTGCACCACCTAGTGAAAACCTATGGCAAATTTATATTGCAATCCAGAGTAAGTTGTTCTTATACCGGAGCAAGGACTCCCCGTAGTTACTCTGGATTTTGCCCATAGACAGCCATGCTGGCCATATATTATAACTGTAGAAAAGGACAACTGAAAATGAAGGATGCCCAAGAAAAATGTAGGACATAGAATAAAAGCTAAAAAACAGGTAATTTAAACACTATGTACATTACTTATTAAATACTATTGTATATAAATTATTACATATAATGTATGACTTACAAGAAGGCTACATGCTGTCTGCTCACAAGGAAAAGGGGACAATGAATATTTTTTCCCCAGGTCACAAGGCTGAGAAATAGGACGTGTCCTGGGAAAAAAGGACGCATGGTTCCTCTGGAGACAGCCGACTTCAAGGGATGAGGGACAAGTGCATGTCAGGACGTCCATCTCAGAGACTGAGCTATGGCAAAGCTGGCTATATGTTCTTAAGGATAAAGCTGAGATGAGCAGGTTAATATGGAGACTCATTGGGTCGAGCTGAGCCAATTAATTCTATGCCTTTTGTAATCCAAATAATTATTATTGTTGTGATATTGACTCATTCTGGAAAAGGGCTCATGAGAGCCTTAAGTGGGCTGGCGTTGGACCATCCCTGGACCACCAACACCAACTTTGCTGAGACAATCTGATGCAGTCCCATTCCAAAAAGGGTCCCTCTGTGGTGGAATCTCCTACAGTGGGCTTACTAGGAATCTCCTAGGGTGATCCTAGCATGACACCTAAGGTGATTTGAGTGGCATCTCCTTGGGTGACAAGTAAGCCTCACCTTGCTCCTTGCCTTTGTCCCCTCTCATCATCGTCTCAATGGTACGGCACTGTTGGTACCAAGGCCAACGACAGCAAGAGGATAACTTGGGCAAGCACTTTTGGACAACGTGGCTTGTGGGGTCTCCAAATTTGGTCCCAATTCTTGGACCGCCAGGAAATACAGGCCCGGATAATTTGAATTAACTTCAAGTTTTTGAAGAACCTTAACATTTGCATGATAGGTTTTGATGTTTTTCGGATGCAGTCGTGCATTTCTAGCCTAGCCTATATTTCTTAAGTCAACTTAACAGGAATGCAAAACCATAAACAGGAATGCAATAAAGAAATCCATTTTTTTTCTTGAGTCAAAGAGGACTCCATAAAAGAACATTGTTCAACATGTCAGACGTTTGATTGATGTCTCACTCCATCAATGCTGCATTTGCAAGCATCAGAGGTCAGTGCAAACACTTCATTGTAAGAGCAATAATGGATCCTTCACAACCTCATTAGGCCATGAAAACTATATTTTATGTTATTTATCCATTCATGTGACACATTCTGTGCTTTCCGGGAAGCTCTCCTAGAGCATAAAGAAACCGACAGGCAAGTCGAGATTTTCTGATCCACATGATCTACATCTAGTATGACAAAATACTAACAAACAAGGACTTCTCAGCTCTCTGTGCAAACACATGTCTTTGCACATCACACGCAGCATACAGAAAAGATTTTATTTAGCGTATGGCAAATACATGGACTTATGGTAAATCAGATGCTAATGTCCAGACCACCCAGCCGTCCAAGGTCTATATTAAAAATCAGACATTAGGTCTATGTATGCTCTTGACGGACACTCGGACACAATGTGATGAATATTTTGTCAAGGAGCGCCACACTTACATGCACCGGTAGATACCAAACCCCCACGTAAATAGTGGATCCCACCAGACACAGGGTACGGATACTGTTCAGAGTTGACCAAAAGGTTGGTCAAAACCTGGCACCTTTTATGTTAGGGCACCTTTCATGTAAGGTCATCTATGTAGCGATCAGCAGATGTAGCCATCTATGGTCATCTATGTAGGTCATCTATGTAGCCATCAGCACCTTTCATGTAAGGTCATCTCTGGGCAATCAGCAGAAGGAAGGATGAGAACAAGCTGGTTCTCCAAAAGCTGCTATGAGTGGGGAATTCAAGAGTATAAAACAATATATAAAGTCCCCAAGATCTGCCCCAGAAACAGAGTGATTCAAATAATTCATTATTAGATGCACATGCAGCACACCCCAAGTGATGCGTCCCTTGTACTATAACTAGTGGCACATTCAACTACCACCGATCTGATGCCAGTTACCAATACCACTCTGATGCCAGCTACCACAAATCTGATGCCGCAACTCAGATCTACCCCTAGAAGGCTAGCACCGGCTAGACTGATCCTAAATGCATCACCGTAGCTTTCATAGTTGAAGGCTGCATATGTGGCAGGACAGGAGGCTAAACAGCCTGAAACTCCAAAAAGAGGATGACGGAATTTACTTCGCTACCACCAAATGTTATTTTTAATGGAGAAACATTTTTCATTAAACACATTTAATGATGTTCCATTGAACTTTTTTTCCATTGAAAAGAGTGGGCGGCAATCACAACCGTGGCAAAGGCAAAGTATAAAAATCCTCCTTTCGGATTGGGTCTTTCTCTGCTCTCCCGTGAACAATTTTCTAAAGAAAAACCAAAATACACACTTGTAAAAATATACAACTGTTATGCGGTGTGGCTGCGTATCTGGAACATCCGAGAGAAAGCAAAGGGAGGGGTGGACGGAGGGACGTACATCACCAGCGTTTGCTTCACTTTCCTTCTACTCAATCCAATTTCTCTAGTCTGATCTGCATATGATGAAAGACTGCTGCCGCTCGCCCCCCCCCCCATCATCATGAAAAATTAATATTGGGGAAAATATTGCCAGAAATATGTAATAAGTATTCCTGCACACGACTCTGGATTGCAACGGCTGGAAAACATCTGTTTTCTACATTCACAAACTATGATGAACTTTGCAAAACTTTTGTTTTGTTTGCAAACTATACCAAAGTATGATGATGCAATAGAGAGCCTATAGCTCTCTCTTTATTACTCACCATACACCATATACAAGGACTCACCCGTCCTCGTGATGGGACAAACAATAGGATGGACAGTGAATTCAGGATGGTGTAAAGGTTAGGGAGTTGGTAAGATTCAGGTTCAAATTCCAAATTGGCCATGGAGTTTCTTAAGTGACCTTGGGCCAGTCACTCACTTTCCACTGCACCGACCTCACAGGGTTGTTGTGGGGACAGCAGGAAGAACTAACGCTTTGTATGCTGCCTTGGATATCTGCATTGGTATGGGAATGGCGGGATATGAATGAATGAATCTGTACATGGTTTGGAGAAAGCAAATACAAAAATTGGTTTTCCCCCTTTATCTCCATAACTTGGGGGTTACCCAATAACATTGTGTAGCAGGTGATCCAGGATAAATATAGTCAATTACCTGTGCACAAAAAACATAATTAATTGTTGCATTAATTATTGCAAAGTGGGGTTATAACCAGTGGTGGGATTCAAATAAATTAACAACAGGTTCTATGTCCTAATAATGCAAATTAACAACAGGTTCTATGTCCTAATAACCCCAATTAACAACAGATTCTATGTCCCATTAGTAACCGGTTCTCAGAACCAGGCACTCATTAGCAAAGGGTTCTATAGAACTGATGAGAACCTGATGGGCCCTGAAGCCCACCACTGGTTACAACCATACACTTTGCCAAGGCAAATTAATAAGAGCAAGACAATCAATGGCCCTGATGTTCAGTGGGATACTGAACACCAATGAAGTCCCACTGATATGATTGGCTCAAGTTGTGGGTTTCCCCGTAAGGATGCCACAGTGTGAAGAAAGATGCTGAATAAGCAGAACATTGAGCCTGATGCTGCCCAATTAATATTGAAAAATTAATATTGGGGAAAATATTGCCAAAAATATGTGATTAGTATTCCTGCACACGGCTCTGGATTGCTACGGCTGGAAACATCCGTTTTCTACATTTGCAAACTATGATGAACTTTGCAAAACTTTTGTTTTGTTTGCAAAACAAACATTTTTGCATTCATTGCAAAGATCCTATTATTAACGGTTAAGAGCGGTCTTAAATATACGGAAAAATTGCAAATCATCATTCAGCTTCAAGACAAGCACTGTCATAACCTTGTCAAAGGATCTTCCACCCACCCCAACATGGCAGGTTTTAAACAATACCCTAAGAAGCGCAGGACTCGGAACGCATGCCACGGCAATTAACAGCGGTGTTTTCAAATTAACCGTCACCGGGATTACTCATGTTATAATTGCAATTGTTACAACGCGAACGGGTGAGTCATGGTCTCACCCCACGTCAGGTAGTTACCCAATAACAGATGGCAAACAGGGCAGTGCGACTATTGTAGGTGAGTTTCCCGAGACACAGTGGCGCACATGAAACTCACAATATACAGCTCACACTCCCATGTGTTGGTGGCATCTGAAAATCAGTGGGATCTGGGGTGCTAAGCATTAAGTCTCATAGGAATCTTCACCACAGCATGCATTCAATCTCATTTTTAAAGTTACCCAAGCTACTGGCAATCACACTGTCATGTGGCAGTGAATCCCACAGGCTCTTTACTCAATATACTTGAATCTAATGTGTCATTGAATCTAATGTGCACCCCAATTTTTGAAATTGTGTTCCAAACTGGGCTGAAAACGGTGCACATTAGATTTGAATAAAGATGATGTGCGCTGTGTGAGCTGAAATTGGGCTGAAAACGATGTGCATTAGATTTGAATATGATATGCGCGTATGAAAACGGTGCGCATTAGATTTGAATAAGTGATATGCGCTGTGCAAGCATGAACTGGGCTTAAAACGGTGTGCATTAGATTTGAATATGATATGGATGTATGAAAACAGTGCGCGTTAGATTTGAATAAATATGATATGCGCTGTGCAAGCTGGAATTGGGCTGAAAACGGTGTGCATTAGATTTAAATATGATATGCGCGTATGAAAACGGTGCGCATTAGATTTGAATGAATATGATATGCGCTGTGCACTGCATCTCCTGTTGTTCTTCACTGCACAACCTCTGGCTGCAGTGTTGTGAGAGAGGGCTCGAAATTTCTCTCTAGCCACGCTCTCCACGCCATGCGCAGTTTTTATACGTTATAGCTAACAGGCTTTTCTTCCCAAGCTTAGATACACGAGTGTCCCAATTTCTTAAGCTTAAAAATAAAACTAAAAATAGAAAGCGAGTTGCTGAGTTTTTAAAGGAACACGATGACAACTGAAGGAGGGTGATGGGTCTCGGTGAGGATGGTGATGGCAATGGGGAACCAGGGACCAAAGAGTTAAGGAATGGCACATGGAATTCAGCAATGATGCACATTTTCATGCACTGATGTCAATTCCACTGTCTGCCCCCAAATCAAATAACAGAGGTAGAAAAAGCAGGATAACGGAAGCCACCACAGACCATTAAACCAAAACAATTCACAATGAAGAGAAAACTAAATTTTCAAAGCTTGACACAAACGGCCCTACTTTGAACAGAAACCGACGCAATCGCTTGACGTACGAGTTTGACGGAAGAGATGCCAGGACAAGAAGCTGCCTTTTTTCTCATCACAGACGACTTTTTATGCTGAAGGTGCTGGGATGACCCCATCAGCTAATTTCCTAAGCCTAAGGTCAACCATCAAGGACACTGACCCTAAGAAGGTATCCAAACAGTAATAACCAGCACCTTATGATCCAAAGGTACCTTACATCCAAAGGTAATAACCAGCATCTTATGATGCACTCAGAAATGAAATACTGCACTCAGAAATCAAATACTGTTGATACATGATTGCAACTCCATTAATAACCCCATTATTAATAACCCCATTATTAATAACCCCATTAACTAATTTCCTAAGCCTAAGGTCAACCTTCAAGGAACTGAACCTAAGAAGTCTATCCAAAGGTAATAACCAGCACCTTAAGATGTGGTCAGAATGAACTGGCAGCCAATACTGTTGACACACGATTGCAACTCCATAACATGCTCAGGAGCATTCTGCATAACTGGTCTGCAGGGATCTTCTATCGGGTGATCGTCCATAGGATGCATGTTAATCTTAAAGTCATCAGTACGCTAGTAGTGACCACAGCGTGGTCCGACTGACCCTGGAAATGGCACTGTTGATGTGCCAGCCTAATCTGGGCAAAAGCATTCCTAGTCACAGCCAAAAAACACAGTTTCCTACCCACATGTGCCCTCTTTTCAATCTCCGTGGAGTGCCAGATGCGCAAGTGCCACCATCTTGGTGTCCAACATTAAGCATCAGTTTTAGTTACACAGCAGATAAAGTCATCACAGCAGCCCTGAATTGAATGCCAACAACCACCTCCTCTCGGGATCAGATGCCGCCTTTGCCAATTCCACATCAAAGACACCTCACACTCCCATTTGCTCCATGCAGATCAAACATGTTTGTTGTCGTTCATGAGGCCTGCACATCTTGTACGCATCAGCAACGTGGAGCTGGGTCCGTTAAACCTATTTTTCCAATGTTTTCTTTATACACTGATTTTTTTTATCCATGGGAGGTTCCAGAACAGAAGCCCAGTGGATAAAAAAATCAGCATATAAAGAAAACATTGGAAAAAAATATGTTTTTTCAGCGTATAAAGAAAACATTGGAAAAATAATAAGGGACGCCTGTACTAATTACTACAAAAGAGTAACAAGGTAATTATGAAGCCAGCTGCAGGTTCAAACACTGGCTATAGAAAGGTCTCCCTGCTATATATTCAGACTTTCAATTCTAATTTTCCCATTATAGAAATGCATTATATAGTCGCATATTTGAGTATTTTTTTTGGAAAGGGAGAATGATTAGGAGACTTTAAAAATTGAGACATTCTCTTAAAATTTCTTGTCTGGAAACCCTGATATGCATAAAAATGAGAACATCAGATCAGAGTCCAGTTTATTCCCAAGTGTTTTTCATTAGGCAGGAAAACATATAATGTTATTTATTGAGCTTATAATACTTTATAAAACATATGCACGATCAGAAAACAATAAACACAAGACCCTAATTGAAAATTCCAGCTAAAAATGGTGATCTCCCAATTGTTTTTGGCTGCTCAGAGGTGATTTCGTGAATTGGTACCCCTTGGTATCAATCCCGGACCACTCAATACATCAACAACAAATATAAGCCTAATGGGAAAGTATTTCCCATAGGTTTTCACGAAGTGGTGCAGTAACTACGGGTACACGTCATGTCTCTTATGTGCTCCCGTAGTTACTCTGGATTGTGCCCTTAATATCTCAGCAGAATTAGAGAAGGCTTTGGGGATAATAGATCAGAATTAAGATAGAGGGACTGAATCAAAAGCAGATCCAAAGGAATGAACTAAAAAAAAACACATAAATCTGCTTTTTTAATGTCAGCATTTATGCCCCCTTCGTTGGCTGGAATAATAGCAACATCTAGGGCGCAATCCAGAGTAACTAGGGGAGTCCTTGCTCCGACGTAAGAACAATTTACTCTGGATTGCAATATGAATTTCCCATAGGTTTTCACGAGGTGGTGCTATAACTACATCGATGTAAATGTCTCTTACGTGCTCCTGGATTGTAGGGTTAAGGAAGTTTCCTACAGTACTACTTATAAGTTTACAGAAAATTTATCTCTATATGCAGCTCCAGCAGTGGAAAAAAGCACATACACACACACACACACACACACACACACATACACACACACACGTATGTACAACTCACCACTGCAACACAAAACGTGGCCTCAATCGGTGGTTCCCAAACCTTTTAGCAAACTTTTTTAAATGGCACTCCAGTGGGACCCACCTAGCAAAGTGGGACCCACCTAGCAAAAGTGTTTTGCACCTTCTTTATAAGCAGGAACATTTAACTCATAAGGGACTCGTAATGGACTGATGACTTCTTAAGGCTCTTTTGGACTTATTTTATTTTTTATTTACAGATTTCAACCCCACTTTCTCTCCCTGGCTAAGCATTCTAAGCGGGCATTCAAAACTTAAATACTCAAATGCCCACGAGTGTTATAGGGCCAAAATTGTTCTCCAGATTTGTGGACGTTCGTTCCTTTTATCATGTTTCAAACCCATTTTAGGAAGAACTCAGAGTATGTTCCGAGCTTTATATGATTGATTATTGATGATTGATTCAGTAAAGATTCTTGCCTTATTGAAACATCTTTTTTTAGACCAGCCCTTCAGAAATTAACCCTACAATCCAGAGTAACTATGGGATAAGAGACATTTATGTTGATGTAGTTACCTAGTGAAAACCTACGGGAAATTCATATTGCAATCCAGAGTCAATTGTTCTTGCACCGGAGCAAGGACTCCCCGTAGTTACTCTGGATTGTGCCCTATATCTCATTGTATATGGAGATCATCCAATATAGCAAGGATTGCTCCGGAAAAGAGATGGGAACCCCCAACCCAACATCAATTAAGGACATGTCCAAAGGAAAGACTTCCATTTGCTCCACAGGTCACTGACTCCAAAGGAACTCAGCTATCCATTTTCTTCCGACTTGGTACACTGCACGATGCGCAGCCAGCAACATTGAACTGGTAAGTTCATGCACCCTGGCGCGGATATATTAACAGGAGCGTTCCGGGATTTGGCAGCTCTTTAAGTCACCATTCACTTACTTTCTCTCCAGTCAAGCATTTAGTTAAAATATTTTTAAATTACACTAAGGAAAAGTCTCCGACAAGCACCATTTCCCTCCCAGGGAACGTGGTGTTTGACGTGGTGTTCCCCAGATTCCATCAATGTGCTGATGGAACAACTGCACCAGCAGAATTTAAAAATATACGTATAACGTTGCATCCCAGTATTAGATAATATATTATTAGTATAAGATAATATTCGATTAGATTGTCAGTATTAGATAATATATTAGATAATATATTACATTATTGTTTTTAACAAATGTATTTTACCCTACAATCCAGAGTAACTACGGGAGCACATAAGAGACCTTATGTGTACCCGTAGTTACTGCATCACCTAGTGGAAAACCAATGGGAAATTCATATTCTAATCCAGAGCAAATTGTTCTTACACCGGAGCAAGGACTCCCCGTAGTTACTCTGGATTGCGCTCATAGTCTGTTTTAATTGTTCTTAGTTTTTTAAATCTTATTGTATTTTAATTATGTTTTAATCTCTATGATCATTTTAATGTTGTTTTATTATGATTGATGTTAGCCGCCTTGAGCTCCCTCTTGCAGGTGAGGAAAGGTGGGATATAAAATAAATAAATAAATAAATAAATAATAAATAAATAAATAAATAATCAGGTGCCTAAATAAAAGCCAAATAATGCAATAATTTGCCAAATAATGCAATTTTGGCAATAATAACGGCCAAATAATGCAATTTCACTTCCTTATTTAATGTAATTTAAACCCTAGTAATGGTTTAGTTTATTTTTCCTCTATCCACAACAGCACAACTATAGCAAAGAGTTGGTCTATTTTCACATCAGACCCTAAGGGTTGTTCACACATTTCTCTCCAGCCTGGAACACCATGCACACATGGGTACCATGCACACATGGGTACCATGCACACATCACCATATCACCATTAACATGGGAGATATCAAATAACGGTCAAGGAATTTCCAATAATGCATGGCTTCAAGGTAAACGCAGATACACGCAGGAACTCTTGATCGCGTACAATATTTTTACAACGTAAGAAAAGCTGAATCTTTAGCACGTACCACTATTTAGCAGAAATTAGAAAAGCATTGACGCTGCACTTTGACTTGGAAACTGAATCACTCATATCAAGATTGCAAATATATATATATATATAGTATAACCTAATGAAAAAGAATCTAAATTTAAATCAAGATTCAATGGGGGTAACCGTACTGTGCACCAGGTTGGGTTCCCATTTTACTCTGATCAGGTTACTCAGTGGTAACAGGTTACCATTTTGCAAGCTCCTAACCAAAAAAACTCCTAAAGCTTTTTGGGGTTGGTGCATGTTGGGGGGGGGATTGCAACAATTTATTTGCAGAATGCAATAAAAATTGGACTTCTACCTGCAGATTGCAATACAAATTTTAATTTTTAATTCTAATTTTTTATAAGAGCTTGAGGGAGATCTTACCTTCTTCTACAGGCAGAAGGTGGCTCTTGCTCTCTGTCCTCTCTTGGACAACTTTGATTTTTCCTAGGGAGATCTGGGCCATGTGGAAGCAGCAAACCTCCTTTGCATCCTGCACTGTGCTTTAAATCTCAACTAGCAGGAAATGAGGGACCATTTCAGGGCCCACTTTTTAACCCAGGAGGGGTGGGGTGGGTGTCAAGCCAGCAATTTCACTCTGCAGCAGGTTTTGCTTCATGCACACACACCAACATGTTGCACTGAGATACTAGTGTTGCAGGGATATCTTGCTCTTTGGAGTCCTTTCCTCCCAAAGCAGATCTTGGCAATGGTTTTTACTTGGAATCGGTTCCAAAAAATGTACACCTGCTGCAGCCCTGATCCCAAAGAGCAGACAGCTTGCAATGGTCCCGATCCGGGAAGGGCCAGAAGAAAGTGAGGCGTCCTAGCTCAGAGTTCTGAAAACCTCCAAGTATTGGGGAGACCCCAGAGCTGGTTAAAAATTCCTGCCAAGTCTGAAGACAGGTGATGACATTAGCACCACTGATGGTCATGAAGGGGACCCCCCTGTTCAGAGATGGGCTTGGAGTCCCTTGTTTTTGGAGCTCTGGCATGCAGAGTACGGGGGCTTGGAAGGGTTTCCAAGGGGTGATTGAGAATGACACAAGCAGAATTGGTGTCCCGCTTCACTGGGTTTGGGTTCCCCCAAAACTCAGGGGTACTTAGTAAGGAGTAAGTAGGACTCACAGGGTTGGTATTTATGGTTGCATTGCACTGGGTGTTTGGGGAGGTTCTTATAAAATAGTGGAATAGGTGTTGTTTGGGCCTCAACTCCAAATCTGGAGATGCCTTGAGGATGAGTCCATTGCTGATGAAAGCAGTAGTAGTGTTATAGTAGCAGCAACGAGGGCTGGAGATAATCAGAAGGTTGCCACCGTTTTTATTGGCCCTGTTCCTGTGCATGTGAAAGCCCTGGCAGGAGTCAGGAGCCAGTGGCATAGCTAGAGGGGGTGGAAAGCGGCTTCTGGAGGCATTTTGGGTAGGGGGTATAATGGAGGCAGTGCATACACCTAGCTGTGAAATGGGGCAAGGTGAGGCACCCTGCAAAACTTAGGCTACAATCCAGAGTAACTACGGGATCTTTTACACCAACGTAGTTACTGTGCCACCTATGTGACACCTATGGGAAATGCATAGAGCAATCCAGAGTAAGTGCTTCATACGTCTTCCTGTAGGTACTCTGAATTATAGGGTGAGTGCATTGCCCCCCTCTAGCTACTCCACCTTTATGAATAGGGTTACTGTATATGTTATTACCAAAAAAGAGGACATTCAAAACTAGCTTTTCAAAACTAGGACACCCAAGGAAAAAGTAGGACGCGATAGAACAAAAGTTAAAAATATTCTAGTGGTTAATTAAAACACTGTTTTACTTATTCTTAAATTTAAAACTATTTATTAATGACAAGAAAGCCACATTACAAGAATAGCTATTAATTAGCTTTTATTTTTTTATTTTCTTTGTAAACTGCTTTGTGAACTTTTTAGTTGAAAAGCGATAGATAGATAGATAGATAGATAGATAGATAGATAGATAGATAGATAGATAGATAGATAGATAGATAGATAGATAGATAGATATGGGAAGGGAGGAATGCGGGGATGGATGGATGGATGGATGGATGGATAGATAGATAGATAGATAGATAGATAGATAGATAGATAGATAGATAGATAGATAGATAGATAGATAGATATGGGAAGGGAGGAATGCGGGGATGGATGGATGGATGGATGGATGGATGGATAGATAGATAGATAGATAGATAGATAGATAGATAGATAGATAGATAGATAGATAGATAGATAGATAGATAGATAGATATGGGAAGGGAGGAATGCGGGGATGGATGGATGGATGGATGGATGGATGGATGGATAGATAGATAGATAGATAGATAGATAGATAGATAGATAGATAGATAGATAGATAGATAGATAGATAGATAGATATGGGAAGGGAGGAATGCGGGGATGGATGGATGGATGGATGGATGGATGGATGGATAGATAGATAGATAGATAGATAGATAGATAGATAGATAGATAGATAGATAGATAGATAGATAGATATGGGAAGGGAGGAATGCGGGGATGGATGGATGGATGGATGGATGGATGGATGGATAGATAGATAGATAGATAGATAGATAGATAGATAGATAGATAGATAGATAGATATGGGAAGGGAGGAATGCGGGGATGGATGGATAGATAGATAGATAGATAGATAGATAGATAGATAGATAGATAGATAGATAGATAGATAGATAGATAGATATGGGAAGGGAGGAATGCGGGGATGGATGGATGGATGGATGGATGGATAGATAGATAGATAGATAGATAGATAGATAGATAGATAGATAGATAGATAGATAGATAGATAGATAGATATGGGAAGGGAGGAATGCGGGGATGGATGGATGGATGGATGGATGGATAGATAGATAGATAGATAGATAGATAGATAGATAGATAGATAGATAGATAGATAGATAGATAGATAGATAGATAGATATGGGAAGGGAGGAATGCGGGGATGGATGGATGGATAGATAGATAGATAGATAGATAGATAGATAGATAGATAGATAGATAGATAGATAGATATGGGAAGGGAGGAATGCGGGGATGGATGGATGGATGGATGGATGGATGGATAGATAGATAGATAGATAGATAGATAGATAGATAGATAGATAGATAGATAGATAGATAGATAGATAGATAGATAGATAGATATGGGAAGGGAGGAATGCGGGGATGGATGGATGGATGGATGGATAGATAGATAGATAGATAGATAGATAGATAGATAGATAGATAGATAGATAGATAGATAGATAGATAGATAGATAGATATGGGAAGGGAGGAATGCGGAGATGGATGGATGGATGGATGGATGGATGGATGGATGGATGGATAGATAGATAGATAGATAGATAGATAGATAGATAGATAGATAGATAGATAGATAGATATGGGAAGGGAGGAATGCGGGGATGGATGGATGGATGGATAGATAGATAGATATGGAAGGGAGGAATGCAGACAGACAGACAGACAGATATGGAAGGGAGGAATGCGGACATAGGGAATAGGGCAGATGGATGGGCAGACGGACAGACAGACAGATGCTGTCTACTCACAAGGAAAAAAGAGGACAATGAAGATTTTTTTCCAGGACGTGAGGCTAAAAAAGAGGACACATACTGGTAAAAGAGGACAAGTGATCACCTTGTTCATGCTGGGAAGTTTCTCCAGACGTGCACATGTGAGGCTGTTGAGAAATGTGAAGGACAAACAGATGAATCTTTGTCAATCCAGATCAGCTATTTGAGGTCAACGTTTTGATTCAGTGGAAATTAAAGCACTGCAAACCCTCCAGCCACAGTTTGCACAAATGAAAAAACATCACCATTTATTTGGATTTGTGTGCAGTTTTCAAGGCTTCTCCAAGAACCCACCTGAATGAAATGTTTTATCGATCTGGAAGCAGCACAAACAGATGTCAGAAAAAAGAACAAAAACCGGCTGATAGAGACGGTGACGTGCTTGGGAAATGGAGGCACAAAAGACAATTCCACCGTCAGTGAATCAAAACCCCATTTAAAAAATCCCATGAAAACCCCCAAGAATTATGACAGGTCTATTGCATCACTGAGCTGCAGAGCAGGACCTCCCAGGCTTGACTCCCTACATGGCCGTCAGCTCACAAGGTTGATGTATATAGGATTGTATATAAGTTTGGATAAACTTCAGATGCTCATGGAGTATAGGGTGGCCTGGCATGATGCACACCACGGGATCATAAAGAGCTGGATAAGACTTACCCCAAATCCAGAGTAACTACGGGAGCACGTAAGAGACTTTACGTGCACCCATAGTTACTGCACCACCTAGTGAAAACCTATGGGAAATTCATATTGCAATCCAGAGTAAGTTGTTCTTACACTAGAGCAAGGACTCCCCGTAGTTACTCTGGATTTTGCCCTTACTCTGCATTGCTCTATGCATTTCCAGTAGGTTTCTCATAGTTGGCACCATAAGTACGTCGGTGTAAAAGGTTTTTACCTTTTTCATCCGTTTTGTGACACCCCCACGTCGGCATAGGACTTATGCCAGAATTTAGGCTTGCCTAAATGGCAATTAGGATTGCAGCCTTAATGACTCAGCAAGTGTGTATAGGATTACAGCCTACATTTCTGCTTGGTTGGGCACAGAAGTACCCTACTCTAGGAATGTGCCACGGTTCCTATGTGCCTGTGGTTGTCCTTTTGGTGGTTGAGCACCTGCTATGCACATGGAAGGTCTGGATTCAGCTGAAAGGTCCAGATCTCTTCCCGATCTGAAAGTGAGATCTATGTAGGGTTGCCATATGTCCCAAAAACAGAGTCCTGATTTAGGGGGATCGTGTTGACATACTGACAAATTGGGTCCTCTCCCAATTTTGTGGAAGAGACTTTTGGCAACTCTAGACCTGTGGCTTGTCAACAGAGGTTGTCTACCTCGGGGTATGGCATGGAGCTGGTATGGCATGGACCCAAAGAGCAATTCACAAGTGCTCTTCAATGCTCCTCAAAAGAGCTTTAGAGTATTTTGTGAGCAGATTGTCCTCCTAATTTATACCCTGTTGTATTAGATCAGGGTGACCATATGACCAGAAATTTCCGGATTTGTCCTCTTTTTTAGCCTCCTGTCTGGGAGTCCTCCAAAAAGGCTTCCTTGTCCTCCATTTTGGCTTCATTTTGGAACTTTGCAATGGTGTGTAATACCCATCATGTCATATGTCGTTGGATTTGTATTGAAGAGCAGAATCCAATGCAAAAATTGGTTTTGAAGTATCTCCTTCCTATAAAAAGTTATGGGCAAAAAACTAAAAATAAAAAATATGCATTGAGCTGTATGGGAAAGGAAAGTGCCCAATATGGTGGCTTGACTCATGAGTAGGCAAATGTGCCATTGTCTGCCAGAAAGGCCAGGCTGAGAGGAATCCAAGACCTTGTCCTCCTTTTGAGGGTTGGGTATCTGGTCACCCTGTTTTCGAGGCCAGGGAAGGGTTTACTCTCTGCTTCCATCTCTTACTTGTTTGCCAGCCAAATGCTGCCATGCAGATCAAATAAAAATCCGTACGTTCCCAGGTGGGAAATAATCCCAAATCTTTCCAAACCAGCAGGCACCTGATCCCACTGTGGGGCGTGTAGACCTCTTTCCCCAGAGAATTGCAACCAGCATTTGGAGGGGAGCTCTGCAAGATCAGAGCTTGAGGATCAGAGTCCAAATCTATTAAAACCAGTCATATCCTGGTATCTACAATGGAGGAAGTGTTTTTTCTGGCACCGTGCTTAGAAAAGTGCAGGCAGGGTCTCGAATAACACCATTAGTGATGCTTTTGTGTGCGTTGCATTACGTGGCTGTGTGAGAATCCAGACATCGTCTTCCCAATATCACCTTTCCAAGTGGACCTGGAATATATAATTAAGCTTCTTGTTCCCGCACGTTCGACACATACCCTGGGCTGAACGACGACTAATGTACGTACGTGTTTGACCCACTTCTCCAAAATCAATGGGGGAAGGTTTTTGGGGGAGCACCAGAAAAGCCCTGCTGGATCTAGTCCATCTAGCTCATTGCCCTCATCCAGTAGGCCCACATGCAGGCACTAATTCTGCCCCCAGGAAAGTCAAATTCAGTCGCATGCTACACCTGAACATGGAGGTTCACAAAACCGTTAGGATGGACAATCTCTTCTTCTCTCCATGTATTTGGCTGATCTTTTACAGTAATCTGATGGTCACCACCAATTGTGACCAAGGTAATGGTCACCACCACTTCTGGTGGCAACAAATTCCTTATTATAGGCAGCAGTCCTATACTGCACACACTTATTCAGTGTGCTTACTTAGAAGTAAACCTCCTAAACACAATGGAATTTGCGCTTTTATAAACCCTGTATAGCAATACCTTGACTTTTATCGTCCAATACCTTGACTTTTTCAATTATAATGGCATGCTTTCCTCTTTCATCCGATTTCATACAACCTTCCATGACATTAGTTAATGTTCTTATGATTAGTTTTTTCCTTTTACTTCTCTCTATATAGTTTTCACCTACATTTTGCATGTATTACATAGCTCATTAGACTGTGCCCCAGTGTACCATGCCTCCAGGATGACATTGCCACCCATGCTTTCCACCACTGCCCCCATCATCCATGCTCCCCCAGCCCCACCTCCCAACACCGCTGCCATAACCTTCCTTGAACACAATCCAGAGACCTGCTGAGCCCTCCAGAGGACCTTTAAATGTCACTTCCAGTTTTTGTCGCATGAGACGTCAGTGCTAAAGGAATCCATGCACCACCCCTGAACATGAGAGACAGGTAAAGGGGTGGCATTCAACAGTCCTGGCCACAAGTGGTACATAGTCCAGGACTGCCAGCTACTAGTTACCGTATTTACTTGAATCTAATAAACCATCAACTCTAAAGTGCCCCCTAAACTTATCATCAAAATATCAAATTTACTCAAATCTTCTTAACCATCCAAACTAATGTGCACCCCAATTTGATGACTGAATTCGGCTGAAAAGGTGAGCATTAGATTCGAGCAAATATAGTATTTAACTTTTTTGCTGGCCAAAAAAAATTCAGAGGCTACATAAATCTATGCTTTGACATTCATATATTTTTGAATTTTCTCCATGCTCTGGTATTGCATGTTATAGGATTGCGCTGTGAATTGTGCAAACTAGTATGGGTTTTTTTCCTGTTCTGATGCTCTTGCTATTTAAATTTTGGTGTATGACCCCCAAGTTCTCAGTAGTAGGAAAGAGGAAGGTAACATGTTGTCTACCTACTTTTCTCACCCTATATACACAATTTTATACACAAATCAAAAACCCCATAGAACAGGCTGCATAGCTTTTTTTTCCCTTTAGGGGACATTGTTCCATCTGAACCAGTTAAGGCTTTTTATAAGTTTGCTTAACTAAACACCAGCAGGTAACTGATGCAGGACAAACTGCTGTTAAGAGAGAGTTAGAACGACCCTGATCAGGTATGACAGGTGGGCAGGTAGCTAGAATAATGCAGTTTGGCTGCAGGTAGAAAAACTGTTTCTCTCTATATGTGGTCACTGTAGAGGATGGTGCGTGTACATCAGCATCCTTCTAGCGCAGTGGTCAGGGAACGGGGTAAATTACCCCAAATGGGGTAAAATTCCTGGGGGTAATGATGGTCACACTGCCGAGACACAGCTGCAGCCTGAGCCTCCCCCGCAGCCTCCCCAGCCAAGGTGAGCACCCATTGCCAATTGTCTATTCCGGAGTAAGCCCATTAATTCAGTGGAGCTTACTCCTGATTTATTAAAAATGTAGGAGAAAATATAGGACAGTCTACATGTTTTGTTTAAATTCCGGATTTTTTTTTGAATAGATTCAATAAAATTTTGAATTTAAATAATTAATAATATATTATTTCCTTCCTTTCAAATCAAGCGGGTAACTTTGGCGTATCTAAATTTATTTTGGGGTAAAAGGGAAAAAAGTTCCCTGACCCCTAGCGCATGCCACCATTTTCCCCCCCTATTTGGAATGGCTCCAAAAGAGGGACTACTTGCATGGTGCAACGAGGCTCCCTGCAAAACGTCTACTCCCCCCCCCTTTAGCTACACCACTGGCTGTGTGTGAGACCTGCCATCTCCCCATATCCAATGTTCAAGTATATAAGGAAAAACAATTTTTTATTTTTTTTATTTTTTTGCAGAGCCACAAAAGCACAAGAAGGGATTTTTTACACCGTTCTGTCGGATATAGATGTGTAATTTTTACCACCTTTCAATGACTCCCATCCTAGTGAGTACTTGGGGTTTGTTAACGTTCTGTTCAGGGACATCCTTGGGTTTTCCGCCAATAGTCTGACAAAAAGCATCGGTCGCTGGTCGCCTGGTAATCTGATTCTGCCGCAATAGGGTGTGAAAATCTTTCCCGAAGGCTCTCGGAAGACAATGTCACGGCGCACAAACACGCATTATTCTTTCAGGACCCGCATGAGGTCCCAAAACTGACAAAAGAGATGCTAATTCCAAATCCAATGAACGGATACTCGACGGGAACAGATTCAATACTATTCAGAGTCCCCAGAGGTGTCCTGAGCCGACTTTGATGCGCCTGGAACATTGGAGATGACGAATTTCAAAGCCAGCCCATTTTTATCAATCTCAAATAAAGCATTAGTCATGAATTTAATGAGCAGCGCATTAAAATGCTGCATGCATCGCATTTATTAGCTATTAATTAGCCATTAAATTTTTTCATTTTCTTGTAAACCGCTTTGTGAACTTTTCAGTTGAAAAGCGGTATATAAATACGGTAGATGTAGATTTACGTACATCAGAATCTCTCTGTTCATCCTTAACTCAAAGCAAATGATCTGTAGATATGGTGGTGAATGCTCTCCTTTCCCAAAGGGTGACATGTTCCAGGAGCGCCACTACCTGGGACGTTTCAAGCACATAGACCTATATCCTAAACTGAAAATAAGCCCCTTATTCCGGAGCAGTTAAGATGACTTTCCATAAGATAACACTAGTGGGTGACGTAACTGCATGGACCCGTAACTGCTATGGATTTTGCCCATAATGCTACTCACCGTGAAAATGAAAGCTCATAATTTCGGGGGGGCTATTTTGCCCTCTGTTAAGGCTTTGTTTTTTGAATATTCCAAATTTTGGCTAATCTGGAGTTCAGTGAGGACCAATATATAGCTAGAGGGGTGCAAAGCAGTATATAGCAGTATATAGCTAGAGGGGTGCAAAGCACTAAGTTGTGCAGAAAGCCTCACCAAATCCAACTCTACAAGGCTCCAAAGGGGAAGGGCCATCCGCACACTGCAGTGAGGCTCCCACCAAAACGAACCCTACAATCCAGAGTAACTACGAGAGCACGTAAGAGATATTACATGTACCCGTAGTTACTGCACCACTTAGTGAAAATCTATGGGAAATTCATATTGCAATCCAGAGCAAATTGTTCTTACACCGGAGGAAGGAATCCCTGTAGTTACTCTGGATTGTGCCCTTCATGCAGAATTTCATGAATTACTTCATTGTAATTTCATGCAGAATTGTTTCAAAAGATCTCCATTCTATCATAAGTTCTAGCCAAAGCACCAGCATGAAGAGGCATATCACCATGTGGGGTAGGTGGTACATCAAGGGGGTGATGTGCTGGCCCCCCCAACCAGGTGATGCAAACCCTAGTGGCACCACTAGGCTTCAGCATGTTGATATGGATCAAGGGCTCGGCAGAGAGGAACAGTGTGGCCCCAAATGCCCTATTTATTCAAAAATAAAGTACACCTTTCCCCGCTGAATTTAAACTCCAAAATCAAGGTGCACATTATATTTGATGGCTTATATAAACAATTTTTAAAATCTCACGCCTTTTAAAATAGGGGTGCGCATTAGATTCAATGGCGCATCAGATTCGAGTAAATGCGGTAGGCGCAATACACACAGGAGTCAAAATTCTACATGTAACTCAATTTTAGAGAGAAGCCTGACCAAAATACACCGTCACTTTCCCAATTAACCCTACAATCCAGAGCAACTATGGGAGCACATAAGAGACATTACGTGTACCCGTAGTTACTGCACCACCTAGTGAAAACCTATGGGAAATTCATATTGCAATCCAGAGCAAATTGTTCTTACACCAGAGCAAGGACTCCCCGTAGTTACTCTGGATTGCACCCTTTGAGGAACTTCTAGAAGAGCTGCTGGAATTTCTAGAGTAAATGAGAATAGTTATTCCTCTTTTATCCCTCTCTTTGCCTACGCGTTTCCTGCGACACTCAGATGTGCAGCCTGTGTTGCCAAGGTCCCTCTGCGCATGGCCGTCATCCGCCTCTCGGCTTCCTGATCAAGCCAATTGACTCGCAATCTGGGGAATTCTGCACACACAATTCATGGCACACACAAGCTTGTTTGATGTAATTTGTTACAAAACAATGTTAATTATCGTACGGCCAGGAGGGAAGGAGGGATGGAGGGAATGAAACCTCAATTAAACCACAGCAGAGCTTGGGAGCGTGGGTTGCACGGCTCCGCTTTCCAATTAGTGCACATCTCCATGAAAGGTTCCGGTTTTCCCAGTTTGGTGCTGGCCTGGAGGACCTCACAGGAGGTTTCTAGGAAAAGGAGGTTCTTTTCCCCACGGGTATCCCGCGGCATTGCAGAAGCAGAAAACCAATGATCCGTCGTCCTCTTCTCACATTTGGCGCACGGCGTGGAAACGGCTATCGTGTGACTTGTTCCCACACTCGGAAGGGATGCGTAAGATGCCTTACAAAGTCGAAGTGGTGAAAAAATGCTGGATCCATATCCCATGTTTCATGTGCATCCTGGTGGGAAATGTGCTTGCTAGGCTGTAAATGGAATATGGGGCCATTTTGCTCCTTGCATGGAATGTGGGGAGAGCAGTAGCATCATCAGGGTTACTCGAAAGCAAGTCGCGCTGACACCACATGGATTATTTTGAGTGAAACAAATTGGATTTGCGTGATGCAACCAAAATTAAGTGCTTTTTAAAGCCCCTGGGCACAATCCAGAGTAACTATGGAGAGTCCTTGCTCTGGTGTAAGAACAATTTGCTCTGGATTGCAATATGAGTTTCCCATAGGTTTTCACTAGGTGGTGCAATAACTACAGGTACACATAATGTCTCTTATGTGCTCCCATAGTTACTCTGGATTGTAGGGCATGATTTGAATGAGAGGGACCTAAAACTGTATTTTTACAATGCCATTTAAACCAATGAGACCTGAAAAGTGCTTCCACAATGTCCAAACTTTGGTAAAACTGTCTAAAAATCCATAAAAGCATTAAAAACTATTAGAAGGACATACAAAGTAATAGTAAATGGCATTTTCTTCCGTGATGCTTCATAGCAAACCTCCTTCTGCCTACTCAACATTCCTAACTGTTTTTGGTGTATAAGGACTGATTGCAAACCTCAACGTGATCCAAACATGAAGCTTTGACTTACTTGTAGGACAAAAGAAAAATCTTGTAGGGCAAAATTTTGTAGGGGATGATGGGCGCAATCCAGAGTAACTATGGAGTCCTTGCTCCGATGTAAGAACAATTTACTCTGGATTGCAATATGAATTTGCCATAGGTTTTCGCTAGGTGGTGCAGTAACTACAGCTGCACATAATGTCTCTTACGTGCTCCTGTAGTTACTCTGGATTGTAGGGTCTGTAGGACATTTTGTAGGAATTTATATAGGCAGAAAATCTTGCAGAAGAAGACCTGGCAAGGAGCCAACACAATTTGTGGTGACCTCAGGGCAATAGTTAGGGGGGCTAGGAGGGGTTTGCCCCCCCAAGCCAGCAGTTTGCCCCCGTTGAATTGAGTTTCAGTTCTTTGTTTTTCCATACTTATCCTTTCATTTTGCACACCAGTATAAATACCCAACATAATTGCCCCCCCCTGAAAAAATTGTCACCCCCCCTTCCTCTAGAATCTGGGGGGTGGGTTGCTTTGCGCACAATCTGTGAGTCTCCCTTTGCGGTGAGACTCCCTGCAAAAGGTAGTGCTTTGCTCCCCTCTAGCTATGTCACTGCTATGCTGAAAGGAAGATAGGAGGGGGATAAGATTTAAAGATTCTTTAAATCTTAAAGAAAGATTTAATCTTCATTAAATTGAATGAATATTTGTTTGTTTGTTTGTTTGTTTATTTATTTATTTATTGGATTTGTATCATGCCTTTCTCGCAAAGTGGATTCAAGGCTGCTAACAACACAGATTAAAAACACATAGGCTGCAATCCTAACCGCAATTTCCTGGGAGTAAGTACTACGGAACACAATGGGACGCACTTCTGAGTAGACATGCTTCAGATTGTACTGATAATCCATAAAATATTTAAAAACATAATAATAAGAAATGTGAAAGTGTTATTCTAGTAACTCAGATGCTTTCGACCTCGTAGATGGGGTGTGCCGCCTATCGGGTGCTGCTTCCTGCAGGTGACACGTCCTGGCAGAATCACAGCATTGTCACTCTAGTTTGTTTTGTGGGAAGCATTTCCGTGCATAGACGGTTCCTGACATGCCATGCGTTCGCTCATCACCTGCGCAACATTTCCTGATTCTTCTACAGTGTGATGGTTGCTTCATAAAGACCTTGTTTGCAAAGCTTCCACCGTGTCACTCATAGGATTTGTGACTTATGGCAACCAATTAACCAGGTCTGGGCCGGGCTCTGAGATCCACCACCTCCCTCCGCCAACCCCTTTTGGTTTCCAGTGCTAAACACCACCTGGGTGACATGATTGAATGCCACGAGGAAGTCACAGAGGAGAAATAAAATTGGTCATCCTTGGTGGAGGAGGAAGCTGCGCATGAGCTGTATGCTCAGGAGGTGGTGGTTGGGATCAACAAGGGACGCATGCAAACACTTCAGTCAGTGCGCACTGTTTTCAGGAAGGGGTGTGCTTGGGAAAAGTATGACAACAATCCATTTCCTGGAGATTTGGGAAATAGAAATCTCCAATCATACAGAAATAAAAAAATATTGAGAAGAAAACCATGTAAAGTACAGTAGTACCTTGGTTTACGAGCATCATTCATTCTGGAAGCCTGCTTTTAATCCAGAACACTTGGATAGCAAAGCAAATTTTCCCATAAGAAATCATGGAAACTCAAACGATTCATAGAATTGTAGAATCCTAGAGTTGGAAGGAACCCAGTAGGTCATCTAGTCCAACCCCCTCCCTGTAGCAGGAAATCCTCCTAGAGCATCTCTGACAGGTGCTCATCGAGCCAACAAGTGTACATCACCAACAGGTGCTTGTAGAGCCTCTGCTTGAAGATCCCCAGTGATTCGTTCCACAACCCCAAAATATTCATATAAAAATGATTACAATACTACAAAATATACAAAAGAATATAGAAAATACAAAATATAACAAAACATAAAACAAATTTTCTTTGTTTTAAGAAAAAAAACCAAAGAAATGAGCCCCGTTAAACAGGAATGAGCCCCACGGATTCTACTAGGGCTTACTTTAGAGTAGACATGCAAGGCTAGGCCTCTCAGGCTCCTTTCCATTGCCCCCCTTATACAGATGTGAGCCCCATTGACTGTAACAGGCTTACTTCAGAGTAAGTAAGCATAGGCTGGTCTCTCAGGAGAGGCTGAGCAGGTGCTGGTGGAGCACTGAAACAAGCCGTAACCCGACCAGAACTATTTTTTGCTTGTATATCAAGTCAAAATTTATTAGAAATGTTTGTTGTCTTGCAAAATGCTCTCGGTCCAAGTTACTCCCAATCCAAGGTTTTACTGTAGTGTTTTCTTCAAACTGTGGGTCACAACCCAATTTCTGGTGGGTCTCACAGAGGCTCCAAGGACAGCATGGCAGATCGAAAGTATATGCTGCTTATTTTAGTTCTTATAGTCGTAATGATTGGTAACCATTGACAGATCTCTCCAATTCTATGAAACTGTTTAATAACCATCTCTTGGTTTTAACTTTTATAACCATCTAACCTAGTGGTTCTCAGACTGAGGTCGTAACTTCATTTCCGGGGGTCATGAAAGCTGGATGTTGCTATCTTGGAATAGGACACTCAAGTGGCAATCCAGACTTTCCTGGGAATAAGTCTCGTTGACCACATGGGACTTTCTTCTGAGTAAACATAGAGGAGCACTGACATCACAGTGATGTCATTTCGTGTTTGATGTCGCTCCAGGCCATGATCCTTTTCAGGTTGATGATGTCACTTCTAGGGTTCACTTTCAGGTTGATGATGTCACTTTCAGGTTGATGATGTCACTTCTAGGGTTGGTTCTGGACAGATTGCCATTCTCACAAAAGGGTCCTGGGCTAAAATGTTTGAGAACCACTGATCTAACCTGTGGCCATTACCAGATCTCATGGTAGGAAATTTATTTATTTATTTATTTATTTATTTATTTATTTATTTATTTATTTATTTATTTATATTTATATTTATATTTATATTTATATTTATATTTATATTTATATTTATATTTATATTTATATTTATATTTATTTATTTATATTTATTTATTTATTTAGCTCTTGCCTTTCTCCCACCCCAAGTTGCGACTTAAGGCAGCTAACAATAAAAACGTAAATACATTAAGAGCACAATCCTGACCATGTCTCCTCAAACGTAAGCCCCATTGTTTTCAGTGGGTCTTTCTCCCAGGAAAATGTTTTAAGGATCGCAGCTTAAGAGCACAATCCTAACCATGTCTACTCAAAAATAAACCCCATTGTGCTGAATGGGTCTTTACTCCCAGGAAAATGTCTTTAGGATGGCAGTCTAAGAGCTTAAAACATACAGCAATCAACAACAATAATAATTCCACGCTTTATGAGCCTTGCTACCCAAAGGATTTTTTAAAAAAAATTAAAGATACTATTTGGGATGTCACAAAGTAACCCTACAATCCAGAGTAACTACGGGAGCACATAAGAGACATTACGTGCACCCGTAGTTATTGCACCACCTAATGAAAACCTATGGGAAATTCATATTGCAATCCAGAGAAAATTGTTCTTACACCGGAGCAAGGACTCCCCGTAGTTACTCTGGATTGCACCCTAAGTGGCGCTTGCGCCCCTTTCCAAAAGAGATCCATGAAGTTCTGGCAAATTCTTTGACAGTTGTCAATCCCCCCCCAAAAAAAGGTTTTTTTATAATCCGCTTTTGAGAAAGGTAGGTGGGAATTGCCCTTGAGCAGTGAGCGATGACAGATTACTGGGAATTTCCTCGAAAGGTGGAAGCAAAGAAGAAACAAGAAACAAGAAAGCCCCAAAGATAACATCCCAAAGAACGTGGTTGTTCCAGTTCCTACAGAAGATGCTGCTGTTGCCGTGGCAACAAGAGGGGGATTGGTACCCGAGGGAAGGAGAAGCCACATGTCATCCTAAGGCAGCAACATCTGCATCAACATCTGTCTCGGGGCCTTCTCTGCAGCCTCCGCAGGTGACGTCATGGGGCAGTGACATCACAATATCACGCAACGTTGTGACATCACTTCTTGGAGGAGGGAATGGTCGTTGCAGCAGCTTCACACCCCTGTTGCTTTTGCAGAGAATTCCCTTGGACGGAGAAGGAACGGGCCATAAAGCTGCCAGCACCTCTTGGGAAGAGCCCGAGGGGGGCATTCAAGTGCCCCCTGGGCACAGCCCCCATGGCAGATGCCCCTCAGCTTCTGCCCTAGTTACTCCGCAGCCAGTTACATCATAGCTATGGGGTGGCTGCGTGTTAAGTACTGCGGCACCATAACACACCACGTAAGCGGACCCTTCCACTCAGTGTCGGCACCATTTGGGGCAACGTAAAGAGTAGGATTCTTTATTATTGTGTCAGAATAGGGTTGCCATATCTCAAAAAAAACACAGGGACAATCCAGATTTTGGGGGATTCGGTTCACAGACTGGCAAATGGGACAGAGGGTCCTGTCCTGATTTTGTGGCAGAGAATTATGGCAACCCCCATTCACTACAATGGAACTTAGGCTGCAATCCAAACCACACTTTCCTGGGAGTAAGTAATTTTGAACACAATGGGTCTTACTTTTGAGTAGACATGCTTAGGATTGCACTGTTGGGCTACAATCCAAACTGACTACGGGACCTTTTACACCAATGTACTTATGGTGCCGACTATGAGAAACCTATCAGAAATGCATAGAGCAATCCAGAGTAAGGGCAAAATCCAGAGTAACTACTGGGAGTCCTTGCTCCAGTGTAAGAACAACCTACCCTACAATCCAGAGTAACTATGGGAGCACGTAAGAGACATTACATGCACCTGTAGTTACGGCACCACCTAGTGAAAACCTATGGGAAATTCATATTGCAATCCAGAGCAAATTGTTCTTACACCAGAGCAAGGACTCCCCCTAGTTACTCTGGATTGCGCTTACTCTGTATTCCAATATGAATTTCCCATAGGTTTTCACTAGGTGGTGCAGTAACTATGGGTGCACGTAAAGTCTCTTATGTGCTCCCGTAGTTACTCTGGATTTGGGGGAATGTGCCTCTTATGTCTTCCTGTAGTTACTCTGGATTGTAAAGTCTGAGCAGACATTTTTAGGATTGCACTGTAAGACTATGTGGGATCCTTGTTGCGGAGGCTGAATATAGAACTCATATTGTCCCTCCACTCATCTCAGGGATACACCAGACTTACTATTAATGTAACAAACCAGAAAAATCACGGAAACGGCATTTCTTATCTCTCAGATGAGGCTGACTTTATTTCCAGACTGACATGCGCAGAAGAATACGTGGGTTGAAACGAGGACGTGCGTCTACATGAATTAGATTCATGCTCCCTCCCTCCCTCCATCGTACCCTAACACTGTGCAACATTTTATATGTGTGTTTCAGTGCAACCCTAATCCCTGGTTAGGCCAACACAAGTCCTGGCACAAGTGGTGTCACCAGCGACAGCAGTGGTGTCGCCACCAGACCTGACATTGTGGTGTCACAAAAGGGCCGCACTTCTGCACCACTTAGGCTAGAGCACAGGCATGCGCTGTCTTCCACATGCCACCATTGGAACTAAATTGGTGTGCTGGCCTAAACTGGTTAGGATTGCACCCTGTGTGTATGTGGGATTGCGTGTGTGTGCGCGTGGGGGGAGAAACGGAGAGAGAGCACACAGGAATTTTGATGAGGTTCCAACACACTGAGCTCGACCACAAAGAACTGTGGTCTGAGATGAAGCCCACCATAAACTTAAGAAGTTCGTGGTTAAGACCACCATGATTCTTTCTTTACAATAAAAGATAAAAGTCATCAACAACAATTCTGTTCTGATGCAGAATCGTGGCCATTCCAATAAACCACAAAGCACAAGATCAGGATGATGTTGGAAGTCAATCCAAGTGGACGGACTGGACAATGGTCCAGGACCATCAAAGTGCTGACCTCTGAACGTTCAATTCCAGCCGCTGTGGTAGCCCCCAGTGTGGTATCAGAGGTGTCTCATGGCCCTCAGAAACCTGGCACCAGAACAACACAACATTGTAAGGACAAGACAGTAGACAGCCTACCATACAAACTGGTGGGCCACAGTTTGAAGGTCATAAAGAAGGTCAGACCACATAAAGAAGGTCATAATCTGACTGTTGAACATTTGAAGAACACATCTAGTCCAGCTTCTTGTAAGTCAAAATGGCCAACCAGGTGCCCAGGGTACACACAAGAGTAGACCTATCCACTGTCCCAGATTGAACATGGGGTCATCTGCCTGCAGAGCAGGTGTTCTATCACTGTGTTAGATGGACCTCCATCTTATATGGGTTAGGATGGATCTGTAGCCATGTCTCCATCCCTAATAACCCCAAATCATTTTTATTAGAACATAATCGCACACGCTGCAAAGACACACAGTTTGTACACAGTCCGGACTGACAATGGCCCGTAGTGTTTAAGAGCCACTGATCTCCCATCACTCCCATTATTATCCCATCACCCCCATTATAATCTCCCATTATTATTCCCAAAGGGGACGGAAGCTCCCTGGCTCCCTTTTTAATGAGCTCATTAACCCCATCCCTATCTTAATCCCGACCCCGCAAGGCAGGATTATGTTTTCGATTAGCCATACCTAAATTTGGAAGAATTTGTTGTTCTTTTAGGACAAGCAACCATGGCTCTTTGTAATTTAATTTGTCTTTGAATTAAATGTAATAGGATACAGGTCTGGAATATCAGCTGTAACAGCAACAGCATCAGTAACAGGAAACAATAAAAGTTGACACTGTACAGAAGTGCCTCGATACTCTCCGATCCTAAGTTATGACCCCAAATATATTTCCCAGACTGTCCCGGTCTAGGTTGGCCAAGCTCAGCTCAGTAGACATGACACTTGGGATTTTCAAGATGTGGCGCATATGTTTGGAGCACAGTGGTTGCAAATCATGGAAAAACTCTTCTGGAAGTTGGAAGGAACGGCACAAGAGGTGCCATAAGAACGGGATCGGAAGTAAAGAGTTTGGATTCGGGAGCTAGCCAGAATTGGTGGGCACTGGGAATTGGGCCCGACGCTAACAACTGGTTCGCTAGCGTCGGGCCCAATTTAACAACCGGTTCTACAGAACCAGTGCGAACCGGCCTGGGCCCACCTGTGAGATAGATTGATCGATTGGTTGGATGGTAGGTAGGTAGGTAAGTAGGCAGTTGGTTGGATGGTAGGTAGGTAGGTAAGTAGGTAGGTTGGTTGGATGGTAGGTATTTAAGTAGGTGGTTGGATGGTAGGTAGGTAAGAAGGTAGGAAGATTGGTTGGATGGTATGTAGGTAGGTAAGTAGGTAAATAGGTAGGTAAGTTGGTAGGATGGTTGATTGGTAGGTAGGTAGATAGGTAGATGATAGGTTTGTGAGCAACTGGAAATATTTTGGAAGAGTCATGATGATGCTGGAGGAAGAGATGAAATTCCGCTGTTGTTTCCATGGAAATTGACTTTAAAAGATCTCTCTCTCTCTCTCTCTCTCTCTCTCTCTCTCTCTCTCTCTCTCTCATATTAAAAAATAAATAAATTCAGAAATTGGGAAAACATTCAAATGGCAAAGCAATGCACTGTCGCTGAATCCGCCTCTCCTGTGATGAGCAGCTCCGACTCCTCCTGCTGTCTGGGTGCAATTACTTTAACTCTGACTTGATTAGGAATTAATTAGTACAACAATCAAGTAAGTGGAGGAAATCTTCCCTTTAAAGAACTGAATTAAATCAAACCGGGAGGCATCAGCCTCCACTCCAGGGTTCATTAAAAATGGCTTGCAACATTCGAGGCTGCCAGCGGGCACCGCGCCATCCCACAGCATGGCATGCGCTTGTCACTCAGCCCAGAGCGCATCCCGGTCGCCAGTGCCGTCTTCAGAGCCGGGATGCGGTGCCAGGGAACTGAGTTCAAACCGGCATGTTTGATCATCACAACGATCCGCAGCACAAAAGTGCTCGCAATTTTGTGGCAACAGACAGGATGACAGTGACTCGGGGACAAACTACATATGTTCTACGTATGCAAAAAATTGCAGCAACATCAAGTTCTGACCTAGACAGGAACCACATT
Source organism: Cryptoblepharus egeriae (assembly GCA_030015325.1). Taxonomy (NCBI): domain Eukaryota; kingdom Metazoa; phylum Chordata; class Lepidosauria; order Squamata; family Scincidae; genus Cryptoblepharus; species Cryptoblepharus egeriae. The sequence goes on along the minus strand of JAREYC010000007.1, from coordinate 2,935,389 downwards.
AACTAACTAACTAACTAACTAACTAACTAACTTACTTACTTACTTACTTACTTACTTACTTAGAGCACAGTCCTAACTGTGTCCACTCAAAAATAAGACCCATTGTGTTCTGTGGGTCTTACTCTCAGGGAAGTGTGTTTAGGATTACAGTCTTACCTACTATCCCTACAATCCAGAGTAACTACAGGAGCCCGTAAGAGACATTTACGTCAACGTAGTTACGGCACCACTTAGTGAAAACCTATGGGAAATTCATATTGCAATCCAGAGTAAATTGTTCTTATGTTGGAGCAAGGTCTCCCCATAATTACTCTGGATTGTGTCCAGAGATTACATAATTACTCTGGATTACCCAGAGAGTACTCTGGATTAGTTACTTAGGGCACAATCCTATCCATGTCTACTCAGAAGAAAGTCTGTGTTCAATGGTCTTACTCCCAGGAAAGTGTGCTTAGGATTGTAGCCTCACTTACTTACTTACTTACTCCCAAATCCAGAATAACTACAGGAGCACATGTAAGAGACTTTACATGCACCCATAATTACTGCACCATCTAGTGAAAACCTATGGGATCTTCATATTGGAATCCAGAGTAAGTTGTTCTAACACTGGAGCAAGGACTCCTTGTAGTTACTCTGGATTGTGCCCTTACTTACTTACATCTTGCCATTTTCTATAAAAGACTCAAGATGGTCATTTGTAGGGCAACTGCCTGCAGTAATGAACTGTCTGACCCTCTTTCTGGGCCAGCTCCTCCAGAACTGCTAATCCTAGGTGATGTTTCAGCTGCAATCCTAAAGACACTTTCCTGGGAGTAAGAAGACCCATTGAACACAATGAGGCCTGCTTTTGAGTAGTAGGGTCAGAATTGTGCTTGAAGATACATGCGTGAACTGCCAACACTCTGAGCATGTCATGGTTAAACCCTCTCCGTATTTTTTTCAATACCTTATTTGGTGTGCATGGGAAGATGTTGCGCATGGGGAATGTTGCCCATGGGGGGTTGTTGAGCATGGGGGATTTGCGCATGGGGGTTTGATGAGCATGGGAGTTGATATGCATAGGAGGATGATGAGCATGGGGTGGAAGAACATGGGGGATGTTGCACATGGTGGTGGATGCGCAGGGGGGGTTGATGTGCGTGAGGGATTGATGCACAGTGGGGGGATGGCGTACGGGGGAATTTTACTCCCGCAACGCGGGTACGCTTTTCACTAGTTTTAAATAAAAGCCTGACTGCAGATAGGAAACAGGTCTGTACCCGACAAAGTATCCCCAAGGTATTGATCTTGGTGATCTTTACTACATTCACAGCACAAACAGCGTATCTGCCTCAAATCCTTTTCAATTTTCAAGATGTTCCCAAATCAAATTGAATCTTTGGGGTCGGTCCTCATTCTTATTCCTGCCAGTGTGCGAGACTGAAGGTGGAGACGTCAAAAGGGCCAAGACAAAAGGGATCTCGGAGACGGATAGTGCTCGTTCTTGAGCATCTCTTTTCCACGCTGCCGGGCGAAAGGCCTTCCTTGCCAGCCAAAGCATCAGAAGGTTTGGCCTGCGCTAAAAAAAATGATGCCGGCATAACATGCCCGACTCCTTCCCCTGGTAAAATGGCTAATTTGTGGGAAAATAAGAGGGGGGCATCCGGGGAGAGGAAGGCATGAAATGGAATAATTCAACCATTCCCCCTGACCTGGTTTTGATACAGTTTGCCAGTTATATAAAACATTCCTGTGATTTAATGAGAGGAGAAGCGAGGAGTTGACACTCAGCCAGTAAAGCCAGTGTAGGCTGCAGGCAATAGGAGCTTTTAATGAGGACCAAGCCTGTTCATTAGGGGAACTGTCTCAGGCCCCACTCTCAAAAAGTGAGGGAGGGGGACAGGCGGCATCCAGGAGTAACCAGAGTTCAGGTTTCAGCCACACAAGACCACGAAACATTCTTGGTGTCATAGTGGTGGGCTTCGGGGGGTCCTCACAGGTTCTATGGAAGCCTTTGCTAATGAGCACCTGGTTCTGAGAACCGGTTACTAATGGGACATAGAACCTGTTGTTAATTTATTTGAATCCCACCACTCAGCCCCACAAGACCACAAAACATGCTTGGGGTCACAGAGCATCATTGCTTGATGATGATGATGATGATGAGATTCAAAGATGATGAATGATTCTTAAGAAGAATACGGACCCTGGGAGGAAGGACATTCCCTGAAACTCTGGATACCTCTTTAAAACTCTGCATCCTACTTTGAACGCTGGAAGGATTAATAGATGGACCAAACCAGATGTTTGTCTCAAAGGATCAAACTAGATGTGCAAGAGATGTGGGGATAATGTTTTGATGGTTGCTTTTGGAGTATGGTTTTGAATGGGAGAGGAAAGGATTCAGAAGGGCCTCCCCTTTCAACCGGACAACTTCTGCACCGACTTTTTGACACTGTTTCTGTTTCATTTTCCAACCACCAGGAGCCTGTTCGTGCTGCTTCCCTCCCCGTAACAACTGATTTGACTTTTGATTTGCTGTTATTTGCTATTCAAATATATTTACCAGAGTTTTTACAGGTCCGTCTGTTTTCCTGGACGTCTCATCCTGTTGAATTTCCAGGACTCTGGAAATTCTCCTTGTGCACAGAGATGAAATCTGGGCAGAAAGCAAGGAAACTTCTAAGATGCAGAGAATTCAGGGTATCCATTTTTAAGTAGTAAGCTGGGGTATCAATCTAATAAATAAGTAAGTAAGTGCAGGACAGCAACATCATGATATAGGCTGCAATCCTAAAGACACTTTCCTGGGATTAAGATCCATTGAACACAATGGGCCTTACTTTTGTGTAGACATGGTTAGGTTAGTAGACATGCTCATAGCTGATGAGGATGTCCGAGAATTAAAGGCACTGATTTCATCAGCCTTGGTTTGCACTCTCACCATCACACTGAATATGTATATCTGGGGAGAACCAGTGGCATAGCTACAGGGGGCAGTACCAGTACTGCAAGGGGTACCACATCTGTATAAATAGTTCCTCTCACTTGCCAACTTAGCCATTCCAGGCAGCATTGGCAATGTGTGGGTTGTTGGAGTGGTTACCTGGAATGGTCGTTGTGGCAGGTTGAAGGGGCTACTTACATGGTTGTGGAGGCATCTGCAATACTGCAATACGCTGTCTTACACCACTGGGAGACCTACAAACATACGAAGATCCTCCACTGGATCAGGCCAAAGGCCCATCTAGTCCAGGTTCCTGTATCACACAGTGGTCCACCAGATGTGTCTGGGAGCACAAGCGGCACCACTGGACACCACATGTGAACACCACCAGCACAAATCTTAGTGATCCGTATGCCAGGGAAACAGCAAAAGAGAGCAAAGCCACACTGCTGGTGTCTACTGTTTACAGGAGGAAAAAAAATAATAGGCTACACATGTGTTGGAAGTATGTTATCCTTCACTAAGGCTTTGTTGACTGCTCCACTCCTCTAGCTACACCATTGCTTGACATGATTGATTGATTGATTGATTGATTGATTCAAGTAATAGGCAAACACAGAAGTAAGATAATTGGGTCTTCCATAGATTTGTATCTGCAGTTAAACTGGTGTTGTTTTCTCCTATCCATTTTGCATTAACTAGAATAACCAGATGTTGCCTTAAAGACGCCTTTTTATTTTCCAAATGATCCACTCCGAGATTTAGCCTGGAGCAAAATCTCTGCTGTGGCAACATCTTTCAGATCGCACAACACCAGGCTTGCAACCGTCTTACACTGCGGATCTAGATCAGCTGGTGTGCATGTTTGAACGGGGCTCCTAGTGCTGTATCCAAAACTGAAGAGGACCCTGGTCTCATTGAATTCCAAGTCTCTTGCTTCCGAGTAAACATGCTTAAGATTGCACTGCATGTCGTTCCAAGGCACTTTTACTAAGGCAAGGATGAGGATTAATTTCTTATACACACTTCCACAAATGTACTGGAGAAGTGTAACTGCAGCTTATAGACAGGGTGACCAGGTGGCATCATCACAAAAGAGAAGGACCCCCAAAATGTAGGATCCCCAAGAAAAAATGTAAGACATGACAAAATAAAACCTTAAAACACTCAGGCTGCAATCCTAAAGGCACTTTTCTGGGAGTAAGACCCACTGAACACAATGGGGCTTACAGTTGAGGAGTCATGGTTAGGATTGCACTGTCATCTAGATTGCTGTCATGTGCTTTATTAAAACACAAAAGGTGCAATCCTAAGCATATCTACTCATTCTGTTCTATGGGACTTAAGCACAATCTGAACCATGTAAGCAACACTGGGTTCAGTGGGTCTTACTCCCAGGAAAGTGTCTTTCAGATTGTATCCATCCTCTCAGGAAAGTGTGATTAGGATTGCAGCTAATATTACCTATTATTAATTTTAAAAATATTAATTTAAAAACTAATAAAAATGTTAATAAAAATATTAAACTGTTTTATTACATAAATTATATTCAGGCTCTTGTAGTGGCCACTGATTGTTCACAGCCGTTGCCCCTATGAAATGTCAGCGGCTGATAATATTCAAATATAATCTGGCCGTTGGTCCTGCTATCAGGCCCCTTGGAGAGCTCGCTCTCCGGAAAGTCCATGCTTTGTAGTATTTTTAGCCCTGCTGGCACTGGGGCAGCGGAGATCAGAACAGCCAAGGTCCTGGAGGGTGGGAAGATCAGTACATAAGAAAGTGGCCACCAAGACTTTGGGTTTGCCTGATCTCGACTAAGGCACAGGACGGGAAGCAGAAAACCTAAGAACAGCCCTGCCGAGTCAGGCAGAGGGTCCCCCGGCTTGCTTCCAACAGCAGACCCCTCTGGGGTGCAACTGGGAGGTAAGGTGGACAGACTGGTTTGGAATCTTATCACAACCCAGGTACTTTTTGTTACAGGGAGGAAGAAGATGTCGTTGCCCGTATCTTCTTTAGCATAACCACAGGCAGTGGTGCAGGTGCCACAACGCACGGTGTAAGCAGATGCTCCCAACTGCATTACTTTCATGGCTCCAATGGGGTGTGAAAGGGGTGGCTTATATGGCGCATTGTGGTACTTGCGGCACATGTGGCCCAGTGCTAGTGCTATGCTACAACACCCCCAAGCTATGCTCTTGGGGATGGAAATGCAGTTTCTAAAAGGCAGAAAAAAACCACACATGACTGAGCTTTAGAGTTCAGACATGTGAACTTTGGAGTTTTGTGGTGCAAGTTATATACAGGCACCCCCCATTTATTGGATGGGTTAGAAACCAAGTACTGTCCAAAAGTGGAAACCAATCTTTTTGAGTTTATTAATGTTGTTATCAATGCTTTCTTAGCCAGCAAATTGCAAATATGCCAGCAAATTTTCCTTTTTACTTGCAAATTCCAAAGATTTCTGCAAATGGATTCTTTGGGAATGGGATTTGATTCTGGCCTTTAGAACAGCAGAGAAAGAGGTTGAAAGAGTGGAACATGCTTTGAAGAAATGAGTTCAGGGTATAACTGAAAGGTGTTGAAAGAGTAGGTGGTCAGAAAACAAAGCATCCGAAAGCGGAGATACCTGTACCCCATTCTGAGAGTTGTTATTACCAAGTGCAGGACATACTTTTCCTGTTGTGCTGGCTTTTGGAGCCATAATATTCCAGTGAGGTGGATTTGATTCATCAGTCGGTGGGTTTTGATTCATTAGTTAATGGTTCACCATATTTACTCAAATCTAATGCACTGTTGAATCTAATGTGCACTCCTATTTTTAAATCTTATACCACTTTTCAACTAAAAAGTTTAAAAACTTGAGATTTTTTTTAAAAACTGTTTCCTGGCAATTGTAATCCACAGCTACAGAGCAGTTAATTAAAATTAAAATTTAATTTTACTATTTTTTATTATATTCATTTATTATATTTATTATATATCATATTATATATTATATTTATTGTTTTTATTTTATTATTTTATAATAATCTTATTATTATTATATGATAATAATAGCATAGCATCAGGTTTATGTTATTATTTTTACCAAATTGCACTATTTTATACAACAATAGGTGTATTTTTAAATAAATGTCGTAATCTGTCAAACTAAATACTGACCTAGGGCACAATCCAGAGTAACTACGGGGAGTCCTTGCTCCGACATAAGAACAATTTACTCTGGATTGCAATATGAATTTTCCATAGGTTTTCATTAGGTGGTACAGTAACTACTGGTGCACGTACATTCTCTTACGTGCTCCTGTCGTTACTCTGGATTGTGCCCCTATACGTAAAATCAAAATACTGTATTAGCTTGACTCTAATGCACCAACGAATTGAATGCACACCCTGATTTTGGAGACTAAATTCGGCTGAAAACCTGCGCATTAGATTTGAGTGAATACAGTATTATGATTATTGGTGTTTGCTATGGGTTGGTTGTGTGTTGTCAGCGCTGCCGTGAGGTGTTGAACTGTCTTCGTACAAAACCAAGAGGGAGAGGGCGTTGCTTCCTTCTGGCGAGGAGGCCAGCAAGCGCTGCCTATGGCGCAGAGCTGGCTCCCCACAGCTGGCCGCTTGCTGTGCACGGAAACTGCAACACAAACCTCCGAGCATCAGCGGCTCCTGCCTGTCATCCTGCTTTTGTCAGATCAGGTTCCTAAAGTGTCAAGAAAGAGCCACAAGGCTTTCCAAGAATAGATCCGGGGAGCTCAGCTCTCCGCACCCGGAAGGCAAGGGCATTTTTATATAGCTGCTGCTGGTGTTCAGATGCTCAGATGCATTCCAGGGTGACCAGATGCCCAAACCTCACAAGGAGGACAAAGTCTTGGAGTCCTCTCAGCCTGGCCTTTCCGGCAGACAATGGCACGTTTGCCTACTCAAGAGTAGCAAAGAGTAAACGGCGCAAAGAGTAAAGCCGCAATATTGGGCACTTTCCTTTCCCATACAGCTCAATGCATATTTTTTATTTTTAGTTTTTTGGCCGTAACGTTTGATAGGAAGGAGATATTTCAAAACTGATTTTTGCATTGGATTCTGCTCTACAATACGAATCCGACGACATCTGACTTGATGGGGTTACTGAACACCATTGCAAAGTTACAAAATGAAGCCAAAATGGAGGACAGTGAAGCCCTTTTGGAGGACACCCGGATATGAGGCTTAAAAAGAGGATAAATCCGGAATGTTCCGGTCATATGGTCACCTCTTCACCATTTTACTTTCTCAGCCTGACACAGATTTGTCCCGGCAGATTGCCCATAATAGCAATTAAGGGAAGGAATCTCTCCAAGACTAGTATGTCTTGGGGATGTCTGTTTTCCAGGCTGGTAGGGCCACTTTCCGTACAAAAAAGAAGAAGAATTAAGGGCACAATCCAGAGTAACTACGGGAGCACACGAGACATTACGGGCACCTTTAGTTACAGCGACACCCAGTGAAAACCTATGGGAAATTCATATTGGAATCCAGAGTAATTTGTTCTTACTCCGGAGCAAGGACTCCCCATAGTTACTCTGGATTTCACCCTATGCCGGCCATAGCCCGCAGCTTGGCTAACTTGCTCGAGTCATTCAGAACAACTTGTTCTGCAGTCACATTTTGGCAGCTTGTTCTGCAGTCACATCTCTGGCCCGGAGCAGATTGAGCAACCTGGGATTGTATGGATGAATCTGGGTCAGGCTGATGTCATGAGATCTTCCTTGGGTTAGGATGTGTTTTTCAATCAAGACTAGATCCCAAACAACCTTTATACATATAATGCGCACCATATACTTATAATCAAAATACCATATTTACTCAAGTCTAATTCCCCTGATTTTGGAGAGCGTTAGATTTGAGTAAATGCAGTACACCTTGGATATATCCAAGATCAGGATCCATATCACGTAAACGTTTCACTTTTTGACGCTGATGACAAAGGAGAGACAGAGAAACAGATCTAGGGTGCAATCCAGAGTAACTAGGGGAGTCCTTGCTCTGGAGTAAGAACAAGTTACTCTGGATTGCAGTATGAATTTCCCATAGGTTTTCACTAGATGGTGCAGTAACTATGGGGGCACATAATGGGCGCAATCCTGAGTAACTATGGGGAGTTCTTGCTCCGGTGTAAGAACAATTTGCTCTGGATTGCAATATGAATTTCCCATAGGTTTTCACTAGGTGGTGCAGTAACTACGGGTGCATGTAAAGTCTCTTACGTGCACCCGTAGTTGCTCTGGATTGTAGGGTATGTCTCTTACGTGCTCCCGTAGTTACTCTGGATTGTGCCCCTACTGTTTCCTTCATAGGATCTTCCACCTATTTCCTTCCCACTGCAGTTGGCAAGGATGAAGACAGATGGCAACACCGTCAAACTCTCCAAAACCACCAGGGATGCCATGGCAGTGGCCAACTCACTGCCCTTCATTTGCCCTTCATCATCACACGACAACTTGTGCTGTGGCTGTCCTGACTCGGGCACATTAGGATGTCCACAGAACTCGAACCACCAAGGAAAAAAGGCATCATTGCCCCAAAGAGACACTTCGGGTGATGCTAGAGGGAACCCAAATGCAGATGGCTGCAATGGCAACATTCCCAAGGCAGCTCTCCACGGATGGTCCTTGATGAACCCTCACCAAAGCCTTCCTGGAGACATCAGCAGCGACAAGCAACGCGGACACCTCGGTCAACGGCGCAAAGAAATTTTGTCAACTAAAAGCACTACAAGTGCCCAGCAAGGCTTTCCCAGCAAGGACATGTTTCTGTTTTGGGCCCACAAAGTTGAGGGTGGCCACAACAAGCCGATCTCCAGGACTGTGGTCTTCCCAAAGCCACTGGAGTCGCCACAACTAGATGATGAGTCTCTTTCAGTAGTTTCCCAACAGGAGGTGGATGACGGCCTGGGAAGGAGTCCTGCAACCTCCGACATCCCTGGAACAATCCAGAGGTGGAAAAAGAGGCAGCTTTTCCTGGACTCCAAGGTTTTCAGTGAGCTTGATGCCCACGTGCTTCATGTGAGCAAGCAGGTGGGTACCCAGAGCTGTCCTCCCTTGATCAGAGCTTCTGGATCACATGCGCTCCACTCAGTAGCATGGCTGAAGCTTGCTTTCTTTTCTTTTCTTTTCTTTTCTTTTCTTTCTTTCTTTCATACCCCGCCTTTCCTATGCTAATGCTAATGCCCAAGACGGCTTACTTAATTTTTAAAAATCCTTTTTGTCCTAACAATAGGGTTGCCATATGTCCCCCAAAACTGGGACAGTCCCAATTTGGGGGGGGGGGATTGTATTCACATACAGGCAAATACTGGGACAGAGGGTCCTGTCCTGATTTTGTTGAAAAGAATTATGGCAACCCCACCTCACAAGATTGTTGTGAGGTGGGTAATAAGGTGGGTAATAATAACCCCACCTCATCAACCTTGTGAGGTGGGTAATAAGGGCCAAAACTCACAGCTACCTGCCAGATATTGAGGACCAACCAAGCGCAACTGTGGGAAAAGCTGTGGTCTTCACCTCCTTCTTGCTAGTCTCTGATCTGGGGCAAAAGTGGGAAGAATGCTCGCATGCCACTAAGAGCCCCCTAACAAACATAGTGCTGTGCACCCCCTAGCTATGCTACTGCCATCTTTGCATGATCAATGCCAATTGCCATTGAGGTAGATAAATGAATGAATGTCTAACATCTTGTGAACCCCATTAGTGACAACTATCCAAAACCTGGTTTCTTTTAACCAGCTGAAAGCTACCCAGCAGACCCCGCTATCTGTCCAGACGGTTGTTCCACCGATCACCCAAGTGGCCAGAAGCCAGCTCGAGAAGGTTCGTGCCATCTGGGTGTGGTTGTGCCACAATATCAGTAAGTATGATTTCATTACTGGTTTATTTGGGGTGGAGAGGGCATTTCTATCAGTCCGGAGATATGGGAAGCCGTGCTGATGCTGGGAAAGGAGGTTGGGTTGTAGCAAGCAAGGTAATTGGTATAAGGCTTTTTCTCTATGGAAAATTCCAGCACCTACGCAGCTTATTTGCCGCTCAACGAACAGACAGGAGCATGGTTTCAAAAGAGATCCTGTGCTTTACCTACAGGTTTTTAAATGTATAGTTTTTAAAATGTACATTGGGGCAGCTATAATACAGCAGAAATCTCCAAATCCCAGCTCGGAGGCCAGATGCGGCCCATAGCAAGACTCAACGCAGCCCCCATCCGGCCCTAAAACGTAGTGCTCGGTACCCCCTCTAGCTATGCCACTGCATCAGGTCGCTTTATTCCAGTATTTCTCAACAGAATTTCATAATAGCGAAAATACACTATTTTTATGAATCAGGATTGGACCCACACTTAATTCTTGCATCAGAAAAGATCCCCAAAGCAGTGACTCACCCAGACACCTGGTAGGGTCTGTATGATTCTTGAAGGCAGGTCTTTGTGTTGGGACTTTTTAGATGCTATCATTTGGAGGAGTCAGAGCCCAAGCCTTTGCATGTCTACTCAGAAGTAAGTCAATGGGGCTTACTCCCAGGAAAGTGTGGATAGGATTGCAGCCTAACCCTACAGTCCAGAGTAACTACAGGAGCAAGTAAGATACACTACGTGCACCCGTAGTTACTGCACCACCTAGTGAAAACCTATGGAAATTCATATTGCAATCCAGAGTAAATTGTTCTTACGCCGGAGCAAGGACTCCCCATAGTTACTCTGGATTGCATCCTAAGTCAATTTTGCCCTTGGCTTGGGAAGAACTGCTCTAGATAAGGGGCCTGATGGGCTGTCATTGAGGACCAGGACCCAGGCTGGATTCTTCACCGGTTCAAGGAGGCATCCAAAGTTACCAAACACTGATCAAGTGATGGTTCTTTTCCTCTCCTGTAGAGTATGACGTGGATGGTTTTCTGGGGTTATCGGAGAAGATTCACCAGCCTGAACAAGTCCTCCAAGCGGAGAGAGGGGTGTGCTCTGGATATGCTCATTTATGTCGTGAAATGTGCAAGTATGTTTGTTTTTTAAAATTGTATCCCAACCTATTCCATAAGCTACAAATAGGCAGCCTAAAACCATATAAAGTATCAGAGAAGGCGGTTCTGATCCTATCCCTGGCCATAAAAATAGTTTCAAGGTGTCTGCCATAATGTCCAGGCACAGACAGGAGACCAGGTGGCAAGCTCCAAAATGAAGGAGAAGCACCCCCAGAAAACTTCTTTATTCAAATCTAATGCTCACCTTTTCAGCCGAATTAACCCTACAATCCAGAGTAACTATGGGAAGACGTAAGAGGCAGTTACTTTGGATTGCTCTATGCATTTCCCATAGGTGGCTCTGTAACTACATCGGTGTAAAAGGTCCTGTAGTTACTCTGGATTGTAGCCTTCGTCTCCAAAATCAGAGTGTGCATTAAATTCAGTAGATTTGAGTAAATGTGGTGTTTTGATTATAAATATAGGGTGTGCATTAGATTTGATGGTGCATTAGATTTGAGTAATGGTGTATCCCACCTTCCTAGGAAAGAAGCCCAAGTCAGCTAACAATATATAACACATCACATTTGGGAAAGTTAGTATTAATACAAAAGTCTTACACCTTACTTCTCCCCTGGTTACTTTTAACATACAGGGACGTTACCTTGCTTTCCTTAATTCTTACAGGGAAGCAGGCTTGACCTGTGTGGAAGTGTCAGGGTATGGCCGGGGTGCCGGGTGCCACCGAGGGCAGACGTACCTGCAGAAGAAGTCCAACCACATGTGGAATGCCGTGAAGCTGGAAGCTCAGTGGTTCCTGCTGGATGCCTGCTGGGGGGCTGGCCTTGTGGATGTAGAGAAGAAGTTATTCATTCCCAGGTAAGGGGTTTCTCAGAGGGGATGCAAAGCACTATGTTTTGCAAGGAACTGAAATTGTGAAATTGAACTCAGCTGTGCTGAGGATCCCCGTAAAACATAGTGCTTTGCACCCCATTAGCTATGCCACTGGCCTTACTCTAAGCCCACGGAAGGGAACAAAGTAGGACTATCAAATCCAATTGTGGTCCAACCCGATGCTTTGGAGAACCCAAGTTCTTGGGTGCTTTCAGTTTGGGGTCACCTTTTTGCCATCTCTCTCCTGGTCGTCCCAGTGTGGATTTTTGATTGATTGATTGATTGATTGATTGATTGATTGATTGATTCATTCATTCATTCATTCATTCCCTGCATGTCTCCCTACTTCCAATGGTGAGGGCAGACCTGCTGGCTGGTGGGCTTCCCGGCTGCCACAGACCCGCCAGAGCCAAAGATGCATGACTATCTCACTTCCCTTCTCTACTTTAATTAGATATCTGAGTCACCCTCTGATAAGGCGATTAATCTCCTGCTCTCCGGCAGTTTTATTGGGTGTCTCCAGATATAATTGCTCAAGTCTCCTCGGTACATTTTAGACAAAGTAAATAATGGTTTACTTTGGAGTTATTCATTCTGTTCCATTTTCTATTAACAAGGAATTCGGGGCTTGTCACTCTTGGACCCAAAATAATTAATAGGAACTGGGTAGCATTTGTAACGTACTCCTGGAAGTGGGAGCAAGTTTGCTGCGTGGATGTAGAAAGAGGATAACCTAAGTGGGTGAAATGCAATTTGGGGTCTACATATCCATGGTCAATGGAAGAGGCGTACATGGGCAAAATGGCACCCACAGAAAGGACTGAAATTTCGCCCCATCGGAATACCCGAAACCTACCTTTTAACTAATGTTACAAGTCAATAATATCGAACTGGGCGTAGAAACCTCATGCCCCATAAAAGGCACGCCTGTGGTCAATGGTAGTGCTCAGTGTACTTGGCAGTTGCTTGATGACTCCCAAAGGGGCTCTGATGTCTCCCAGGTGTTGTCATCCTGGTGCTGCTTCTTTTGCCAACCAGTTCATTTGAAGCAAGGAACTGGGACCCACTACTTCCCATTGATTCCTACTATTCCCATAGTAAGTACTGCATGCTAGGAACATGCAATGGGTGGGGAGGCAAACAGTGGGTGTTGTGTTTGTACACATCACATGGTGGCAGCTTTTTTGAAGGACTCATTACGGTCCTGCCACGTACTTTGTTCCTACGATGTCTGAGTTCTTGATGTTTCTCATCTCACAGGCACGAGGATTTCTTCTTTCTAACTGACCCCAAACATTTTATCGAGACTCACTGGCCTGATGAACCTGCCTGGCAGCTACTCCAGCCTCCCATCTCGCAGGTGGATCTGGAAGAGAGAGCATTTAAAACACCCGAGTTCTTTAAGCTCCAGCTACACCTTGTCTCTCCAGACACCTCTGTGCTTAAAACAGGTATGCACGGAGCAGGGACAGATCTTTTCTCTGTCCATCTCAGGCTTGTCTACCTTCACCAGCTATGGTTATCCAAGGTTGGAGCCAGGGGGCCTTCCCAGTCCTGCTTGGAGATGCTATCATGGACTGAAACAGGGTGATGAGACATCCACAATCTACTACTGCTAGTAAGCCCTGATCAGGGCGTGTGGCACAAGAAAGCACACATCTAACTGAACTCTTCCTCGTTCTGGCACAGACATCCAAACAACGGGGAGCATGGCACACATTCTCTCCATAACAAATTTCTTAAGGACACATACAGCAGAGAGGTTAGCCCCCAAATCCAGAGTAACTCCGGGAGCACGTAAGAGACTTTACGTGGACCCGTAGTTACTGCATCACCTAGTGAAAACCTATGGGAAATTCATATTGCAATCCAGAGTTAGTTGTTCTTACACCAGAGCAAGGACTCCCCATAGTTACTCTGGATTTTGTCCTAAGAATTGTGTTGCCTGCTCCTCATTCAGGAACTCACAAAGTGCTCTTCGGTAAGGCATGATCAGCCTCTGTCTCCCTCGCTGCCATTATGGGATACAGGCATCCCCCACTTATTGGACATTTTAGGGACCAAAGCACCGTCCAAAAGTCCTAATGAAATGCAACAAACAGTTTGATCACCACATCACATGCAAATCTACATCAGGGAAGACAATTTTAGCCTTTAGATTAGCAGAGAGAGGTTGAAAGAGTAGAGCATGAGTCCTGGGTGTAATTGAAAAGTGTTGAAAGAGTGGAACCATCAGAAAACAAACCGTCAGAAAGCGGAGGAAAGATAATGAGTACTGATAATGTACTGATAATGAGTTATTAGTATCCCATAATGGGATATAATTATGAAATTAGTCTATGGGGAGGATTAATGGGATTGTGTTTGCTCAATGAGTCCTGCAAAGACTACAACTAGGGTATGGGCAACATCTAAAATAATTCTCTCCCCTTATCTGTTCTCCTCCAGAGCAGGGGGAAGCCACGGTGTCTGTGGAAGGTGCCCTTTCCGCAGAGTTCACTTATCAGCTCTTGAAGCTCGGTCATGATGACAGCAAAGAGGACGTCGGTAATGCACATGGGATGCTAATGCAGTCGGGCAAAAGGATGGTCCTCAAGGTCTTCCCACCCACCCCCGGCCTGTTTGACCTGCAGATCTTTGCTCGCCTGTCCGGCTCCCCGACGCCATGTGCTTGGGTGTGCTCTCAACAGATTGAGTGCCTACAGTCCAACGGCAGAGAGGAATTACCAGAGAACCCCTTTTCCTTTTGGGGTCTACATCCACGAGTGAAAGAGTTAGGAATTGAGGGGTGCAACTGGGAGGAAGCTCTGACCGTTGCCACCACTGGCAGGCTGAATCTGGTTTTGCAGACCGATAGGCCTCTATTGGTGACGTACGAATTGGTTCACCAAGCCCTAGATGACCTGTTGAGCAAGAAGTGCCTCCTTTCACAAGTGGAGGAGGAGAAACTCAGGTGCCACGTCCTTTGCCCTTTTGTAGGATATTACAGGCTCTCTGTGTTTGTCAAGGGCTTGGGCGAGAAGGACTTCCAGAATGTGGCCAATTTCCTCATCGATTGCTCCATCCCCGTCAATCAGAATGAACTCTTTCCACTGGGGCTCAGCACCCACTGCGGGATGGGGATGAGCTCTCTGCAGAGGGGGCTCTCCAATCCCAGCCACACTAACCCTATTATTAACACAAAACAGGGACGATGCAACATTACTTTCCACATCCAACCAGGGTTTGAAATCACGGCCACCCTGAATAAGGACCACATAAGAAACAAAAGGTACCCACTGGAACGCTACACCTTCATCACCCACCTGGAGGACAAAGTCAGCATCTGCGTTCTGCTCCCCGAATCCGGGATCTATAGGGTGGGCTTGTACGGGAGGTGTGCCAACAGCACCGAGTTCACCCATGTGTGCGACTACGTCATCCGCTGCTTCAACAACCCACAGTGGCCACCCTTCCCAAGGGTCTACAGCTTGTGGAGAAGGGGGTGCGTTCTCCTACGACCCAGAACGGGGGTCCTGCCAGCTCAGAGCTGGGAAAGGTTCCGGCTCAAGATGCCGAAGGCCTGCAGCGCTCTGGTCATGGGTCATGGCAAGACGGAGTTGAGGCAGGGGCCAAACAAAGTGTGGGAGGGCGAGGTGTACACAGGCCCTGCAGGGACAATGCTGAAGGTGGCCATCAGGTTCTCTTGGGAAGCCCCAAGCATGGAGGTTGTCCTTTCCTTTGATGTGGAAGGCGGTTCAACTATTGCAGGTGACTCTTCAGGGTAAAACCCCCTTTTATTGGAGGAAATTGAGATTGAGATGACATCATCACTATTCACAATGACATCATGAGTGTTTCCATGTTTGTGCAAACTGCCTTCCCCTCATTACAGACAGATGATAACCAGCCTCTATATCAATGGTCTATATCAACTGGGGGTTGGAACCCCCTTAGGGGTTCTATATCAACTGGGGGTTGGAACCCCCTTAGGGGTCGCAAGACCTCCTTAGGGGGTTGCAGAAGTGCTGCTCCCACCATTTTGAATTATTTCTCTGGGAGATCCACTGAGCCTCCTGCAAACTCAGAGCCCAGTCCTATCCAGATCTACTCAGAAGTCCCATTATAATGGGGCTTACTCCCAGGAAAGTATGCATAGGATTGCAGCCTCACTTTCCTGGGAGTAAGTCTCATTGAATACAATGGAGCTTACTTCCGAGTAGATATGGAGGCGGCTCTGACACAGTTAAACTTACTAGGATGTGATGCTGATGTCACTTCTTGTGTTATGGCACTTTTTGGTCATGACATCACTGCCAGATTGATGACATCATGTTCATATCCCGGTAAATTTGACAAGGGGATTCTGGACAATGAAGTACTGGCCCAAAGTGGCCAAAGAACCTGCTTTATACACCTGATATTAAGCAGGACTTTCCAGATCCCTCGATGCTATTTGGAAATTAGACCACTTGTGGACTTCTTGCTGTTGGCTCATCGTCATCAATCAATCAACATTATGATTGGAAAACCAATCAATCTTTAATTAGGATAATAATCTCATAATCAATGAGATTGGATAATCAATTAGGATCACTGGATAATCATTCGGATCAATCAATCCTTTCCAATATGGCTCTGGTCCCTTGACTCTCTGATGCACAATTTCCCCACACCCTTCAAGAAGCCATGATGTACTACTGTTTCCTCTGGATGTGTTCGGTTGATGGAGTAAGTGCTGCCTTTTTTTACAACCCCTTTAAGTTGACCCAGGCTTTCGTTACTTACATGCTTGACTACTGTAATGTGTCCTATATGGGGCTCCAACCACACTGGGCCATATTCAACCACAGTGGGCCGTATGTGAGAAGGGCTAATGAAGTACAGCCATCCCTACTTTCTGATGGTTTGTTCATGATGGTTCCACTCTTTCAACACCCAGGACTCTGTACTCATGTATTTTGGCTCTGTGTGAATAAATATGTGTTATTTAGGCTTTTGCAAGTGATATTTATCTTTTTTTAGTGAACATTTTGCATTTGCAAGCTGAAAAAGACTGGGTTCCACTTTTCAACGGTTTTCACTTTGGGATGGTGCTCCAGACCCTAATTTGTCCAGTAAGTGGGGGGGGGGGGTGTCTGCACACAGAAGAGACTTCCGGCGCAATCCAGAATAACTACGAGGAGTCCTTGCTCTGACATAAGAACAATTTACTCTGGATTGCAATACGAATTTCCCATAGGTTTTCACTACGTGGTGCCGTAACTGCGTTGATGTAAATGTCTCTTACGTGCTCCTCTGGTTACTCTGGATTGTAGGGCCAAGCAGGTGTCAGATGACAGTTGTAGAATGTGGAGGGTGCTCTAATCCTAAACATAAAAGAACAATTTCTTTAAAAAAAACTCAAGAAAAATGGGAGAAAATATATAACAGACCATAATTCATATGAACATTCTTTCTCACAGAAAAAAACCCATTACTGGCAATGGCTCCTATTTCTCCCCCTCCCCTTAAAACCTGCATAACTTGATTTACCAGCCAAAGAAAATAGCTCCCAAGAATGATGAATTCTGCCACAAAGCACGTTTGCCCGTATCTGGATTGTGCCTGTGAACCCCGTCTGTTCCCAACTGCCCCCAAGCACTGAAGGTGGCAGCCGTAGGATGGCTTCTCATGTAGGACCCACATATTCCATTTTGCAAGGGTGCAAAAACAGCATGCACAGGTCTTTGGGCAGGCTGGACCCCCCACCCCAGTATTTTGACATATTCCTAGATTTCCCCTGCTCCCCCATCCTTCTTTCAACGACTGAAAAATTCTCACCAAAATTAATATTGTATGCATTATGTCAATGGAATATTGTTGGGATAGGGGTTTCCTTTGACAGCTGCTCATCTAAACTTCCCCGTAGAAACATTTGTAAAGACTGATGGATGTGGACAAAAAAAACCCTACTGTATTTACTCAAATCTAACACCTTTCTCAGCTGAATTCAGTCTCCAAAATCAGGGTTCGCATTAGATGTGATGGTTAATTAGATGAGTAAATGCAGGAATTTTTATTAGAAGTATATGGGTGCGCATTAGATTCGATGGTGCATTAGATTTGAGTAAATATGGTATATCCCACCTTTCTTCCTAGGAAGGAAACCCAAGACAGCTAGCAACATATATGGCTTATACTGCACCACTCAAATAAATACGGTATTTATAACATCATGGGCTTCTAAGCAGGAAAGTAGTTACACCATCATCACATACCCTTTAGTACGGACAGATGGACACCATCGCCAGCCCAGGCCATCCTTCTCCTGGCTCTCACCCGGACAGCTTCACTGGCACATCCTTATCTCCTTCTACAACTTAGCGTTATTTCAGTAGCAGACAAAACCTGGCAGCTCATCACTCCAGGGCAGGAGATAAGGGGGCCCTGGATGGGACAAGCTGGCCAACAAGCTGCTTGAGCCACCCAAGCCTATTCACCTCGCTAAGGACGCAACCACTGAAGCTTTCCAGAACAGGATCTTTAGACAAGAAGGATCTCCGTAGGGAGTTGCGGACAACGGCCATGGAAGGCTTCTCAGCTGCAGTCTTACCCTCTTGTTGTGCACTGTGTGGTCCAATGAAATTGCCAACAGAGATGCCATCACCACCACCACCACCACCACATGGTAGTAACTCACGGATGTTGCTGTACTGGGGTAAAAACACCAACTATCTTCACAATCTGGATGCTGTGCTGAATCCTGGAATGCAGGGTCACTGCCCTACTTTAAAGGTTGCTGCACCTGTAATGCTGTTACACAATTGGAATCTGCCGAGATTTTCAAAGGCACGAGGCTTCAAAGCAACTTCCTCGGGCACAATGTCTTTGAGGCCGCAGTTTTTGCTTGAAGTGCAGAAGGTGAAACTGCATTTATTCTACACACCCCCCAACCACCGCTCCAGCCTCGCCAATTCCAATTTAAAAGACTGCAATTCCCGCTCAGAGGATCCCTTCCGATGATTATCAGAAAGCACTCATTAAAACAGGCTGGCATCGATGTTTAAGGGAAAATTGCTTCCCTGGTGGGGCAATTTTCTACAGCATGTTCAAGGGTTAATAAACCAAGTAACTTGATATTTGCGCCATCAACGGTGTAGAAAGTAATCACTTTTTAAATCCTTTCGGAGAATGGCTACTTCAGCTACTCTCATCCATAAATGAGAAACTGTTGATAGGTAAGAAATTACGGACAGACCAAAAGTACCAGTTCAGACAACACTTTACTAAATCACAAGATTTGCTGCCACAAAATGTGGTGATGGCCCCAAAACATGAATGGCCTTTAAGAAGTATTAGCCAAATTCATAAAGAATTTAGCTTTCAGGCCCCGTTTAATCTTCTTAATAGTAACTGAAGGGTAAATGGGGAGTAGGGTTATGCATCCTCATCCAACTTGTGGACACCCAGAAGCACCTGGATGCCAAATGTTCAATACCCACATTAGGGCTCTTATAATGTTCTAAACTGTGGTATTTATAGGTCAAGCCAGACAGCAAATCTATGGCAGAAAGTCTTTCCAAAGAAACACACAATGAACCCATGGTGCTTATCCCTGAGTTATTTTCTGTGAAAATGAACTAGGGTGGACAACGGTCATACAGGAACAAGAACCCTAAACAAAATTTCCATGTAATTAAGAACTAGAGATGTGGTTCATTTTCTATGCAATTAAGATGTACTGAGGCTTGGAGCACAATCCTAATCATGTCTACTCAAAAGTAAGCCCTGTTGTGTTCAATGGGTTTTACTCCCAGGAAAATGTCTTTAGGATTGCAGCTGGAGTGTCAAAAGCTTACTTGAAAATAATAGGGTCTGAGTCTTGAGATAGTGGTTGTTGGTGATCCCATATTAAGAGTCCTAGGAGGGATTTCCAAGCAATGGAACTGAATTTCTACCCACTTCACAACTGATGAGTTTCTATTCCCACTTCAGACAGGAAAACCTGAAAGTGAATTTTCATGAAATGTTGAGTGAATCTGGGAACATGAACCAAGTAACATTTGAGACAGGATATTAATCATGGGAACAGTGGTGGAAGCTCACAAAGTAAGAGATAAAAGAATCTGTGGCTGTAATCCTAAACTCCAGTTAGGTCGGCTTACGTCTTGTGCCGACCTAGGGGTGTCACAAAGTGCCATAAGGCACTTCTGCTCCACTCCTGGGGGAGCGGAGATTGGGCCACTGCACAAGCATACAACAACCTGATATGCTATGTGTGTTAGATCAGCCTAAATTTGTTAGGATTGCGCCCTAAATCATCCTATGCTTACTGTACATGACAACCTACACAGTCCCCTTCGCAGTATCTGCTGTCAAGCAGATGCACCCCATTAAAAAGTGTTCATAAAGCAAATAAGCAGATAAACTCAAGTGAACAACATACTCCTAGGCATACAAAAAACAAACACCGTTAATGGATGGCTATAATTTATTGGTTTTTAGAAATGCATCCAAGTTACATGTGTAAAAAATAATAATAAATCACAAACAGCAGGTATAAATGTGTAACACAATACAAAAATAAAGGGAAAAGTACTTTTATATATTTACTGAATCAAGTAGTGTAATAAATACAAATAATAAGCAAAAAAGCTTCAATCACACATTTCAGTTTAACTGAAGTTACAGTAGAGTTTGTAAAAATAACACATTTTACTGAACGTTGCCAGTATTAATGTATTGAAAACTAGTATGAAAAATTAATTTTGGCACCTGGCTTTAAAAAGATTTGTTATGCAAGTCTTTTACAACAGGATAAAAAGGACAAAGCGGTTTCTTACTAGTTTTCTGAGGTACATTTTTAACCATCTAAAATTAGGTTTAGCAACGCCATTCTAATAACTCACAGTTTACGTATTTTCCTCCCCTCTCTATGCTAGTTAGTTTTTCCCTTTCAAGAATGCCCGGAAGTTATTCCGGAGTTTATGAGCTGTGCAAAATTCAGGAAAAAAAAACTTCAAAGGAAAACCAAGAGTGCAATCCTAAACTGTGCTGCTCTCAAGACTTCTTGAGGAGCACAGCCAGATTCTGGAATGTGCGGACAACCAGAGACAACATCCCGAGGAAAGTCCTCCTTTGCAGGCTCGGCATCCTCAGTGATGGTAGAACCAGACAGCACAACACACACAGGACTGTCCCGTGCCGAGTTCCTCCTCCTGACATCTAGTTCAAACTCACCTCGTGTCTGGCTGGTTGCGCCATTTTCAGTGGCGACCTTGTGCTCCAACAGCACAGTTTGGATTGCGAATGCTCCCTTTCCTATGTTGGATGTTCTTTCCCCATCCCACCCCCCCCCCAATCGTATAACTTCAGCAACTTCTGACCACTCATTCTCGGGTGATATGAAACCACACAAGCTGCTAATGGGAAGGTCAGCAAGCAGCGAAACCCCTTGAGGACTCATTGATGCACTTCCAGGACATGAGAGAAGCGCCTCAACTGTTGTCATCGTTGCTGTCTGCGCTGGGCAGCAACGGTGTCAAAAACAGTACGACGGCACTTTTCACTTGGAATATTTGCAGCGAGGAATGGTGCTTTTCATGTTTTTTTTTACAGTAGCTTAGAAATTTTCAAAACTAGATATCTATATCATGCACATTTCACCCTCCTCTTGTGTAAAAAAAAGTTAATTTCCCTCCCCTTATAAAAACGCTGCCAATTCACGGAAGCAATTCCTCTACGGAAATCAGCAATTGCCTTCAAGAATGGCAGCAAGATCAAGTATTTCTCCATTTTTTAGTCCTCAAAGAGTTTTTTAAAAGAAGAGACACAAAATTTGAATAACTTAACCACGTGTGCTAAATATTCTTCACTAGGTTTAGAATCCTTTCACCAAAATGGTTTTTCTCCCTTCAAAGGAGGGCACAAACATTAGGAACCAGGAGCGACATCACCTGCGTGTGTGACGCACACGGCTTGTCAACGGCGCTCTATGCAAGGCACGCACGTCTTGAAAAGGATCCTATTGTCACAGTTTCAATATTTTGGCTATTTTGTTTCCCACCCCCAGCCCCATTTTAAAAAATCACAGTTAAAACATTACATTGAGGTAATCAAACATTTTTGTCCATACCAAAATAGAGCAAGTCTAAGTAGTACCAGGATGGTGAAAGGCCTTCAAAGAATAACACGGTTATTGTTTCCACTTAGCATGCAGTACAGTGTATGAATAACTCTACCATGCCTTTGCCGTGGCTCTTTGTCTGAAATCTCCAACCTGTGCTGCCAGCCTGGGGCAAGGGATGCGTCCTCCCTGGCGCCAGCTTGGCTCTCACAATATATTTTAGCCTCATTACAATTCACAGCAGATGTAGCCTGTTCAGGGTCTCAAGTGGCGGCCAACAGCGACCATGTGAGAGGGCCAAGGACGTGCCTTCTGACAGCATCTTAAGCCACAGAAAGATGTCCTCTATACAACCTTACCACATGGTGCCTGTCACCCTGCTGGGATAGTTCTCCACAAGCAGTTCAGTGTTGTGCCATTTTCTACACACTGCTGGAGACAACCAAGAAGAAAAGTCTATGAAGAAGCAGCCTGATCTGTGCTATGAGCTGGTGCACACCATCGTAGGCAGGGTGACAATCACCATCATCTATACCAGGCACCTTGTAGGGATCTTAGTAAGCAATACTTGCATGATAAGCCCCATTAACTGGAGAGTCACATGGGCAGCTATCACATATACTGATGAATGTCTAAGAAGAAAGCTGGAAAACGTTGCCTTTTACCCAGTCTTTCAAGACCCACAGGCTGCTGTTTCTGTTTTGGGAGTTTCAGAGTTCAGAGAAGCCACGTAAGCGACAATCTCGTCACCTATTTAATAACAATTGCACTTGAAACCTATATGGTTATCCACATAGAAGCTGCAACAAAGCATCAGAGATGCTGTTTGCCGCAGCTTCCTGATGTATAGCAATGCGGTTATTCCTAGTTATATGGCTTTTGCAGGTCATTAAACAATCTATGCTAAGAAGGAGCAATCAGGGTTTCCATTACATTGTGCTGGCTGAAAAAAATTGGACCCCCCATAGAATAATCCCTAGGACCCATGTTGAAATTATGGGAGCCTCACGAAAAGAAAAGAACAAGGTCCCAGCAGATTATGTCCATTAAAGTTTACCATATCACTTTTTTCAATATCTCCAAAACTCACAATTTTGGGGTGGCTTCTACAATCAAGATGCGTCTCAATTTTAGATACTCTACTCTGAAATTCACCTGGCTCTACACCTCCAGGTACCTTTACTGAATATAGCAAAATGATTTGCTTTATGGTAAAATGGTATATATAGCAACACGTTCATTGCTACAGCCACATTAAAACTGTGCCACTGGAGAAAGATGCATCGTAATTTCACAAGTGATACAGTAAGCCAGTCTAGCCATAACACACTGACTGCTCCTTCAAACTTAATTGCTAGTTACATTTATCCTACCAGGCACTATTAATATATTTTAAGAAGAGCTAAGGACAGCCATGCATAGATAATCCATAATCCTTTTGAGGATGTTCTACTACCTGTAATACAGGCACAAGAAAGCTTAATATACATTTAGTGACTAACAGCTGGCTTTAGTTTTAAGGAACTCTCTTGAATCCTACGGAAGTCCTAAAGAGTGCAACAGTAACTTAAACACCTATCAGGTTGGTTTTAAGAGCTATGAAACCAACTTAAACACTGAAAATCTAAATTGCACCACCTAGAATTTGAAGCTGGAGTGCTTTTTCAAAGATGCATTATGGCCATGACAAGAAGTCTTCTGTGCTCAGCAGGAAAGCAACATTACAGGACTGACTTAAGCTTCCTACTTTTATGACTTACTTGACATTTCAGCTACAGACTTATGTCTGGAGGGGTTCAGAATTGATCTCATAAAGCAAAGTGTTTTGTTGAGGTCACAGGACCAGCTGGAGGAATCTGCTTCACTCCTGTTCTCCTTAGAGAAGGTTTTGTGTTCCCCCATTTCTTGTTTTGGGAACACCTCTCCAAAGAGCAGGTTGGTCATAGAGGAGGCCTCGCTCTAGAAACTGTTAGTGTTCCCCCATTTCTTCATTTGGGAACACCTCTAAAACCGACAAGTTGGTCACAGAGGGGCTTCACCCTAGAGATAGTTTGTGTTCCCCATTTTCTCGCATTGGGAACACCTCTAAAGCCAACATATTGGTCACAGAGGGGCTTCTCTCTTGAAAAAGTCTGTGTTTCCCCATTTTTCGCTTTGGTAACGCCTCTAAAGCCAACAGGTTGGTCACAGAGGGGCCTCTCCCTAGAGAAAGACTGTGTTCCCCCATTTCTCGTTTTGGGAATACCTCTAAAGCCAACAGGTTGGTCACAGAGGGGCCTCTCCCTAGAGAAAGACTGTGTTCCCCCATTTCTCGTTTTGGGAATACCTCTAAAGCCAACAGGTTGGTCACAGAGGGGCCTCTCCCTAGAGAAAGACTGTGTTCCCCCATTTCTCGTTTTGGGAATACCTCTAAGCCAACAGGTTGGTCACAGAGGGGCCTTTCTCTAGAGATAGTGTTGTGTTCCCCAATTTCTCGCTTTGGGAACACCTCTAAACCAACAGGTTGGTCACAGAGGGGCCTTTCTCTAGAGTTAGTGTTGTGTTCCCCAATTTCTCGCTTTGGGAACACCTCTAAACCAACAGGTTGGTCACAGAGGGGCCTTTCTCTAGAGATAGTGTTGTGTTCCCCAATTTCTCGCTTTGGGAACGCCTCTAAACCAACAGGTTGGTCACAGAGGGGCCTTTCTCTAGAGATAGTGTTGTGTTCCCCAATTTCTCGCTTTGGGAACGCCTCTAAAGCCAACACGTTGGTCAGAGGGGCTTCTCTCTAGATATAGTTTTGTGTTCCCCCACTTCTTGCTTTGGGAACACATCAAAAGCCAACAGGTTGGTCACAGAGGGGCCTAGAGATAGTGTTCTCTAGAGATAGTGTTTCTCTAGAGATAGTGTTGTGTTCCCCAATTTCTCGCTTTGGGAACGCCTCTAAAGCCAACAGGTTGGTCACAGAGGTGCTTCTCTCTAGATATAGTTTTGTGTTGCCCCACTTCTTGTTTTGGAAACCCTCTAAAAGCCAACAGGTTGGTCACAGAGGGGCCTTTCTCTAGAGATAGTGTTGTGTTCTCCAATTTCTCGCTTTGGGAACGCCTCTAAACCAACAGTTTGGTCACAGAGGGGCTTCTCTCTTGAAAAAGTCTGTTTCCCCATTTTTCGCTTTGGTAATGCCTCTAAAGCCAACAGGTTGGTCACAGAGAGGCCTCTCCCTAGAGAAAGACTGTGTTCCCCCATTTCTCGTTTTGGGAACACCTCTAAACCAACAGGTTGGTCACAGAGGGGCCTTTCTCTAGGGATAGTGTTGTGTTCCCCAATTTCTCGCTTTGGGAACGCCTGTAAAGCCAACAGGTTGGTCACAGAGGTGCTTCTCTCTAGATATAGTTTTGTGTTCCCCCACTTCTTGTTTTGGAAACCCTCTAAAGCCAACAGGTTGGTCACAGAGGGGCCTGTCTCTAGAAATAGTGTTGGGTTCCCCCATTTCTCGCTTTGGGAATGCCTCTAAACCAACAGTTTGGTCACAAAGGGGTCTCACACTAGAGAAAATCTGTGTTCCCCCTTTTCTTATTTTGGGAACACCTCTAAAGCCAAAAGTTTGGTCACAGAGTGGCCTTTCTCAAGAGATAGTGTTGTGTTCCCAATTTCTCGCTTTGGTAACACCTCTAAAGCCAACAGGTTGGTCACAGAGGGGTCTTACTCTAGAGAAAATCTGTGTTCCCCCATTTCTCGCTTTGGGAACGCCTCTAAAACCACCACAAACGTTGGTTCCAAAAGGTATCCCTGTCCCTATGTTAAAATGGTCTGAGTTCTTCCATCTTGCTTTAAGAATGCAAAGAACTTGCAATATGGCACCCAATGCTCCCTAAAAAAACACCTTTCTACCTAAATTTGAACACAAGCAATGTGGAGATTAAATTACAAACAAGGAAGACCACCTCCAGAACCTATGCAATACAATTTAGCAGGTTGATAAAACAGAGATATAGATCATAATGCCAGGAGAAGACAAACAGGTTCTCAACCCGAATGTGGAAATGCACAAAAACACAAGCTGTTGGAACAACTGTTGAGTTGTTGTTTTTTTAAATGCCAAACTTACATAATTGGAGCCTAAGTGTTAAAAACATATTTCATTTTCCTTCTTTCATGTTCGCCAGAAAGGATAAAAGCATGCCTTGGTCACCGATGAGTAGCTCAGTCTTGCAATGTTTCTGTGCCTTGTTAACATTGCTGATGGATGAGAGTTTCACTTAGGTCTTCTGTTCAAAAAGGTCATGGTACTCCTGTTCCTCCAACTCTCTGTTGTACTTTTCAATCTCACAGTTGGCTTCCTCCAAGTAATCGTTCATAAACTGGTCCATTACTGGTGCAAGACTAATAAGGAGAATAAATTATTCTACGTGTTTGAGAACTCATGAATTAAGATATGTTTGTGCCACCGTCCCATGTCTACACCACTGTGTAATGATCTAAATTTTGATTCTACCTGTACGTATCAGATTCTATATCTGATGAACACTCTATAGCGTTCTGCTTTCAAGGTCCCAAAACTGACCTCAAGTCAAACCTTTGAAGCCTTGTTTTGCTGAAAGACGGACAGGATGTCGGGGTTTCTGTCCAAACAGACCATATCTATTGTCTGCGATAAACAAAGTTTACTTAAAACTAATAGGATAACAAGATCTTACTGTGGGCTGAAGATAGATTATTCTAGCTCTCTCTAATTGTTGTGAAGAAACCAAAAGGGTTTCCCGGGTCACGTGCTGGTTAAAGGTCTGTCTCTGAAAAACATGTCATCAACTAGGAACGGACAATTCCTCTCAAATACCTAATATGTAACCTGAAAGATAGTGTGTGTTTTTGTGATATGCAGAGAGACACCTGCGTGCCTGCAGGAAATACCTGATCTGTACTTCGTTTCCTGAGACTTCCCAACCAAGCTTTACTTTCAATAACTAGAGCATTTGCCAGCATGTTTTCTCTTCCCCAAGGAGGAAATGCCAGCTCTGTTGGCAGATCTGTGCCCTGGGCTAAAAATGAATGAGGCTTTTCTGACAACACTCCTCTGGCTCCCACACACGGAAAAAAAGCTGGTGCAGAACATCTGCTGTGGCTTGGGCCAAACAGGTCAGATCCACCAGACTTCCATCTGCTGCCATTAGTGATACCTCGTCTCGACCTCTTTGCCCCTCTGCAGCCCATTCATGACTCCCTTCAAAGGGTGGTCAAACTCATTGGAGCTTCCTTCCTTCACCTTTAACAAGCAGCACAGGTAACCCCCACTTTCAGACAGTTTGTTTTCTGATGATCCGCTCTCTTGATTCTACCCAGAACTCATTCATTCAATGCATGTTCTGCTCTTTCAACCTCACTTTACTGTTCTAAAGGTCAAAATTGCTCTCTCCCATGTCTTAATTCCTGGTCTAATCCCATTCCTGAAGGAGTTAATGAGAATCCATTTGCAGAAATCTTTGTTTGGCAGCAGGAATTTGCAAGATAAAAGGGGCACTTGTAATTTGCTAGCTGGAAGCAACACTTATAAACTAAAAATTTAAGTTCCATTTTTCAATGGTTTTCACAATGCTCTGGTCCCTAATTCGTTCAGTAAGTGGGGGATGACTGTACACACACAGTGTTTGATGAAAGCAACTGTTTTTGTAACCATTTTGTAGTTAATTGGATGAGTTATTATAGAATCCTAAAGTTGGAAGGGACCTAGTAGGTTATCTAGTCCAACCCCTGCCTGCAGCAGGAAGTCCCCCTAGAGCATCCCCAACAGGTGCTTGTCGAGCCTCTGCTTGAAGACCCACAGTGAGGGAGAGTCTACCACCTCCCTTGGCAATCTTTTCCACCGCCAAAACCACCCACACCCTCAGGAATTTTTTCCGGATATCCAACCGGGATCTCCTTTCTTGCAGTTTGTACCCACTGGTTCTAGTTCTGCTTTCAGAGCCAGCTTAGAACTAATGTGCCCCTTCCTCCCTATGACAGCCCTTCAGGTATCTGAAGAGGGCAATCAGGTCTCCGCTAAGCCTCCTCTTCTCCAGGCTGAACATTCCAAGTTCCCCCAACCTTTCCTTGTAGGGCTTCCCTTCCATCTCACCGGTTATTCTTGTCGCTCATCTCTGGAGTAGTTGCCTACTCTCAGCAACATGGGGGATGGAGGCAAATGTCAGCACACAGATCATCCCACTGGTAGCCTTCTCAAGCAGTAGCTGCCTATATGGTGGTCCAGCTGTGTTCAGAACACAGCCCATTTTGATTTAAAATGCATGAAGGACCTGAACACATTCTGTGGCTAGCCTAAAGCCACGCTATAACAAGAGGCAAAACAGACAAGTGGTTTGTTTTGAAAGGATACATGGGTGGTAATCCATCTTTTCCCCAAAGAAATCCACAAACTGTGTCCCATTGTAAAAGTAGCCAGCTGGAAGTGGTTCCAAGTGACGCTTCACCTGTATTCAAGGGCAAACATGTTGTTCAGAAGCAATTTTTGCTTTAAAAAACAATATATGCATATATTAGGCATGGACTCAGAACTGCTGACTGGTATGAAATCAAGAAAACACAAACATTGCTCAGTGACAGGCCCAACAAAAGGCACCTTTCGGCACAGCTATTTTAAAAATGCAGTTTCTGTTTCACCATCAATGACCTCACAAGGAAGCATCTTAAATTGGACATATTCAAATCCTGACTATACAAATCCTGAAGTTGTAGAGAAAGGGCACCACACATTCCTGCTAACGGAGTTCTGAATGTCATCAAAAATAATAAGCAATTTATGGGTGACAAGGGCTTATTAATAGCGTAAGCTCGTAAGGGCCTAGATTAGAGGAGTCCTTCCAAGCTGTGAGATGCCTTTCCAAGCTTGGGGTGCCTTTCGACAGAATAAGAAATACCCCTATCAAATAAAGTGACTCATATGGTTCTTACATGAATGCTCTTGATTTCCTGCAAGGTCAGCATGCTTCTGGTTTTCAGAGCTTTCCTCTGTGGTTTCTGGATGGGATAGACATATGTATAAATTCAATACAAACAACACAATCCTGTAGCATAATTAAGGGAGAAAAGCTAAAATACCAGTATGGGAAGGCATCCCTGAGAACTTTGGGCAATGGCAGGGCAAAAACCTTGCTTAGTGTTGAGCCTGAACTGTAAAGCCTGAAGCTGCAAACAGAGCACTGTCAGCTGAATACCTCCAGGGCATCATCAGTCAGATTTGGCCAAAGGATGGAACTACAGGAAGATGCACCATGCCAGACGTGAAAGCCAGTGGCATAGCTATAGGGGGTGGAGGAATCAGTCATGGGGGCAGCTCACCCCTTCGGAGCCATTTGAGGTGGGGGGGAGCCACCTCGAATGGCTCTGAGAGGGTGAAGCTCCCCGCGACTCCTGCGCCCCCTATAGCCACACCACTTAACAGACAGCCTCTTAACAAAAGTCTAAAACAGGCTAGATGAGTCTGTATTCAGACTACCAGGAAAATATGAGGTACTTCTCATGTCAACAGGCTTCCCTCTTGCTTCATTTGTCCTTTTGAAATCCATCTTTGCTTCATGACTGCACGACTTGATTGGAATGGTTTTCTAACAATCCCTACTCCAAAATCATGCTCTAATTATTTATCTGCTACCTCCCACATGGGATGCATTTTAGGGTTGGCCCCAATGGAGAAATTCAGGAACAGAGAGTAGCATCCTTGGTTTTGCTGCTGAGCAGTTATTTGAACTCATCCCTCCTAGTCCCACCCTAAGAGATACTCCCAAATCCAAATCAACTTTGGGAACATGTAAGAGACTTTATGTGCACCCGTAGTTACCGCACCACCTAGTGAAAACCTATGGGAAATTCATATTGGAATCCAGAGTAAGTTGTTCTTACACTAGAGCAGCGTTTCTCAAAGTGGGGGTCGGGAACCCTTTGGGGGTCGCCTAGAGCTTTCCTGGGGGTTGCCTAAAGACCCCTGGTGCAGTGAGCCAGGTCAGGCTTGCCAGACCTTCAGCTGTAGCTGCAGTCGCACTGGGGCTGACTAACAGCTTCAGGGCCCAATCCTATGCATGCCTTCTCTGAAATAAATCCCCTTATAGTCAGGGGGCCTTTACTCCCACGCAAATGTGGATAGGATTGCAGCCTCAGAGCCCAATCCTATGCATGCCTACTCTGAAATAAATCCCATTGTGTTCAACGTGTGCATAGAACACACATTTCATTTGTAACCATGAAAATACATCCTGCATATCGGATATTTACATTACGATTCATAACAGTAGCAAAATTACAGCCATAAATTTTATGAAGGAGCAACAAAAATAATTTTATGGTTGGGGGTCCCCACAACATGAGGAACTTATAAAGGGGTCACGGCGTTAGGAAGATTGAGAACCATTGCAGTAGAGCAAGGGCTTTCCATAGTTACTCTGGATTTTACCATAATGATTTAGTGTAACTGAGTGGTTCTGAATTACTTCACATCAAAATTAGAATTATACCATTATTTAACACAAGTGTGTCTGAGGACATAAGCACTTTTAGGCACCATTTGTTTTTAAAGGATCTGGCACACATCAAAGGCAAGGCAATCAAGCTTTTAACTCAATTAAGGTTCCAGATCCAGATATTCATTTTCGTGCAACAAGCAAAATCAACAAATACTAATTATCCGACTCACAGCTGCCAGACTGAGGCTATATTACAAATGGTATTTTTAATATATGCTTTGGTTTTTTAAAGATTTTTAAAAAAATCTTTTTAAAATGTCAAGCTTCTATCTTTTTTGTGCAAATTGGGTTGGTAAATAGCAAGATTTTGTTATTTAGAAATTGAGCAAAAGAGAAATTGAGCAAAACCATAAGAATATTCCTCCTAATAGTCAAATTCCAACTGTGGCTCTCTTAAAAGCGGGGTGGGACACCAGTGCACTACCAATGTATAGTGGTGCCTTGGTTTACGAGCATAATTCATTTTGGAAGCACGCTTGTAATCCAAGATGCTTGCATATCAAAGCAAATTTTCCCGTTAGAAATCATGGAAACTCAGATGATTTGTTCCATAACCCAAAAATATTTATAGAAAAATTATTACAATGCTGTAATATAATACAAAATAATAAAAAAAGAAAAATAAAACAAATTAACCTCTACTTAGTTTCTCAGTCTGCAATCTGTCCCCCTTACATAGGAATGAGCCCTACTGATTATAATAGGGCTTACTTTAGAGTAGACATGCAAGGCTAGGTCTCTCAGGCTCCTTTTCATTGCCCCCCTGTGATAGGAGTGAGACAGGACTGACTGTAACAGGCGAACAGCACAATCCAGAGTAACTACGGGAGCTCTTATGTCAACGTAGTTACAGTTCCACCTATGGAAAACCCATGGGAAATGCATAGAGCAATCCAGAGTAGCCCTACAATCCAGAGTAACTACGGGAGAAGATAAGAGACATTACGTGTACCCGTAGTTACAGCACCACCTAGTGAAAACCTATAGGAAATTCATATTGCAATCCAGAGCAAATTGTTCTTACACCGGAGCAAGGACACCCCGCAGTTACTCTGGATTGCGCCCTATATTTTTCTTACATTGACGTAAGAGCTTCTGTAGTTACTCTGGAGCATGCTGTTACTTCAGAGTAGTCTTGCATAGGTTGTCTCTCAGGAGATGCTGAGCAAGTGCTGATGGAATGCCAAAACCAGCCATATCCCAGTTACCATGATTGTTCTCACTTGTTTATCAGGACATCACCTCTATATCAAGTCAAAATTTATTAGGAACAATGTTTGTCTTGCAAAACACTTTCAATCCAAATTACTACAATCAATACAGGTTTGACTGTGCCTAAACATATAGGGTGAGGCTATACCAACAGAGCCAGCTGCAAACCAATTCTGCCAAAAACTGTGTCCTGTCAAGAAGGCTCTCCCAGCTACTGAAGCTGGACACCTTGAGACCCTCCCCCCAAAGGAACACATACCTGCTTTGCTGTTTGCCTCAGCCAGTCTTTTATTTCTTCTTCTTTGAGGGAACAGCCAAAAAACACCAGGAAGGACTCCTGAGGCCTGCTGTGGTCTCGGTTGTCAGTTCTCGAATCAGGAGGAGGAGTTGGCCCTTCCTGAACGGGCACCAGACTTAAGGAGTTGGAAGACGTATTATGGCAAACTTCTATCATCCGATCAGAATCTGATGCAGACAAAAGAGACGGGGATACTCAGCACTAAGATTTCCTTTGGATGAGAAGGATCTGTGCAGTCATGAAACCCAAATCTTGGTGGCCACATTGTTCCCAGGGCATTACATTTCATTTAATGCAGTTTTTGTCTCACTTCTTAGCAAAGAGAAAGCACCTGAAACAGCTTATAGAGAAAGAAACCCAAAACCAAGAAAATTCCTGTTATAAGGGCAGATCCAAGGCTGGGCACAACTTCAAGTTGTTCCTCCACTTGTGCAAAAATTGACTTCACGGTCTTTGGGTGCTTGCCTTTCCCATTCCAGAACTGTGGATTTTCAACATGCAAACATGCAGACACATGCAGAGGCTTCCTTGCTTATGGGTAGTAACAGCCAGTGAACAGCCCTGGCTGTTACTACTCATAATCAACTCCTCAGACAAGTAACAAACAGCTGGAGAAAAATATCAGTAATCAGCAAAGGGGAAAAAAAGCTTGCTCCTTACCTGAGAACTTCACTTTGCCCATAATACGGTATATGTTTCCAAAGAAAGGGCTTGGTTTAATGGAGGACTTCAGTGCTATATGAAAATTAACACAGAGACACAGACTATTAGATCTGGTATCAAAGGAAAGCTAAGGTAGGTTGCTTCAATGTTAGCTAACTGTCTCAGTTGTAAATCAGGAGGTCATAGGTTCTGATATTATTATTTATTTATACCCAACAAATTCATAAAAGATTCAAGGCAGCTCAAGTTCTACAAACTTACTCAAGCTCTTTGAAAACTCTTCAAGCACAAGCCTAACCATGTCTACTCAAAAGTAAGCCCCATTGTGTTCAATGGGTATTACTCTCAGGAAAGTGTCTTTAGGATTGCAGCCTTACGGCAAAATCCAGAGCAGTTACGGCTCCACGCAGTTATGTCACCTTCTAGTGCAGTGGTTCTCAAACTGCCTAATGCTGACTACTGTGACTAGTCTGTGACCACTGCTCAGCTCTGCCACTTTGGCAAATCACTGCAATGCCAACTGCAGTTTGAAAATTCAGCTTTGGCAAAACCAGCCAGAGTGATAGCCATTCCTGGAACCTACAGAATTTATTTTGAAGACACAACTGGAATTCTTCTTGTTGAAGAGTTCTGATGCTTCCTTGGTAGAAATGGCAAACAACCACAATAAGTTTGTGAAACGTGTGCCGGGAGAACAGATCTCCATTCACAAAGGGGCATCACCAGCAATTTCAAGCAAGAGAGGATCACTGTTTTGATATTGCTAACTTGTAAATTGATGTTTTATGTGTGTGTATCACAATGTTTATTTATGATATTGCTTTTTACTTTGTAAGATTTGGGTGCCAAGAAAGCAGGGTGTAAAACAAATACTAAAAGTTAACTTTTTATGCAGCTCATGATGAAAGGTGCCTTTTACCTTTGCACTTGGCCACAAACTGCATTTTCTCCAGGGGCCGGCTAAACCGCACACAGACCTGGACCACTGGAGGAAAGACTGGACCCACCAGAAATCTTCCATCATACCTAAGGGGGGGATGAATGGACATTTTTAAAGAAGAGATGCTCCATCTTAGCCGCCTTGAGTTCCCTTTTGGGAAGAAAGGCGGGGTATAAATCAATGAAATAAATTTTAGATTTTAAAAAACTTACAAGGTACAATAAAACCAAAAATAAACAACATGGTCATTAAAGCTTGAAACGATTAAAGCTTGAAACTGCAGCCCCAAAAAATAAGTTAAAAGCTATTGGGAATAAAAACTTTTTAGAAAATTGAAATGGCAGGAAAGGGAGTAAAACAAGCCTGAATGGGAAAGACAAGGATTTCCTCCCCATGTCTTAGAGAATAAAAATATTATCAGCCCAGATGAGGGAATCAATTAAAAATAACCGATTCTTATTTATCAATTACAAATTAACTGATTTAGAAATCAATTAATAACGATAGCAGTATAATAAACTCATGATTTTTTTGCCTTGAATAAAAGAACCATGACAATCTTTGATAACAATCAGCAAATACTTGCCAGCCAGGGTACATCAGGTAGCGTGCCCTAAGCATCCGGGGGCTCGAAAAACTGTGTTCAGAGAGAATTAGTTCAATGTCTTCATTCCTGGCAGACCAGAGATCCAAGATTTCATTTATGGAAAATAAAAAGAAAACCACCTTTAAGTTTAGACTGATCTATCCCCTTTGGGCCATATGCAGTCCTATTAGGTGTAGGGTTTTCACAATGTGGAACTTTGATCTTCCTTGTACTTGTGCTTTCCCAATTCTCAAGATGCAAAACAAGCTTCCGTAGGACTCCAAGCCTCGGAAAATGTAAAAATAAAGATGGCAAACCTCTTTCCAGTTTCATAGTGGCCCAGCATCCCGGCAGCAGCACAGTCCTGATAATGTGCTCCTGCTTTTACCCCCTCCCAAATACCCTGAGAGTCCCAAATACCCTGAGAGATGCTGTAAGGAGAGACTGATCATGCCTTAATATAGCAGAACGGCAATAAATAAATAAATAAATAAATAAATAAATAAATAAATAAATAAATAAATAAATAAATAAATAAATAAATGCTGTTAATATTGAAGCTAAGACAACCGATATGAGATGCTTCAGAATTTTTCCCTCCGAGAAACACCAGTAAGAACTGGAATTTCTTCCCTGTTTTAAAACAAGCAGCTCATATGCTATGGAGATCAGGGAAACATCCGTGTTACCTGGTTACTACTCCATTTTCTGCTAAGATAAATGAAATGGCAGGATTCGCTGCCCGGATGAGGTTCTGAAGTTGGACAAAGAGTGGGTTCCTCTGCTCAACCTGACTGGTGAATACCACGTTGCTCACTAAACCTGCAGGAGGAAATTGGCCAACTGTTTAAAATTAAACATTCCCCAGTGACTGTGCCTCTCAAAAACTGATCATTGATAAGGTGGGGGTTGGACTAGGTGACCTACCAGATCCCTTTCAACTCTATGATTCTAAGTTTCCTTATTGCAGCTCTCACTTTCTTGGGAGTCACTGGGCTTTTCACTTCTCTCTCTCTCTCACACACACACACACACTGCTGCTAACATACAAATTTGGACTAGTCCACAAAATGTCAGAAGTGAGTCTTATTGAGCAGAAACATTGTGTTAAGCCCCTGCAGCCACTCTGTAAAGTGGGCAATCGATCAGCTGTAACCTTCTTCAAGTAGAGGGCAAGCAGCTACTGAACCCAGAAAACACATCTCAGCCAATTCCTAATCTCTCTTGGCAAGAGAAAAAGAAAAACACAAGGAAGGTTAATGCTTGGCTGGCTCCTCTTTAAGATAGTTGGCCTTCATTTTCTACCTAATGCTGACCAGTCTTGTTTTTCTAAAGCAGGGGCCCCCAAAGTGTTTGGAAGGAGAGTCACATCACCTCCTTGACATTGTGTCAGGGGCCAGAAATCTAATTTACATTTCAAATTTGAATAGATTTATATAAATTTATATGTAAGAATGTATTGGGCTGTGGGTGGCGCGAGTGGTTAAGACACTGTGCCTGTTAACAAGCAGGCCAGGGTTCAAGACCCGGGTCGGCCCCACCAGACAGGGTGAGCTCCTATCCTTAGCCCAGCTCTGCGACACCAGCTGGATCCAATTGTATTGGCTCTGCCCTTTCCATTGGAGTAATTCAGTGGTGTGGAGAGGGGGGATTTGCTGCTTGGGTAACAGTCTATCCTCCATAACAATCCAACCCAGGCTTTCGTGCTTCGCATGCAGCGCCGAGCACGACACCATAGTCTTTCAAGACTGATGGAGGCCTGGTTTTTTATTGGAGTGGATTACAAGCCTTGCCCAAGGGCTGGATAGAGGGGTCTTGCCAGGGGCCACACTGAGGCTCACCAAGGACTGCATCTGGCTTCCAGGCTGGAGTTTGGAGACCCCTGTTCTAAAGCATGCTATACTACTGACACATCAATAGCAACCTTCACAAATCTTACAGTTTTGTTCCCATTTGAAAGTTTTAAGAGTATCTACCTTGTGAACACTGATCCAGGAACTTTGGGAAAAGAAATCTGCAAAGACAAATAGAAATGAAAACACAAACATGAGCTATCAAAGGCCATTAAGAATTTGAAGAACATCAATAGAGGCCTGCTAGGCTTATTATAAGTTTATCACACTTTCTTACAAATAGACTACAGCTGAATTATGTCCAGATCTATCTACCCAGGTGGTAGCAAGTCTCCAAGGGTTACCATTTTTGCCACATGAGATCCTTTTAATTGAAAATACAAGTGATTAAACATCAGAATTTTGGTAAGCAAAAAGCATGCTCTGCTACCTACCTATACATTACTCAGTATTGCCCCTGCATGAAGAAGATGCCATCTGAACCTAAGGCCTGAAGCTAAGATAAAGTATTGTGACTAATCACTGTGTTTCTAGTTATAATGTAAATGTACAGAAATAAATATTAGGTCCTTGAGTGAGATGAATGCAATAATGGCTACAATCCAGAGTAACTACAGGACCTATTACACCAATGTAGTTATGGTGCCACTTATGAGAAACCTATGGGAAATGCATAGAACAATCCAGAGTAAGTGCCTCTTATGCCTTCCTGTAGTTACTCCAGATTGTAGGGTATGTGTTTTTGATCAAAAGAATTACCTTCCTTGCTCCTGTATATTCTGATCAGCAAATTTGCAGGATTTGACTTCCCTGGTTGGAGCATTTTAAACTTCAGTGTGATGGAAGAGAAGTGGCCTTTCTAGGCTTAGTAGTATGACCTTTACAGAGAACAAGCTCTCTCACTATCAGGGAAGGGACTTGAAAGTGTACCTGTGTTCCATGTAGCAACTAAGTGGTTCCACACAAGTGGAAACTGCTCCAATGACGAAAGAGGCCTTCACCTCAGCATCAGGGTGAGTCTGAAGGGCCTGCACAACATCAATCACATCTGTGTATCTGCAGAGTGAACAAAGCAGAGAGTTGTGAGGTGACGGACATTATGAGAACGACGCTGATGCCAGCAATTTGCACAGGCACAATTCCAAGGAAGGTGCTTGTTCTCCTGTTCCAGGGAGGAAAAAAAATTCAAAAGTTGGCACTTATAGCAATTTATGTAAGGGGAAAGTTTTCACTTCAAATAGCTGCACAAGAAGAAACTCAACATAAATGATTTCAAACACAATCTTACTGGTTTCAAGACTCTGTTGTGGGTGTTTATGTGCAAAGCAAGGAAGTGGAATTTAACAGTGTTACTTTTGTGGCAGGGACAGAATGACTTGATTTGCCAGGCATAAGAGGCCAAGAGGCCGAGGCTGCCTTAAAAACAAAGGTGAAGAGTAACTCCAATCATGTTGCTCCAAACATCATCCAACTGGAACGCATACCATGAGACACTGGTGGTCAGAATATCTGACTCATGAGCAGTGAGGTGGGAGAGAATACAGGAAGTGACAATTACGTATATCCTACAACAGCTTACAGAGACATGGGGCAGTAAAGTATAAAGTGATCACCAAGATGGGACATTTGGTTTCTTAGGCTGCAATCCTAACTTCCAGCTAGGCTGGCATAAGCCCCTGCATAAGTCCAGGGCTGACCGGAGAATGTCACAAAAGTGCCGTAAGACACTTCTGGCACCATTCCTGGGGCAGAGTTAAGCCAGTGCACAGACATCACCTACAACCTACATCATCACGGGAGCAGGAAGACCAATGAGTTGTGCTAGCGAAGGTTAGGATTGCACTCTTAGAGAAGGAAAAGAGCACACCTGAACAAGTATCTCAGCTGTAAAACCACTTCTAAGTCATTCTTATGTGTGTGTCAAAGTTTGCGGGGGTGGGGTGGTGGGACATACCCTCCCCCTTCCATAATTATGCCAGAATTCAGGGTCACTCCCAACAGCTGACTGACTGTGAGTCCAGGAAATTGGGTTATCAGGCAATGCATAATTAATTCCATAAAATAACTGTCAAAAATATGTGTTGATGGCTTCTATCTTAGGGATTAAAAAGGGACCATCCAAATTAAAAAAGAAAGATCCATCTATCGCTATTTGTCCGGATGTTAAATGAAACCTCAGGTTCAGAAGATGACTGTTTAAATACCAGGCACACAGCAGGAGGGAACTGTTTCCTTTGTGGCCTGCCTGTGAACAGCCTGGAGGCACACAGCTGGCCACTGTGCACACACCAATGGACGGATGGATGAGGACAGGAGTCTGGACTAGAGAGACCCTTGGCCTCCTCCAGCAGGACTCAGATGATGTTCTTATGTTGCAGTTCCTTCAGATGTCAGCTTTCTCCACTGAGAAAAGAGGCAAAAAGGAGCAGCATGCCAACTGGAATTTCATGCTTTTTATATCAAGTGCACCCTTGGGAAGGTGGGGAATTGGGTGCTGGTCTAGGTGACCCACTCCAAGAAGACTGGATGCCTCTCAAGCAGAATGGTATGAGGACAAGGTATGAGGATGACGGACCCCTTACCTGGTCACAGCCCCTCAAATATTTTCTCAAATATGTCCATCTACAACTGTTGTCGATATAATCTGGATGCCATTTCTGAATATAATATAATAGCATAAGAAATATATGGGATTGGAATAATTGTGGCCCTATTACTATATGGATATAAATGTGGATATCTGGAAAGAATGTGGATAATCTTTTTCTTCAGTGGCATAGCCATATCTATGTAACCTTTTCAGTTCTTTTTTGTTAGTTTTTTAATAAAAGGATCTAAAAAATTGATCACAGCCCGAAACTTACATATCTGGACTCAAAACACTTGTACTGCACAGCAAACACGAGGTTAGACTCCACTGAGCTCACTACATCTCAAACTGCCAAAGGTTCCTGCTTCATCTTCTATTTCAGTTTTGTGTTTTAGCAAAGCAAAGTGTTTTGTGTTTTAGGAAAGAATCTGCTTCTTAAATCTTTAAATGGAAGTGCCTTAAGGCATTATATTTAAGGCTTCCTGTTCTGTCTGCAGCTCCATTGAACTAAGCAGCATTTCCCTTGGGAAAGGGTTTGATGATGCTCCACCCAAAACTCTGGCTGAGCCCAATCCAGGCTGCATTTACCATTCAACTAACATGCACTAAATGAGAGACATATGAAAAGAGACATATGACTGTAAGTGTGAAGGAAGAAGCCAGAAAGATTTTATTTAGTATCTTGGGGCCACTTGCAACACTTTTCCCCCACACATGAAAATCGTCCGACTTTGGGCAAAATCCAGAGTAACTATGGGGGAGCCCTTGCTCTGATGTAAGAACAACTTACTCTGGATTCCAATATGAATGTCTCATAGGTTTTCACTAGGTGATACAGTAACTACGGGTGCACATAAAGGCTCTTATGTGCTCCTGTAGTGACTGTGGGTTTGGGGGTAAGGCTGCAATCCTAAAGACTCTTTCCTGGGAGTAAGACCCATAGTACACAGTGGGCCTTACTTTTGAGAAGACATGGTTAGGATTGTGCTCTTTTCCTCTGATGTGTATCTGAAGAATTTCTTTTTAAAATTATTTCCTTCTCCAGATCTCTGTTGGGCTGATTCAGAAATTTTTGGTTTTTAGAACACACACACTCAAATGGTCAAAAGGCACAGAAATCTTAACTGTCTGTGCACAGGGTGCAATCCTAACCAACTTAAGCTAGCACAACCTACCTGTCTCTCTGTTCCTGTGGTGGTGTGGGAGACCAGTGCATGTCTGTGCACTTGCCTAACCCCCTCCCCCCGCCTGGAGTAGTGCACTTCTTTTGTGACACCCCCAGTCTAGCACAGGACTTGGGCCGAGACTTACGTTGGCCTAACTGGGGATTAGGATTTCAGCCTGAAAGTGATATTCATAAAATCCTCTAACACAGGTCTTTAGACAAAACATGCAATGGCATTTTGTCTCACTGTCGCAGACCTGGATTTTAAATGCAATAAAGAGACGCACCCACCCAAGAGAAACGTTATTGATATTCAATATGAAAACACATGGTTCATGCAGCAAAATTATAAGATGATACTTTCAAACAACGTTCCACACACATTCTGAAGACACAAAAAGTTTCTTACTCTTGTAAAACCACCAGCAGCCTCAGTTTCTTCCGATTGTAGGCTGCAAGACGGACATTGCGGTTGTGCTGGGATTCAACAACACTTGTCAAGTACTTCTGGAAGTGAGTGGCACTGAAACACTCGGGGTTGTCCATCGCTTGATGATAAACCAGCCATCTAAAACACACCGTAGACAGAAGAGAGGCTATTTTTGGTTTATTTTCTTTCTACTAATATTGCTTATAGCGTTATACTCGTGTCTGCCTAAACCAGGTTGGTAAAAAAACACCTCTCCTGGAAATAGACCTCTGGCAAAAACTGAACCCACCTTTTTTTAAAGGTAAAAACCAGTCCCAAAGCATGGAAGAGCGACTGAGCATTAATCAGGAGTTAAGGTATCCATTTTAAACATCATCATAGTAAAGAGACAATGCAAAGCTCTACTAACCTTCCATATTCTTTATTAAAAGTGACCAGGAAAGAACAGAGATCATTTGCGCGACATCCTGGAAGACCTATTAAGATGGTGATCACAACCTTAAAGAAGAAAAAGCAACATTGCGTTATTGTTATATGCAGGGCTCACCTTCACATGATCTTAAAAGGGGACAGGTGTGCTGAAAATGTCCTCTTCACATCAGGAGAGAGGATCCCTGTGGCAGGGAGTTCCACAGCCAGGGTAACTATCACTGTAGAAATCAACTCCTGAGTGCATGTCAGTCAACCTCGGTCAATGACGGCACAGGCAAAAGACACTCCCCAGTATCTTTTAGAACAATAATGCTTGAGAGGTAACTACAAGCAGATGCAACATTGCAACCAGATTGTCACCTTTTGGGGGGGGGGGGGGGGACTGATATAAAACAAAGCAAATAAAAATATACAAAACAGAAAAAACCTTAAGAAGAAAAGTCTCAGGTTGGATGTCTTACCTTGTCATTCTCTGCCTGATTGTCAGGAATGGCTTCTGACTGTTGCAACAACATTGGCAGATGGGCCCTCATCACTGGCTCTCGGCTGAAGCTACTAACCATAAAGTGTTGCAGAAAACTTTGAAGGAAAAAAGAAAAGGGCACACAGTTGTATGTTACTGAATGGGAACACTTCTTTTTAGTCAACGTGATTCTCTGGAAGGCCTAAATCAGTTCTATGAAACTCACCTACTAGAGCCCAACTGTCTAAACTACACCAAACTCACGGAGAATCCAGTTAAGATTCAACCATTAGAGAGGGCAACCTGAAAACCAAACCCATGCACACTGAGATCCCCCATCCCTCAAGCTGCTTCCTTACAACACTGATCAGTGTGTGGAATGAGCAGAGGTGACAGGAAGGCACATGAACAGCAAATCTCTTAGACCCAAGCAAGGCAGCCATACCACGAACCAAACAAATACAGCAAACAAAAATCTATCTCAGGGTCTGGTCAAAACCCACCTTAAGGAAGAAAAAATTGTGCTAATTCAACTTCAAACAACCCAATGAAAAAGCCATTAAATAGTGCAGGAAATTCCACTTACTAAATACATGCAACACAAAACAAAGCAGCTGGTCCAGCAATTTCTGGATGACACTTATCACTGGGAGTTATTCTGCACTGCCTTCATCCTTACCTCTCCAGATCAGGAAGACTTGTGCTTATTCTCAGCTGGCTCCACCTTTCCCCAGGAGGACAGGATGACATGTCAAAAAGTTTCTGCATGTTGTCATGCCTAGAACATGGTGACACACATACAATGACTGGGGTTAGTTAGAAAGATACCACAGGTTTCTTTACTTGTTCTAGGTTATATAAAGGGGGGTAGTAAGGGGCCCAAAAGGGGAGGGGGCTTTAGGCAATATGAAAGGGTACAAAGGAGTCCTTTAAGGGTATTAAGTGGAATTGAGGAGTTCATGGGAGTTTTAAAGGGGTATTAAGGATACTTATCCTTAATAAGTTTCATAAAACAAACTTTCACGCAATTCTACAGAGGGGCAACAGCCATCAGCTCACAATCTTTTGTGTTCCATCGGCAAGCAAGAATCTTGACTCATCTTTAATTTTATCCCAGAGTTCCCCTGCTGCTGCCAGGCAGAGAAAACCTATGAAGAATAAAATCCAAATTACACAATTACCTAATTTAGTATTATGTTTAATACTGTTACTCAAGTCCCAAGGTGAGCCACCAAGTCTTACACACAGTAGGGTTGCCATAATTCTCTTCCACAAAATCAGGACAGGACCCTCTGCCTCATTTGCCAGTATGTGAACACAAGCCCCCCAAATCGGGATTGTCCTTGTTTTTCAGGTTACATGGCAAGCCTAGCCCGCAGTGTTCCGAATAAAATTATTACAATTTTAATTTAAACTACTTGTGGCAGCTATTGTGGCTTGAAAACATGGTTTGTTTTCTATCTTCATTATGAGCTACATGGTGCCAGAAAAAAAAATCTGACACAAATCACCTGCAATTCCATGTTTCAGGGATTCCTCAACTATGATAAGATTTGAAAGTCTTTGTGATATTTTAGGGCTTCCTCTCCTACATCTTGTGAATAACTGAAGCATACAAGCTTTGTGGGCATGTTCTACTATAATGACCAACTAATCCTTATAAGCAATGCAAGTAGGAATAGGGACTCACAAAACACTGTTTAATGTTTTAGTTATTCTTAATCTTATTTATAGATGCCTGGATGGGATCTGGTTATTTCCATTTCTAATAAGAAAAACGCTATGATATAGTATTTTGTCAATTCTCCAAACAGACAGTTCCCTTTTTTCTTAAGAGAGTGAGAAGGGACCTAACCGGTCATCTAATCTAACAACCTGCCTGTAGAAGGAAATCCTCCTACAGCATCTCCGACAGGCGCTCTCATGGAATCTTTGCTTCTAGGGTCAATGGTACCTCTTATACCCCTTTACAAATGATTTCCAGTTAAGAGCTTCATCACTTTAGCAACCACACATTGTTAAAACATAATTCATTCATTTTAAAAAGATCATTCATTCAACAGCTTTGTTTTAAGTTTTCTAACCATTAAACTAGGCAAACAAACCACAAAATATCCCTAGGAAGCCCATTGTAAAGACTGGAGTTACATCGTAAAGCCCATTGTAGGTTTACTGGATATAGTTAGCTACTTCCTTTTGTTTCTGACTAGCAACCAGAGAGAAAAACAAGTTTCATTTCCTGCATCTGCAGATTGTGAAAAGCAAGGTATATAATAAACAGTTAAACAGCATTCCATGAAACCGCCATGGCGTTATTAACAAAGACCAAGAGTTGAAAGGATTCAACTTTGGTTTCTAAAACAGCCAGGACCTGATAACATCTCAAACAATAAATTCCAGTATTAGGAGAAAACCAAACACACATGCAGATTTTAAAATACTTTATTTAACAGCAAAGGAAATTATTTTGAGACTCCTCCCCTACAATCCAGAGTAACCATGGGAAGACGTAAGAGGAACTTACTCTGGATTGCTCTATGCATTTCCCATAGGTTTCCAATAGGCGGCACCATGACTACGTCGGTGTAAAAGATCCCATAGTTACTCTGGATTGTACCCTCTTTCCATAATCAATACTAAGGACACAATCCTGTCCAACTTTACAGTAGTGGTGCATTTCTGCCAGTAGGGTGCGCACTGCAACCTGTGGTGGAGGGGCAGTCACTGGGGCTTTCTCAAGGTATGAGAACACATGTTCCCTTACCATAGCGCTGCACTATGGTTACACCAGAGCTGGAAAGTTGGATAGAACTGGGCCCTAATTCATTACCTTTAAGATCAGGGTGAAGGGAAGCATAGTTCCTACTCAGGGAGAAGTTTCAGAGGGTATCATTTCAGGTTTATTTTCTCTAACCACCAGTACCACTAACGGCTGGCATTAAATTATCAAACTTCCACTCCAACTCCAGAATTATTAATTGTCTCCTCACCTGCAGCACTGGGAAGAAGCAGAATCCGCCATTCCCAGTCACTTTAACTGTACTAATTTGCTTTTTTGCACACTGATAAAAGGGGGGAAAAAACCCTTGCTCACATTACCTGAGAGTAGAAGGCTTTATAAAGCTTTGACTTTGGGAACAGTGCAATCATCAGGGAATTG
Source organism: Cryptoblepharus egeriae (assembly GCA_030015325.1). Classification (NCBI taxonomy): domain Eukaryota; kingdom Metazoa; phylum Chordata; class Lepidosauria; order Squamata; family Scincidae; genus Cryptoblepharus; species Cryptoblepharus egeriae. The sequence continues at coordinate 2,891,219 of JAREYC010000007.1, read as the reverse complement.
CTTGGAGTATGAAACTGGACTGGCAGATGAGCCAGCAGGGTGCTTTTGTAGTCAATGATGAGAGCGGCAACAACACTGGTAGAGTCCTAGAAGCAGGAAAACAAATGCTGTGATACGTGAAGCTAGTGTAGGGTCCAAGAGACTCAGCTGCAAACCAGAACATCCCTTGTTTGATCCTTGCCTAAGCTGCTTCTGTGACACACATGAGCCTAGTCACAGCAAGAAATGTGGACCATGGCATGGTGCCAAAAGCTTCAAAAGAAAAGTGAATGCATTTTAAGGTTTGAAGGATATGGATGAGGTAGCATCCTATACTGTAGGTCTTTCAAGGGTTGAATAAGGGCAGAACTGCCAGAATCAGCTGCTTGCAACCAGGCCTTTGAGTCACTCCGAGGCCCACTTTTAGAGTTTGTGTACATTTTGGGTCGGTAGTAATTATGATGCAGATTTGGACAGCTACCATTTTCCATTTGGCACCAGGCCCTTAAAACTATTTAATATCAAGCACTGTTTGGCAGATCATAATAGTTAAGTAAAAACAAATTGAATCCTGCCAGCCTTAGGTCTGGCCCACCTCCAGATGGAATCCACATACGAACACACCCCAGTGGAAGACCCTCAGGAATGAAGAAAATACATTTCACAAACTCTGAAGGAAAACTGACAAGTTCCTGCAAAAAAAAATTTAGTTCACAGCATCCCAAGGATTAGGAGCTTCTGCTGTAAGTGGAATTTTGAGGTTGGGAGGGAGTGCTGTGTTTTTAGTATTACTTCTGGTTGGTTTTTATTATAAATTTTATTTATTTTATATTTATAAAATAAATAAAATTTATAATTTTATAAATTTATTATAATTTTTAGGATGTTGGGCTGTACACAATTTTATATATATATACACACATACACACATATATACATATACATACATACACACAAATTATATTATTTTATATATATACATACACACACACATACAGTGGTACCTTGGGTAAAGAGCAAAATTTTCTCAGAAATATTGACTTGCATAAAGAGCAGTGTCTTGAGTAAAGAGCACTTCTGAGGAAGTTTGGAACAGGTTTCCATGGCAAGGGAACTCACAGGTGGGACGAGGGGACTAGTTGGAGGTACAGTGGGGCTCTGGGCAAAGTTTGGAATAGGCTTCCATGGCCAGGGAACTCATGGGAGTCTTTAGGGAGCGGCCTGAGCCAGGTTTATATGTGGGATCTGTGTGTGGCAGCGTGGAAGGTGTGCCTGATCAATGTTGTAGTGCTGCTCCCCATCAGCGCTTGGGAATGTTAGTTGCACACAAAGACAAAGATTCCATTGAGCCAATGGATAGCTGTGACTCCATTAGTGATAGTGAAAGAGCACAATCCTAACCATGTCTACTCAGAAGTAATCCCCATTATGTCTAATGGGTCTTACTCCCAGGAAAGTGTCTTTAGGATTGCAGCCAAAGTCATCCCCCTCTCTGTAACCCTCACACCAGCCATGAAAGTTTTCCAAGGTAAAGTAAAGTTCAGTACTGTACAGTATTTTCTTTATTGCAGTGTGGTGTGTTACTGTATATTACAGTGTTTTGTAATCATTTTTATAAACAGTTAATATTTTTATATGTATATTTTTTGGGTTGTGGAACCAATCATCTGAGTTTCCATGATCTCCTATGGGAAAATCCGCTTCACGTAAAGAGCATTTCACATAACAAGTGTGCCTCTGGAATGAATTAAACTTGTTAAACTTAAAAACTTGAGGCGCCACTGTATATTGATTGATTGATTGACAGGATTTTTACCCCACCTTCCTCAGCGAAGCTGACTCAAGGCGGCTAACAAACATGAAAAACAAACTATCTATTGTATCTATCTACGCTCTCTCTCTTTACACTCAAATAGAAATTTTGGCACTTGACTGTGAAGTTCAGAAACTTCAAATACAATACTATCCATTTCCAAAAACATGCCACAACTATCAGAAATGGTTAAACATAAGGAATAATAATCATAGGCAGCCCAGTATGCAGAGTCTGGTATGCTTATTTGCTGAGTAAAATGTTTTATCTCTTCCTGTATATCTGCATTATTGCTATATTACAGATGTCCCAACAATCACCACCTCGCTCTCATCTGAGTTATTTTTAGTTCCCCAACCCCGTGTCTTGCCAACTCAGTAAAACAATATAAATTCTCTTTCAAGGTTTTTGCAGTGAATAGAATGCCTGGCAGCAGTTCAGCAGTTCAGCCCCTATAGCCAGGGTCCCAAAAATAGCTAGGGGCTTCTGGAAGTTGGGTGTCTTGCAACTGAACAATTGAAGGAAGGTCAAGACCCAAACACACTACAAAGGGGCAGTGGGACAGGGCAGAAATGAATGCTCAGAAGCTTTGGCTTCAAAGCTTTACAAAATCATTTATCATGCATTGTTTTTCATATCACAAATTGCGGCTACACAACCGGCCTTCATATTGGTGGAAGTCTGGTTCCAAGACCCAATGCTGATAGCAAAATTTGTGGATTCTCCAGTCTGCAGTTGCAAAGCTAAAAAAAACGCGTACGTTTACATAAATTGTGTAAGTTGCATGAATGCTGCAGTTAGAGGCCAGTGAAATGTCAGGAGACTACAACAGGGTACGTTTACAACAGGGTACGTTTACTATATTTCAGTCCAGAGTCAGCTAAATCTATGGATGCAAAGCCCGTGGATACAGCAGGCCTGCTTTACCACCAAAGCTTCTGCAGAATGAGGAGCATCAATATAAGCAAAGTCTCAAAGCCAGAGAATACAGAATCTTTCCCGCTTTGGACACATTCTGCAGATGCAAAGCTTTCAGCCATTGGCCACAGGTTATGGAACTATATGCTCCCTGACCATCACCACTCTTCTTTATGCACATACATTTCATTCACACACTTCGTATGAATGAAGCACTTTGCTGGCAGCCATATGAATCTTTGTCAGGATTAACCACATGCTCTGGAAGCCAAGAGCCCTGCTCCTACTCATCCCCTTTGGAGGGAGATACGAGGGGAGCATCAGCGCACTTTGCTTTTAGTCTTCAGGAATCAAACATTTTGAGATAGCCTCTGCACAATGCTGCTGCCAGGTCTTCTATTGTCTGTCATCTTAAATAGGTTTTATTAGATTTTTTTAATGCCACTGATTCCTGTGCTACATACAGCTTTTTGTCTGAAATGAGGCGAAAAGAAAATCAAAAATTGTGTTAGGCGCTGGAGAAGCTTCATTAATGCACACTGAAAAGTGTGAGGGCAAAGAGGAAAGCTTTCTCCTTTCACACAGGACTGTTCTGAAAAGGACTGGAGGGAGTTGCTGAGCACTCACCCCATCATAGAAGCGAATGGAGGTCATGTGAGCCTTTGAAAGGGTGATGCTTCCATAGTGCGGGTGGCAAAACAAAATGCCATCTGAGAAGAAATAGACTTTACCTGCAATAGGATGAAAACAGAGACATGAGTTTCTGGATACAGTGGAGGGCAACGTATTTATTATAATAATAATAATCAGGGCATTTTTCTGGTGGTACTCACCAGTACTCAGTACCAGCATCGTTTACCACCTGCTCCCCCAACGGATTATTAGTCGTATGGGATGACTTGTGGTGAGTACCAGCACCAATAGTTATCGTCATTGTATACAAGTACAGTGGTACCTCACATAACAAGTGCCTCACATAACAAGCGTTTCACATAACAGGTATAAATTTCTAAGAAATTTTGCTTCACATAACAAATTCTGCTTCACTTAACAAGCAAGTGTGCTACGGGCATGTGTGCTATGCAGCCCTAATGCTCTGCGCGGAGGCTCTTTTAAAGGGCTGTCAGCCAGTGCTGCTGTCTCTAACTGCCCCCAACTTGGGGGCAGTTGCCTGGGGGTACCAGAGGCAGCTGCCCCTAACTGCCCCCAAGTGTCCCCACCGGCCACCTTGAACCTCTAGCAACAGCCCAGGTAAGCCTCCTAGGAAAGTACCTTTGATTTCAGCCCCCTAACCATGTCTACTCAGAAATAAGCCCCATTGTGTTAAATGGGTCTTACTCCCAAGAAAGTGTCTTTAGGTTTGCAGCCTAAAGACACACTGAATGCATGTTTTGATTTCAATTCCAGTGTTTTGTCATCATTTTTACATCCAGTTAATATTTTTATATGAGTATTTTGGAGGTTGTGGAACCAATCGTCTGTGTTTCCATTATTTCCTATGGGAAAATCTGCTTCACTTAAAGAGTGTTTCACTTAAAGAGCAGGCCTCCGGAACAAATTAAGCTCTTTATATGAGGCACCACTGTATTAAATTCAGGTACACTTCTCAGGATATTGAAACTCATATTAAGGTTTAAGATTACTGCATACAAGCAGAAGAGCTTTGCACTTAATTCCCTCCATAGGAACCCTGATAAAGAAGTGCTGACCACACCACTCAGTGCACACTGATGCATCTCTGCTATTAAGTGACTCACCTTCCTCTGGTCTTGATAGTGAATTGCTGGAAGAAATATATGCACCATCACCACCGGTCAGGAAAGTACCCAGGAAAGACTCTTCTTCCTAAAAGAGAGTTCTGCAAGCTCAAACTGCAGCTACAGTTTCAGAAACAAACAAAAAATGCAAACACTCATAGGGTCAGCCACGCAAACGAGGCTTTCTGCAGGGAAATGTTCAAATATTCAGTATTCAATTAATATCCCCTTACTTTGTGGAAGCCTGCTGCAAATGTCCAGCTTATACGTAATATGTCCAGCTAACTGAGAGTATTATCCTATAATTTTCCAGCTCCACGATAAGGGCAATGCAACTCCAACGTAAGGGAAGAAACATAGCCTTACCTTGAGGAGGTTTCCATGACTGCCCCCAACGGCAGAATGCAACTTATGCCCCACTAGCGCAGCTATGCCTGTGCTGGAAAGTTGGTTAGGACTGACCTAAGACTGTCATCAATGACTCCCAGTAGCAAGTCAAGATTTCAGACGTGGGTTTCATCTCAGTTGTTTCTGGAGATGGCACCTCTGACTGAATCCAGGATCTTCCACATCCACAATAGTACCCCTCCTCTAATCATACAGGGCCAGTTGCATAGTTCTCTGCTTTTCAACAAAAATACAGTAAGCCAACTGGAATTCTATTTATCTTATGGCTTAATACTGATTTACTTACCTAGGCTGCAATCCTAATCCCCAGTTAGGCCAGCATAAATTTCATGCTGGCCTGGGAATGTTACAAATGAGCTATAAGAAACTTCTGCACAACTCCTGGCAGAGGCTTAGGCCAGTGGACAGTCATGCGCTTGTCTCCCTACATCACCATGGGAATGGGAGTTGTGCTGATCTAGGTTAGGACTGTACCATTAGACATTTATTCCACTCCTTTATGGAAGTTCTGAGATCATAATGACAAACAAGGTATAAAGCAGTTAAAAAAACAAATTTAAAAATGTATATTAAATCATATTGATTATCTCCAGGAAGCTAGATCTGTAAACAAGCTATATCTTGAAGGAGGAGAGACGGCAAGGAGAAAACCCAGACTGAAACTGATGATCACAACATTTCAGATGCTTCTGAATTGCAGTTAGAAGTGTCTCGTCTTCAGAGGTAGAGCACAGACTCCCTGTCAGCAGGCACCAGACATCATGTCAAGCTCCATTAAACTGGCAGAGTCTATTACAAACCTTCACAATATGCTGTGCTTTCTCTGATAGCTTCACTTCATTATCTTCAACCTACAACAAAAACCAGTGATTATTTTAAGTTAAGCAATTTGTCTTATCATAGAAAGCCCTACATGTGCAACTTTGGCTGCAGCTTGGAACCACATTCATTTCACTATAGGATCCCAGATGAATCCATCATCTGTGCATCTCGGCTGCCCAGGAAAGCATGAAATAGCTTTTAACCACATAATCCCCTTATAGCCCCTTGTAGGTCAAACTTAACGCTGCAATCCTAACCAGCAGTTAGGCCAGCCTAAACCCCAGCATAAGTTCTGTGCTGACCTGTGGTATCACCAAAGTGCTGTAAGGCACTTTCGCCCCATTCTTGGAGGAGGGTTAGGCCAGTGCACAGATGTGCGCTTGCTTCCCTAAATCACCATGAGAATGGGAAGACCAATCAGTTACGTCGGCCTAAGTTAAGACTGCGCACTAAGAGCACAATCCTAACCATGTCTACTCAAAAGTAAGCCCCATTGTGTTCAATGGGTCTTACTCCCAGGAAAGTGTCTTTAGGATCGCAGCCTAAGAGACTGAGCTCTGCACCATGAAATCCCCAAGCCATATTTAGGCTTAGTACAAGGAGCAGTCATCTCTACTTGAGCATGTGTTAAGTTTATCATGTGTTAATACCTTCATTTTCAAATGAATGGTGATCAAGAAAAGTCTGATAATAGGAAGCATTGCTTAACACTGCTTCCAAATAATTACATGTTTGCTAATCATGTTAGATTAAAAATTTAATTCACTATTAGTGTTTCTTGTCCACTATAGTTCTCATATTTTGCATCATCTGAACCTCCCGCTGCTTTATTGACCAAACTCCCACAAGCATCAAGTGATGCTTCTGCACATCTAAAGGTACACTGTTCTTCAATTCCCTTTCTTATTTATCTTCCCGAGTCCAGCATCACAGAAGGACACTCAAGGGCAGATTTCTGGTAATCTGTCAAACAGGCCTTCTGCATTCATACTAGAAAGGAAAAATAAAGGAAAGCCATTAAAAAAAATCAAGCGTTACTCACCAGCCAGGAAGCTGATCGTGGGATTGCTGCAGTAAGAATAATATAGCTGGTTTCTACATTAGTGCTGCCATCTGCAGTAAATCAAAATCAGAAATGAGACAGTTTCTCAGCCCTGAATTTTTGTATCAATACTATCAAAGCAACATGGTTAGTTATGAATTTAGTTTTACTCATTGTGGTGCTAATTCAGATATTTACCCAGAATTACCCAGAATACAGCACAGAAAAATACCTTTTTCTTTTACAAGAATCTGTGATGCCAGGAACGACTCTGAGAAGACCACAGAACCGAGGTAGCCCCTTCCCCCAAGCAAGTCTGGTATGTCATATACAGTCATGACCACCTGCAGCAACAGAACAAGAGACCCCCCAGTCAAACCCAGTCACTTGTCTACCTGACATTTCTTAAGATAAATCCAGTGGCTGCAGCAATTCTGCTTTAGATAGAGGAGAGGACCAAGCATTGCAAATCTGCTCAGTGGGCTAAAGGATAGGATTACACTTAAGTAATGGTAAAGAAATGCTACCATATTCACACCAGTATTTGAACTGGTTACCACATTGATTGCCAGCATTACAACAGAATTCAACAGTACAAGATAATGCATTTTCCTGTCCAAGAACAAGCTACGAACAACTCCAAAAAGCATGTGGATAAGCAGGTCACACTTCTTAGGCTACAATCCAGAGTTAACTACGGGGCCTTTTACACCAACGTATTTATGGTGCCACCTATAGGAAATGCATAGAGCAATCCAGAGTAAGTGCCTCTTACATCTTCTCATGGTTACCCTGGATTGTAGGATGTGTCACTAATGGGAAATACTGCGTGTACTCTAACAAAAAGTACCCTCTTTACTTGAATCTAATGCTTACTTTTTTCAGCCAAATTTAGTGTCCAAAATAGGAACGCACGTTCGATTGGATGGTGCATTAGATCTGAGTAAATACAGCATTTTGATTATAAGTATAGTTCAGTATTAAGTTTAACAGTTTACTATCTTTAATAAAAACATGGAAAAAACTGTCATGCCTCTAGCCCTCATCCCCAACAGACACTTCTATTTCAGATCCACTTTGCCTTCCCTCGGCCATCTCTGCCTCCTGCCTTGTTTCTTTCCGACAAGAAGAGTCCACGACAGCAGATAAGTCTTAACCAGTTCTTTATAAAGTTATGGGGGGAATCAGGATGGGAGCACAGGCAGCACGGGCTTAGTTGCAGGAGAGGTACACAGGGGTAAGCAGGTTCACACACACAGTGCAATCATTAATCTTAAACAATTCCAACCAGAGTCCTTCCTTGCCTGACTTTACCCCCTTCGGCTTGTCAGGCGCTCTAACCCTGTCCTCTCTTTCTTTCTCTCTTTTAGGTCCCTCAAGAGACAGTCATCTCCAGGTAAGTAATTTCCATTAAGCATTATCAACAGTCCAGCTGGTAAGTCCAGTCAAACAGTAACAACAGTCCTTAACTTGGTTCTCTTTTGCAGGTGCAGGGGAGGTCCTGGGGTCTGCTGGACAGCGACCGGCGCTGGATTGCACTCTTTCCCTTGCTGTCTCCACCTTCCCCTCAGCTCCTTCTCTCTTCCCGCTCCCCCTTAAATACACAGGCCTCCACCCCTCCCTTTCTGCTCTCCTCCTAGTCCCCTGAGTGGTCCCAGAGAGCGGGAAGTGCCAGGATTGGGGTGCGCTGAAATAGGGCATCCAGGGTATACTCCCATCCTCCCTGCACAGTATAACCTAAGGAGGTCCCAGTATGAATTGGGCCAATAGACCCTGTCTTCTTTAGTCAATTCCAGCACCTCTGCCCAGACATTAAGAGGGTTCACTCTCACGCCTAGCATTCCATCTTCGGGTGTACGAGACCCCCACACAAATCCATTATTGTATGGGTTTTATTACCTCATTTAATCAGATAAAAATCATAACATAAACCCATTGTCATATTACTGCTGTCATAAAACTTGTTGTATGCAGCAAAATTAAATTTTGCGACTGCTTTGCAGCTGTGCATGACAGTTGCCAATATTTTTTATCTCAATGTTCTTTTAAATTGGGGTGCGCATTAGATTTAATGTTGCATTAGATTTGAGTAAATATGGTATATTCACTCTGTAGCAAATCTGAAACCAGGATTTAAGTTCTACTCACCGTTTTCACTAAGTAAAGGCTATCGTCATTATCCAGTGGCAGAATTCTAGAGGAGGGGAAATAAGTTTTTAGAAGCTTATATTACTGCTTGAAAACAATTCCTACCAAAGCAAATTAAATCCTAAAACATCACACCACACCTCAGCACAATGATGAGCTCCCCATTATTTTTCCAAGCTTACCTAATTTCTCAGACTTGCGCCTTCTACAAGAATTCTATGTACACACTGCACTTTGTGGGAAGAGATTGAACACAAGAACAACAGAACATGCCACAATAATTCTGAAAATGACAGCCATGACCCAGCAACGGCAAATGAGGAAGACTTGCTTCATCCAAGAAAGATTTTGGTTTGCATCGTGTGCAGTCAAACTGATGCCATCAACTGGTGGAGAATGTGAATTGTGAACTCTCAGGGTGTGAATGCCAAACCCTATACCACTGCAGAAGGCCTTCCAAAGATGGTCCATCCTCCTGGCTTACCACTGGTCAGCAGTGAAAACAATGTCGGGACAAGGAAGATTTAATGCTGGCGTTGCCATGTCGAAATATATTTTTTAAAATATGATTTTTATGCTCCTGTTTGGATATTTTTTTAATTGAGTTAGCTCTATGGATGCATTTTATACTGTTTTTAGAATGTATATTTTAATTCCATCTTGTGGGTCTTGTTTGTCTCCAAAAGTATGAAGTGTTGTACAAAAAATACACAGGTGGTTATGCGTGTGTGTGTGCATGCAACACTAAGACTCACTCACCCACCCTGCGTCCTCTGGTGAGGCAGATGACATATCCAACTCAATAACACACTGTTAAAATCTCAAGGAAAGAATGTTCTAGCAGAACTCAAAAACCACTAACAATGTAAGGATCGGACCAAAGATCCATTGACTGCAGCATCCCACTTTTCAGTCACTGGTCAGAAACCCTTGGGAAGCCACACAGGCATAAAAACAGCAGCCCCCTCCTCCCATGAGCCACATCCCAACCACTCCCCTGCCTCAGAACATGTGAAGGCTCCACATGGCCTCTATTAAAAGGTAGCACTGAATGCTCTCTCTTCCAGTTCTCCATGAATTTCTAATACCCCTTTTAAAGCCATGCAGGCTGGTGGTCATTGCCACACTGGTGGAGCAAACTTCATAAACTAATAACAAGAGTCCTCTGTGTCCATCCAGAATCTCAAGCCAGTCAGTTCTACTGGATGAGGCTGGTTCTAATGTTATCAGAGGAAGCAACAAATTTCTTCATCTCATGTATAATTCTACAAACTGCCATCAACATCTCCTTTCCAGCATCTTTTAAAAAAAACTGAAGACACTCAAATGCTTTGGACTTTCCTCATAGGAATCATAGAATCCTAGAGTTGGAAGGGACCTAGTAGGTCATCTAGTCCAACTCCCTGCCTGTAGCAGGAAATCCTCCTAGAGCATTCCCGACAGGTGATGGTGGAGCCTCTGCTTGAAGATCCCCAGTGAGGGAGAGTCCACCATCTCCCTTGGCAATCTATTTCACTGCCGAACCACCCTCACTGTCATGAACATGATTCATCTCCTTCTCCTTAACTGACTTTTCCTGCATCTCAGTTTTTGTGATGGGGTCACCAGAACTGCGCATGCAGATATTTTCACATCGCAAGCTGGAGTCTTCAAGCTCTCTAATAAAGCTGATCTACTTCAAAATAATCTGGCTGAAACTTATGGAACTAAGGCTGCAATCCTAAACACACTTTCCTGAGAGTAAGACCCAGTGAACATAATGGGGCTTACTTCTGAGTAGTCTGGATAAGGATTGCACCCTAAATAGGTTGAGGTATCCTGGCACATATTTTCTTTCATTCTGCTCCTCTTCATTTAAATAAAGGAAAACAGGATAATAATAAAATCTATTTGAAATTGGCTCAGTTCAAAACATTCTCAGATGCAGTAAAAGGAGGCAGATACTGACCTTCCATCGTTACTCACAGCTTGAATCCGAAAATCTGTATTGGAGCTGTGGAAAGAAAGAACATTTTTTCCACACCTTTTCTAACACCCTTCTTCAAAGGCAGGATGATGTATAAGATTCCTTCTATCCTGTGGTCCTCACATCAACCCTGAGATCAAAGATAGTGACCTGCCCAAGGTCAACGAGGATGACTTATGGCTGAGCAAGGATTTGAACCCGGATCCTCCAGGATCCAGCTCCTCCATCACTACACCATCCTGATTTCATAACAAGCAATTTAAAATGTCACTTATTCTGGAATGAATGTGCATTTGACAGACACCGAAGTTATCCTGACTCATAAGAAAACCCACTGTATAAGCAGTAATTGACCACACTCTACCATGCCATGAGAAAATAGCTCCCAAAAAGGAAAGGCATACCGTAATGCTGATTTGAAGTAGGCAAGTTCAAAAGCATCAAGCATATTGAAGAACATTTGTTCTGCTGCTTCCTTTGCCTGCAGAGATCAGGAGAAGGAGGGCAAGATGGATCAGAACATTTCTACATAGGGGCTTGCTTAATACAAGGTAAGATGAACCTTTTATAGACATGGGTCTCAGGAAGCTTGTGGGCAGCTCAACATGTCCCACCCAGAAAAGGCTGCTAACATCTCAGATAGCCTAACAATATAATTATGTAGGCAAAACAAGACTGCAGATTTCAGAACAAGGAAAATGAAAGTTGGCTAGCTCACAAGATCAGGCCCTTAGGCATAAAAATCCCAGCCTTAAGGATGGAGAAACTAATGGTTAGAGAGGAACAGATGAGCACAATGAGAGAGAAGGAACCTTAGAGCTATGCTGTTACGTCAGTACCTCCAAAGAGGAATCATGTTGGGCAAAATCATCTGTTTTTGGTACAAGGTTTGGTATTTTTGGTTCAAGGTTTCCTCTCTTGTTTTGTAGTGCCCTTCTCCTTTTTCTTCCAAGAGAGATGTGCTCAGTTTCTCTAATATGCATAGATTACACGAGACAAAATCAATGTGTCGTTCCAGGCCAAAATCTACACTATGTATCAGCCTTTCCATAAAGGATGTCACAAATCGTGCCTCGTCAGAGAAGCAATTTGGGGGAGGAATACCTTTTACCTCTGAGCAGTTACTTCACTTCAAACTTTGACCCTGCATGGCTGCTAAGGCATGAGTAGACTTCCTCTTGTAATGTAGCTTGTTCCCGAGAGAAAGCCATAAATGGGAGAACTTGAGAGATGGGGTTCAGTGAGTTGCCAAGACCAAAGAATCAAGAGCTCTTGGCTCCAACTCCCTTCGGAACAGCTCTTTCCCATACATCTGTCACACATATTTGCTTACATCCCAAGTAAAACAGCCCTTCGATGGCTGATAAACCAGTTTGACTGAACTCCAGTGAAAGAATGTTTCTGTTTTAACAAGGAATATTTCTACCTTGGTGGCATTAGATGTTTTTGAATAGGAGTCTATACCAGCCCAGACAGCCTCTACGACAGCAGCATAGATTTGAGACAGCAGCTTACTGGAAAATAAAGCAAATGCAATACTAATTGTGATCATCTATGGAAGTCTGACCCAAGGAACAGATTAAGGGCACAATCCAGAAATGCACAATCCAGACGTGCACTTGGACTACCCTACCTACCACTGGGCTGACCCAACTGCAAGATGCTCCATCCTAGTTACTCTGGAAAAGGCTTGGGGCAGCCTAAGGCAACTTAAGCTGCCCCACATCTGGTGGACCTGGGCTGTCCTAAGTGGGGCAGCCCAGGCAGATCAGGAGAGACATGTTGAGGGCATGCTTAGCATTGCTTAGGGCAGAGCAGTTACTCTGTATCCACAGTCTGTTTCCAGGGCAGAAATGCCTTCTTCCAGCTTCTCTAAGTTATACCACCTCAGAAGCAGGTATAGTAATGAGTAGACCCATAGGGGTCCATGATAAGGCAGAATAAGAATGTTAGTGTTGACCAAAAATCTGAATTCTTGGCCAGCCTTGCTGCAATCCCTGATTCTCAACTTCAGGATATGGAACAACTATTTCAGCCACTAACCTGGGGATACAGCAGGCCACACCAAGCATCCACCCTCCACTAGAATTGCACTTTCATGCTGCAGCTGTTACTGGTTGTCTGGAACTTCTGGGCTTCCCTATAAGGTTGGCACCACAGCTGTTCCTTGTTCAGTGAGAACTGAGGGGGGGTCTCCTCAGAAGCAAGCCCTCCCCGGGCGTCACTGACTTGATGCCTACTTAGCATGCTTTGGAGCAGATAGGGCAGTCCAGGCTTCCTGACCCTCTGGATTCATCCTAACTCTCTGCTCTGGATACATAAATAGTTGGGGCAGCCCAACTAGGTCTCTCCTCACTGCCTTTACTCTGGATTGTGCCCTAAGTCATTTTGGGTGCCCTTCAAAGAAAAGCAGGGTACAAAATGTGAAAATACAGAGTTTCTTTATAGGTCAAATCAAGGCAAAGATGATTCAACCAAGTCAGAAAAAGGGACTGCACTGATGGTTGAATCTGAAATTTCAGAATAGTTAGAAAACAGATGTAGTCACTGAACACTAAACTTAAGACTACTGTCCTATAAGTAAGCTGAAAGCATCCAAACATTATCTGTGAATCAAATCCAACATGTTGCAAACACATTTCACCTTATAGTTGGGAATGGAAAATGGTATGCATTGCAACATCAACTCCATGTGCCCAGGGCTATGACATCACAAATAGAAAAGTTGAAATAAACACCACTTACACTTGATCTGCCTTCTTTTCCATCTCATTATCATTGCCTGTTACAAGAGTGAAGGACTTCAGTTATTTTCATTATACATTCATCATACATTTCATGCGCACATCTTGGCACTATGAGTGAACTCTAGACAGTAACTTTGCTTTGAAAAGGTTGTTGAAAAGCTCCCTGCAAATGCACATGTGCTCAAAGGAAAAAGAAAGTTGGGTGCTGCACTCTCAAGTTAGAAACACAGAATCCTAGAGTTGGAAGGGACCCCGTAGGTCATCTAGTCCAACACCCTGCATGTAGCAGGAAATCCTCCGGACCTAGAACATCTCCAACAGGAGAGCAACAGTCGGGGCTTGTGTGCATATGGGTGCTGGCCTTGACTATCCATTGGCTTAGTGCTCAGCCACTACTCATGTTCTCAATGTGCACCGTGAGATGAGGTTCTACATTACCACATGTAAATCAAGACTGATTACAGTCACTCTTCAGCCCAACAGAACTATAAAAAAAGCAAAATTACTTATGGGGGCATTCCAGGCTTTAAAGGACATGAACTGGGGAAATTGGATCTCTTCCTGCCCCCTTTCAGATTTACCATTTTAACCATTTTACCATTTTACCATCAGATTTACCAGTTTACCATTTTACTGTTTTTGACTATTTTTTGAGACATGTAACTTATTAATATATTTTTTCTTATAAGCTCAGATAATGAGGCATACTAGAAGACGAAACAGAGTAAGCAAGGCTGAACTTACCAAGGTAAGGTGTATGAGTAGCTCCAAAGAAATATGTCCTTGAACAAGCCAGAGGGCCCTTTGGGGAAACACACTGCACCACCTGGTTGACAGAAAACCCAAAACATACACATATTTTTACACAAATATATAACTTTCCTTGAGAAGTCAGTAAAAACATTTATGGACAACTGGAAACCATTCACAGACTTTATGAATGAGAAAGGGATGATGGACTCAAATGAATTATAGATTTGATGAATTGATGTCATCAAATATCATATGATGAACTGTCATCATCATATATGATAAATTATCATCATATAGATTACGTATATGAATTGTCATATAACTTTTATCTCCTTTTTCTCTTTTCATTAGAATTTTTAAGTCAGATTATAGTTCATTTAAGAGGAACTGGTATTAGACTAAAGAAAAGTAAACTTGGAATTCTGTTCTGGCCATTCTTGTACTTTATAATCTATTATTATGTTTTATTTTATTTTTTTCTTGCTTCTTTTTTACCTTCTTTTTTATAATATTAATAATTATCTATTAAAAGCATGTGCATGGGGTAAGACGTGCAGAGAGATGTACACATGCTCCTTACGCATGCTCCTTCTGGAACAGTGTCATTTCGCTGCTGAAGCACATGTTTTACACCTAAGTTCCGGTGTTGTGTTTGCCTAGCTGCACATCTAATAAAAAAGATTTGAGGTCATACACCATTGGTGGAGGGTCTTGTATCACCCTTCAGTTTGTGTTGGGGGGAGAGTAAAAGAAGGAGATTGCAGCAAGAGAAACAGTAAGACATTCTTGCCTGATGAAAGCCCACAACCTTCTGATCAAATCTTGTGGAACAAACCACTGCTGGTGGAGGCAACCCCACAATGGGTTTGATCAACCCTCTGGGGAGGAACAAGCTCTTTGATCAACCCTCTGGGGAGGAACAAGGACCTGTCCCTTTGATGCTTGCTATAACCCCGGAAGAAGGGCTCTAGAGGGACGCCAAGGGTCCTCCTGGGGTTGGGATTGTGTGAGGCTTTTCTGGAGCTCTTGTTCTTGCTGCTTTGAAAGTGAGTGGAATTGGGGCCCACAACTACACATGCAAAAACAATGAGGAAGGAACCTTGCTGTTTATAGAGTGCATGAACATTGTACTCTCCGCAATATGCTTCTGTGTACTGTACATGGTACTAAGAGTCTGAGATTGTACAGCACTGTTTCAGTGCTACTTAAATTATTGCTTATCCAAATCTAACGAGGCTATTACCATGTGCTTGGCAGTGCTTCCACTCAGGCCTGTGTTGCGAACCAGGTGTCCCTCGGATGGAAAGTTGAAGTTGCCAGAATTCAGATTTTCTTTTGATGAATGGGTGCCAAACAGTACAAATGGTTGCCTACTGGGACTGACCATAAGAAAGAAGATACACTCAGACAAAGTTGTATATATCAAGACTCATAGAGGTGGAAGAGACCCAGTAGGTCATCGAGTCCAACCTCTGCCCATGGAAGGACAGATACTGCCCATAATACAAACAAGATACATACTGTTGAAAGATACGTACTGTTATAATACAAACAAGCAGAAAATCAAGTTAGAAGTTCTTTTGCATTTTCCCTGACAAAAATGGTGCCTATCACATAATTGCTAACGATTTCTGATATTTGAATAATTATGGGTTGTACCCTGCATTCAGGAATTTTTAACAAGAGTTACCTGTTGTCTGTTATATGGCTTGAAATCATTCCATGACTGAAGTAGCTTCGGAATGGCTACAATGCAAACAACAACAACAGAATATTAGTCTTCCAGGCAGAATGGGTGCATGTCAGCTGCCGCCTTAACTGGGGAGATAAGTACATGCTCCAACAATGACACAGGATTTAGTAGAGTCTTCTGGAGAGCTTCACCCATCAGGTTCAAGGAGCGAGGACTCCTCTCACATCAGAATGCTTGCCACCTCACATACAAAGATGGGAGGACACTTAAGGCTGCAATCCTAAAGACACTTTCCTGGAAGTAAGACCCATTGAATACAATGGGGCTGACTTCTGAGTAGACATGGTTAAGATTGTGCTCTGACTCAGAGCAATGTAATGGTGCCTATTCCATTGTATATGAATAGCATCCTGCAAAAGCAGTCACCATTCATTTATATTATGGACAGAAACTCACTACTGCACTAAAACGAGTTGCCTTGCTTGACGCTGTTGCCATCTGAGATATTACTTGTTCGCTTGAGCAGGAATACTGCTACTCACAGGCCTCTATTCAAGCAATATCAATCAGTAGCTGCACTTGGGCAACAGCTAAGCTCTGGAAGAGACTCCAAAACTATTCCAAGCTTTGCTTTGG
Organism: Cryptoblepharus egeriae; assembly: GCA_030015325.1. Taxonomy (NCBI): domain Eukaryota; kingdom Metazoa; phylum Chordata; class Lepidosauria; order Squamata; family Scincidae; genus Cryptoblepharus; species Cryptoblepharus egeriae. The sequence goes on along the minus strand of JAREYC010000007.1, from coordinate 2,874,537 downwards.
TTTCTGAGGCTGCAATTTGACAGTGTCAAAATGTGCAAAATGTCCCATTTTCCTGGGAGTAAGACCCACTGAACATAATGGGGCTTACCTTTGAGTAGACATGGTTAGGACTGTGCTCTGAGGCTGTTTCTAGGCTCTCAGTTTAGGCTGGCATTCACCTACATCTTGAATCTCTTAGGCATTTGCTACTGAGCAGAAACCAACATATGGGGTTGCCTTACATGGAGCAAGAGCATGGCTCCATCTAGCCCTGTGCTATCTACACCACCAAAGGGCATCACTCCATAGGATTCGCATCACCTGCTATCAGGTTGCTTGGACTCAGGAGCCTGAGACCTTCTGCAAGTTCAACTGCTAATTTGTTTTATGTAGTTTTCATTGTTTTAAAATGGAAAAGAATGGTTTTAAACCTCAAAAGAAAGCCAAATTATAAATATTTTAAATACCAGTTAAGTATTTTAAATATTTTAAATAATAAATGCTGTACCAGATAAGGCTATGGCCCTTTTCTCACGGTCATCTGAGGAAGACACCAAGTGGGTTTCACCAAACCACTTATGTATGTATGGATCCGCAATCTGTATTTTTCAGCAGCAACACAACTTCCACCATTAAGTGTGGAATGTGTTTGCAAATAGGTCATACCAATAAAGGAGATGCACATCAGGATCTATCCTGTATGCTGATGAGTGGTGCGGGGAGGGCTTAGACATCAGGAACAGGAAAACAAGTGAGCTGCTCTTTCATGCAAATCATGTACCTACCTCCCCCGCCTGAGACTCCGACAGCTCCAGGATGAAAGGAATTTCAGTGTCAAAATGTGCAAAGAAGTTGGTCCACTGATGCTCAAAATTCACCAGATCCTGAGGAGAGAAACAGCAGCTTCCCATCAGTCTGGATTCAGTTCAGAGGAGATTACTCAGCACCAGTCAAAATGCCAGGTAAGTCTTCGAACTGCAGATAACGCTTTAAGGGGACTTCACTATACTATTCTCTGGAAATCTTTGATCAGTGTAGTTGAGAAATACTTAATATTTTAAATGTCAAAGTTACCTGAAAAAGTTTACTAATGAGGTTGAATAGATTGTGTGCATTTAGATTTTTCTTTAATCTTTTCAAAGGGCTGAGGGGGGACAACTATCAGTCCTAACCTTTCATTCTCCTTGTTAGCACCCCTCTGGCAGGCACTTTGTTCCCGGAGCACCACTCCACATGATCAAAAGATTATGGCTAACTTGATCCCATTTATTTCAGTGGGGCTTGAACACACTGCTGATTGAGCCCCTTGTGGCTAAGACTGGACTGGACTCCACACATAGACCTACCAACCCCATGGTGGCACACTGAGCACTAACACTGTCATTGAAGGTTTCGGGTGGACAGACCATCAGCCATTAAGCAAATTGTCAACCACTAGTGACAACCCTGCTTGGAAAGGAGGACTCCCCTGGGGGCTGCACCCTTCTTCTGTCTCAGTATGAGACAGAGGCTACAATCCAGATTAACTACAGGACCTTTTACACTGACATAGTTACGGTGCCGCCTATGGGAAACCTATGGGAATTGCATAGAGCAATCCAGAGTAAGTGCCTCTTACGTCTTCCTGTAGTTACTCTGGATTGTAGGGAGATGCTAGAGTCAGAGGAGCCAGATGCTAGAAGCTGCATACGTTTCAAGCTAGTTCCACTAGTACATTTCCTGTTGCCAGACAATGAACAGATTAAGCCTGGTGTTCTTCCTCTCCTGTTCTGTATGTATATAGATACCCACAACGCAAGGGTATCACAGTCAAACAACAGTTTTAAAACTTGCACAGAAAGCGTGACGAACGCAGTTGTTAACATTGCACAGTTCTATTTTTCAGGAACCTGGATGCAAAACGTTTACAATAAATTTGTGGGCTTCGGAGAAAGGAAATGGGGGACAAAGACTTGTGTCATTATGAAGACTGACACCACAAGTCTCCTCATTGCTGCAAGGAGACAAGACTTTATCACTGCTTTCTGGAGACACACCTTTTTTATATCTGAGAATCATAGAATCCTAGAGTTGGAAGGGACCTAGTAGGTCATCTAGTCCAACCCCCTGCTTGCAGCAGGAAATCCCCCTAGAACATCCCCGACAGGTGCTCATCGAGCTTCTGCTTGAAGAAGCAGGCAAACATTGAACAACTCAAACCATGGCCACTGGGTGTCAGTCCAGTCCCATTTTCCAGTTGTCCTGTCATGCAAGCCATCTAAATTAGTAAGATACAGAAATGAAAAACAAACGGTCTTCTACAGACCTCTGGATTCACACAAATAAAAGCACATCCATCTCATTCCAGGTACAAAAATTATGGGAAGCATCACAGTAACACCCAGAGATTACGCCATCATACAATTTTAATAAATGGTTGTGATACATGGAAGAAAAGAAAAAGCCATGAGACTTTTGAAAAAGAGGAGACAAAGTACTGCCAATTTGTCTCCTTCCAACAGCTTGCATCATCCCCATTCCTTCCAACAGAGAATACATAAAGATATTCATGGTAACTTTGGTCCAAACTATTAAAAGAGGGAAACTATGCCACGATATGGGGACTGAGTGTATACAAGGTCTAGGAGTTACCAAACCCGGTGAGCTCCAGCAAGAAAGCTGTATTATATGTCCTCAGCCCCCATCCTGGGACCCAAGTGCTTCATTCCAGATGGATGTGCTTTTATTGGTGTGAATCTAGTGGGTCTTCTCAGGAGTTTTTCAATGCAGTGTACATTATTTTAGATTATATGGAAGAGGGAAATAAGCAAAACCACAACATGAGGAACTGTACCACAAGCATTTTAGTTCCCAACTGTGTGTGTGCAAATAAAACAGTTTAGCTTCATGCTGTGGGTTTATTTTCAGTGAAATGGCTGATAAAATTAAGTCTATCACGTCACCTCAAAAAGCAAGTTCTCCAAAGAAGCAGGATCCATTTTACCATAGATTTTCCACAGATCCAGGCTGACATCCATTAGCTACAAAAGAAAGTGGATAATTTCCTAAGGAGGGTGAATGCATGGAGGGTCCCCCCACTCACATTTTCAGGCACTACTAGGAACAGGAACATGAGGGCACAGAGGACATTTTTGCAAATGTCAGCACAGTGAGAAGTGCCGGCATGTTCTGGTCTACTGAAATACACATTCAGAATGCATGGTGCTACTCAAAAGCAAGTAGACAAGAACCAGATTCCTTTCTGCTGCATTTCCAAACAAGTGGCTCTCTATGACATGATCTCTATTCATACTCTCCCTTTTTCTAATAGAGACATCAATGATATGCTGTTATGGCTGCAGAATGGTACCATGAACCTCGGTCGCTATTGTGAGACTAGCCACCCAACAGTTCTGTAAAAACATGCAGATCCTGACTTTAGGCTCCCCAGAGACCATCGTGCCATTCATAATTAAAATCCCATGTAACTACAAGCAGCATTGAAGCAGAGCAGCACAATCATAACCTAAATTGATTTATAATTCTTCTCACTTAAAAAAAGAGAGAGTGATGACACTTGGCCATATAATTTAGGAAATCAATTCTTACCTCATATTTCATTGTAAAGAAGCCGTCACCACCTATTCCTTCCAACGCAAAGGCTTGCACTATTGGCCACTTTTCAACAATGAACATATCGAATATCTGCAGGTGACCTAAAAAAACCAAACCAAAGGGATGGGTTGGGGAGGGTCAAGGATCAGTTGCTCTTTCTATGCTTCTAAACTCAATACAGCTGCAATGATTTCACAAAGTCAAAGAAGCAGGTAAGTGGTGCAAAGCAGGGGTGGCCATTGCTACTTTGACACAGAGGACAGAGATGCTGCTGTTAGTTAAGCAGATCCAGAATGCAAGTAGTTGTGCTACTTGTTCCATCATCTATTTGCGTTGGGGAAGGCAGGCTGCACTTTCTTTACAGCCACTTTTCTGAAGGGTCAGAAGTTGGGAGGGACCTCTATGGTTCAGCACAAACTTTGTACTGAGTTCCCAGGTCCATATACAGGTCCAACCTTGTTATACACTGATTTTTTTATACATGGATTTGACTCAACATGAATGGCCACTGCAAAACAAAGCAGTTTAAAAAACTGCTTTTCTACTGTTGTAAAGAGGTAATCATGCAAGCAATTATTTCATTCTTGATTCCCAGAATCAAACCCTTGCAGATACTGAGTACCGGTAACCACTTTATTCAGGCACAATAGAAGAGCAAGAAAACTGGAAATGGGTCTTTAAACCTATTTTCCATTGTTTTATTTATACACTGATATTTTTTTTTTGTCCATAAGAGATTCCAGATCGAACTCTAGTAGATAACGAGGGACACCTTTACTGTTGTTTTTACCTGGATAGCTACAGGTTGACAATCCTGTACCAAACTGATGCACACTATGACAGCCTCATACATTTTAAATACATTTTTAAAAATACATTTTTATTAGCATTTTCCATCCATTTCAGGTGGTTCTTCTCTTATAACGAAGAAAGAAAAACCATATTACAAAAGGTATTCAGCACCATCAATCTTCCCAGAAAAACATGCCTATACAGCTATCTAGTGCAAACGTAAAACAAATGCATTTTCATTGCAATTCCTAGCTATGCAATCATTTGAAGGGCACTTCTGCAGCCAACAGAAAAGGCAACTGCCTTTACTCAAGACAGCCCAAATGCTTGGGTGGTGAGTGTGTATGCGCTGAACAACAACGCAACGAAGAGGTGCTGAATAGCTGGCAAACTGCCATAACTGGGAAGTGTGCTGTTCACCAGGGATTCTGTTGCTGGGAAACCCACAGCAGGTTAGAGTCGAGAAAATGCAACTTTCCATCAATTTAAAAAAAAACTGGAATTAGAAAGCAAGAGGGTTGCAGCTTCCTTGCATCAGCTCATTTGTGTGGCATCTCTGGGGAGAACAAATCAAGACTGTTCCATTTTTTTTCCTGGCTCTGGACTATGAACAGGAAGTCACGGAGCCTAATCTCTTCTGTGCTAAAATGGGAAACCCGCATAACAAGAAGAACCATGCTTTGTTTTCGTTTGAACGAGACTATTTTTGATGAGATGGAGCATCTTTTGTGAAGCGCCAAGATTTACAATAATAGAAATCTGCTGGTCTGATTTACAGACGTATCTCCCAGAGCTGTTTTAGAACCGCATGCTTTGTTCCAGGGTAATTTTTACAGCATTGTAAAAACAGGAAAGGGGCAAAATCCATACAGCTGTTCAAAATGTCTGGTGCGTAAAAGTGCAGCTGCCTCTGCTGTGCTTTCAGCCAACAGACATTGCACATTTCGGCTAGTGTGCCCATGAGAATGGCATATCCTGGCTAGCAAAGGGCCATCGCAGCAAGGAGCAGGGCAATCTATCCTGAATGTCTTCTTCACAGAATCCTAGAGTTGGAAGGGACCCAGTGGATCATCTAGTCCAACCTCCTGCCAGTAGCAGGAAATCCTCATCTTGTGGGAACCCAGATCTTGAACCCTGGCCTGCTGATTAACAGGCACAGTGTCTTAACCACTTGCGCGACCAGAGGATGTGGCTTCAACAAGAAGCCTGCAGTTCCAAAGAGGAGTCACAACCTGGCTCATCCCCCTCTCAGCCACTGCTGTGATGCGGGAAGAGAGACAGGCTCCTAGAACAGGGAACACAGTGTTATAATTACAGTACCTCTTATAGCACCATTTCACAGAGCAATCTGTTTTCCAGGAACTTATCTACAGTGTTATAAAAGCTATTGCCATACTTGCATCTTGGAGAGAACATGCAGTCTTCTAAGATAGATAATAGATACAAAAGCCCCTCTACTCATTTATTTTTTCCAGAAATTCAGACTCTCAGCCAGAGCAGCAGAGATGAATGAGATAGATTTATCCTAAGTCCAAGTTCATCCTTAGATTTTTCAGGCTGGTAGGCTTAAGGCACACCATCCTTTTGTAAGGAACACATAAAAGACACAGAGAACAATCCTAAGCGTGTCTACTCCAAAAGTAAGCCCCTTTGTTTTCAATGAGGCTTACTCCCAGGAAAGTGTCTTTAGGATTGTAGTCACCATCACAGTATCTGACCACCTGCAGAACTTATGACCAGACTATTTCGATGTATACAGGTTGCAAGTACTGTATTATGTTTGCACTTGACTTTTTCACCCACCATGGGAGCAATGGTTCCCAGGCAGCCACACATCCAGAAAAGCTACATAGCATGTTGGACGTAACATGTTGGAGGGGCGTGGACATCACTCTCTGCCTCACATGTACCACCCTGCATGTAAAATACCGTGAACACAACCTAATAAGTGGTCAATTGCACTGAGGCCATGTGAGATGAAAAGCAACCTGGAGAGGAGGAAAAAGTGCACTGCAAAGTTCTTTTGCCAAGTGATTGCATCTCTACTGAATGCATGAAATGGGACAGAGCTTTCCAGAACAAATGCCATAATCCTGAGAAATGTGCAACTTAATGCCTCACATTCTTTACAAAGAACAAGCAGTTGCTACTGAAGGGGGGAAAATCTTCGTTGCACATACCCGAGAAGATCCAAGGTAAATACAACTGAAGGGACATTCACATGTGACTTCAACCCACTCAACGATCTGAACCTTCTCTGCTCCTGTTTCCATACTTCCCATTATCCCTGGAGATACCTCTCTGTTTACTTTCCACAGCCCATTTTGTCCCAGTATAATCCTATCCTTTGGGTCCTACCTGAAACACTTAAGGCAGCAATCCTAAAGGCACTTTCCTGGGAGTAAGACCCATTGAACACGATGGGGCTTACTTTTGAGTATACATGGTTAGGACTGTGCTCTAAGTGTACTTATATGTTTCTCCTTCTCCTCCTCTTTCTTCATCTGCCTACTTCACGAGTCTATGAGACTTCTTTGTCCTTCATCAGAACGTTGATCTTTCTAGCTCAGTGTGGTCAACACTGACAAGGGGACAGCTCTCTGCCATTTCAGACAAAAGTGGTCTTTCCCAGACTAACCTGGAGATCTGTCTGCACACAAAGCAAGTGTTATTTCCACAAAGCCACAGCACTCCCCACCTAAATGACACTTCCATTTTGACCAGGTATGGTTCTTAAACACTTCCTTAAAGCATGTGTACATCCCAATCTGATTCCAATTTCCAGTTTGTTAAGGCACCCGCCCAGGAAGGTATCCGTCTTCTTGTAAACTTCTCTTATGGGAAACATACAGAGAAAAAGGAACAAGGGCCGATCAATCTTGAAACCTTGATGCACTCGGTGTTTTTATATGTGAATTCACTACATATAAATTTGCTTAGTTGCAAGGGGAAGAATTGCCACCAGTTCTCATTATATGCGACACTGTTCTTGTTATCCACTAATACTGTGCTGGTACTGCATCAAAGGGGCATTGATATTGACCTGTGAGTTGTCAGATACATTTGTGTCCACTTCCAAACTTGCCCCACCATCTTGGGCACCACCTCAGAGGCTCCAGCTGAGCCTTCCCAATCCTAGCAATGATGAGAGGCTGATAATGGAAAGGCTACATGAGGGCCACTCTGAGGCTGGAACAATCCAAAGGAAGGAGCCAAGAGAGAGAGACTGAGGAAGATGATGGGTGAAGAAACCCCCTCCCACCTGCTGGTTCCACAGGTCCAACTGTTGGGACAGTAACCTTCAGTGAGTCCAAGGATAGCCATCACGTGGAAGGCAACACCAGGTATTGTAGATGAGCCTCACTACCAACCATTCCCATATGCTTATTCCCATTAAGCTCATGGAGTGTTTGGTAAAGAGTCCCCTGGACCTAAACACATTTTCCCCATAGGCTGAATTACTCAGTAATTTGGTATCCAAGAGGTTTCCCAGATAGTATTAGCAGATATAGCAAGAACCAGCTATACTTAAGTACTTGCGTTTTCATTCAGGGATATTCTTCCCAACTCACCTTGAGAGCTGAAGGGAATGCCAATTCGACTACAGTCACGAACCATGTCCACAAAACTGGAAATTTTAAATTCTTCTGCAGCCTCTTCATCTTCATACTGACACAGACAGAGAACACATTTTGTAAAGTCAATTTACCAGCTGGATACAACTTTATGAAATTTTCCAACCTAACTTTTAAATCCTTTTAAATCCTAACTCTGCCAGTACAAGAATCCTTCGATTACAGTACTTTGCCTGTCTGAGAACCCTTTGTTTAGGACACTTGAGTTACACTATCAATTTAATCCAAACACTGCAGAAATATCAAGAGCTCTTCCTAGCAGCAAAACAGGGCTACTGGGTCAATTTCTACTCCAATTGTAACAGAGATCTCAGTGTTTCAATTTGAGGAGCAAGCTATTGATGCAGGTACTGAAATTCAGCAACAGTCCAAGTTCCTGAGCCAAAACCTTTCAGGCTGGAAGCTTCATGCCGCCAAGAGACATAATAGACAGGTCCTCCCCGATGCCACGTGCACAGACTGCCACTCTTAGGCCTGAACAGCTTCCCTTAGTCCTGCTTTTCCTGCAGTTCATGATCCTGTGCCCAGTGAACAGTCAATAGTTGTCCTATTTAGCAGTAATTTAGGGCACAGTGCAAAACAATTTTTAGGCTCCAGGGTAAGGGCAATGCAGCTTCAAGGTGCGGGAACAAAGATCCCCTTACCTTGAGGAGGCCTCTGTGACTTCCCCCAACTGAAGAGTGAAGCACACGTTCTACTAGTATAGCTATGCCAGTGCTGGAAAGTTGGTTAGGATTATATCCTTAAGTGTACCAGTCTCATATAACTATACGAAACTAAAATATAAAGGCCTCTGCCCAGGGCAATGACAACTTGCAAGGCTGAAGACCTAACGGCAAGTCCTTTTGTGACATTTGCCAGGTGTCTTTACATTCTTCAACTATATAGTTCCTGAGTTTCTCAGAACCACAAGCTAAGGGTAAAAAATAAGTTCCTGATCCAGTAATGGGTCTTGTGATAAATTTAGCGGTGAATGAGCTGCCGTGTGTCTCACTGATGGGAGCTGAGAAAAGAAAGGAGTTTCCGCTAATTTATCTCCTTTTCTTTGTTGTCCAATCTCCCTCATGCCAGCTGGCATGAAATTGTCAAGATATACCATCAGTATTTTTGACATCTGACCAGGCACACTACGCTGCTGAGTTCCCATTCCGTAATTGCCCTACTTATGTAAGTGAACCTTCCCCAAACTCCAGACAACCATTTGTGGCACACTGGTTGAAAATTTGACTCTTTGTGACCCCATAGTTGAAAACTGCTGCGCTAGTAGTTGTTACCCCAGTGTTCTGTTCCCCGAAGGAACAGAAAGCGGAAACATCTGACAGATGCAAACAGTTTCATAAGAGCCTCTGTGAAAAACTGGGATAATAAATTATTTTTAAAAAACACTCAGAACTGTATGTTTGATAGAAAAATGTGGAGGTGATACCAAGTATAGTCAAGAAGTTCAGAGCGGGGGGAGAGAACAGAACTAGCAGTCTGAAAAGCTTCTTCTGCAGAAGTTGACCACCAGCTTCATGTATGTAAGCAAGAGAAGAGATGGGCAAAAAGTGCCAGTGAGCCCGAGGAGTGGGGATTTTGCTGCCTGGCAAGTCTGCTTCCCTTCTAGTTCACCTACTTACCAAATACCACCTCTTTTCAAGCACCTCTTTTCATATTCATGACCCCATGATTGAAAATGGCTGCTCTAGTTGCTTTCCCATTAAGAAAGCAGAAACATCAGACAGATGCAAACAGTTTCATAACAGCCTCTTTGAAAAACTGGGATAAATTAACTGAATGTTTGATAGAAAGACCTGTTTATCTTCAGCAAGGTGGACAATTCCTGTCTGAGCATGTGTCTTTGAAGGCGCACTTCTGCAACTATTATTACTGGATAGAACTACATCTGGAACCGTGACCTTCAATGTCCTTGTATCAAATTTAGGTGGGAAAACTGAATTCCACAAACTGTTAGCTGCTTAGCAAAGTTCCATCTGATTCCATTTGGCTGCCTCTCCTATAGGAGATTCATCTCAGAACAGCAGAGCAAGCAACGTGCTTAAAAATCTGCTGACTGCTCCATTCCTTGCAGAATATTCATACAGCCCAAGAAACAGCTCTGGCCAGTTTCAAGGAAGACTCCAGTCAGGCTCTAAATATTGCAGACAAGAGCAGAACATTTGCATATGCCAAGCTCTGGCTCACCAGAGGTATGTGGGAGTTTGCACCAATGAACTTCAACATTCAGTATTTTTTGCCTTTGGAAACTTTTTATTCTCATCCAAAGACCCAGAGTGCAATTGCTGAGAAATAATTGCAATTATAAGGGACTCCACAGGCTCTCCTTTTACTAAGGCTACAATCCAGAGTAACTATGGGAACTTTTACACTGACGTAGTTACGGTGCCACCTCTAGGAAACCTATCGGAAATGCATAGAGCAATCCAGAGTAAGTGCCTCTTATGTCTTCCCGTAGTTATTCTGGATTGTAGGGTTAATGTCCTAATATAATGGTATAAAGCAGAAATTTGCAACTTTATACCTTTTCCTTTAGAGCAAACTCTAGAGCAACATGCTCTAAAACAACACCAGCATTCAACTGAAAAAGATACATGCATGCCTCTTACACAGTAACAAGAGACCTAATCAGAGTGACCAGATGTCCTCTTTTTCCAGGACATGTCCTCTTTTTTATCCTCATGTCCTGCAAAAACACTTAAATGTCCTCCTTTTCCCTGTGAGCAGAACTCTGAAGGCATTAAATCAACATATTAGATTTTTTAGCTTTTACTTTGTCATGACCTACACTTTTTGTGGGTGTCCTACATTTTGAGGTGCTTTGACCTCTTTGGCAATTATGTCATTTGATCACCCTGGACCTGCCACTATGTATCATGATAAGGTAGCCAAGATCATCACAGCTCCCACCCATACCAGGGAGCTGCCTTGGCTGTACACTGTTATTTGTTGCCAACTCACCTCATTCTCAGTCAGGCAGTGGAAGTGCAAGTTTCTCCAGAATGCTACATATGGCAAGAGGAAGTTGTAGTTGATGGGGTTACAGTACAGATGGACTCGGTCTGGCTTTATTAGTAGAATCACATCTGTAAGAGAGCAAGAAGCCAGAATTCAGGGGACAGAAACCAAACAAAGCAAACCAATGAGTTCACTAGCATTTAATTTTTATTTTTGCAATGTTAATCACTTTATCAGTTTCTTATAAGAATACTCCAGTTACAAAGAAGGAACAGAAATAGAGGATTGCCACACACAACATGAGTCCAGCATAATGAGATCAGGACCAGAACCATATAAAAGCAGCAAATGCTCATTCATAGAATCATAGAATCCTAGAGTTGAAAGGGACCTAGTAGGTCATCTAGTCCAACCCCCTGCCTGCAGCAGGAAATCCTCCTAGATCATCCCTGACAGGTGCTTGTCAAGCCTCTGCTTGAGGACCCCCATTGAGGGAGAGTCCACCATCTCCCTTGGCAATCTGTTCCACTCCTGAACTGCCCTCACCCTCAGGAATTTTTTCCGGATATCCAACCGGAATCTCCTCCCTTGCAGTTTGTACCCATTGGTTCTAGTTCTGCTTTCAGAGGCAGCTATGAACAAATGAGCCCCTTCCTCCCTATGATAGCCCTTCAGGTATCTGAAGAGGGCAATCATGTCTCCTCTCTGTCTCCTCTTCTCCAGGCTGAACATCCCAAGTTCCCACACTTGGCAGTTCCCCCATTCATACATAAATAGTATATATGGTAACCACTTTGCCATAATCACCAAGAAGTGGAAAAATATGTTATTCCTGGAATAAGCCATAGGCCACTCAAAAAGTTTCTGATACAGCAGCTGCAGTTTGATGCTACAGGTGCTGAGGTCTAGATCTGCCTCCAAGTACAGTCGTGTCTTGTAAGACAAACTCAATTCATTCCAGAAGCATGTTTGTCCTACAAAGCGGATTTTCCCATAGGAAATAATGGAAACTCAGATGATTGGTTCCCCAACCCCAAAAATATTCATATAAAAATATTAACTGGATGTAAAAACGATGACCAAATCAATGTAATCAAATTCAAAAAAACTATATTACAGAACACAATTACTGTAATAAAACACTGTAATATACTGTCCAGTAAAACAGGAAAGAAAAACCTTAAGGCCAAGGATGACTAACTCTACAATCCAGAGTAAATACGGGAGCACGTAAGAGACATTACGTGTACCCGTAGTTACTGCACCATCTAATGAAAACCTATGGGAAATTCATACTGCAATCCACAACAAATTGTTCTTACACCGGAGCAAGGACTCCCCGCAGTTACTCTGGATTGTGCCCTAATTTTTATTAAAAGAGTCATGGGTATCTTTTTGAGCAACTTTAACAAGGAACCTCTCTGTATGTCTGGGATCTATCTATGCAAACCAGATAGGCAGTTTGCTGCAGCAGCAAAAGCTCCTGCCTTGAATCAAGAATCAAATCCTATTGCATCCAGTGGGGCTTACTCACAGGAAAGTGTGGATGCAAAAGTGGGGCTTACTCACAGGAAAGTGGGGTGGAGTGGGGTCCAGGCAGGGAAAGTGGTGGGGGGAAGAGGGGTAGTTGTAGTGGGGGTTTCCCTGTAGTGCATGGAGGGGGTTACCTAGGGGGGGAGGGGTTTCTTTTGAGGGGGGTCCAGAGAGCTGATCCAGGAGGGGGTTACCCTCCTACCTGATGGTGGCTGCTGCAGGGGCTCAGCTGGCTGGCTTGAGGAGACTGCAGGAGACTGGAGGGGAGGAGGCTCAAATATGCTTGCTGGGGAGACTCAGAGGACGCTGCTGCCTGTGCGTCCCTATGCTGGCATCGCTTGCTGGTACAGCTTGCAGGAGGAGAGGGAGCCTAGCCAATGGGTATTTGTCTTACAGAGCACTTTCGTCTTACAAGGCAGAATCCCATAAGCATTAACAAAGTTGTAACACCAACACTGTTTGCTTCCCTTGAACCATCTTTTAAAATACTGTAGGCACACATCACAACTTCCTTACCATCAAGGACTTCTTCTGGAAACCCTGATCTCTCAAATTCATTGTTGTTCTGGTTATATAAGCCAAAGAGAAGATAATTTGCCAGTTCCCGGCAGCCTTCATTGTAGCGGCTATCAATTCCTGCAGAGGAAAGGCACAAACATACAATAAGATTCCAGAACATTACCCACCAAAAACAGACTAATAATGAGTTGAGAAGCAACTGAAGTAACATAGCTTCCTAGCCAATTCCTGCCCCAAACCCTCATATACATTAGCAGCAATAAGATCTCTAACCAAAACTACATATATCTTCTTAAGACTATGGAAGGGAGGGGGCTGGCAAAGTGCTCTTCAGAATGAGATTCAAGGGGTCAAGGACATTCAGATCCAACCTTGTTATACACTGATTATTTATACACGAATTTGACTCAACAAAAATGGCCCCTACAAATCAGTTTCAAAAAACAGCTTTTCTTCTGTTGTAGAGAAAAAGTTGTGCAATTGATACTTCCATTTTTCAGTTCAAGAATCAAACCCTTCCAGATATTGAGGCACTGCCTTATTACATTAGGCACAAAGAAGAGCCTGGAAGTGGGTCTTAAAACCTATTTTTTCCATTTTTTTCTTTATATACTGATTTTTTTTTATCCATGGGAGGTTCTGGAACAGAACCCTAGTGGGTAACAAGGGACACCTGTATCTACTTTCATTTGTGGGGTGGGAGAGGATATACTGGGACCACTGGTAAATAGCCACAATACTCAGAAAGACCACCTTCATTTTCTCCAGTTATTACATGGTGGACATTATGAAACAGCTGATCAGTATTCCCATCATGCTCTGCGTTGTGAAATTCCTCATTGCACTGCTTGACTACTTAAGTTAATTAACTAGCCCCACTCCCCAATGCAACATTTATTTAATACACAGAGCATGATCTGTCATCCCGTACTTTTGTCTTCTAGAGGATGTGATTAATATTTGATGCATATCCTATAACTGACCTAATTTCCCAGATGGCAGAAGGTACAGGAAAGATGGAAGGAAAATAGGATATTGCAGAAAAGTCGGATCCTGCAGATTGTCCAGCCCCTGTGCACACAGTGGGATTTGAGAGCATTTTCTCACAGCCGTTCTGGTTTATGCATCTGCCTCCAACACACATTCTCTCTCTAACTAGTGTGCTGTTGACTGAAGCTTCCTAGTAGGCTAATCCAGTGACCCAATTCTTCCTCTGCAGGCCGTATGATTAAACATGAGCTCATAAGAATTATGGCTCAAATCCTTGAGTTCCTTGAGTTGTCACAGCAGGAAATTGATGAAACATGCAGAATACAGAAGTCTTTTACAATGTAGGGAGGAAAATACATGAGGGTTAGAATTATGGACCTAACGGTATTCTTGTCCCAGTATTCCTCCTCCTCATTTGTATATCTCATAAGCAAAGAGGAAAAAGGGAATGGAAGAAGAGGTGCACGCTTTATGCATCTGTTTAGATTAGAAGATAAATGAAGTTCTCTTTTCAAGGTGGTCAGTAACTCATTAAAAGAGGGAAAGAGAAATGCTTGAAACTTCTCTAATCACTTGGAGTGAATCACTGTAAAACTATCTCCATTGAGGCCATCTCTGCCAAGTACCTCAGAGGAATACTATAATCATCATCATCATCGGTATCCTTCAGTCTCGGAAGACTATGGTATCGTGCTCTGATTGGAGGTCCTAAAACAGCATCTACTATAATCAGGGATATCGAAATCAGTGGTATCTGATTTTGATACAGTCTGTACACAGACTGCAAAGGATTCAATCATCTAGGGAAACCTGGAGCTGGGTTGCCATTTCCTATAGGACAAACACCCCGATTGGCAAATTGCAGACCTTTAAGTTTAATAGTCTGGTTTTAATTATTCAAGTACGTTAAGCCAGAACACGGAAGTGCACACCACTAGTCTAGGACCCACAACTATCCAAGGTCATACCCAACTGGGGCAATCTATTATAGCAATGATAATTACCTGAATTAGTCTAGGACCCACAACTATCCCACTAAGTCTAGGCGGCCACTAGTCTAGGACCCACAACTATCCAAGGTCAGACCTGACTGGGGCAATCTATTATAACAATGATAATTACCTGGAATAGATTCTTATTCACTAAAGGTGAATTATTGCTAAGTTCAAAAGATTGTGACATTTCAGCACTGGTGGTGAGAACACCTGAATAATCATTAGAAACCTAATGCTGCCTACTGTGGATTTAAAATATTTTCAAGTTCAAATTTAGACCTAGGTTCTGGAAGGGAGGAGGGAGTAGAGTATAATTGATGCAAATATATCCTAAAAAGCAGCAAGAAAATATAATCACAGCCCAAACTTGGCCTTAAAGTTTTTCCTTTTTAGGATAATCTAATTGGAACTGTAAGTTTCTGAATTAGGAAGGATTTGGAGATCGGAGGGCACAAGGGACCAGGTTGACAAATCACTTTCAGATGGACCAACCACACCAAGTCTGAGATACATCCAGTGTCTAGCATTAAAACACAAAGCTAGGCACTTTCAAACCCCTGTGTCCTGAGAAAGAGTTAAACTGCACAAGATCTGATCACAGTTAACATCTGGCTGCCTCGGTTAAGGGACTGGAGCCAGCAGTGGCTGTAACTGGATGGTTTCCGGTATAATTTTTCAGTTCAGGCTAATGACAGGGTTATGCTGGGATACAGCTCACAGGCTGTCAATAATTCCCTGTTTTTAAGCTGAACTGCTGCAAGCTCAGGCTAACTGCAGCAAACCAAATAATCAGGTACTTTCTAGAGCCTAGGTGCGCTCACTACTCACATGTATGCCGTTCGTGCTGTTGGGCTAGCTTTTTTCCCTCTGGCAATTTTTAATTTAGGATATTAAATGAGTTATAAAAGCAACAGAGTGATAATTCAATGCTCTGACATAAGTATGTCAAGCGACCTTCCTGAAATATTGCCAACATTCCTGTCTTAACTACATTTTCATCACAGCCATACTCAGCAGCAGCTAACTTTCTGTACTTGTATAGCACTGTCTGGTTGTGCACAGTGCTTCATGTTTGTTACCTTGACACTGCTCGTTTTAGTGGGCTTAACTATAATGACCAGCATGATCCCAACACTGCAGCTGGAGTACTAAGAGTGGGGTCTCCTAATGGGCATTCAAGGCAGAAATAGGACTGGATTTGCAGCTCAGTCTCTTGCCCACGACTGAACTCGTCTGCCTTGTACAGCCCAATTATTTGCATGTCATCACAACCAGGTATTTCCTAAATACAGGCATCCCCTGCTTATTGGACAGGTTAGGGTCCCAAGAACTGTGAAACCGTTGAAAAATGGGACACAGTCTTTTTCAGCTTGCAAATGCAGAACAGTCTCAAAAAAACACACATAAATATCATTTGCAAAAGCCTAAATAACACTTACTTATTAACACAGCCAAAATACATAACAAATTACAGTAAAATGAACAAAGGCATGTGTGGGAAGTGAATATCTGCTGTATTTGAATGATGGATATTTGCTGAAGAAAGTCATAAGGAAATGCCAAAAAAGTTTGATCACCATGTCACATGCAAATCAACACCAGATAAGAAAATTTTAGCCTTAAGACCAGCAGTGAGAGGATGAAAGAGTGGAGCATGTGTTGAATGAATGAGTCCTGGGTATTAATTGAAGGGTGTTGAAACAGTGGACTTGTCAGAAAATGACACAGAACATCTGACAGAGCACTGAGTGACATGCAAGTAGACCAGCAAGGGTTTCTGGCATCGAACAATGGAGCAAAGACTTTTACCGGCAAACCACAATTTTTTTAATTGATTGCCTTCAGCCAGGCTTTGGGCAGGTCTCTTTGAGTTGTACATACTCCTAATTTGTAACAGTTTAACAATAGATTATGTAGTACTTATATTTGAAAATTATCTCATGTTGCTCAGGGAGGCAGAAGCTAGTTGGCTCCATTCCTTGTGCCAATATTTCACACCAGCTAGTCGGGGTTCTGGATTAATACAAGCCCAGAGGACCCTACAAACCTGCCTCTATTCACTACACATCCTCAGATAAGGTTTTCCTCACTGAAGGCAAAATGGGCTGTTCCTACAGAGCTTTCAACAGAAGAACATCCACACCAACAACTTTTAGAAACAAAACTTAGGAGTTACACTCCTTCCTTTTGGCAAGATCTTCACTATACCCTCTGCCTCTTTATCCTATCCACTCTGTTCTCACAATATTTTAGCTTTAGGGAAAAAAAGCAAGGAAGTTCTCATTTTT
The DNA here is from genome assembly GCA_030015325.1 of Cryptoblepharus egeriae. Classification (NCBI taxonomy): domain Eukaryota; kingdom Metazoa; phylum Chordata; class Lepidosauria; order Squamata; family Scincidae; genus Cryptoblepharus; species Cryptoblepharus egeriae. Next base: position 2,857,257 of record JAREYC010000007.1, on the reverse strand, counting down.
GGGTTCCACTTGACACCAACAACAATAGGTTGGTTTTTAGAAAATCTCCTTGAAGTTCTCTAGCCACTTGAGAAAAATGCATTTTCTAGCCTGATACAAACTGATACAGAGAAGATACTAACCCTACAATCCAGAGTAACTACTGGAAGACGTAAGATGCACTTACTCTGAATTGCTCTATGCATTTCCCATAGGCTTCCCATAGGTGGCACCATAACTACATTGGTGTAAAAGGTCCCGTAGATTGTAGCCTTACTTTGAAAGACTCCAGCTCTACCTTTCTCCAAACACATTTCCCAATCCAACCCATCTTTGCAGTTGACCCACCTGGAGACAAGCAAGTTCATGAAAGGACACAGGACAGGTCATAAAGTGTAGCCAGGAGAACACCAAGGTCTTTCTTAGGCACAGTACAGAAGAGAGCAGCATATACCACTCTCCAACTTATATCTCCTGGCAAGGCCACATCTGCAAAACTAGTCTGATTGCTTTGGGCCTACTCAGTACAGAGATGGTGCTGTATATACCAGTCATGTGATAGCAAAAGCCAGAAACAATGTATGCTACAACCACACAAGATCTGTGGGATGAACATAGCAAAACCTTTCTCTCTTCTTTCCATTTATCCAGATAGCCTTGCCACAACTCAGTATTCCCACTTATCCTAATAGTCCTATTGGTTCAGGCCAAGGACCCATATAGTCCAGCTTTCTGTATCTCATAGTGGCCCAGCATATATCATATTTACTCAAATCTAATGCGCCATCAAACCTAATGTGCTCCCTGATTTTGGAGACTGAATTCGGCCGAAAAAGATGAACGTTAGATTCGAGTAAATACAGTACTTTGGGGAGCACACAACAAGAGAGCTTCTCTTTTCTTACCATTTATCCTGACAGCCTTGCTACCACTTTGTATTCCCAGTGATCCTAAGAATAGCCCTACTGGTTCAGGTCAAGGGCCCATATAGTCCAGCTTTCAGTATCACATAGTGGTCCAGCATTGGCCACTATATATACTACGGGGAGCACACAAGAGACCTCTATCCTGATGGCGCTCCCTTGCATCAGGAATTGGCTTCTTCGAAACTGCACAAGTTGCGTGATCATTCTGTGACTGATTTTACCCACAAATATACTTAGGCTGCAATCCTAGACACTTTCCTGGGAGTAAGACCACTGAACACAGTGGGGATTATTTTTGAATAGACACAGGCCCATATCCTAAGGTCAAATTAAGCCCTTTGCTCCGGAGTAGTTAAGGTGACTTTTAATAAGATAACACTAGCAGGTTACGTAACAGCGTGGACCCGTAACTGCTCTGGATTTTGCCCATAGATTGTGCCCTTAATTCCCTTTGAAAGGTATCTAGATCAGGTGCTCTCATAAAAGGAAAGTTCAGAAATTGACTACCTCCAAAACCCAAAAGTTTTTACATACAAGCATTTTCCACAATATGGGTGCCATTTCTGAAACTGCACAGGCCTCTCAGCCTTGTTTAGTAACACAATCCTGGCGTAATAACAAGAAGAATTTACCCAAGATGCACAGTATTCCATCTGGCTGGGATTTGCTGCTCTGCTTCAGAATGCTTTGAATTTGGCGAAGGCGGTTGCAGCTGGAAAAAAAAATAAAATACAGTTAAATATGTTAAGAGCAATCCAGGCTAACGCTATAAAATCTAGTCCAACAAAGGCTTACAGGATCTGGCAAAAACAGCTACTAGTACTGAAATTCTTAATGTTCACATACACTCTGTGGACATATTCCAGTCTTTGATCTTTCTATGATATTTTAAATAATGCTTATATCAGTTTATATTGTTTCTATGCAACATCTAAAACCAAGGCAGTGGCGTAGCTAGAGGGGGTGGAGCAGTCAGTTTTGGAGGAAGCCTCACCGGAGCCATTCCAGGTGGGAGGGGGTGCACAATGGAGCTCTGTTTTGCACCCCCTCCCACCTGGAATGGCTCCGAAGGGTTGAAGCTCCCTCTAAAACTGACTGCTCCACCCCCTCTAGCTACTCCACCGAACCAAGTCCTTATCTACAAGTACTGAAATCAACCTTTTAAAATGTCATATCATTGTCCACCTTTACCCATGTTGAAAAACAGGAGCATCTCTTCCATCTTATTAACAGGCTGCAGACAAAGCAAGTGCAGCAGAGCATAAAATATCCCACTATATCATTATAGTGGGATATTATAGGTCATTATATCACGACATTTATGCACTAGATGGATATGGGGCAAACCTTCACACCAATATCAGCAACCACCAAGGAGATGCTATATTATGCTGTCACGTGAGTTTCTGATAACTGACCTACGCAACGTGTGGTTGCTTTTAAGTGTCCGCAGGAGGCTAAGCTAGCAGGTCTAGACATGCCAGCACTTCTTTGAATTGACCTTGGCACTCGCTGCCAACAGCAAGGGCAAATCTAAGCCCACAGAATGTTGTTTTATTATAGGTGCCAGTGTCTTTCCAAATAAAATAAAATGAAATTAAAATTTTATTTGTCTTTCCAAATAAAATTAAGAGGTACTACTATCATAGTAGATAGAAAATAAGTAATAAAATAGGCTCCAACCTCACACCAGCCCATCACAAGAAGTCATCTGCCGTCAAATATATTTCTTAGAGAACACTCCTATCCACTGTGTAAATAAAATACTGAAACCGTGTTCTTTATGTATCCAATGGAAACACAAGCTGGAAAGTTTGTACAGGATTTCAGGCTTAGTGCTGGCATTTCCAAGGCAATTGCAGGAAAGGGCATGACATTATTTAAAATATTTACATTGGTGTAGGCAATCTGGGGCCCATCACCTGAATTTGTGTGCCCTGTATTCCCAAAAAGGTCTATCCACCCAGCCGATGTGGTCTTAAAAGAATTCAAACTTGTAATTGGATCTCTTACAGTGTAAGCCCACAAACCAGTCTGAGTACTCTTACACTTACCCCCAAATCCAGAGTAACTACGGGAGCACGTAAGAGACTTTATGTGCACCAGTAGTTACTGCACCAACTAGTGAAAATCTATGGGAAATTCATATTGGAATCCAGAGTAAGTTGTTCTTACAACACAGCAAGGACTCCCTGTAGTTATTCTGGATTTTGCCCATACTACTAATATCCACCACACTATACACATAAACTACTATACACATAGGAAGCATCTGAGATCTCCACTGCAAAGAGGAGCCCTCCACAACTGAGTTCTGACTTTTTAAAAGCAGCTTTCCCCACCATGTGTTGGGAAAAACGATAGTGGAGGGCAAGGCAAAAGCAACAAGGTCACAAAGATCTCTGGAATGTGACTGTATCTTGTGTCTAGATCAGTCTGTCCCCAACTGTGCATTATTCTGTTATCTACACAACTGAGGTAATATGGGGTACTTGAAACAGGATGGATGCAAACTGGAATTTTCTGGGTGTGTGAAAGGAGGCGTGGAAGGTAGCAAAGACTTTCAGGAATAGCTGTCATGTTTCCAGGCTATCAATTTGGATGGAGGTGTATTCCCAAAGTGAGCAAGGCGGTACTTGCAAAAGACGCAACTAGATTACCCAGAAACCAGGAGGGGGTTTGTATGCATCTTTGCCTCCCAGACCTACAAAACATTTCAAGTGTCTGGGTGAGGAATCTAGTGCCAGTGAAAGCCAAACATCCCAGTTCTATTTTATTGTATTTTCAATCAATTAAATACCTTGAAAATGTCAGTGAATAGGTTGGGTAGAAGGATTCAAAATAAGTAACATGACATAACTGGATAAGACATCTAGGTGTAGTCTATCAGCTTGGGAAGGACAATATTGTCCCATTATACCAGCAGAGTACCAGTCACAGCCTTGGATCTGCTTCTACCTGGACCGCAATCCTCAGACCTGCCTGATCCTGCTACTCAGAAGGGAAATGAAGGCAGGTCTCCTCTTTTTGACAGGGTCTCGGCAAACACTTTGAAGCCCATGTAGTGCTCATCCTGATGAAGAAAAACTCTCTCGGCAAATATTACCTAATTCATTTTATCTGCAACCATTTTTTTTAAGAACTATGGGTGCAATCGTAAAAAAATTTATCTTTCCATGATGGTGTGTATATGCCTGTGCATTGACCTAACCTCCCTAGGAGTAGGGCAGAAGTGCCTTAGTTCATTTTTGTGACACTCCCAGTCCAACAACAGTACTTATGCCGGAGCTTAAACTGGCCTAAGTGGAGGTTAAGATTGCAGCCTATATTATTATTCCATATATAGAACACTTCCCACTTCATCATCCTGTCCCTCATGCTTGGACTTCCTAACTGAAGTACTGAGTCACTGGCTAAGACTGATCATGAAGGATTGCAGAGTGGCTGAAAGGCAGCTTCCTGTTTATGCAGAGAGCAGCATAAAGGAGACACAGCGCCGAAGAAGTCCCTTATGGGGGACTGTCCAGAACAGCACCAGTGATCAAAAAAAGGGGAGCTGGGTCTGGCTCAGGAGGAAGACACAGACCTGTGTGTAGTGGTCCAGTGGGAATCTAGGAAACCAGCAGCAAGGAGCAGCCTAAGAGGAGTTGCAGAAAAACTGGAAGAGGCAGCAGGGGCAAGAAAGGAGTCACAAGATCTGATCAAAACAGGTGAGGAGGACGGCACACTGAATGGTAGTCCCCTAGACATCATGGCAGGCACTTTACCAGCCCTTGATTCAGACAATTCAGACATAAAGGACATACACACATGAATGCACTTCAGTGGAGATGCTGCACAAAAATCTGGATGCTAGTGAATGTTATTCAAGGAACAATGACGGTGCTCCTTTCCTGGTCCCCTGCCAGCTCTCTGGCTGGGCTGTGCCAGCTTTTCAAATACCCCGGACCAGCCCACACGTTTTGAAGTGGCTGGAAGGAATCCAATGGGATGTTTCTCCTCTTACAGAAGATGGAAGGTTTCCAGGCTCCTTCATGCCCAGTGTTGGGAACCAGTTCTCTCTGTTACACAGTTCCCAAGCATCACTTAGCAACCCAGGGCATACTGCGACAAGGCAACGGCTTCCCTTCATCCTCTCCTTCCCTCTGAATGGAAAAAGGACCGTTAAGCTGGAGGGGGAGGCAGAAGAGAGAACCCAAAGGATGATGGAGCAGGAATGGATGACATTGGAAGGGGAGACGTGGGCAAATGCAGCTCAGTGCTTACAGCTGTTTCACACAAATGAAATTCCCCAGGCAGCTCGGAAACAGCGTTCTGATTTCAAGGTCATTCATTCCCATAAGCATCATTTAGAAGCAACTGGATTTTCCTGTTTGACTAAAAAATGCTCAAGTAATCAGAAAAAAACATGTTACAGAACCCAAAACGTGGCATTTTTTCAACCCCTTTATAATCCCAGCTCTCTGGAAATGGTGCTTTTTCACACAAACAGCTGTAAAGACCAGGCCAGGCTAGTTTGCTCTGCTCACCCCACCCCATGCGACTAATTTAATTTGCCACTATACAAAAGAGAAATTTAACCTTCACACAGTGAGCAATGTAAATACACTGCAAACAGAAAGGGCGCTATTGTGCTTGCCTTGGAGCGCTTAAAGGACATGTTCCTGCAGCACGCATCTCCCACCCCCACCCCGATCCTTTAAGAATTAGCATCCTATTCCTTGTTTCTTGCATTTGCGGTAAAAAATGAGATGAAGGCTTCCTATAAACGTGATATTTACACTCAGAAAAAAATATTTATTTTATATAGGATTTACAGTTCAAGTGCATTTCAACACTGGGATTTATTTTGTTTCAACAGCCAAGTTACAGTGTCTTTATTTTGTACAGAAAACCTCAACTATCCTTCCATATATATTAAGCACCATGATGTCCAACACATCCTAAACCCAGTGGCCAGCCTAGCAATGAGGGTCAGGCTGCAATCCTAAAGACATTTTCCTGGGAGTAAGACCCATTGAACACAATAGGACTTACTTTTGAGTAGACATGGTTAGGATTGTGCTCTAAATCAGTTCCTTTTATTCTGCAGGGTTTGTGGTTGAAGTCAATGAAGCTATTCAAGGCAAAAAGGGTTTCTTTAGAAAATGGATGTCGTGGCCAAACCAGAACAAAAAGGAATGAAATGGAAGCTTTGGGGTTGCAAAAATAAAAAAAATAAAAATAAAAAAGAGGAACGGGAAGAACACATGACATATTAAGGAAATAATAAGACCTTCTTCTTCTTCAGGAAACCTGCCAAAAAGGCAGTTGGACCATTAGATAATGAAGGAACAAAGGGGAAAGTTAAAGAGGATATGGAGATGGTAGAGAAGATAAATGAATTATCTGCATCTGTCCTTTTATAGCGCAGAAGATGTAGGGCAGATACCCGTGTCTGACCTGACCTAAAGAACTGAATCAAGTTGAAGTGCAAAGTGCATTCCAAAGCAGATCAAGCAGATAAAAATAAATAATAAATCCTGGGTCCAAATGACAATAACTCCCTTCAAGAGTATTTAAGGAGCTCAAGTGTGAAATTGTTGATATGTAAACTGTTCCTTTCAGTCAGCTGTTTTATGTATCCAAACCCTACTATCCAGAGTAACTATGCGAGCACGTAAGATACATTACATGCACCCATAGTTACGGCACCACCAAATGAAAACCTATGGGAAATTCATATTGCAATCCAGAGTAAATTTTTCTAACACCAGAGCAAGGACTCCCCGTGGTTACTCTAGATTGCGCCCCAAGTCAGCTTAGGATACATATGGCCACTCAGCCTACTGTCTGTTCTGGTTAAATTGGTGGAAAGCATTATTTTAGTTAAAATTATTAAGAATATAGAAGCCTTCTTGAAAGAAAATTGGTACAGCTTCTGCAAACCTAATCCTGCAATCCTAACCACACTTTCCTGGGAGTAAGTATTATTGAACACAATGGGACTTCTGAGTAGACAAGTTTAGGATTGCACTGTAAGTCAACCTCACTAACCTACTAGAGTCTTTTGAGCATCTACTGGGACATGGATAGACTTAAATGAATTATCTGTATCTGTCTTCCTATAGCACAGAAGATGCAGGGCCAGATGCCTGAACTGACCCTACAGAACTGAATCAAGTTCCCCAGCACTAGAGCTGACACTGTCAAAAGCTTTTCATAAATCTTTACTTATTAAGTAAACTTAGCAGTCAAGAAAACAGATCCATCAAGGAATAATAATGGTTATAAAAAAAGGAGAGTAGGAAGAAATGGGAACTTTTACTGAGAAAGAAAGAAAGAAAGAAAGAAAGAAAGAAAGAAAGAAAGAAAGAAAGAAAGAAAGACCCCCCACAGTTCTATCTTGTGACTGCTGCTTTCTAACTTGTTCATAAATGGTCCAGAGTTAGGAATAAATGTGGTTAAGTTTGTAGAGGGCATAAGACTAACCCTACAACCCAGAGTAACTATGGGAAGACATAACAGGCACTTACTCTGGATTGCTCTATGCATTTTTCATAGGTTTCCCATAGGTGGCACCGTATCTACTTTGGTGTTAAAGGTCTCATAGTTACTTTGGATTGTCGTCTAAATCAAGGGACAAACCTGCAACATTAATGCTCCTATATAAATTTATGGTGTAAAAGACAACATAGTATCCTCAAAAAGAATAGGAGAACCAAAAATATCCTAAGATTAAAGTATCTTTTGTATGAGAAATTGCTACAACATGAAGAACTTCTGGTTGCTTTTATACTGAGCTGCAAAGGGAACATGGAAAAAATGTGTGCATAGTAGAGAAACAGAATCTCTTCTTCCTACACAAAATGGGAAGATTTTCTGCTTCGGGTTTCCTTCTTTAAGGGAGAAAAGTGGGAGATACATACATACATACATACATACATATGTATAGACCAGGGGGCAGCTAAGGAAACTTGACTGGCAGAAGATTTAGGGTGGATGAAAGGAGGTTCTTCACATAGCGTCCAATTTCAGGTGGGTCCCCATTCATTTTAAAGTGTATATTATTTTAAGCTAGTTTAAAAGCTGCACTCCATGTATCTACGTTATATGCACAAGATACTGTACTTTGAACATTATATGCTACTATGTACTGTACATTAGGCTACTATGTACATTATTGTTAAAAGTATATATTAGTCAATGGGGCTTATTCCTTGGTCTGGATAAGCCTTGGGGATGTTTGGGGAATAGTTTTTAAAACTGATCTGCAGCTGCTTGGGAAGGTTCTTTATTTTAAATAGATTTTAAACATCTGTTAATGTATTTACTTAATGTATTTACTATTAATGTACTGTATTTACTTGATCTGATTTTGTCATATTCAGGAATGTCAAACTTTCTTGCTTTATTATTCCACTTCAGGTGGGTCTTGAGAGACTGACAATCTAAAAAGTGGGTCCCGGTGCTTGAGAACCACAGCCCTGACCTATGTGTCTGGAAGTGCCATTGAAAGCAGAAGGCTCAGGAAGGCAAAGTGACCCAGTTGGCCCCAGATCCAAGAAAGCACACTGTAGAAACCAGCAAGTTTGGGTTCCTTGACTGGCACCCCACTGCACCCCCCCAGATCTCTGGGGCACTCCACTGCACACCCATTGTGCCAACCTGTGCCCTAAGCCACAAGGCTACTGTGCTCCCCAAGATTCAATGCCAGCCCTAGGATCTGATCCGTCAACTCCCCCACAACAATTCTGCAGCAGACAGCCCCTCCAAGACCCCCCACATGCACCTTCCTCATCCTCAAGGCCTTCCCCCACGCCCTTTATCACAAAGCAGAACAGTCCCCAAACTCCCAAGGCTGCCTTGCAATCCTGTGTCCCCCCACGACTGCTGTCACATATCCACTGAGTTCCCCTAACTCCAGCCCCAGGACTAGCGCCTACATCTGTCATCACTAAGTTTGCAGAGGATCAAGCCCCCCCAAAAGAGCCTGGAACCCCAAGGCCTCCCCATCACCCCGTGCCTCCTGACTCTGCACACCCATTATACCCTGTGTCCCCAGCCCCTGCCACACGGAGACCCCATGAGCAATCTGACCTCAAGGCCTCTGACCTGCAATATGATCTCAAGGCCTCCCTGCCGCACTGTGTCCCCTTGCAACAAAGAGTCCCTGCGAGCCCCCCAAAAGCCTCCCTGCCCCAAAGAGAACACCTCTTTCTCTGCCATGCAGGGCCTCCACCAAGGAGACCCTGCACAGAATCCCTGCACAGAGCCCCCCATAAGCCATACAAGACCTCTCTGCCCCACCTTATCCCCAGCCCCTGCCACATAGGACAACCACCCCCAAGGGCTCCACTATGACCCCCACAGCTTCTTCCACATGTGGCCTCACTATAAGGCCTACCTCCCCCTGTGCTACCCAGCCTGACACCCAAAGCTCCCCCTAATACCCAAGGGCTCCCTACCCCACTGTGGCCCTCCCAGTCTCTCCACTCAGAGCCCCCACAGCCCCACCACACCACCTCATGCTTTACATGCACCCCAAGGCTTCTTTTCTCCTTCAACTGTCCCCATTAATTCTGCAGTGAAATGAGGCCCCAAAGCCCTGCTTCTGTACCCCAGCCCTCTTGGGATCCTGTGATGACCCCCAAGACCTTCCTGCCCCATAGTGACTCCCAGCCCTGTCACACAAGGACCCCCACAAGCCCCTAAGGCCTACCTGCCCCACTGTGGCCTCCACCTCCTGCCACTCAGGGACTCCCATGAGCCTCCCTGACCCACCGAGACCCACACCTCCTGCCACACACGCCAAAAGACCCATAGGGCTTCCCTGCCCCACTGTGGCCCCCACTTCTTGCCACACAGGCCCCCCAAGTCTTTCTTACCCCATTGTGACCCTCAGTCTCTGCCATAGAGACCCCCATGAGCCTCAAAGGACTCCTCCCTGCCCCTTCTGTGCCCCCCCAGCCACAGCACTCTTGGGATCCTCTGAAGCCCCCCAAGGCCTCCCTGCCCCACTGGACACCCCAGCTCTTGCCACACAGGACCTACAAGCCCCCCTGACACCCCTTTCACAAGGCCTCCCTGCCCCACTGAGACCCCCCACAAGGGCCCCTGCCTGCCCCACCTCTGCGCCCCCTTCCCCAGAGCCCCCTCCCAGGCCCTGGCCACGTGCCAGCGCAGCTGTGCCCTCCCAGCCCCTCTGAGGGGCGGCCCTTCCCTTCCCTGCTGACCTGAGGGGGGGCTGTGCGGCGGCCCTGGAGCGCCCCCTGCGGGCGGGGGTGATGGGGGCGCGCGGGGGCAGCAGCGCCATCGTCAGTGGGTGGCTGGCCTCTCTCTCTCTCTCTCTCTCAGCGCTGCTCGGGAGCCGGCAGGAGGGGGAGGGGAGGGGAGAGGGAGGAGGCCCAGCCACGCGCGCAGCAGCTGGAGGGGGCGTCGGCGCCGGGAGCGCGCACGAGCGAACGCCCGCCCAGGCCACGCCCCGCCACGAGAGTGGCCCCGCCCCCTCCGCTGAGACCAGCTGTGCGCGCGAGGGAGGGAGGGGGCCGCGCTGCCCTCGCTTAGCAACCGCCCGCAGGCCCCGCCCCCGACACGCCCCCAGCCACGCCCAGCCACGCCCCCTCAGTTGCTGCAGGACTGAACCGCAGGGAGCTCAGACCCAGACTCAGACTCAGGCTGACAGAGGGAAGCCCAGGAGAGAGAGAGTTAGTTAGTTGATGAAATAGCTAGTTGGTTGGTTAGTTAGTTACTTAGTTGATGAAGCAGTTAGCTGATGAAGTAGTTGGTTGATTAGTTAGTTAGCGAAGTAGTTGATGAAGTAGTTGGTTGATTAGTTAGTTAGTTAGCGAAGTAGTTGATGAAGTAGTTGGTTGATTAGTTAGTTAGTTAGTTAGTTGATGAAGCAGTTAGTTAGTGAAGTAGTTAGTTGGCTGATTAGTTAGTGAAGTAGTTAGTTGATGAACTAGTTAGTTATTTAGTTAGTTAGTAGGTTGATGAAGCAGTTAGTTAGTTAGTGAAGTAGTTAGTTGGTTGAGTAGTTAGTGAAGTAGTTGATGTAGTTAGTTGGTTAGTTGATGAAGCAGTTAATTAGTTAGTGAAGTAGTTAGTTGGTTGGTTAGTTAGTTAGTGAAGTAGTTAGTTGATGAACTAGTTAGTTGGTTAGTTGGTTACTGAAGTATTTAGTTGATGAAGTAGTTAGTTATTTAGTTAGTTAGTAGGTTGATGAAGCAGTTAGTTAGTTAGTGAAGTAGTTAGTTGGTTGAGTAGTTAGTGAAGTAGTTGATGTAGTTAGTTGGTTAGTTGATTAGTTAGTTGATGAAGCAGTTAATTAGTTAGTGAAGTAGTTAGTTGGTTGATTAGTTAGTTAGTGAAGTAGTTAGTTGATGAAGTAGTTAGTTGATGAAGCAGTTAGTTGATGTGGTTAGTTGATTGATTAGTTAGTGAAGTAGTTAGTTGATGAAGCAGTTAGTTGATGAAGTAGTTAGTTGGTTAGTTAGTTAGTGAAGTAGTTGATGAAGTATTTCGTTGGTAAGAGTTGATGAAGCAGTTAGTTGGTTGATTAGTTAGTTAGTGGTTAGTTGATGAAGTAGTTAGTTGGTTAGTTAGTTGAGGAAGTAGTTGGTTGGCTAGTTAGCTGATGAAGCAGTTAGTTAGTTGATGAAGTGGTTGGTTAGTTGATGAAGTAGTTAGTTAGTTGGTTGGTTAGTTAGTTGAGGAAGTAGTTAGTTGATGAAGCAGTTAGTTGGTTGGTTGGTTGATGAAGTAGTTAGTTTGTTGAGGAAGTAGTTAATTTATTAGTTAGTCACTTAGCTAGCTAGCTAGTTAGTTAGTTGATGAGTGAGTTAGTTAGTTAGATGATGAAGTTTTGATGAAGTAGTTAGTGACTTAGTTGATGAAGTATTATTTACTTAGTTGATGAGTTATTGGGTTAGTAAGAGCACAATCCTAACCATGTCTACTCAAAAGTAAGCCCCACTGTGTTCAGTTGGTCTTACTCCCAGGAAAGTGTCTTTAGGATTGTAGTGTAAGGCTGCAATCCTAAAGACAGTTTCCTGGGATTAAGACCCACTGAACACAATGGGACTTACTTTTGAGTAGACATGGTTAGGATTGTGCTCTTAGTTACTTAGTTAACCAATGGATGGAGTATTTGTTTAGTTAGTTGAAGGAGTACTGGGTTGGTTGGTTAGTTACTTACAGAAGTCTCTGTGCTGCCTGCTCACAAGGAAAAGGAGATGATGAGTACTTTTTCCAGGACACAAGGCTAGAAAAGAGGACACGTCCTGGGAAAACAGGAGATATGGTCCTCCTGGGCATCTAGTCCATCTTCCTGCATCTCCGTGTGGCCCCCCCAAGACAACATCCTAATCTCCTCTCCAGTCCTTTCTTCAAGGCTTGATCCCATCACCACATCCTGTGGCAGGGAGTTCCACAGGCTAATTACATGATGCTGACTAAGCTCCTGGGGCTGCTGAGCCAGCCGTCTTCCCAACAGCCCCCATCCATTCTTACCCACGAGCGTCTGACCCACTGACCTCCCAGAGACCCAAAGTGTCCCATTCAAAAGTGCTGAACCAGTGAGCTGGCAAATCTGAGCATTACAGGCACAAGCGGCTCACAAAGGGCAGGCATTTGCCTGGCATCACCCCAGCAATCCTGGCAGAGCGTCGGGGTCACACAAGGGCCTCCGTTCTGCCCTAGAAAAAAACCCATAGACCTTTCAGACCAGCCATTACAGCAGTGGTTCTCAATCTTCCTAACGCCGTGACCCCTTGATAAGTTCCTCATGTTGTGGGGACCCCCAACCATAAAATTATTTTCGTTGCTACTTTATAAGTGTAATTTTGCTACTGTTATGAATCGTAATGTAAATATCCGATATGCAGGATGCATTTTCATTGTTACAAATGAAATGTGTGTTCTATGCACACACTGAACACAATGGGATTTATTTCATAGTAGGCATGCATAGGATTGGGCCCTGAGGCTGCAATCCTATCCACATTTACATGGGAGTAAAGGCCCCCCCCGACTATAAAGGAATTTATTTCAGAGTAGGCATGCATAGGATTGGGTCCTGAGGCTGCCAGTCAGCCCCAGTGCACGCGCAGCTACAGCTGGAGGTCTGTACACCAGGGGTCATTAGGCGACCCCCAGGAAACCTCTAGGCAACCCCCAAAGGGGTCCTGACCCCCACTTTGAGAAACACTGCATTAAAGGGAGAACATGAATCTTTGGCTGCAATCCTATCTACACTCTCCTGGGAGTAAGCACCATTGACTATAATGGGACTTCCTTCTGAGTAGGAATGCATTTCCAGCCACTGAATAGCCTTTAACAACAACATGCACTGAATTCAGAGGAACAAAAAATATGATGGTGCCTGGAATGGTGCCTGTTCCAGATGGGAGAAGCAGAGAGTGGTCCAAGCAAGGGAAGAAGCTGCAGCCAATTTTTGCCGGCAATGGAGTCTGGAAAGCCCCGCCAGCCGCGCTGGTGACCTTCGTGTGAGAAGGCTGATTACGCCTCACTTGGCGCACACGGCCTCTCCCAAAGAAAAGGTGGCTTTGTCTTCTTTTCTGGCATGTGTGAGCCAGAGATGCTCTCCGGGGCCTTCCGCTGTGCGCTTCACCCGGAAAATGGGTTAGTCTGTTTGCTGCAAATGGCCCTGGAGGGGGTAGAGGCTGGAAGTCCCAGGATCAGGCATCACAGGAGCCTGTAGGCTGCCTTCTCAGCCAGCATCTTCTGAAAATGAGAGGAACCCTACAATCCAGAGTACATACAGGAGCACATAAGAGACATTTATGTCGACGTAGTTACGGCACCACCTAGCAAAAACCTATGGGAAATTCATATTGCAATCCAGAATACATTGTTCTTATGTTGGAGCAAGGACGCACTGTAGTTACTCCGGATTGTGCCCTAAGGCTGCAATCCTAACCACACTTTTCTGGGAGTAAGTACTATTGAACAAATTAGCACTAACTTTTTAGTAGACATACTTAGGTTTGTACTGTATATTACGTATTATTAAACTATTACCATACATATAATTTATTACAGATAATTTACGAAATATAAGCTGGCTACATTCTGCCTGCTCACAAGGAAAAGGAGGTCAATTTTTTTCCAGGACATAAGGCTAAAAATGAGGACATGTCCTGGAAAAACAGGACATATGATCACCCTTGCTTGGCAGTGTGATGGTGCCAGCTTCAGATATTTGCCCATGATTGCTTTTTGATTGCTGACAAATGATGAGTGAACTAGCCCTACAATCCAGAGTAGCTACAGGAGCACGTAAGAGACATTAACGTCGATGTAGTTATGGCACCACCTAGCAAAAACCTATGGGAAATTCATATTGCAATCCAGAATACATTGTTCTTACGTCAGAGCAAGGACTCCCCGTAATTGCACCCAAAGAGAAGGGAAGATTGATTGATTGATTGATTGATTGATTTAATAGATTTCCATTTCATCCCTAATTGTACATCACTTTCCAATGACGCCTACTCGATGTGCAGGCATTTCATGTGGTTGTGATGTTGTGTGCTCTTTTGCAATGCAAAACATCACCGTATTTTTGTGTGGGATTGGGGGAAGGGATGAATTTCAAAATCCCACCTTTAAAAACAAAACTCCCAAGTTTTCTTTAAATGCTTGCCTTTTATTCCAATCCCATTTTAGGCGGCTAATGTTGCCTTTGTTGTCAATGACAAGATAATTTCTGCAGCTGTGCTATTCAGCGCACTCTGTGCCTGCTCCAAACCCCCCTTTTTCTTAACCACAAACTCAGAGATGACTCTTTCTCAGTCTAATTCACAGGGACGCACCATAGTTTTTCAAAGGCGGCGCATGATGCTTGGTATTGAAATAATGTGTTCAGATTGCGTTGTTTGCAACAGGCAAAGCTGGTTATTTTTAACAGAGCACAGAAATCTTGCTTTTCCTGTGCAAAAGAGCAGACAAAAGGATTCTCTTTTGTTACCGCAGACTCAGAAATGGACTTAAGACTGTTTTAACTCTATCTCTATCTTTCCGTCCATCCATCTATCCGTCCACCCATCTATCTGTCTGTCTGTCTGTCCATTCATCCACCCATCCACCTATCTATCCACCTGTCCATCCACCTATCTATCCACCCACCCACCCATCTCTGTCTGTCTGTCCATCCATCCATCCATCCACCCACCCACCCACCCATCTATCTATCTATCTATCTATCTATCTATCTATCTATCTATCTATCTATCTATCTATCTATCTATCTATCTATCTATCTATCTATCTATCTATCTATCTACAGTATTCATATAGCGCCTTTCACCTAAGTTCACTATAAATGTGCATTCCCAGTATTGTACCCACAGGTAGAATTATGCATCACTTGACATGGGAGGAAAGGCAGCTCTGGGGCAGGGGTCTCCAAACCCCAGCCTGGGGGCCAGATGCAGCCCTTGGTGAGCCTCAGTGTGTTCCCCGGCAAAACCCCTCTATCTGGCCCTTAGGCAAACCTTGTAATCCACTCCAATATATTATTTTATGTAAATGTATTCAAATTTGAAATGTAAATTAGTTTTCCGGCCCCTGACGGTGCCAGAGCAGGCATACCCAAGGGGCAGCTTTGAATGCCTTTAAGAGGATTGAAGGAGGCAAATGCTGGCAAAGTCGTTCACTCCCTGTTAGGATTCCTCGCCTGTCACATCCTCTGAAGCACCAGGGGAATAATAATCATGACTTTCTGATGATTGTCCTGGAAATATTTTTACCGGCAAGACACAGAACTTTGCTTGGCACCTGCATGGTGCTGATGCCACGGTGTTGGGGGTGTGGGAAGCAGACTCACGGCATCCCAAATTCACCCCAAAGGCATCCTGGGTGCCTCTGGTTTCACTAGAAAAGAGGGTTCAGCATTTGGTCCAGCCACGTGGTCGTTTGACCCATTCCCAGCTGGCTGCCCTCCAATTCCAAGTCTCCACTTTCACAGTGGAGGCCTTTGAATGGAAGCCCAGAAGCCTGAATGTCTCCCTACCACAGTGCTAGAGGGGGTGCAAAGCACTCGGCTCTGCACGGAACCTCACCGCAGTGTACAAGCGCTCCCTTTCCTTTGGGGAAAGGCATTTGCCTCTGTTTTGCTCTTGCAACTTGGCTTCAAAGGGGAGTGGGACAACCTTGCATGACTTGTACTTGCACACAAGTGGGACATTTGCATGCTTGCAACACTTAGCGTGCAATCCTTACCTAGGCTTGCACAACTCATCAACCTTCCCATTCCTGTGGTGATGTAGGGACGCAAGCGCATGTCTGTGCACTGGTCTAACCCTCTCCCAGGAGTGGTGCAGAAATGCTTCGTGGCACGTCTGTGACAACCCCAGGTTAGCACAGGATTGATGCAAGGGCTTAGGCTGGCCTTACTCGAGATTAGATTTGCAGCCTAATTGCTTTGCACCCCGAAGCGACACCACCAGCCACACACAGTACATACCAGTGTTCTACTGGGCTGAATCATGGCTTGTAAGATGCTGACTTCTGGAGAAATCAATTGGCTTCTCTTCAAAGAGATGGAAGTCAATAACCAGCCGAGAGAGAAAATATATTTCCTTTTCTTCCCTGGATCACACGCTGTGGACATTCAGCTCATTGGCATTCATCTCACTGATATTGATTGGAAAGAAAGAAAAAAGGGTGATTTAAAAAGGGTGCTCAGTCGGTTATAGTTCTTTAAGGTTACGGGCAAAGAAGAGAAGCTAGGAAACCAGATGTTGGAGCATCAGAATGCCATGGAGCCAGGGTGACCATATGACTGGATTTTTCCGGATTTATCCTCTTTAATTGGTCTTCTGTCCTGGTGTCCTCCAAAAAAGCTTCATTGTCCTTCATTTTGGCTTCATATTGGAACTTTGCAATGGTGTGCAGTACCCCATCATATAATATGTCGTTGGATTCATATTAAAGAGCATTATCCAATGCAAAAATCAGTTTTGAAATATCTCCTTCCTAGCAAAGTTTATGGCCGTAAAACTAAAAATAAAAAGTATGCATTGAGCTCTATGCAAAAGTGAAAATGCCCAATATCATGGCTTTACTCATGAGTAGGCAAAAATGCCATTGTCTGCCAGAAATGCCTGGCTGAGAGGAATCCAAGACCTTGGGCGCAATCCTGAGTAACTACGGGGAGTCCTTGCTCCGCTGTAAGAACAATTTGCTCTGGATTGCAATATGAATTTCCCATAGGTTTTCACTGGGTGGTGCAGTAACTACGGGTGCACGTAAAGTCTCTTACGTGCTCCCGTAGTTACTCTGGATTGTAGGGCTTGTCCTCCTTTTAAGGTCAGGCCAGGATATTGGGCACTTTTGCTTTCCCATAGAGCTCAATGCATATTTTTTATTTTTTTGTGTCCATAACTTTTTGATTCTTGCATTGGATTCTACTCTTCAATACAAATCCAACAATATATGACATGATGGGGAATTGGACACCATAACAAAGTGCCAAAATGAAGCCCTTTTGGAAAACACCCAGAGAGGACACTAAAAAAGAGGACCAATCCGGAATTTTCCGGTCATATCATCACCCTAAATACAATTCTATAGCACAATAGCATGAAAAGCAGGGTA
The DNA here is from genome assembly GCA_030015325.1 of Cryptoblepharus egeriae. Lineage (NCBI taxonomy): Eukaryota > Metazoa > Chordata > Lepidosauria > Squamata > Scincidae > Cryptoblepharus > Cryptoblepharus egeriae. Next base: position 2,839,750 of record JAREYC010000007.1, on the reverse strand, counting down.
GGGGACATAACAGTAGCAGTCAGCAGAAATCAGCTGAAGCCATAGGGTGAAATCCAGAGTAAGTACAAGGAGTCCTTGCTCCGGAGTAAGAATTAGTTACTCTGGATTGCAATATGAATTTCCTATAGATTTTCACTAGGTGGTGCAGCAACTACGGGTGCACATAATGTATCGTATATGCTCCTGTAGTTACTCTGGATTGTGCCCATAATTAAAGACAGTTTCTACAGACGTGACAATGGTTCTATATAAGATTGCCATAATTTTCTTCCATAAAACCGCGACAGGACCAATGGTGGGATTCAAGTAAATTAACAACAGGTTCTATGTCCTAATAACCTAAATGAACAACAAGTTCTCTGTCCCATTAGTAACCAGTTCTCAAAACCAGGTGCTCATTAGCAAAGGGTTCTATAGAATCTGTGAGAACCCCCTGAAGCCTACAACTGGACAGGATCTCCTGTCAAATGTTCCAGTATGTGAACGCAATCCCCCCAAACCGGGCCATTTCTGATTTCCTGGCACATATGGCAACCCTAGTCAAGTTTGTGCAGTAGGAAAAGTTTGTGTAGCTATGGTGTCCCCGACTCTCAGACGTTGCAGATCTCGGCACATGTAATTTTTACTCTGGGGACGTATGTATTTACTCTGGGGACGTATGTATTCCCAAAAGTCATGGTGACTGAGTATTTCTTATTCTTTGATGCTTGTGCTGGAGATAGATTCATGCAGCATTTTTAATGCACGCAGGGAGTAAAATTGTTATGTGTTCAGAGTTCCTTATAGGATCAATCCAGGTACCCATGAAAGGTGCTTGACCCAGCAGCGCCATCTTGTGATGGGCCCTTTGAAAGGCCCACTCAAACCTCATTGCAGAAAGGTGCTCAGCTGGTCTGGGAAAGCAAATTTATTTATTTATTTATTTATTTATTTATTCATTCATTCATTCATTCATTCATTCATTCATTCATTTATCCATCCATCCATCCATCCATTCATTCATATCCTGCCTGTCTTCCTTAAAAAAATGTGAACAGTGTTGAAAGTGACAGTAAAATACAGTTGCATATTTACAGTTAAACAACAATAAAATACAGTTAAATAAAGAAATGATAAAACCAAATATTAAAATAAGAATTCCTTTCTTCTTTTTAACTTTATGGTTGTATTTTTTTAATTATGGATTTTAATGCCAATAAAGGTTTGAATTTCATAAAAAAAATACAATTTCATAAAAAATATAAAGGCAGTGAAAACCTAGGTTAAAAAACAAGCAGACAAAATGTTGCTGTATAGCAATTATTGTTTATTCAGTTCTATTTATATCCACTTTTCTTCCTAAGGAAGGATACCCAAAGTGGCTGTGATGAAGGCTGCAATCCCAACCTCCACTTAGGCTGGCCTAAGCCTTGGCATAAATCCTGTGCTGATCTGGAGGTGTCATAAAAGTTCAGTATGACACTTCTTGACACTCCTGGTGGGGGTGGGTATACGCCCCCACAGGTATACACCGCAGGTATACACCGACCTCCCCACACCGTCACAGAAAGATAGGCTAGATGAGTTAAACCAGCCTAAATTTCTTAAGATTGTGCCCAAAGTCAACAATGAAGACAATGATGATGAAGACAACAAGAAACATGTCTACACAGAAGTAAGTCCCCTTGTGTTCTATGGGACTTAGGGCAAAATCCATAGCAGTTACAGAACCATGCAGTTACATCACTCTTTAGTGTTATCTTATGGAAAGTCATCTTAACTGCTCCGGCGCAAGGGGCTTAATTTCACTTTAGGATATAGGTCTTACTCTCAGGAAAGTGTGTACAGGATCTCAGCCTTAACTAAGACAAGAGACTGGCAGGTGCAGCTTGTGTTGTAGGAGGAAAAAAGTGGTTACACCAAATTAAATCCCTTATCCTGGCAGCTGTAAAAGAAAAAAAATGCATTCTTTACATCCAATTTCTAGCAGGCTATTTTCCTTTATATCTTGTAAATTACCCTACAATCCAGAGTAATTATGGGAGCACGTAAAAGACATTATGTGTACCCATAGTTACTGCACTACCTAGTGAAAACCTATGGGAAATTCATATTGCAATCCAGAGCAAATTGTTCTTACACCGGAGCAAGGACTCCCTGTAGTTACTCTGGATTGCGCCCTTTATTTCATTTCTTCCTTTCTAGCTTGGCTTGCAAGAACTCCGGAACAACTGACAGCAGAAGTCGCCCAAATACCCTAATAGCTACTAAAAGCATAGTCCTAACCATGACTACTCAAAAGTAAGCCCCATTGTGCTCAATGGGTCTTAGTCTTAGGAAAGTATCTTTAGGATTGCAGCACAGGTTGATGGTTAAGAGTTTCTACTCCAAACAGCAGTGACTCTGACCACAGGGTGTGTGTGTGTGTGTGTGTGTGTGTGTGTGTGTGTGTGTCTTTTAGCTGGGGATATTTATATAAATACTTATATACTGTATTTACTCAAATATAACGCTCCCCTTTTTCAGCCAGAATCAATCTCCAAAATCAGGGTGCACGTTATATTCAATGGCACATTATAATCAAATAAATACAGTATTTTTATTCTACTTATAGGGTGCACATTATATTCGAAGGCATATTATCATTGAGTAAATACAGTGTTTTGATTCTAAGTATAGGGTGCCCATTATATTCGATGGCGCATTATCATCGAGTAAATACAGTATTTTGATTCTGTGTACAGGGTGTACATTATATTTGATGGCGCATTATAATCCAGTAAATACAGTATTTTGAATCTATGTATAGGGTGCGCGTTATATTCGATGGCACATTATCACCAAGTAAATATGGTATTATTTATTTAAATATTTAGCAGTGCATTCCTAAGCCAGTCTACTAAGAAGTAAGTCCTATTGTGTGAAGTGGGGCCTACTCCCAGGAAAGTGTGTTTATGACTGCAGTTTATATACTGTACATAAAAAAATGTGTATATTTTAGCTGGGGATACAAAGAATGATCTATAAAGCAAAGCACATAAATAAAATCATAAAAGCAGTTTTTTTAAAAAATTATAGTATAGAAAACTATTTACACTCAAGGAACTGCTATCGGGGCTCAGGTGCCAGATAGCCATTATCAAATGCCAAATGAATAAAAAAAAATTTTAAGCACGTGCCAAAATGCCACGCTGAAGATGGCTGACCTTTATTCTCCCATAAAGGGTGCAATCCTAACCATGTCTACTCAAAAGTAAGCTCCATTGTGTTCAATGAATCATTGTGTTCAGTGATTGCAGCCATAGGCTGTAATCCTAAAGACACTTTCCTGAGAGTCAGGGCAAAATCCAGAGTAACTGCGGAGAGAACTTGCTCCGGTGTAAGAACAACTTACTCTGGATTCCAATATGAATTTCCCATAGGTTTTCACTAGGTGGTGCGGGTGCACGTAAAGCCTCTTACGTGCTCCTGTAGTTATTCTAGATTTGGGGGATAATATGACCCATTGAACACAATGGGACTTACTTTTGAGTAGACATGGTTAGGACTGTACTCAAAGTTCCATAATTTGTGGTCTCTGCAACTCTTCAAGGAGTCAAGGAGGAGAGGCTGTTCCGTTCTTTATTTGGGATGGTGGCAGAGGGTGGATCGATCAGTTTTTTCCCCTGTTTGGTTGCTTACCCTATAAAAAAAGAAAGTGTAGAGTGGGATATGCAAATACTAACCACTATGAACTATTCCCCTTGATTCACCTCTGGCTCTCCTGCTCCTATCCTATGGCTTCACCTGTGTCCTGACTCACCCAGGTACAACAGACCAGAAATTCAGGCTGCAATCCTAACCCTGGCTTAAGTCCTAGCATAAGTCCTGTGCTGATCTCAGGTGTCATAAAATACCATAAGGCATTTCTGCCCCACTCCTGGGTGGGTGGGGTTAGGATATCCCCACACCACAATGTGAAAGTTACGAGAACAATCTTAACCATGTCTACTCAAAAGTAAGCCCCATTGTGTTCAATGGGTCTTACTCCCAGGAAAGTGTCTTTAGGATTGCAGCCTATGGCCTATATCCTAAAGTGAAATTAAGCCCCTTGTTCCGGAGCAGTTAAGATGACTTTCCATAAGATAACACTAGAGGGTGACGTAACTGTGTGGACCCATAACTGCTATGGATTTTGCCCTTAAAGCACAATCCTAAACAGGCCTACTCAAAAGTAAGCCCCATTGTGTTCAATGGGTCTTACTCCCAGGAAAGTGTCTTTAGGATTGCAGCCTATGGCCTATATCCTAAAGTGAAATTAAGCCCCTTGTTCTGGAGCAGTTAAGATGACTTTCCATAAGATAACACTAGAGGGTGATGTAACTGCGTGGACCCATAACTGCTATGGATTTTGCCCTTAGAGCACAATCCTAAACATGCCTACTCAAAAGTCAGCCCCATTGTGTTCAATAGGTCTTACTCCCAGGAAAGTGTCTTTAGGATTGCAGCAGCCCCTTGTTCCGGAGCAGTTAAGATGACTAGAGGGTGATGTGACTGCGTGGACCCATAACTGCTATGGATTTTGCCCTTAGAGCACAATCCTAAACATGCCTACTCAAAAGTCAGCCCCACTGTGTTCAATAGGTCTTACTCCCAGGAAAGTGTCTTTAGGATTGCAGCCTATGGCCTATATCCTAAAGTGAAATTAAGCCCCTTGTTCCAGAGCAGTTAAGATGACTAGAGGGTGACGTGACTACGTGGACCCATAACTGCTATGGATATTGCCCTATGTCAGGTGCGTTATGCTGGCCAAAATTGGTTAAGATCATACCTTTAGCTGCACCCCCAAAACACCGAAGAGAGTTTTAGATCTGGATGGGGACCAATAATAACAAGAATGTATCCAAGATCCAGACTCCTTGAAATCAGAGTTTGAAGGTGACCTGGTGGCAGCCGAGAGTGACTGGCGACAAGCTCGTTCACGACATTCCTCTCTCTCGCACACCTCTCTGGGGTTTCTGTTTCATTTTCCCCAACCGGTTTGTGTGAAAACATCTCTGGACGTGCTGAAAAATAAAATAAAATCATGCAAAATAATGGCTCTGAGAGCGGAACAGAAAACGCCCCGGGCAAGCAGACTACTCCGAACGCACAGCTTGCATTCATAAAGACATTAATAATTCAGTACCAGAAGGTTATGCAGCATCTTCGCTCTCCCAAAGAGGGTCAAGGTCAGGAACGTACCCCAATCCCACATCAAATATTCATTTACACACACACACACACACACACACACACACACACACACTTCTAGGTGTGGGTTTTAGGTCACGCTAACAATAATATCATTTTTATTAATTTATATATTAAATTTATAATAATATAATTTTATTATTATTAATAAAAAATAAATTATTTTTAATTTAAAAAAATAAAATTAAAATATATTAAAATATTATTAAATATATTACTAAATATATATCAAAATATAAAAAAAATATTGAAATATAAATTAAAAATAAATTTTATTATTAATAATAAAAAATAAAATTAATATTTTATTTATTAATAATAATACAGAAATTTTCTCCGGGTACTCACTGGTACTCAGTATCGGCACCTTTTTCCATCTGCTCTCCCAGCAGCAATTAATAATTACTCATATGGGGATGACCTATGGTGAGTACCATTTTCCCCAGGAAAAAAATGGAATATCTGATGATGATGATGATGATGATGATGATGAATTGAATTTGTATCCTGCCTTTCTCCTTTTAAGGGGGCCCAAGGTGGCTGACAGCAATAAAAAACCATTAAAAATATAAAACATTAAAACATTTCAAAGCATTAAAAAACCAATTAAGAGCACAATCCTAAACGTCTACTCTAAAGTAAGCCCCATTGTGTTCAATGGGTCTTACTCCTAGGAAAGTGTTTTTAGGATTGCAGCCTAAGAGTGCAATCCTAACCTAGGCCATCGCAACTCATTGGCCTTCCCATTCACGTGGTGAGGCAGGGAGGCAAGTACATGTGCACTGTGCACTATCCTAACCCACCCCCAGAAGTGGTGCACAAGCAGTGCTGTTTTTCTCGTGCCTGCAGGTACTCACAAATACCTGTGTGTGTGTGTGTGTGTGTGCTGCTACTCACACAGTGGTGCTAGTACTCCGTAGGGGAGTGTACCCCATGAAAAATATCCCTGCATGCAAGTATCTAATGGTTCTTTTGTGACACCTCCAGGTCAGCACAGAACTTGTGTGCTGGGGTTTGCAACCCCAGAATGGCGCTGTGCACAAAGACGCACTGCGCATGTCCAAGACTGCGCACTGCGCATGTCCTCCAGAGCAAGGCCCAATGGCTGCACAGGCGCACTGCACATGTCCGAAGTCTCTGCCTCCCTAGCGAGACCAAATGGCCCCGCAGAGTAGGCCAACCTTGGTGCGTGCTCAGTCTCCTCTCCAAGGAGGATGTCTGCGGGGCCATTTGTTAACCGGTTTGCAGCCCACACTGTGTAACGCAACCTGTGATCCGTGGACCATAGGTGGTCTGGGAGACCCCAAAAAGTCATCCATGGAGTCTAAAGGAAAAATAAAATAATATCTGATCATTTCCATTGTCTCACCCAGCAAGCAATGGTCTCACCCTCTCCCACAGAGCACCAAAAAGGGAAGACCACCCACAGCCGCAGCCATCAGCTGTGGCTGTAGGCAGTTAAGTCTGTCCTCTTGTATATAGGGTTGCCATATGCACAATCCTAAAAAGGGGGGGGCAGGAGGGGATCCCAATTTTGGGGGTTTCAGTTCACATGGGACAGAGGGTCCTGTCCTGATTATCTGGAAGAGAAATATGGCAACCCTGCTTGGACAGCCTGTGGAGGAGCACTTGGGAGATGAACAGCCATACAGGGGAGAGACCAGACCCCATCATAGCCATGTATGGTCCATGACAATTCCAGTTTTTGTCCTGGACAAAAACTCGTACAGGATTTGGCTCGTACAGGTTGGGAACCACTCTTCTGCATTGGACACATGAGGGTTCAAGAGTAGTCAAAGGAATAGCAGTCAAACAACCAAATCCTACTCATAAGTAAGCCCCATGATAGCCAATGGGGCTTACCACTGGGAAAGTGCGGCTAGGATTTCAGCCGTGGTGATTCAGATGTTCTCTCTGGGGTGGCACCAGTGTGGGTTTTGCGGTCAGATGCTGCCAAGCCTATGAGGCTCTGGGCTTTCTTTGACGTCAGGGGGTCAGCCAGAAACACTTCTCCAGGGATTCACGGGGGATGCAGCCCCGGCTGTCTGGATCTGATACTATGGCAACCGGGAAAGAAAGGAAAGGAAGGGCAGACGTGTGTGTGTGTGTGTGTGTGTGTGTGTGTGTGTGTATGTATGTATATGTATACTAGTGAAAAAGGTACCCGCGTTGCGGGAGTAACATTTCCCCATATGCCATCCCTCCAGGGCGCATCACCACCCCATGCACAACTTCCCCCCATGCACAACTTCCCTCCATGTGCATCATCCCCCCATATGCATCATCCCCCATGCGCATCAGTCCCCCATGTGCATCATCTCCCATGTGCCTGAACTCCTCACATACATCACCCATCTGCATCAGTCCCCCATATGCATCAACCCCCATGCACAACTTCCCCCCATGCACAACTTCCCTGCATGTGCAACTTCCCCCCATGTGCAACTTCCCCCATGCTCAGCATCCTCACCAGTGCAACCTTTTCCTCTGAACAACATTTCCACTGCACCAGGCAGAGAGGACCAAATTGGCTGGATGTTGGTCAGTCTCCCATGTTAAGTAAAGGACAGAAACACGTTGCCCCCTTTTCAGCCCCCGAAGGGTTAAGTTTCTCCAGATGGTTCTTGGTGGGAGTTCAGGTGACAGAAGGAACTCCCAGAATTCCATGCTTCAGGCCCAGCAGTTGGGGAGGAATGTTGATGAGTCAGCAATTCTCAATGCAAAGTATAGGGAGGAAAACGCGTTGCGCCCCTTTTCACCCCCTTCCAGTTGGAATTTCCGAAAACCGGTTCTTAGTGCACCCCTCAGTCACAGAAGGAACACCCACCCCAAATTTCACACTTCTAGGCCCACCGGTTTTGGCAGGGCAGTGATGAGTCAGTGAGTCAGTGAGTGACTTTTCTCTTTTATATATATAGATATACATCGTACATACATACGTACATACCAAGGTTAGCTCTGCTTTATGAACGTAAATGCAAACGTCAGGACTCTGAGCAGTTATCTTCACCCACCATATGTCCCCAAAAACAGGCAATCCCAATTTGGGGGGCTTGGGTTCACATACTGGCAAATGGGGGCAAGGGTCCGGTCCTGATTTTGTGGAAGAGAATTATGGCAACTGTACCCCCACCACATTTTCTGTGTCCCTAACACAGATGTATACCTAGAGGGGGTGCAAAGCACTGAGTTCTGCAGAAAGCTTCGCTGCAGTGTGCAAGGAGCATCTCGACATCCCCTTTCGAGCCATTCCTGGCAGTGGGAGCAAAACGGGGGCTTTTGCTTCTTTTCTGGGTCTTTGCTGCAGTTTTGCTCCCATTGCCTGGGCTGGATGCAGTGAGGTCCCCTTGGACAGTAGTGGGCTTCCGGGGGTTCTAACAGGTTCTATAGAACCCTTTGCTAATGAGCACCTGGTTCTGAGAACCGGTTACTAATGGGACATAGAACCGGTTGTTCATTTAGGTTATTAGGACATAGAACCTGTTGCTAATTTATTTGAATCCCACTGCTGCCTTTGCATGCTGCACTGCAAAGCCGCCTTCGGTGCCCTTTGGGGAAAAAGGTGGAATACAAATCAAATCAAATGAATGAATGAATAAACAAATAAATAAAAGGTAGTGCATTGCACCCCCTCTGGCTATGCCACTGCCCTGAATGAATGAGCCAATTGGTGGGGTGAATGATTTTGCTGTGGTTTGGACTTCAGTGCTGCTGTCATGAAGAAAGGCTGAGTCATTTAAGGGAAGTGGAACTACCCACCACCCTCACCACCAGCCTGGCATCGTTGCAGAAGGCAGTGGCAGCACATATATAATTACAGTTTGTTGCCTGGAACTTGTTTGTCTTTGCAACTGGAAATGAATGCAGTGATTGAATAACATTAGTGAGGATGCCTCCGGGTGCAATCCTTACCAGTTTAGACCAGCTGAACTCATCCGCTGCACATTTCCATGGTGGTGCAGGGAGCCTGGCGCATGTCTTGGCCTAACCCCCCAAGAGTGGCACTAAGTGCCTTATGACACTTTTGCATCACCCCCCGGGCCAGCACGGGACTTGTGCCAGGACTTAATGCAGCCTAACTGGGGCTTAGGATTGCAGCTCCGTCTGGATGAGGTGTCCTCGTGTCATCCAAGATTGTGCAGGCATTATTTGCCCACATGCGATCCTTGCAGGAGACAACATGTGCAGGCAGGCCGACCTGTGGCTAGGATAGGTTTATGGGGTATCAAGCAAAAGGCTCTTTATCCACATAAAAGCTCTTTATCTGATAATTGGGATCCCCCAATGACAACCTTTCATGTGCTGCAGCTGAAAGTCTATGATAATCAGGATTAAATAAATGTTCATATTCTCAATGCCTAGAACAAGGACTTAGAGCACAGTCCTAACCAGGTCTACTCAAAAGTAAGCTCCATTGTGTGAAATGGGGCTTCCTCTCAGGAAAGTGTCTCTGATTGCAGCCTCCTAACCATGTCTACCCAGAAGTAATCTCCATTGTGTGAAATGGGGCTTACTCCCAGGAAAGTGTCTCTGATTGCAGCCTCCTAACTGTGTCTATCCAGAAGTAAGTTCCATTGTGTGAAATGGGTCTTACTCCCAGGAAAGTGTCTTTAGGACTACAGCCTAAGAAGGCTTCATAGGATCCTGCACATTGAATGCATGTTTTGAATTCAATTCCAGTGTTTTGTCATCATTTTTACATCCAGTTAATATTTTTATATGAATATTTTGGGAGTTGTGGAACCAATCGTCTGAGTTTCCATTATTTCCTATGGGAAAATCCGCTTCACTGAAAGAGCGTTTCTCTTAAAGAGCAGGCCTCTGGAACGAATTAAGCTCTTTATGTGAGGCACCACTGTATATACTGTCAATGTATATTTCAGTTTGTGTGTGCGCACACATGTATACATACACGCACATGCATGTGTATTTATATAGACACACACAGAGTGAAATATACACAATATATATGTTAAAAGTATATATATTCATCTTCTTATATAGACTTTCAGTGTATATTTCGGTGTGTGCACCCATGTGTATCTACACGGTGATTGGAAAGTAACTCCCTATTTTAAAATACTTATAAATTACAATATAGGGAGTTACTTTTGAATCACGCTCTATATATTCACACACACACACACACACACACACATGCTTTTGCAATTTAGTGGCTATGATGCCTGATATAAATTGCCAAAGCATATGAGCCAATACATGAGCACAGCTCAAAAGGGCATTGGGAAGGATACCAGGGGCTCAAAACCCCAGCTGCTCATAGATAGTACTGTAGCCCAAGACTCCAGAACCAGACAGACTAATCAGTGCACAGCTTGGGTTGACTACAGGAAAGCCTACAACTCAATGCCACATACGTGGATCTGTGAATGCCTGGCATTATATAAAATGAATAGGACCTTAATGACCTTCCTTAAGAACTCCATGGGGCAATGGAAAACAACACTGGAAGTGGCGTGGCATCTATCAAGGAGATGCACTGTCTCCCCTGCTGTTCTGCATAGGCCTGAATCCCCTAATTGCAAAGACTGGATACGGGTACAAGTTCAAGAGTGGAACTACCATCAGCCACCTCCTCTATATGGATGACATCAAGCTGTATGCAAAGAATGAACGAGACATCGACTCATTGATACTCAAGGATCTACAGTGAGGATATTGGGATGTTATTTGGCCTGGATAAGTGCAGATCAGTCCTGGATAAAGAGAGGAAAAGTGGTTAAGACCAGTGGGGTAGAACTACCAGTAGGGAACATAACAGATATAGAGACCAGCTACAAGTAACTAGGTATCCCACAATCCCATGGAAATCATGAAGAGGAGGCAAGGAAGACAGCAATATCCAAGTACCATCAAAGAATACGACAGATCCTGAAAAGCCAGCTCAATGGGAAAAATAGGATCCATGCCATCAATACATATGCGCTGCCAGCCATCAGATACCCTGCTTGTATAGTGAGCTGGCCACTGAAAGAAATGGAGGCGGCCGATGTGAAGACCCGAAAGCTCCTCACAATGCATGGGGGTTTCCACCCCAAGTCTAACATCCAGAGACTATACACTAGGCGGAAAGAGGGCGGCCGGGGTCTGATGAGCATCAAAACTACTGTCCTGGATGAACCCCAGAATATCCAGGAATACATCAGTGAGAGGCTCCCAAAGATGAGCTGATGGGAGAATGTCTCCAGCAACAGCAAATACAGAAGGAAGATCAAACTGAGGAAGTGTCCTGGCAAGAGAAGACCCTGCATGGGATGGACCATCGCCAGATAACCGAAGTCGCTGATATTGGGAAATCCTATCAGTGGCTGGAAAGAGCTGGCTTCAAAGAGAGCACTGAAGCCCTCATCATGGCAGCACAAGAACAGGCACTAAGGACCAGATCCATAGAAGCAAGCGGGGATTGACCACACAAGAGAAGACCCAAAGTGCAGGCTGTGCAGAGAAACCTCAGAGACAGTCCAGCACATCCTGGCAGGGTGTAAGATGCAGGCAGGAACAGCATACGTTGAACGGCACAACCAAGTAGTCGGCGTCGTGTACAGGAACATCTGCTCAGCCTGTGGATTATCCCCTCCCAAGACCAGATGAAAGACTCCTCAGAAGGTTGTGGAGAACAACAGGGCTAAGGTCCTGGGAGACTTCCATATCCAGACAGACAAGAAGGTACTGGCTGACCAGCCAGACACTGTGGTGGTAGAAAAGGCCCAGAAGATCTGGTGATAGATATAGCAATACCGAATGACAGCAACATCAGGAAAATAGAGCATGAAAAGGTGGGATAGTATCAGGGTTTGAAGGAGGAATTAGGAAGGATGTGGAAAGTGAAGGTGAAGGTGATCCCAATAGTATTGGTGCACTAGGGGCTGTGACACCCAAGCTGGAAGAAGGGCTCCAACAGATTCCAGGAAGGACATCAGAAGACTGGATCCAGAAAAGTGCATTGCTAGGAACAGCTAAGATACTGCGCAGAACCCTCAAACTCAGTGGTGGGCAGATGCCAGTTCAGGCCTACTTGCCTGAACCGGATCTTCCCACGTGGCGACCGCTGGCGAACCGGCCAGAGCCGCGGCTGGCAAGACCCGCGGGGACCGGTTTGTAGTGGCCATCAGGTCTCCTGAAGCAGGGCTTCAGTGCCCTGTGTCGCCCGAAGCTGCGCTTCAGGAGATGCACCTGCGTAAAGCTTGATGCAGGCGTGCTGAGTCTCCCTCCAGGAGATGCACTGCGCATGTGCCAAGCCTGGCGCATGTGCGGTGAGGGCCAGCCCCTTGCCCCGCCCCCAACCCCAGCCCCGCCCCACCCCTGGGCCCACCCCCCAACTTCCAAGCCTTGAAAGTCACCCCCACATCCAGTGACAGAGAGTTCCACAGAGTAACTCCCACCAAGTCCTCCTGATGACACCCTGTGATGGCCTTCCCTCCCCGCCAAATTAGACCATGCTCCCCTGAAGTCCCCAAGCCTGAGTGCTCCCTATCCAGTGGGTGGGAGTCCCACAGAGTAACCCCCATCCAGACCCTCCACAGCCTGTCCCCTTGGAGGCCCCAGGCCTTGAGTGCCAACTCCACATCCAGTGGCAGGGAGTTCCAAAGAGAACCTCCCATCTGAACCCCTCACAGCTTCCCCCCAAAGCCTTCAGGACTTGAGAGACCCCCATCCAGTGGCAGGGAGTCCCACAGAGTACCTCCCATGTAGATGCCCCCCTGGAGGCCCAACTTCCGGCAAACCGGATCTTGGGGCTCGGTGGGCCCATCACTGCTCAAACTCCCAGGCCTCTGGTAGAGGACCCCAGACTGAGGATAACATACACACTTGGTGCTGCATATGCTGCATGCGGAGCACGAAAGCCTGGGTTGGATTGTTATGGAGGATAGGCTGTTACCCAACCAGCAAATCCCCCCTCTCCATGCCACCGAATTAGTCCAATGGAAAGGCAGAGCCCATACAATTGGATCCAGCTGGTGTCGCAGAGCAGGGCTAAGGACAGGAGCTCACCCTGTCTTGTGGGGCCGACCCGGGACTCGAACCCTGGCCTGCTGGTTAACAGGCACAGCATCTTAACCGCCTGCGCCACCCACAGCTTGTGCCACCCACATATATAATAAATATATGTATGATGCATATATGTAATATATATATATGTATGTATGTATGAATATATAGAAGGATTCAAAAGTAACTCCATATATTGTTATATATATATATATATATATATATATATATATATATATATATAAATTATATATATTATATATTATATATATATATAAATATATATTATATGTATAATTATAATTATAAATTATATATAATATATATTACATAGATAGCAAATTATAACTGTATGTCTCTGTGCTGTTCATCTGTGTCCTTCGGAGTCACGTGTCCTGCAGAGGCCTCTCTTCTTCTTCCTGCAGGGATGCTGAGTCCACCTGAAGCCCCGCCCACTCCCCTGCATCTGCTGTTGCCTGGATACCAGTCCTCCATTCCCTCTCTATGCTCCCCTTCTGCGGCTAGAAAGGCCCAGGCTGTCTGCGTGCCTCTCTAGCCTCCACCCCCTCTGTGTTCATGGCACATAGAGCTAGAAAAGTCCAGAGTGACCTCTTTGAGCACTGCGGCCGAGGCGTCTCTCTGGGAGAGGGAGCCGCGAAGGACACCGTTTCGCCGCTCCCCAGGTGAGCGGGGTGTCCTCCGCACCCTCCCCCAGCCCGCATTCCCTTCCTTTCCGAATGAGAACCCGGAAGCGCCCCCCGGCGCGGGGGACGATGACTCTAGCTTGTTTTCGGGGGACATAGACTCCCGGTCGGGGCGGTGACGTCATCGGGAGTGGACGTCTGCGGCGGCGTCCGAGGGAAGAGCGATGCTGGGTCGCAGCGGCTGCCGAGTCCGCGGGGAGTGAGCCTGTCCGGCCACCGTCGCTCCCCTGGGGTTGTGCGCGCGGCCGTGACGAGAGCGAGCCTGAGGGGGCGAGGCGTGTGCGGGTCCCTGCGAGGCGATGTCGGGGGCTTGGCGGGCCTGGCTGGCGGCGTCGGTGGCGGGGCTGCTGCTGCTGCTGGTGCTGCGGGGGGCGGAGGCGGCGGAGGGCAAGGACTGCGACAGGCCCTGCGCCAACGGCGGACGCTGCCTCCCCAGCACCGGCCAGTGCGAGTGCCAGCCAGGCTGGGTCGGGGAGCTCTGCCAGCACTGCGGGGGACGCTTCAGGTGGGTCTCGCTCCAGGGACTCTGGAACTCCCTGCCACTGGGCCGGAGGGTACTCTGCGGGACTCCCTGCCACTGGATAGGGGCCCACTCAACCCTGGGGGCCTTCAGGGGGCACAGTCTGAGTTGGGCAGAAAGGCCACCACAGGGGTCTCCTCAGGAGAGAGTTACTCTGTGGTACTCCCTGCCACTGGATGGGGGTGACTTTCAAGGCTTGGGGCCTCCAGGGGGGCATCTACATGGGAGGTACTCTGTGGGACTCCCTGCCACTGGATGGGGGTCTCTCAAGTCCTGAGGGCTTCTGGGGGGAAGCTGTGAGAGGTTCAGATGGGAGGTTCTCTTTGGAACTCCCTGCCACTGGATGTGGAGTTGGCACTCAAGGCCTGGGGCCTCCAAGGGGACAGGCTGTGGAGGGTCTGGATGGGGGTTACTCTGTGGGACTCCCTCCCACTGGATAGGGAGCACTCAGGCTTGGGGACTTCAGGGAGCATGGTCTAATTTGGCGGGGAGGGAAGGCCATCACAGGGTATCATCAGGAGGGCTTGGTGGGAGTTACTCTGTGGAACTCTCTGTCACTGGATGTGGGGGTGACTTTCAAGGCTTGGAGCCTCCAAAGGGCAGGCTGAGAGGTGTGTGTGGATGGGAGGTACTCTGTGGGAGTCCCTGACACTGGATAAGGGGCCACTCAAGCCCTGGGGGCTTCCAGGGGACCTTCAGGGGGCACAGTCTGAGTGGAGGAGGGAAGAAAGGCCATCACAGGGCCCTCATCAGGACGGCTTGGTGGGAGTTACTTTGTGGAACTCCCTACCACTGGAAGGGTTGGCACTCAAAGTCTGAGTGCCTTCAAAGGGGTGGACAAATGGGGGGGGGGGGAAAGAAATTTGTCACTGGTACCCAATCAGACCAGTTGGTCACTCATCAAGGGGGCAGGGTAGGAATTAGTCTGTGAAACTCCCTGCCACTGGCTGTGGTGGCACCCAAGGGTCAGGAGGAGTCTTCCTGTCAATCATTGGATGGGGGAAAATGTAGTTTGGCTCCACCTCCTGCTTGTGGTCATCCCTGAAGAAAGTATTTCATTAATCTGTGTAACTCCCTGACGCTGGATGTGGGGATGGTACCTAAAGAGGTCCATGGCCTGTCAGTTGCTTTGGATGGGCTGGGTGGGGAGTACTGTACATCTTAGCAGATCTTGGTTTATCATTATACCGGTTTAGTGGGAGTTACTCTGTGGAACTTCTTGCCACTGGAGGTGGGGGGGGAGTGACCTGAAAGCCTGGATTCCTTCAAAGGGATGGACAGACTTGGGGGGAGGCCATCACTTGTGTTGCCTGACACTGGCTGGTTGCTTATCATGAGGGTTGAGTGGGAATTCATCTGCACAACTCCTTGCCTCAGGATGTGGGAGTGATGCTTGGGGGACCATGGCCATGAGAGCCTATGGCTTCAAGTTGTGATGGACAAGCCGGGGTGGAGTATGAGTCCATCACAGCTGATAAGTCATGGTTGCTCATTGTAAGGGCTGGCTGGGAATTAATCTGTGGAACTCCTTGCCACAGGATGTGGTGGCGGCACTGAAGGTCTGGATGTCTACAAGTGGGATGGGCAGACCAAGTCTATCATAAGTGACAGCTCATGATGCGTACGTACAGCCTGAGAGCAACTGGTTTGCTCATCATGAGGGTTGGGTGGGAGTTCATCTGTGGCCCTCCTTGCCACTGGATGTAGAGATGACACTGAATGCCTGGATGGGCAGGTTGGTGGGGGAGTCCATGATAGGTCATGAGGGGCTTGTACAATCTGAGACCGGTTAGTCACTCACTCTGAGGGCTGGGTGGGAATTAGTCCATGGAACTCCTTGCCACAGGATACGGTGACAGCATCTGGTCTGGATGTCTTTAAGGGGTTTGAACAGATTGATGAAGGCAAAACCCATAACAGGTCACAGGCAGTGATGAGTATGTACAACCTCCTGGTTCTAGATGTAGGGCCCCAGGGGTGTCAAACTCATTTTAAATACAGGACCAAAGTTAGCATTAATGGTGTCTCCCAAGGGTCGGAGTCTAATCTCAAGCAAGTGAATCCCATGGTAGTGAATGGGGCTTACTCCCAGGAAAGTGTGGAGGAGAAAGCTCTTGGGGGCAAGAAGGGACGGAATTGACTAGCAGGCCTTGAGTTTGATACCCCCTTGGCCTGATCCACTGGGGCTCTTCTTAAGTTCTTATACCTTGACCGGCACCTATTTAAAATGTATCCATGCCCAGGATTCACCCATCAGACTCACTGTTTGCATGTGGGCTCCGCTTCCTCTGTTTATTAATACAATGTATGGCAATTTGAGCTCAGAAGCAGCCTTGGTGTGGAAAGAGTATGCGCAGGGGTGCATGCACGAGAGGGCAAAGGGAAAGCAGGGTTGCTGCGACTTGTGCTATTATTAGAGTCACTTGTACCACGCCTTTCCATCTCCGAGAGGAAGGTGATTAAGCCGGGTTATGTAATGGGAGTTTGTTTATTATTACTGAGCTTTCCCCACCAATTTGTTTTCAAAACAATGCTCTGAATTTCAAAAAGCGGCAGTTTTTTAAAAGACTGAACACACCTCCGTCTTGCATCACAGGCTAAAACACCTGTGGGCACAGAAAGTCCAGCTAGTGGTAGTGCGCGGGCACTTTCGGAGACACACGCCCTGGACAAGGAGCATCACATTCATGCCAGAAAGGTTTATTCCTATATCTCTGAAAGCAAACAGAGAGCACAATCCTAACCATGTCTACTCAAAAGGAAGCTCCACTGTGTTCAATGGGTCTTACTCCCAGGAAAGTGTCTTTAGGATTGCATCCAGAGTCGCCAACAGGCCTAACCAGCTGGAACTGTTGCATTTTGGTGATTTTCCTAAAACTTCTAGGGAAAGATGGAAGGAGAAAAGAGTGGTGTTTGAACGTGAAGCAGGGAAAAGATGAATTTCTTGGGTTTTGAACTGGACCCATACATGAGAGTTGTATAGGATGTAATGCCCTCACTTCATTTGATTATCTGATGCCGGTGTTCAAAGCTCGGTAAGCACAGTGGAGGAGTTTGGCTCGTATTTCCTATAGAGCAGGGGGCTTTAAACCCCAGTCCGGGGGCCAGATGTGGCCCATGGCAAGCCCCTAACTGGCCCTCAGCCTGCCTCTGGTCCACTGAGAGCTTCTAGCCCACTGCTAGCATCCAGAAGGTGTTGTAAGGGCCACACAATTAGTTCTAGCTCTAGATTTTGTTTTAATTTTATTTTAAATTTATTTTTTAAACTTTATATTCAAATTTTTCAGCCCTTGACAACATGCCAGATATTTGTTGCATCCCTTTGGCCAAAATGCTCAGAGACCCTTGCTATAGAGCAGGGGTGTCCAAACGTTGTCTTGGGGGCTAGATGTGGACTGTGACAAGCTTCAATGTGGCCCTCAGCAAGACCCCTTTGTCCAGCCCTTGGGCATGTAATCCTCCAGCTCGATCTCTAATATACCCTTAAATGTAAATTTATGTAAATTTATTCAAATTTGAAATGTAATTCATTTTTCTGGCTCCTTACACAGTGTCAGAAAGATGATGAGGCTCTTCTGCCAAAAACGTAGGACACCCCAGCAATAGGGGGTGTATATAAGTTAACTGGGAATAAGACTCTCTGAACACGTGCATAGGGTTGTGTTGTGAGTTGAAGGATGCTGGGAATGTTGGTGAAGACAGCATTTGAGATTTTTATCAACTACCGGGTCTGGTATAGGGATTTGTCTTTAGAGGGGGTGTGTGTGTGTAAGGGCAATACCATAGCATATTAATTGTGCATCTCATCTCCTATTCATCATATTGTTTCCAAGTACCCATCGAAAGCTTATACCAGCCCAATATCTAATTTTCCCCCCAAATATAGACCACTCTGTCCTTGAATGGCTGGGTGGGCTGCACATTAACATTTGATTTATCACAAGTCCATGTGTTTGCCATATGCTAAATAAATAACTAAATGTGCATCTCTCTTTAAAGCAGCTTTGTTAGTGACTTTGTTACGTAGCGATGGTCTGAGAAGGAAAAAAAGAACCAACTCTCTTGTTCTTCCTGAAAGATACACCACTAGAAGCTACTCGTGGTGAACACATGCCTGGCTTTTTAATGCTCCCCATTGATAAACTTTAAGATTAGAAATTTGGGGGCATCTTTGGCAAAGAGGACAGAAAATTATTTGCTGAGGGTTAGAATTTCCTTTGAGTGTGAGCGATGAAATTAATGTGATGTATTTGGCATATATGAAAAGGAGTGTTGTTGGCAATGCCCTGGGGAGGATTTTATTGCTCCCTTGACCTTCTCTGGTACTGTCAGTGCTTGGCTTGGCTTTTTAGATGGGGCAGGGAGTCAAATTTGAGGATTTCATAGTTGGCAGATACTGATTCTTGGCCTGGGTTGGGTGAAAGTGAGTCAGCAAAGTGTGAAATCTAGTTCTGTTAATGGACTCAAAGCAATAGAAATGGAGCCAGGCCAGTTGGGCTCCTGGTTCCAGTATAAAAAGCCTGAGAGATCCTGGGTGCAGATGGACAATTGCACAGTAATTGATACGGGGTAAGCATGGTTGAGATAGCGTTTAAGTGTCAGAATTGTTGAGTCTGGTTTTGTAAAGAGACCAGTTGAAAGTTGAGTAGGTTAAGTATGAGGACTAGGTGACTGTGTTGCCACCTGTGGAACTGGTGAAGAGATTGCTAGTGCAATCCTGATCCCCAGTTAGGCTGGCATAAGTCCCAGTGCAAGACCTGTGTTGAGGGTGTCACAAAAGTGTCATAAGGAACTTATATGTCACTGGTAGGGGATTTTGGCCAGCTCACAGACATGCACCAGCCTCCCCACACCACCCCAGGAATGGGGAGACGGGCCTAAATCGGTTAGGATTGTACCCTGGGTTGTCTAAGAGCATTTGCTTAGAACATTTGACATTGTTGAAAGGTGTGAGTTTTAAATTGAGAGGAAGCCTGTTAAGAACAATAGGTTGATCCTAAAAGCAGTGGAACGTATGGCCTGGAGGAGTTCAGGAATCTCACTTCTTGGTGAGAAGAAAAGGTTGAATGTTTAATCACTATGGAAGCTGTCTGCATGGGGTAATATTTTATGGATGAGACGGATCCAGTGATTGAGTGGGTTGGCTCTTTATGAATAATAAAGCATATCTGTGATTCACTACTTGAAATGAAAGGGAGTCCAGGAAGCCTCGATTCCTCATTGCTGAGTGCATGTCTTGAAAGTGAGTGGGTTGGACAGTGACTGGGTGCCTACTGACCAGCCCCACTAGGCTCATGTGGGCCTGTGGTTTTTCTCAAATGGATGAAGGAAATGGCAGTGCCGCACCCTCTGCAAGCAGTACAGTGTGCTGGAATTGCCTTTGCAGTTCTAAGCAAAATAAAATTGAGCAGGTACACACAAGGGTTCCCTTGAACAAGTTGTGTAGGAGGTGCAGTTCTAGAACAAGGTTGGATGAGTGGGAAAGTTGGATTATTGCAGGCACCAGGCAATGAGGGGCGAGATAGGCAGTGGCAGTGGCCATTGATGTTGCGTCAAATCTGTGGAGAAAAAAAATCTGTATAACAGGGTTGTACATGTATTCCTTCTCTGCTCAAGAAGATTCTTCTTCAGTCTTTGGGCTGCAGGTTTTCCTCTTAACTAACATGCTGGGTGTGTTGTTCACTCTTGACAGTTGTTGATATTTCTCGCATCATTGATGAGTTAGTTGTTGGTTCCCTTAGGCTTAGATCTTCCCCCTGGTATTTGATCCACTTTATATTTGATGATGCATCTTATTATGATGATTGCATCTTATTATGATGGTGGTGCTGAAGAGAGACAACTGGGATCTATCTCAAGCACCCAGAGCTTGTTCATGTCTGATGTGAGCAGCGTTAGTTTTCCCGATTCACATCATAGAATTGTTGTTTAAGCTTGGAGTTGCAATAACAAAATCTTTATTAGTTCAGCCACAGCTCTTGGTTGTCAGAGCCTGGGAACTGTGGTTAACAGCTGGATCCACAGATAACTGAATCAGTGGATAACTGGATCAGCAGATACACAAGCCCAGTTGCATTGAAATCATTTGTATCCATATATAGGAATGCCATCAGCTTGTTTTGTTATGTACAGGGAAATATTGGGATGCATAAAAGCCTATTTTAGTAATGCACTTCATACTCCTTATGGATGTTTTAGTGCAATGTGATTGTTTAATGTTCTAATGTGTGAGAGGGAGGTCTGTACGTCTGTCTCTTGCACTTTGTGCCACTAATGTCCTCATTTTGTCGTGGGTTGTAATCTGTTGCAGAGTATGATTGTGAGAGTTGCCTTATTTAATTTCCAGGCAACCTTACAGTTCTAGATTTTAACAGCAGTGGAAATGGCAGGTGTCTGTCTTGTTCGTGACTAATACAGCTGAGTAATAAAAACATCTACGTGGGTTGTTTTGGGTATAGCAGCCTGCATGTTACTTCAGGAGACAATTCTGCTGTCAGAACTTGCTTGTGTGTGTCTAGTTTTGTGGTGATCTGGAGTAGTAGGCTAGATAAGGGACTATGTGGCTATTGCCAGGAAAATGTGTTGTTTTCATCTTTTCATCAAGAGTAAAATGCTTTTGAGTTATTTAAAACTTGGGGGCAAGTCACACTTTATGGAAACTTGTGAGTGTCCTTCATGTTTATATTTGTCCCTGTGGGTGTGAAGCGCATTTCCTGAAATGCAATAGGCATACATTAGAAAGGTGTGACCAACCGTGGCTGGTGCATGTGTGGAGGTGTGGATCCCACTCTGCTGAATGTGATCTCTGCAGGGAATATGGGTGTGAATGTAACAGATGTGACAAGCGTGCAGAGATAAATGTGATTTCAGTCTTTAAGCTGGTGGATTATTTTAAATCAGTGATAAACTGCCAGGGAATTCTTATGTACATTTATTGGAAACTAGCGAAAAGCATACCCGCGCTGCGGGAGTAAAATCCCCCCATGCGCCATCCCCCACGGTGCATCATTCCCCCACGGCGCAGGGCAGGAGATCTGGTCTAGAGGGTAGAGCCTCCATTTGCCTGAAGATAAGAGCTGGAGGTTGCCGGATTGAGATAACCGGAAGTCAGATCCGAAGCAAGACCTTGAAAAGCGGCTGCTGTAGCTGAGATTTTCCATCTGCTTTTCAGTGGGAGTGAAGGAGCTTCTCAGCTGCCCTTCGTGAGAACTGAAGGAGAACTTGGTCAGCCAGCATTTCAGACATCGGGGCCAGTGTTGTAACCAGACTGTGAATGTAACATCTTGAATGTAGTGTCTCTTGAAAGACAAAGACAATCTGTGTTTGGAAAAATCCCTTCGCAGATTTAGAATTCGCCTGCCTATGTAAATCACTTTGATTAAAGACTGAGGAGCACTCCAATATGTCCAGAAAAATGGTATATAAATGCCTAGCTATTATTATTATCATTCCCCCAATGCGCATCAGTCCCCCCACGCGCATCATCCCCCATGCACAACATCCCCCATGTGCATCAACCCCCCATGCACAGCATCCTCCCCAGTGCAACCTTTTCCTCTCAACAACATCCCCCCAGTGCACCAGGCACTCAGCACCAAATTGGCTGGATGTTGGTCAGTCTCCCATGTTAAGTATAGGACAAAAACACGTTGACCCCTTTTCAGCCCCTTAAGGGTTAAATTTCCCCGCATGGGTTCTTGGTGGGTGTTCAGGTGTACAGAAGGAACTCCCTCCGAGAATTTCATGCTTCTAGGCCCAGAAGTTGGGGAGAATGTGGATGAATCATCAATTCTCCAATGCAAAGTATAGGGAAGAAAACGCGTTGCGCCCCTTTTCACCTCCTTCCGGTTGGAATTTCTGAAAACCGGTTCTTATTGTACTCCTCCGTCACGGAAGGAACACCCACCCCAAATTTCATGCTTCTAGGCCTGGCGGTTTTGGCAGGGCGTTGATGAGTGATGAGTGAGTCAGTCAGTGAGTCAGTGAGTGACTTTTCTCTTTTATATATATGGATAATTTAAACCCAAACAACATTCCACACAGCAATCCCGTACATACCACAAAATAAGCACAATGAAGTAAACCGACCAAGCTAGGGAGGTATATGTAGTGGGGGGAGGTGGGTTATTTCCCATTAGAAGGCTTTCGGGGATGGCATAGACTCCTCCTCTGCTGGGAGGAGTCTCCAAAGTGATGTGGACCTGCATTATGTTGCTGCCAACCTAGTTTCCACCATAGGCTCCACCATTACACATACCCTCTTTAGTTGAATCTAGTGCTCATTTTTTTCCAGCCAAATTTAGTCTCCAAAACTGGGTGCACGTTGGATTTGATGGCACATTAGATTCAAGTAAATACAGTATTTTGATTATAAGCATAGTTCAGTATTAAGTTTAACAGTTTAATGTATATTAATAAAAAAGTAACATAGACCCATTGTAGTATGGGTTTTGTTACCTGGTGCAGTTAGGTAAAAATCATAACATAAACCCATTGTCATATTATTGTTGTCATATAACTCATTGTTATAAGCAGTAAAATTAAATTTTGCACCTTCTTTGTAGCTGCACATTACAATTGCCAGTAATCATTTTTTAAGCTCAGCATTTTTGAAATTGGAGTGTGCATTAGATTTGATGGTGCATTAGATTTGAGTGAATATGGTATTTGGGGGCCACCAAAAGGAAGCATATTCAAACTCCAGGGTGTAAAAATATTGCACAGCTTAGGCTGAGCCTAAAATAGGAGACAAGATCATCTGTATGGGCTTAGTGGGTGTTCCTGATGACAGAGCATTGGGAGTGCACTGTGTCTTGCAACACACTTACCTACATGTGTATACAGGTCAAATTCCATGGTGTTCTCCTTCCACACTGTACAAAGTCTGGTGGTAAAACAATAACTTGGGAACCTGAAATTAATATAAGGCCATGTTTGTTTGGATGACCACTGTGAGTGCGAATCCATTTTTTGGATGCTGTTGCATTTATGAAGCTGTGATCCGGCACAACTTAACTGGAACTGCTCCACCTTCTCTGGTGGTCTGTTGGGAGCACTTTCTTGGCAAGTCCAAGAAAGCTGTGGTTGCTCCATTTTCTATGCTCTCTGGTGATCTGTGGGGAATCAATTGCTGAGCGAGGGTACCAAGGAGAGCAGGAAACAGCCCTCTACTGCAGCAGCTGATTCTTCAATGCTGCCTATGGGCAGTCTGTTCTCCTTCCTTGTGGTCTGTGGGGAAGTTCTCATGTGGCAAGACACTGGAAGTGATGTAAGGCAATCTTCTTTGAGACCTCATGGTCCTCAGGGGACCATGGGCTGGGAACCACTGGTCTATAAATTTCATGCTAATAGACGAGTAAAAGAAAGATCTGTTCAACATTTGTGCCAGGAATAAGAATCAAAACAAAGTTAATAGATGAAAGGGCGTGTGGGGGCCACAGAGTTTTCATGACCCCATAACTGCAGCTTCTGTAGGTGTTATTCATGGGAATCCCTGTACATTATCTTTGGGGAGAACAGTGGAAAGTGTTTAATTACAGGGTATATTAAAGGTAGAGAAAATACAGTACTTTTCGTTAGTTAATGGAAGCCATTTCCGATAAATATTATGTAAGTCCTTTGGCCCCAAAGTGCCGAGTGTTGTTTTTGGTCCGTATATATGAATATGGTAGCAGATCATTAACGTAACATCTACTGCTGTAAATTTGAACCTCTTAACCCAAGCAAGCAAATCACACTTTACCATTAAACTCTGAGATACTGAAACGTATAATAAAAATGGTGGAAGCCTCTTAAAGCATGACCAGCGCATTGGAGCTTCAACTCTGCCTCAGCACTTAAGAATAGGGCACATAGGAGTCTTCCACAGCTGCTTTTAAGGTGCATTAATGGTGCTCCGAAGTGAGTGCTGAACCCTTCCTTTACCCGTTCTAAATCATGCCTCCTCCCACAGTTCTTGTAGTTGTGCAGGGGAGGGGGGCAGGAGGAGGTTTTAACTTAAATTATCTTGTCTTTTATTCTTTTGCAGAGTTGTGTGTGTGTGTGTGTGTGTGTTGGAAGAGATGATGAAACATCTTTTTTGATAGTATTCAACTTCCCCAGCGGATATGTAGAGCTGGTTGTTTGTAGTTTTAAAAAATCAGCAAATGATCCTAGTCCAGTGGTTCCCAAACTGTGGGCCACCATTGGGTTCCAACTCAGTTTTGGGTGGGTCATGAAATTGCCCTGCAGACTAGACTCTGGTAAGACAATTCCTGTGATGGTGTGGGGAGGCTGGCACATGTCTGTGCACTGACCTGACCGCCCCAGGTGTAGCACATAACTACTTTACATCCCTTTTGTGACATTCCCATGCCAGCCACAAGAGCTGATCATATATAACAGGGGTGCTTGAACTCTAACCCAGGTGCTGGGTCCAGGGTTTGGGCAGATCCATCCACTCAGCAAACAGACCTTACAATTCCTCCTGGGTGCTGTGCGATATTCTCCATGGTCAGGGCACTTTGGCTAGTTGTGTCTGCTTGGACAGTCTGCTACATGGCCTTCTGAGATGCCAGGCAGCTGGTGCCACTGTCCAGAGCCTCCCTTGATCTTGGAGGACATCATGCTGTGCCTGGGCAGAATGCAAGGAAATGTTCTGAACAGGGACTGCAGATGGCCATGAGTTTGGCTGCTGCTGACATATACTTACACAGTAATCTTGTGATTGTAGTAGGTAGCAAATGTTCCATCATAAATGTGACCTTTTTAAAGTAATGTATTATTTGAAGCAGAAAATTACAGTCTGTATGATAAGTGTTTGGGCTGCTTTAGATTTATGTCCACTCCAAATCTGAAGTCTCACAATGACTGATGGCCTGATCTTATCCTGGGCCAGTGCCAGACTTTTGTGTGCTACCGGGAGGCAGCTGTTGGAAACATGCCTTTAAGGGGCTAGAAAGATGAAGGCACTGGTGGGGGGACTGCCAGGGGCCATTGGCAGTAGGTTCCCCATTAAGCAGCGGGAGCGGCATGGCAGGGAGTCATTCTGGGTTGGGGGGAAGGTGGCACAGAATTGGTAGAGGGCCATTCAGGCCAAGGAGAGGAGGAGGGATGGTGAAGGAGGCTGCCAGTATTTCAGTTAAAATATTTCTCCCATGTATTTCCCCTCAGGTGCCAGGGTAGAATTTTTCAGGGCTGGAGCATGTCATTCTGGAGAAGAGGCATCCTTCTTCAGGGGATGGAACCTTATTCAGTTGCCCGAAGGACCTTCTTGCAGTGGGTGATTCAGTTGTAGGAGCGTAGCGGGTAGGTCTGTGATAGATGTGAGGATAGCCTCCTGAAGTGAAGGTTATGGACATCGTGTCCGATCTAGAGAGTCTGGGTAGAGAGTGATGGAGATTAGGCAGCGGTTGTGGTGCGTGTCAGCACCAGTTATATGGGGAAATGTAGCTGGGAGGTTCTGGAGCCAAATTTAGGCTGTCAGGAAGCTACCTATAGAGGTTTGGAGCTGTGGGAAGACTTGGAGAGGTTGCTTTTCCATCCTAGTAGTTAGGTAAGTGGTTTTCTGTAGCATGTTAGTCTTTCACAGACACATCTTGAGGCAAATGACTTCAGATTTTCCTCTCTGAACAGGGAAGGACATGTGAATCCTACAGCTCTGGGCTCCTGTGAATTTCCAGTACCCACAAAACTGAAACTCCTGCAGGAAATGCCTTTGGCTGCTTAATGTTAGCACTGTTGCTTCCTTGGAAGCTCAAGAGGTTGTTTCTCTAGTGTGCAAATATGCTCAAGGCTAGTAAACATCCAGTGCAATCCTAAGCATGCCTACTCAGAAGTAAGTTCCATTGTTTAATAATACTTACCCCAGAAAGTGTGATTAGGACTGCAGCCATAATTTGCATTGATGCTCGCAATTTAAGTAGATCTTGCTACCTGGGATTCTTATGAGTATTGCCTCCTTTGTGTTCCTTTGAAGTCTAGCTTCCCCCGCCTCTGAAAAATATATACAGTGGTGGCAAAATGTGTGGCTCTTCAATATGTTGGCTGAACTCCTTTTAGTAAAACAATTAATAGGTAAAAGGCAACTTCTTCAGCACTTGTCCGATGTGGTGACGGGGTCTGCTTGTTGTGGATTCATCCAATCTACGGTGGACACGACATGGGGAAACCTACTGGGCCTGTCGCAGGGGCTTGTTGCCAGAACGTGGTACCTACCTACAATTAATATTTAAAGTCTGCTAGATTAAAACCCAAGTTTACTGTTCTTGATAAATAAATAGGTTTAAGAATTTGAATACTTCTTAAAAAGTGTGCTCAAACATTTCTCTTGTGGCAGTCAAATGTACCTGAAGTTTATCATATGTGGCCTAAGGATGCAATCCTAAAGACACTTTTCTGGAAGTAAGATCCATTGAACACAGTGGGCTTACTTTTGAGTAGACATGGTTAGGATTGTGCTCTATGTTAAGCTAATTTGGCCACCTGTTATAGGGCATCTTGAAGACCTCCATCTCTGTTATCTGGCTTACTCTCTGTTTCCCTACTGCTCTTCTAGTCTTTGCCAGTCAAAAAGTGAATTCTAGAAGGTAAACTGCTTCTGTTATCTGAATTTCATAAACTGCTAAGATGTGATCTTTGGAAGACAAAAAGACAGATCTTTTTGTCATTGATTTCCCCTAAATAATATCTCTATACTTCCTATGTTTAGAACTGGTCTGTTTTTAAGGTGCTTCCCACTTAATTGCACTTTTGTTCCTGTAGTGTTGTGTTAATGCTCAACTTTGTGCTGAGGCCTTGAAAGATCGGCCCTGATGCCCTCCGGATTTATAAGCGTGATTTATCAGAGTGATTTCACTCTTATTAGGTGAACTATGCATCTGAATTGAGTCAGAGTAATTCACAAGTTGACAACTAGGTTGTAAATTCACATTGCTGCAGGGTGGGGATAAGTATGTTTAGACTCTATAGGATGTTTCTCTGAGAGAATCCTACAGAGGCTGCAGTAATGTTTCCGCAGCCTTGAATCTATTTTTAAAAACTGGTAAACAAGGAGTCTTAGGGCAAAATCCAGAGTAACTACCGGGAGTCATTGCTTCGGTGTAAGAACAACCTACTCTGGATTCTAATATGAATTTCCCATAGGTTTTCATTAGGTGGTGCAGTAACTAGGGGTTCATGTAAAATCTCTTACGTGCTCCCATAGTTACTCTGGATTTGGGGGTTAACTGGAAACCAATTTTCTGAGGATAGGTTCTGCAGATTACTGGTTGGCTCTGTGTTGGTGCACGTGCATGCACACGTGCACGTGCGTTCCTGAGTATGGGCATGGTGTTAATGAGATATATCATCTGTCACAGAGCTCATTATTACTGTTCAAGTTCATTTTTCCCTGGCTCAGGAGTTTGAATGTAAAAATGTCTATAGGGTATGACTTGGCATGGCTTTATCGTGCAAATGTGGGAAACGCTGACCCACAGAAGTTGCTTGTTGGAAACGTTCTCTGAAATCAATTATGAGAGCGATCCATTTTCAGTGTAACATCTCCTGTAATGTTTTGGAAGCTGCATAGCAAAGTTTACCAAATTACATTGGTGTGCAAGAATTAATGTGTTGTTTCTTGTGGGGCAGCCATAAGTTTCAGGGCTGACACTGTTGCCAGCAGCATTTTGTTTCACTCGCTGCTTCATTTCCTTGTCTTTCCTTGTGCTTATTGACCGTGACGTTACTGTACTTTATAATCCCAGTTTGGGAAGTTTGTTAGCCTCCTATTATTGAAACTTCCTCCTTGAGAATTGTTTGCTTGTTCTTCCTTTTCTGCACCCTTCAGCACAGTAAATGTAGTATTATAATAGCCACAAACCAGAATCTCCTTTTTAAACTTGTGTTTTATATTTCTTTCTTCAGTTTCTAACTGTTTTACTTGATCTGATCTTCCTTTTGCTTGTTTTGGTGCTGGAGGATTAGGAAATATAGTTCTAGTATGAAGCATTATTTTGTATTTCTTGCCTGGAGAAACTGTTCTGCTCAAATGAACAGAATCACTCCCATTTTTTAAAACCAAATTTTTGTTGAGCTGAATAAGTAAATAAAAATAACTAAATATTTTAAGTTTGCTATTATCAGAACAAAGAAACACTGTTTGTATTTCTTAGGCATTTTTAAGTGCTTAATCAGTGGAAATTATATTGCCTAAAATCTGCCTAATTTAGCAGTACTTGGCTTTCCACAATAAGTATGTACTTGTACTTTCTACAAATACGTACTTTTTTATTGTATTGCAACACTTAGAGCAAAATCCAGAGTAACTATAGGGAGTCCTTGCTCCGTTGTAAGAACAATTTGCTCTGGATTGCAATATGAATTACCCATAGGTTTTCACTAGGTGGTGCAGTAACTATGGGTGCATGTAATGTCTCTTACATGCTCACGTAGTTCCTCTGGATTTGGCTGTTACAGAATAGTGTTAGCCTCTACCTTAGTTTAATGACAAAAGTAGAAATAATATAGGAAAATGGCATGTCATGTTGGTTTACAAATGCCACATAACACCGAGTCCTTGAGCATTGTATTCATACACTTGTATTCACAACCTGGATTTATTGCTTTATGAGCATTGCTTTATTGCTTCATTGCTAAACAAACATTTATGAATGTTGGTGGAAATGTGAAAGATCATACAGATCTGATTGTTTTTTAACTTACAATAATCACAAATACTTGACAGAAGAACATAGAAATTGCCTTGCTGGACCAGACACCAAGTCAATATTTGATTTCAAAAAGTCAGCCAGATGCAGCTGTAAGCAGGGCATGAAGATGATGTAAGCAGGGCATGAAGATGACATGACTTGACTGTAAGCAGGGCATGAAGATGACAGGGCAAGCAGATGACTTGTAAGCAGGGCATGAAGGTGCCTGCCGTTCTCTTGTCCACAGCACTTATTAACGGGAAGTGTGCTGCCTCTGAACATGAAGATATTGTTTTGTTGTAATGGCAGGTCTTCTCTTTCTCCCACACACCAATTGATGGACCTGATCTTCAGGGACCAGTCCTGCTTTGTTTCGTTTCCTGTTATGAACTCCCTCTTAACTTCATGTAATTACTGTAAGCAGTTAAGACTTGAGTCATAAGGCATTCCTAATTAACCAGATGTTACTGATAACAAACAGACCTCTGGGATTTTCCTGAAGGGTCTCCTGCCCATCCAGGCTTCTCACATGCTATAAGTTCTGCATGTGAGCTGCATTTGATGGGGAAAAGAGATCCAAGGATACCCTTTTTCTAGTTACTGTATCAACATAGGATACTGTAACCATGTGGTCGTGGTGATGTGGACTAGCATGCGCTCATCAATGTGTGTGGGACCCTGAATACTGGATGTGTGCTGCACTCTCCAGATCTGCTCTCCCCAAAAAGTCTAGGCTCTGTTTGAAATATTAAAAAATTGAATACCTTTTATTGACAGGATTAATTTGCAATTATTGGGAGGAAGTAAGAAGGCATATGAAGTTGACACCAATGCAGAAATAACAATTATTGGTTGTTGTCCAAGGATTACTAAGGTTGCAATCCTAACCTCCACTTAGGCTGACCTAAAGCCCTGTGCTGACCTGAGAGTGTCAAAGTGCAGTGAGACACTTCTGCCCCACTCCTTGGGGGTGGGAGACAGATACACTGACATTCCCACACTATTATGGAAAGATAGGTGAGGTCAGTTAGGCCGGCCTAAATTTATTAGGATTGCACCGTAAGTAAGGGAGAGAGGGGTGTATCTGGGAAAATTAGTGAAGTGATGCTGACTGCTTGAAAGGACTTTTGAAAGGCCTGATCTGCTTTGGTTGTGGACCAAACTGGTTCCAAGAAAAGCGAAAAATCCTAGACTAGGAACTGAATCCTGGGAATCCTAAAAAGATCCTAAAGCAGAACAGGCATGCTGAGGTTCAGGCATGCAATAAAAGAGTTGGTTTCAAACATGGTATAGCCAAGGGTGTCAAGCATAAGGCCTGTAAGGTTGGACATGGCCCACAGAATCTCTTTTTGTGGTTCTCAGGCTCTCCCAATGTCACCATCAAAGAAAAGATTTTTGGACTCTTGTTTAAGAAAAGATGTGGCTGTAAAAAAAAGGAAGGATGCAAAAGAGGAAGAGCTGAAGCAGAGGAATTTGTGCTGCATGTATGGAAAGGGGAAGCTGGAGATAGGGCTAGAAGCTCAGCTTAGTCCAGTGGTGGTTTACACAACTCCAAGCAGCCTGGTGGGAGATGCCAAGCAAATGGTGGGGTAACCATGAATTCCTGGCCTGGTTCAGATAAAACATGGTTTGTGATCCAAGCAGGCATTAGGCAGAATTGGGCAGAATTAGATTGAGGTGTGCTTTGTCTTAAGGAGATTTGAAGTAGCTGTGAGTTTTCTTCTGATAGTAATTGCTGATAGAGAGTATAGCATGACTTTTTCCCAGGGTCCCCAATACCGTGCAACAAGCTTGTACAATTTCCTCAATAGGGAACCTTTGCTCCTCATATACTGGTCAGTATGGGGATGACAGTCAGCAGGTTCTCCCTTTGTGTGGAACGAAATGTGTGAATCACTTTGCATCCTTTTCCACCTTTAGATTTTATTTTCTTTGAAACCAAAAACCAATTAGGTTTTTTAAAACATATTTTAAAAAGTGGCCTCCAAATCTAAAACATAACTTCTTCTGTCACGGTGAATAGGAAAAAATTCCCATATTTTGAAATTGTATGAACAAAGACAACATTAGACTGACTTAGATATATACACTACAATAAATTGGTTGGTCTTTTAAGTGCTGCCAGGCTCTTTATTGTGTTGACCTGTACAGTTGATCATCCTGCATACTCTGAATCATTCCTGTTCCATCTGGGATGCTGCTCCTGCCGAGTTCTCTATTCCATCACATAGTCAAGATGCATCCATTTCACTGCTAAAATAGGCAGTGGCTCTTTTACTACTACAACAAAACAATTTGAATTTTGCAAGTTAAATGCAATCCGGAGAACATCCAACAGTAATTGGCATGGTATTAACTACACATTCCTTGCCAATTTATTAAGCAATTTCCTATTTCATAGCAAAAGACTTTACATGGTAGTTGTACTGATCATCTAGACTTGCTTAGTCTTCCAAATGAGACAGAATTCATGAGACTCAGTGAAGGAAGAGAAATAGGAATGTGAAAATTCAGAAAAACCAAGAACACAGGTTAGTGTGCCTAGGACTGTTTCACTGGACTGTGTGTGTTGCTTTCAATTTGGAATCAGATTTTGGTTGGGTGAGACATGCTATTAATCATCCTTTTCTAGGTTGCTAATTCTGATTCCTGCCGCCTCCACCTCGTGTTGGCTGCTAATTCCATGTTTTGAAGTTGAAGCTCTTCACCGTAGCTTTGGCTTGGCCTCATTCTGCTGATCAGTGTCTCTGCTGCAGGCTTGTACCTGAGTTTCTGGGAACCACATCCAAAGAAGTCCTGTGATTGCTGGCAGCAGGTTCTGCCAAGTTCGGGACAGTAGCAAGAGTGGTGGGTTGTGATGCGCCGAAGGAGCCGAATATGCTTGTGTGACTGGATTGCTGTGGGCTGGTGGCTCAGCACAGCTTTTCAAGTGCCTGTTTCAGTATTGCTGGCTATGGCAAGTAGGGTGAGAAGTGCTTTGACTATACTTGGTGCAGACACACTGGGCACCTCCGCTGAGTGCAGCTGAGCTCTGCACTTTACTTTCCCACTTGAGAGCAAGGGAGAAAAGCATGGGGGTGCATTATGAGAGCTGTGCTTGGCTGAGGCATCTGGGTGCCTTAGCTGAGCATAGTCTGTGTGCTTTCTTCATCTGTTCCAGAGTACGAGAGGGAATTGCGCACTCAGTTGAACACAGTCAGCATCTCAAACCCCTACATCAATAGTGATCATCCTCATGTAAATCACCGCCATGTTAAGTTGTGACCAACTTGACTTATTGATTTCAATAGTGTTCAAGCATGACTAATTTGCATTAGATATAGATGGAAATAGCCCAAGAGTCTTTGCCGCGTTTGTTGATGTGTACGCTGTAATGGCGTTCCTGTGCCTCGGCGTATAGTCATGCTGGCCACATGACCACGGAAGCATCTTTGGACAGTGCTGGCTCTTCGGCCTGAACGTCACTCCCTAGAGTCAGACATAACTGGCGGTAAACCTTTACCTTAAGCCGCAATGGGCTAGCAAAATGAATGCATCCTCAGTTAATGTTCAGGTTGCCACAACTCTCCTGCTGGTTTGGGCAGCAAGAGACTGGCAGATTCTAGAACAGTGGTTCTCAATCTTCCTAACGCCATGACCCCTTTATAAGTTCCTCATGTTGTGGGAACTCCCAACCATAAAATTATTTTCGTTGGTACTTTATAACTGTAATTTTGCTACTGTTATGAATCGTAATGTATGCAGGAGTATACATCCGATATGCAGGATGTATTTTCATTGTTACAAATGAAGTGTGTGTTCTATGCACACATTGAACACAATGGGATTTATTTCAGAGTAGGCATGCATAGGATTGGGCCCTGAGGCTGTCAGTCAGCCCCAGTGAGCGCGCAGCTACAGCCAGAGGTCTGGCAAGCCTAACCTGGCCTCCTGCACCAGGAGTCTTTTGGCAACCCCCAGGAAAGCTCTAGGCGACCCCCAAAGGGGTCCTGAGCCCCACTTGAGAAACGCTGTTCTAGAATCTGCCATTCATCTAAGTGCCCATCTTGTCCCACTGATCTTCAGCACTTTGCTTGTGATGCGCTGGATCTTTGCAGAGCGCATGCCCTTGTCTTCTTTGCAAAGAGCTGGTTTTCTGGGATGATCTGTGTGGTTGGACTAGATGACACCCTTAACCTGCATTCCTATAAAATAAATTGACTTCCATAATGCCACAATCTTAAGCCAAATTACGACTGCATCAGTATGTTAAAGGAATTGCTTCACAGGATTTATTAGTATCTCTTTGGTATCAAATTTGGCATCTTTTTAATTGAAAAGGACATTATAGGCACTACACTATTTGTAATTCAAGACTCATCCAAAGATATTTGTTAGGGGCTTCCAATATCTAAGAAAGTTGGAATCAGATCTGATTGTAGGATGTGGTTCCCATTCATATCTGATTTTTGCTGGCTTCTGGCTGCAGCTTTTGCAAAAGGGCCGCTTCATTGCATTCGAGTGCTGTGTTCACCTTGCAGCAAAGGGAAACAATAATGCCTCGCTGCCTTGGGCGGTGGTTATTTTATCAGCCATTGAGATCTCCTGGAACTGGGAAGGGAAATTGAGTTTGGAAACTGACCTTTAAATTTTTTTGTGGGTTTATGAATATTTATTCAAAAACATTTATATCCTCACTCCCCGACTCTATGAAGCTTCAAAGACAACTAGCTGTGCTAAGAGACCCTCTCTGCCAAAAATAAATATAAAAAGCTATATATATCAGAAAAAATTGTATCAACTGGGCTAAAACAGCACCTTGGAGAGGGGGCCAGTTGTGATAATTTGGCTCAAGGTTTCTACATAATTTCAGACAGGCCTAAACTGGGGTAGAACTATTTAGGTAGTGTTCTTGAACCATAGGGTCATGATCCCAGTGGGGCCACAGTATCAGTTGTGTATGGGTAGCGATGGGGGCAAGTGGATGGTGGTTCAATGGTGAGACTCTAGTCTCATAATTTAATTGTTTGGGTCCTGGCATGAATAGACCACTACTCTAAATAGCCCAGTAGTAGGTCAATCCAGAGTAACTACGGGAAGACATAACAGATTCTAGATTGCTCTATGCATTTCCCATAAGTGACATTGTAACTATATCGGTGTAAAAGGTCCCATAGTTACTCTGGATTGTAGCCTTAGGTAGGATGGTAAGAAACATAAATGTCTATACACTATTAAAGTATCACACTGTATATTGCAAAATCCCTACAAAATGTTTTTGGCTTATGCTTAAGGCCATTGGAATGATTTGTTCCGCTCATGATGAAGAAGAAGGCACCCTTCCCTGCCTCCTAGAAATGGGTATGTGTGAATGTACCCTCTGTGAAACCATAACTTTCCAGATTCAGCAAGGTTAGCTTAGCATGCATTTTAAGAATTCCCCCACCACTTGCAAGCAGGATAATTAAATCTGTGTACTCTTAATATAAATTCTAAACATGAGTATTTAACAAATGCTCTCTAACCTCTAGCTGGACTAGAAAAGCCATTGGCCTGATCCAGCAGAGCTCTGCTTATGTTCTGGCAAAGAAGCACCCTTTAAAATGTTTTTTTTCCTGTCCATTACAGAGAGAACAACAGTGCTTGTTCATCCCAACATAACCTCTTTTTAAGTGACTGTTTGTTGTATCTCATGTGAGATTGTGAGCCCGTTTGGTACAGGAAACCATCTCTTGATCTTTTGGTTTTTGAATTTTTGGTTGACATGCAGTCTGTAAATATTCTCATTACCCAATTCATCCTTCAAGTAGCATGAACATGGAAAACAAGCAGTCATGCTCCTTTGTAGGGATTCTGAGTCAAGCTACTGTTAACCAACCAGCTTTTCTGAGTAATAAGATTTCTTTTTTCCCTTTGAAGACTATATTCTCAGAGCCTTGAGTTCCTCTCAATTGCCTCATTTACCGGTTACTTTCGGTCTCTGAACTTCTAGTTATAACTTCTAGTACTGCGTTAGGCTTGAAGAAAAAAGTATAACAGTGAAAGTCATCCCTCCTCTCTGTTGTCTCCCTCACACCAGCCATGAAAATTTGTATAGGTACAGCATAGTTCAGTACTGTACAGTATTTTCTGTATCACAGTGTTTTGCAATCATTTTTATATACAGTAAATATTTTTATATGAATATTTTTGGGTTGTGGAACCAATTGTCTGAATTTCCATTATTTCCTATGGGAAAATCCATTTTGGATTACAACAGTTTTGGATTACAAGCATGCTTCCAGAATGAATTATGCTCGTAA
Source organism: Cryptoblepharus egeriae (assembly GCA_030015325.1). Lineage (NCBI taxonomy): Eukaryota > Metazoa > Chordata > Lepidosauria > Squamata > Scincidae > Cryptoblepharus > Cryptoblepharus egeriae. Next base: position 2,804,355 of record JAREYC010000007.1, on the reverse strand, counting down.
ACCAAGGCACCACTGTATATGCAATGCATTGAAATATTGACAGTAAAACCTGCTGTGTGGTTTGACTTAAAACAGGTACAGAAAGCTGTACCTGCTGGACAGAAGCTGTTCATTAGAATTAAATATTGATCAGGGGGCTCAGCTTCAGGTTCTTCCTGTTTAAGAAATCCGAATGGAACTACGGTGAAAGCTGACAGTATATTTGAAATAAACAGATACAGTGGTACCTCTCATAACAAGCGCCTCACATAAAGTATGTTCCACATAACAAGTCTAAATTTCCAAGGAATCCTGTTTCACATAACAAAACTGCTTCACGTAACAAACCCCTCTGGCGCCTATTGGGCATGTGTGCTATGCAGCTCTGACACTCCACCTGGAGGCTGTTTAAAAGGGTTGCCAGCCAGTGCTGTTGCCTGTAGCTACTCCCAACTGGGGGTGCCAGACGTAGCTGTCCCTAACTGCCCCCAAGTGTCCCCAACAGCCACCTTGAACCTCCAGCAGCAGCCTCCCAGGAATGTGTCTTTGATTGCAGCCTCCAAACCATGTCTACCCAGAAGTAAGCCCCATTGTGTTAAATGGGTTTTTCTCCCAGGAAAGTGTCTTTAGGATTGCAGCCCAAGTAGACTTCAATTACAGTGTTTTGTCATCATTTTTACATATAGTTAATATTTTTATATGAATATTTTTTGGATTGTGGAACCAATTGTCTGAGTTTCCATTATTTCCTGTGGGAATATCCACTTTGCATGAAGAATGCTTCAGATACCAAGCATGCTTCTGGAACGAACTAAACTTGTTATGTGAGGCACCACTGTATATGGCTTTTCTACCTATACTAGACTTACCCACTCATCTGAAAAATCCTAATCTCCGATTAGGCTGGCACAAGTCCCATGCTGCAAAAATGCTGTAGGTACCTCTGTGCCCCTCCTGGTGGGTTAGGCCAGACATGTGCCAACCACCCCAAACCACCATGGGAACGGAGAAATTGGTGAGTTATGCTGCCGGGACCTTTGAGCAGTATTTCTGGTTGGGGCTTTTGGAAATCTGGATTGTCCAGGATGATTGTCTTGAGTGTTGCTTGTTTGCTCATTCGGGTGATCATGATAGGTGGTCATAAGTGCTGTTATGAACCAAGTCTGGTTCTCTTAAATCATGGTGTGTGTTGTTGTTTGCATGGAAGAACTGATCTTTTACGATTGAGGGCTCATCTTTGAATGACCCTCCTGTTAACGCCCATAGCAAAGCAAAAGGGTAGCCTGCCTTTTGCATCTTTCAAAGACTTGTTTGTGGTGGCTTTCTTTAGCTGGAGAAGTACTGCTGGAAATTGATTTTATATGGTCCCAAAATTAAACCCAAATGGTGTGGAATCTGGGAAATCTGCTGCACGCAAGCAGAGTTCTCTCGTGAGCACAAAGGGCTGCCTGTTTTTCCCCTTTCATGTAGATTTGTGTCTGTCATGGGGTGCCACTGATCTTTGGGGCAATGAACAAAGAGAGCTGCCCCGGAAGAGGGACCATGTGCAGAACCTCAACATGTGCAGAACCTCATGGGTGGCACTTTGGATCTCAGGCAATGTTTAGAAAGTGCACAGGCGCAGATAAATGCAGGTTAGATACCAATCTGAGTATTTCAGGATTGTAAATTTTTGGGCAAATGTAGGTTTCTAATTCTGGGGCTTGGCTGTGGTGTCAATAGGCATTCCATGCTTTCTGTTTATAACTGAGCAGTGATTGCAATTAGCTTCTGAAACAGAACAAAAATGGCATGATTACAAACCGGATCCGTTCGGCTCCATATAGATTTTTCACTCATTATCCTTGCCGCTTCCTTATCTCTGCTCTGACTTCCCTGCTGTTGAAATGTTGAAGGTGAGCTCATCTCGCTCCCACTGTACACGTTACATGCAGTATAAATTACAACACGGCCAAACAGTAAGGGACAAGGTAGTTAAAAAACAACAACAAACTCACTGGTTTGTGCATTTCTCGAGAATAAACAGAATTGAACACTTCACACTATTAAGAGTTCTTCAAGCTGTATATGACATATTTTGGAGAGAGAGAGAGCACAATCCTAATCATGTCTACTCAAAAGTAAGTCCCATTATGTTCAGTGGGTCAAACTTTGAGGAAAGTGCCTTTAGGATTGCAAATTAAGGCTGCAATCCTGAAGTGCACTTAGTCCGGCCTATCTGAAAAGACCTGATATTTGTTTGGGAATAGTTATTGTGATCTTGCCCAGTGACTGGTATGTTATCCAGCTAGTACTACTGATGTTGATCGGTCATGTGTTTGCTGCTACCATTTTATTGACTCAGATTGTATTTATTTACTAAAATAACTTTAGACTACAATCTCACCCTGTTCGAGGCAACTGCAACAACAAAACAATAAAATCCTATTTTGAAAAATCCATACAGCAGAGAAAGCAAATTACCAAGCTAGTATAGCTTCCCAAAAGGCAAGAAAACTAACAAATACATTTGTTTAAAAATATTGGGTGGCAGCCAGAGTGATGCTTGGAAGCTCTACCTGTTCAGCCTTAACTGTGCAGCTTCTGCAGATCTTTTCAATTTCACTTATAGAATTCTGGTTTAGACCCCAAAGACAAATTCAGTGGAAGTGGCAATACTCCCCACCCCTCTTGCCAAAGGAGCTCAGACCTGGATGTGTCCCATCAACATGCGAGACTTGCACAAGTGATCTGTACATGTGATTGCACAATTGCATTAAACATGTGATTGCACAAGTGAGCTGTACACTTGTTCAAGCGTAACTGGCTCCAGATGGGGCAGTTTCGCAGGTAACAATTCTTGGCATGTTTTTTGGACTTTGCAGAAAGGATAATCTCCTGTGATATGTCCATCTTCTGCTTTCCTTCCATTGTTGGTTCCTGACCCAAAAGCAGAACACCAGGTTCTGGTGCTTCCCCTCCCCACACTTTTCACTTTCTGGGCAAGTGCTGGGGTGCGATGGGGTCCCATTTTGCACCAGCTCTGATCCCATCTTGTCACCAAGGCCTCTGGTGCACATTTGGCTTTGCAAAACTCCTCTCTGCAATGCTTATGGGTAGAGGCACTGTTGTACCCCAAATCGTACCCCAAAATTGTTGTCCATCTATTTGTTCCACTTATACATTACCAAAACAAATGTTTAATACCAGTCAGACCTTTTCTGGTGAGAAATAATTAAAATGAGATGGATGTTTTTTGTAACTTACCTTTGCGACGGTTGAATTTATTACAAAACTGTGGATTCATGAGAGCATCATCTCATTCTCTTTTCATAGCACATCTGAAATCTGTCAAATTTGTTTACATCTGAGTCAGACAATAGTTTTGAAGCAAAAATAATTTTGGTAAGCAAGAGAGAGAGAGAGAGAGAGAGAGAGAGAGAGAGAGAGAGAGAGAGAGATCCCACATGCAGACATTCCAGCTGGGGAAGGTAATATCTTAGGTTGTTGTTTTGATCTATGATCTGCAGTTTTATTTTAAAAAGAGCTTACATTGGTGACAAAGAGGGAGAGTCTGTTATGTGCCTTAATGTATAACTATATCAACCTAGTTAATTCAGGCTTCTCTTTATATAACCACAAAGTTTTTTTAATTGATGAATTATACCAATTTGTTGTAGATTATTCTAAATCTATTCCAAATGGTTGATAACAGACCAAGTACCCTCTTTATGAATTTTGGTAACTGAAGATTGGTAGAGGAGGCTGGTACTGCCATCTTGCCATGCTTCAGAATTTCTAATGTAGGGTGCTTTGGAAAGATCATTAATAGAAGCAACTGATTGGGAAATATTGGAAACAGTTAGGGCACAATCTAGAGTAACTACAGGGAGCCCTTGCTCTGGTGTAAGAACAATTTGCTCTGGATTGTAATATGAATTTCAAACAGGTTTTCACTAGGTGGTGCAGTAACTACAGGTGTACTTAATGCTCCCGTAGTTATTCTGGATTGTAGGGTTAGTGTGCTTTGTTTGTATGGATCTGTCTTGCTTGGAGAGATTGGACTGGTGTCATTCTAGCTGTAGAATTGGGGATTGGGAGGCTCTGGAGTGGTTGCCTTCTTATGCATTGGTTCTCAGAGTACACATAATATGGTAAAATATGATACATTTTACTGTTTGCTGCCTTCATGCTTTAATAAGTCAGCTATGAAGATGCTAAAGAAATGTGGACTGGCAAAGATGCTGTTTTTAAGGGAGCTTAAGAAGAGTTGGAATCCTGGACAAACAAGAGATGAATGATCCTTAATAGTATGGTTGGATTAGCAATTGGGAATCTCACTTGGAAACTGGTACCCAACCTGGTGGCGAAACCTGTAGAAATTTAGGTGTCCTGAATTTAAATCTACCTAACATGTTTTCGGGTTGGTCTCTTGGTGATCTATCCAGATCTGTGTGTGAGCAGATCTTGGATTCTTTAGGAATAGAAAGTGCGTGCCATATTGGACCTGGGATTGGCAATTGGCATGAGACCTTTGGATTGGCCTGACCAGTTATAAAAGCTTGGTCCCTAACTGGCTTGGGGCTGGGCTTGATTCTGCAGGTACCTATTCAACATCTGAGGCCTAACTCCATATTCTTCAACCATAGTTGTTCTGAAGAACCTAAACTGAAGACTATAGAGAGCCCATCTACCATTGTTCCCTGTGGTTTGTTAGTTGGCACCATGTTGGCAAAGGAAGCTGTTTTCTGTCCTATAAACTTACCTTGATCTAATAAAGGAAATGTTTTTTGACAGAACTGGGTCAATTCCTCATCTTTTCAAAATCAGTTTGCTGATTGCAAATGTATCCAGACCTATAAAAGATATAGGAATTCCTACAAGGAAGATATAAGCTTGAGAAACTTACTGCTGCGGCACATTTTATCCAACATATATGATTATGACTTATCTGCCTTTTGATGTATTTTAAGGAGTGCTATAGTTTGGGTTTGTTGCTTTTTGTATGTTTCACATTTTGGGTGGAATTCTGACCTCAGTGGGACTGAGTTGTGACTAACTTTCCCGGTTATAACTAAGGAATGTGACCTTTGTCTTGTGAAAGACGTACTGTAGCTCAGTGATAGACCATATGTTTTGGTTGGGGTTTGGATCCTGATCTCTCCAGTTAATACTTCCAGATGTCTGGAGTGGGAAAGCTCTTGAGAGCTATTGCTAGGCAAAGTGGACAATACTGGGCTGGCTAGCACAGTGCGCTTGCTCTGTTGAGGCCAACAAAGAACATGAATTTGAAAAAGGCTCGATAAGTGGGCCAAACTGCAGCTTCAGGTCCATTGTCAAGCGATTCTAGTAGAATCTTCTGGTCCATGCTCGGGAGTCTGCAACAAGAAAAAACAAAAATTGCAATGTGTCTCCACTTCTTATGATTATCCTGGGCACGGTGGTTGCTTTTGGTAGTTGTTGCTGTCATATTGTGACCCAAGGGCTGAGAATTTGGGAGATCTTGCATTTGCACACACAGCAACACTTACTGTTGAGTCTTTTCCGTCATTTTGAAGGTTCACATCAGTCAGAGGGTCTGCAAGGTGCGTCGTCACAAATTAAATTAAGGCAGCAATTTTTATTATTTTTTGTGAACTTCTGTGGCAGTGCCTGAATAGACCACCTCAGACTCCTGCATGGCCAGAGACGCAGGCATTGGAGGCTTGATGCAGCAGCTGCTCCTCTGGACGATGCCTTGCCTTCCTCTTGCTGTGATGGGAAGGTGGGTGCAACCTCTCCTGTGCACTCCATATAAAATGAGCCCCCCTGGGTAGTCCTGAAAGGCAAGAATGGTTATAGAGAGGTTTGGAGATTTGTTTTGCTTTAATGAAAGTTCAACTTGCCTGCAATGCTTGTCCCCCAAGCACCATGAGGCTTATTTGTTCACTTGAGGTATATTTAAAGATGACCAGAGGTGGGTAAATCATTGATGGGCTGATAGTGAAATCCACCTGGATGTGGGGGTTTCTGTCTTAACTAGAGCGGAAGAGATCTTTTGCAAAGTTTTGCTTCCCACAGATCACTCGATGCCTTGCGCCGCCCCCATCTTGCCGGTAATATTGGAACCATTCTGTGATGCTACTTGTGCTGTGAACATGGCAGTAATTGCTGTCAGAGTAGGTCAGTCGTAATGGTTTTAGAGCAGATTGTGCAAGTTGTTGTGCAGATTTGTGCAGACAGTGTCTGTTTGAGGTTGCGTAGTCTGTTTGCTATCAATTACGGGCACTCTGCGGGCTGAATAAATCCATGGATGCTCTTTGCACATTGAGATTCTGGGAAGCATGCTGTTCTCAAAAGGTCGCGTCTTAGAGAAAACAAGTCTATATTAGACACCTGAGCCTCAGTTTAGGAATGTACGTTCATATTCTGAGCCCTCCGGTGCTGTGGTGTGGAGTGTCAAACTAATTTCCTATAGTGGGGCATACGGTGCCACCTTGGTCTATGAGCATAATTCATTCCAGAAGCCACAGTGCTTGTACATCAACAATTTTCCCATAAAGAATAAAGGAAACTCAGATGATTCGTTTCACAACACAAAAATATTCATATAAAAATGATTACAATGTTGTAACATAATACAAAATAATAAAGAAAATACAAAATATAATGAAAAATACAATAAATTAACCTGCACTTAAACAGCAATCCTAAGCATGTCTACTCCGAAGTATTCAATGGAGCCAATTCCCAGGTAAGTGTGTATAAGACTACAGCCTTAGTCTTTTGGGTCTCTCAGTCTGCAACCTGCCCCCACACATGGGAGTGAGCCCCACTAATTATAAAAGGGCTTACTTTAGAGTAGACATGCAAGGTTCGGTCTCAGGCTCCTTTCCATTGTCCCCCTTACACTGGAGTGAGCCCCACCAATTATGATAGGATGTACTTTAGAGTAGGCATGCAAGGCTAGGTCTTTCAGTCTCCTTTCCATTGCCCCTTTACATAAGATGGAGCCCCAATGACTATAATAGGGGAGATGTTGCATCGTGGGGTGGGTGGGGAAGAAGTTGCACGGGGGTGGTGGTGGTGCACGGAGGGATCCAGGGGGAATGTTTCACTAAGAGGATGGTGCACTGGGGGTATTTTATACCCACAACAGTGGGTAAATTTCACGCGCAACAGTGGGTAAATTTCACTAGTGCTAGTAGAAAATCTACAGTCCCCTCCTGCATACACCAGCAGGCTTAATTGACTCCCCCCACCATCACCACCCACATATTTGCTGGCTCTTCCGTATCCTCTCTGTTTCTCAGCCATCTCCAGCCTAAGAGCTCCCACATGGTGGGATGGTGATGGTGATGGGTTCACTGCCCTTCTGTGAAGTGATCCCACCATTTGGGAAGTCCTGAGCATTTGACTAAGAGAAGTCCTGTTGGACTACGCCAAGGTCCCTTATAGCTTTCTGTGTATCGCAGATGTGTCAGAGTATTCAAGAGAACATGACACTTCGCATTCTGAGACCGGCTACCTTTGAAACCTAGATGTTGCATAGTCATGCGTGAGATTTAGGCTGCACTCCTAAAGACACTTTCCTGGGAGTAAGACCCATTGAACACAAAGGGGCTTTCATTTGAGTAGACATAGTTAGGCTTGTGCTCTTAGTCTTGGTTGAGATTTATTAGGAATAATACATGCAAATGCAGTAGTTTGACTTTCCCATCTTCAGCAGCTTCTAGAAATACTGAAGTTGGAGAAAACTTTTTTTGATGTTTTGGAAAAAGTGAAATTTATGCAATATTTTCTTTTGGGATATAAACTTTATTTTAGCCCTTTAAGGACATAAAAAGCATTCTACTGTGTATAATTTAGCACATAAGATTATACTGCTTGGCGTATTAAATTTAGGGTACAGTTTTATGCACTATTATGTGGCAGTAAAAATTATTTGAGTTCAATGAGTCTCTCATTAGACACATTAGGATTGTACTGTTGAAATTCAAACTGGAAAAATTGAAAATCAAAACACAAAAGGAGAGGGGGAGGAACAGAAAAAAGATGTGTGTTCTGTTTTTCTGAATTTTCACTTTCCTATTTCTCTTCCTTCACTGAGTCTCATGAATTCTGTCTCATTTGGAAGACTAAGCAAGTCTAGATGATCAGTACAAATACCGTGTAAAGTCTTTTGCTGTGAAATAGGAAATTGCTTAATAAATTGGCAAGGAATGTGTAATTAATACCATACCAATTACTGTTGGACGTTCTCTGGATTGCGTTTAACTTTTAAAATTCAAATTATTTTCTTTATATAGTTGTGGTTGCAATCATGTTTTGTTGTTGTAGTAAAAGAGCCACTGCCTATAGGTGTGGATGGCCCAAGTGGTTAAGACGCTGTGCCTATTAACCAGCAGGCCAGGGTGTGAGACCCAGGTTGGCCCCACAAGACAGGGTGAGCTCCTGTCCTTAGCCCATCTCTGCGATGCTAGTATCGGCGCTGCCTTTCTATTGGACTAATTCAGTGGCGTGGAGAGGGGGGATTTGCTGCTTGGGTAACAGCCTATCCTCCATAACAATTTAACCCAGGCTTTCTTGCTTCGCATGCAGCATATGCAGCGCCAAGCACGATACCATAGTCTTTCAAGACTGATGGAGGCCTGCCTATTTTGGCAGTGAAATTGATGCATCTTGACTATGCGACGGAATAGGGAACTCAGCAGGAATAGCATCCCCAGATGGAACAGGAATGATTCTGTGTATGCCAGATGATCAACTGTACAGGACAAAACAATAAAGAACCTGGCAGCACTTAAAAGACCAACCAATTTATTGTGGTTTATATTTTCATAGACTACTTTTGCAGTAAGGTACAATGGAGGCTGCTTCTAGTATCCTTTGTCTTGGTTCTTGAGCTATAAGATTTTTGGGTGATGATCTGGGCACTGTCACTCTGGGTACTGGAAGATAATGATGCTTAGGAGAACTTGTGGGAAGGGCATTGGGATATCCCACAGTGGCCTTGTGGCATAGTCTGGGAATCACTGGTTTGTGGCATTGAGAGTGATGCACAGAGTTCTCTGGTTCTTATTCAGTAACTTCTTGGCCTTTTGGCTAACATCAAGTGTAAGAAAGAATGAGTCCAGTTGTTACACCTCATGGGGTTTGGATTTTTTAAAAATATGGTTTCACAGCTACTATCTGCTTTGCGCTGATGCTCGGGGTTGTGAGTGCAGAGTGCAATAGTTAAATGTTTCTGGAGGTGCCAGATTCCTAAAAAGCTGGCACTTGGCTCGCCTGTGAAAAATATTGCATAACTTATTTATTTAGTGTTTTGTAAGCCATCCTTTCAGCATAAACTCTCACGATGGCATATGCAAGATGATAATAATAAAATTCAAATAGAAAAAAATTATAAAATTGCAGAAGCAGCCGGTATCAAAATTCAGTGAAATCTAACAGAACCATAAAGCTCCAATTAAAATCACTTGCTCGGCATGCTGGACAGAGCGCCTGGGCAAAGAGAGATTGTAGCCTTGCATCAAAGAGACATCAGAGTTGGCTCCAGGCCTGGTCCTCTGTAAAAGGCATTGCAAATACAGTTTAAGTGCCAAGACAGTAATATTTCTGGTCACCTAACCTTAGACAGCTGAAGGCCTCCAAGGAGAATCTCTGATAAAGTAGGTAAGGCATGTATTGTAGAAGTGGTGCTTTAAGTAGCCAGGTCATCAAGCTGTAAACTTTGCCAAACTTCAGCAGCTATTTGGTGTTTATATGTCATTAGTAGAACTGAATTTCTAGACAATGCTGACTAATGCATTGCTGCAATTCTTAAAGTTTCCCTAATACAGGTATGGTCTCTGTGTCCGTCAATGGTGGCGCAAGTGGTTAAGACGCTGTGCCCATTAACCAGCAGGCCAGGGTTTGAGACCTGGGTCCCCTAAAGACAGGATGAACTCCTCTCCTTAGCCCAGCTCTGCGACACAGCTGGAACCAATCGTATTGGCTCTGCCTTTCCATTGGATTATTTCAGTGGCGTGGAGAGGGGGGATTTGCTGCTTGGGTAACAGCCTATCCTCCATATTAATCTACCCAGGCCTTCGTGCTTTGCATGCAGTGTCAAGCACGATAACATTATCTTTCAAGATTGATGGATGCCAATAATAATCTGGGTGTCCATGCGGGTCCCCAGATCAGTGTTGATCCAAACTTCACCCCATACAAGCCCTCCAGAGACTACTGGAGCTGTCTGTGTCAGCTTCAGAATGGCCACTTTATCCAAACACTACTACCATTCTCATGGGAAACTGTACATAATTTTATGCCGTGTAAGGCTTTTTAAGTCCCACAAAAAATCCTTGATCTGAAATTCCTTAATCTAAGACCCCTGGTTTGGACAACTTTTGAATCCTAAGCCTAGTCCCTTAACCATTAATTTTTCATTTTCGTTGTAAACTGCTTTGTGAGCTTGGTTGAAAAGCAGTATATAAATACTGTAGACGGGTAGATAGAACAAAATGGGAAGTGAAAGCATTGGCGTAACTCTCCTGAGACTGGATCACAATCCACTTCTGGATCTCAGCTCAACTGTTTAAATAACTCTGGTTTATTAGGTAACTTGAGACTGAAGTTATGGTTTCGGTTAAAGAAATACAAAATCCTGCTGGCTTGCTACATTCTTGGTTTCTCATTGCAGACTTACTGGACCTTCAGGCTATGTAACAGATGGACCTGGAAACTACAAATACAAAACAAAGTGCACATGGCTTATTGAAGGAAGGTGAGCTACAAATACCTTCATTTCTGCATTTTTGGTTCTTCCTGAATTGAGGGAGGGAGGAATGCGACGTGAAAGAGACAAAGAAAAAAATAATTTGACTTCTGCACCTCTGGACTGGGAAAGTATTGACTATCAAGTATTGAAACTGCATCTATTATATTTATACACACATATCATACCCATATTTGTTGTATTTATCATACAAAGGCGCTGTTTATTGGTAGAGAAGTGCTGTGGATGGCACAAGTGGTTAAGACACTGTGCCTGTTAACCAGAAGGCCAGGGTTCGAGACCCGGGTCGGTCCCCACAAGACAGGGTGAGCTCCTGTCCTTAGCTCTGCGATGCAGCTGGGACCAATCGTATTGGCTCTGCCATTCCATTGGACTATTTCAGTGGCGTGTAGAGCGGGGATTTGCTGCTTGGATAACAGCCTATCCTCCATATTAATCTACCCAGGCCTTCGTGCTTCGTATACAGCATTGAGCACGATACCATAGTCTTTCAAGACTGATGGATGCCAAGTTATTGGTAGGGTTTCTTCTGGGCTACCTCACACAGCTAATAGGGCTGATCTAGAATTGGAAAGGTAAAAATAATCAGTTTCTCCCAGACTAAATCCCTCCCAGCTTTTTACTTTTTTTGTGCCAAGTCAAGACTTGGTAAAAGTGAAGCATCATTCTGTGTCTGAAGAAAATCCATTCCTTCCTCCTCTTCCCGGAAACATTGGACTTCTCTCATCCTGTCCCAAATACGCATTTAATTCACGAACCTTCAAAGAAACTGTCAACTTTTAGAAAATGTCTTTCAGGCCTTGAAAAGGAGTTCTGGCTGGCAACATATTTGATCTTTCCCGGCTGCTTTTAGTGGTTTCTTGGCAGGATTTTAAAAGAGAATGTAACTTCTATTGTTCTCTTTGCTGAATGATGCTCATGACTATATTCAACCATGATGTGTGTGCTTCCTGAACCTGGTCTCTTGCAAATCTGTCCTATATATTTAAGATGCTAGAGTAGGAATTTTTTTGGTGCATGTATGCATGACATTAGGCATAAAATAACTGTTTTGGAAAGCAAAATATATGATCTGTGTTTTAGGGCACAGATAACATTTTTGGGCCCCTTTCTAAAACCCTTTCCTTGAATTTTCAAGTCTCTAAGTGGTGTTTTTATACTTTGCTGCAATCAAAAATCAGCTCTGATATTGATCTCTGTAGTCTCCCCCGTGGGCAAGGGCTGTGGGTGGCTCAAGTGACTAAGACGCTGTGCCTGTTAACCAGCAGGCCAGGGTTCAATTCCCGGGTTGGCCCCACAAGACAGGGTGAGCTCCTGTCCTTAGCCCAGCTCTGTGACGCCAGCTGGATTCAATTGTATTGGTTCTGCCTTTCCATTTGACTAATTCAGTGGTGTGGAGAGGAGGGATTTGCTGCGTGGGTAACAGTCTATCCTCCATAACAATCCAACCCAGGCTTTCGTGCTTCGCATGCAGTGTATGCAGTGCCAAGCACGATACCATAGTCTTCCAAGACTGACGGAGGCCTGCTTTTTTTTAGTCTCTCCGCTCTCTTGAATTAAAACATTTTTCCAGAATTCAATGTATCTTCTTAATTCCCAAGTTTTTGTTTAATCCCAGCAGGATACAGGGGAAAGTATGGGATTTTCCTCGTTGGTGACCCTTAAATCTATTTTGCTTGCAAGGAGAAAATCCTTAAGATGAAAAGCCAAAAGAGCAGGAGCTAAATCAAAATTCATAACTGACTCACACTCGTTTATTTGTAGCCCAAGCCATTTCCTCCTCCATTCTGTGATGGTAACATTTTTTCCCCAGGGGGGCATTTCCTAGTGTCATCCTTGTCTTGTGACTTCTAAGATTGTGCGCCCTTTTGGAAGGGAAACCATATTTTCATGTCTTTGGCTGTATAAACTGCTTTGCAAGCCTTTTAGTTGAAAAATGGTGTTCTTAATTTAGGCATGCAGCGTCCCCGCCCTGCAGTCTGAAAAGACGCCAACCCTACCCAGTGTGGCTGCTCTGATAACATAGGCTGGAGTTCCAAATTAATTATTAGCGTGGCACAACTGCATAGTTTGCACAATTCTCTGTCATTTTGGTCAAGTGAATGTTTCTGCAGAGCTTGAGCTTCTGCAGCACCATTTTAGCTTGGCTAGTTCAGCGGCATGTTGCAAGTCACCAATCTTGTTTTGTGTAAAAAGTGCTCACCACGTAAAACTGGTGATGAGCTCTTGGTTGTGGGTCAAGCCATCACAATCCAAGAAATTTGCCTGAGTCTTGGGGCACAATCCAGAAGTGCACGTGGGTTACGCTGCCTATCACTGGACTGACCCAACTGCCAGATGGGCAATCCTAGTTATTCTGGAAAAGGCTTGGGGCAGCTGAAGGCAACATAGGCTGCCCCAAGACAGGTGGAGCTGGGCTGTCCTGGCTGGGGCAGCCTAAGCAGTTCAGGAGAGGCATGTTCAGCATTGTCATGGGCAGAGCAGTTACTCGGCAGGGCAGAAATGCCCTCTTCCAGCTCCTCAGAGTTATACCACCTCAGGGGCAGGTATAGTAATGAGTAGACCCATAGGGGTCCATGATAAGGCAGGGTAAGAATGTTAGTGTTGACCAAAAATCTTGAATTCTTGGCCAGCTTAGCTACAATCCCTGCCTCTCAACTTCAGGATATGGCACAACTACGGCAGCCCACTAATCTCAAGATACAGCAGGCCACTCCAAGCAATCCCCTTCCATCTACCCTTCACTAGAGGTATTGCTGTGCTGCATTCTCATGATGCAGCTGTTACTGGTTGTCAGGGACTCCTTCTAAGGCAGGCACCTCAGCTGTTCCTTGTTCAGTGTAATCTTCTCTGAAGGGGGTCTTCTCTGGAGCAAGCCCTTCCCAGGTATTACTTGGTGCCTATTGAGCATGCTCTGGAGCAGTTAGGACAGCCCAGGCTTCCTGACTGTCTGGATGCAGCACAGCCCTATGCTCTGGATTCAGAATAGTTGGGGCAGCCCAGCTAGGGCTCTTCTCACTGCCTTCACTCTGGATTGTGCCCTTCATGACTTAGAGGTGGGTGGTCAGGACGGGACTATTTAGCATGCTACAATGCTTAGGTATGGGAGTATCAGGTAACACCGTCGGGTGGGAATAATGTACCCCATGTATTTTTTATTTTTTTGCAGCCCAAACACAATCCTTAGGCTCCGCTTCAACCATTTTGCCACGGAATGCAGCTGGGACCACTTGTACGTATATGATGGGGATTCAATTTATGCTCCGTTACTGGCTGCTTTTAGGTAAGACCATAGCATGAAACTAATTGATATATCATGTTTATTTAATATAAATCTTCATAGTCTGTTTCTGATGTCGGAAATTTTTATAGATTTTATATGTTAGATTATATAGATTATATAGATTCTATATATAGATTTTAGATTATAGGGAATGGGATCAACACAGTGATAGAGTACCTATTGGGCAGGTCATTGCTTGGCAGAGACTTCCTCCAGTTGGAGGGATTTTCACAGGAATAAAAATTAACTAATTATGTGGGTGAACATTATTGTTTAGTATAATTTGTCCCCAACAAGAAGGGCCTAAAGTAGGAATTTTTGATGGTATCTTTATACCTTTCATATGGGGGTTTATGAAAGTCAGGGATGGCTGGCTCTGAGGCTAGTGATTATTTTGGTAATTTGTAGTGGTTGAGGTTAAGGAAGAGCTTTGAACATAGTATATGAACATGGTATTGGAACATCAAAAGCATATTAAGATGTGTGTTTTTACAGTCCCAATAAATTTATAATAATCCTTATTAGACATTACTTATTAATCTTAAGTTGCTACAAAGTACCAAGATCAGGAAAGTGTTGTCTGTTGTAGTAGGTCTTCAACTTTTTCATACCATGTCCTCAATAGATATTGAGACTAACCCTACAATACAGAGTAACTACGGGAAGATGTAAGAGGCACTTACTCTGGATTGCTCTATGCATTTCCCATAGGTGGCACTGTAACTATGAGCACAATCCTAACCATGTCTTCTCAGAAGTAAGCTCCATTGTGTTCAATGGATCTTACTCCCAGGAAAGTGTCTTTAGGATTGCAGTGTTAGTCGGTGTAGAAGGTCCCGTAGTTACTCTGGATTGTAGTCTAAGGACTAAATGCTGATCATACCAGCTCCTGGGACACAATCTGTCAACTCACACCCCACTTTTTGGTTAGGTTAGGGGTAGACAGTGGGAAAAGGTGTTCATGGGGTGGGCTTTGAAACATTGCTGTTGCCCCACAGAAAGAGGGATCCTGACCCATAAGTGGAAGCACACTGGTATTGTAGGTTCTGTTGCACCCCTCTTTACTTAGAAATTCATTAGAAGTTCTGATGTTGATAGAAAGAACCCTAATGTGGTGGTACCCTCATTATATTTACCTTCTGCCATGCAAACAATTCAGCTTTCAGCTAATGCTGAGAGGTTTGTGACTCCTGCTGTGTACTGGAATTAGAATTATGAGGCAGGTGGGAGCACATAACTGACCCACTACAGGCTGGGAGCTGCCTACACCAATGTTTCTCAAACTGGGTTGGGATCTACGTAGGTGGGTCATGAATCAGTTTCAGGTGGGTCATGCATCACCCATCACAGCCTCCTTTCAAAATATGGAAAGATAGGATGCTAGAAAGGGGGAGGACTGTGATTATTTTTCTTGTGCTATATTTGTTAATGGAAGTTTTCTTTCTAATTTACTTAGTGATAGGAAAATGTTTAAGAAATAAGCCTGCTTTCTCAGGAAGGCAGCAGGCTCTAGCCTCACAATAACAGCACTTTCTGTTTGATGATATCTCTTCCAGCCACGACACCACTTTCAAGTTAGTGATATCAGTTCTGCTGAGACCCAGACAGATTGTTACTCTTAAAAGAAGGTCCCACTGTTAAAAAAATTGAGAACCACTGTGTTGACTGACCCATGAAGTGCCTTTAGGTCTTCAGACCCCTACTAAGTCATAAGATCAATTTTATTAGCATGATTTAGGGCAAGGGTGTACACACTTTTTGGCAGGAGGGCCACAGCATCTCCCTGACACTGTGTTGGGGGCTGGAAAAATGATTTACATTTCAAATTTGAATAAATGTATATAAATTTATGTACAAGATTGTATTAGAAACATTACAAAGCTTCCCTGCAGGGCGGATGCAGTGGTCTTGCCGAGGGCCACATTAAGGCTTGCCAAGGTCTGCATCTGGCCCCAGGGCCAGGGTTTGGACACCCTGATTTAGGAAATGGCCACGTCTGAAAATTATTAAGGGTGCAATTCTAAGAAATTTAGGCTTGTTCAACTCACATGGCGTATCTTTCTGTGACTGTATGGGGAGGTCGGCGTATGCCTATGCATTGATGTAAGTCCCTCAGGAGTGGACCAGAAGTTGTCTTACTGCAGTTTTGTGACACCCCCAGGTCAGTACAGGACTTAGGCTGGCCTAAATGGTGGTTAGGACTGCAGACTTAGTGAGGTTCTTCCCCAGAAACAGCTTCATTAATCCCTGGTTCATCCAAGAAGATAACATTGCTTTTCTGTTTTCAGTCCCTACCATAAACCTTGCAGGTACTTGCTTTGAATTGTGTTTTAATCTGCAAAGGTAGAGTGCTCCTGATGTGTGTTGGCTGTGCTTCCTTAATTCTCAAATAAATGAGGTTTTAATTGGCCGCCTGTGTAGTTCAGAATGTTAAAAAGCTGTGTGTTTCATACCATATAAACAATATTGGTGCCTGAGGAGAAGCACATTCTGGTACATCTGAATAGAATGTGAAGATTTTATAGGATCTGCAAGAGATGCTTGCTATAACTAGTAAATTTTGCCACTACTTGGGTGCAATCCTAACCAACGTTTCAGCACTGGCATAGCTGTGCCAGTAGATCATGTTGAGGGGCAGTCATAGAGGCTTCCTTAAGATAAAGGAAAGTTTGTTGGCATAACTTGGAGTTGCATTGCCTTAAGTTGCTGCTGGAAAATTGGTTAGGATTGTGCCCTATTAGCTTATGCCTGGGATGTCAAACGTCTTTCACAGGGTGGTTCAAAAAGCATTGGTGACACCTGCCGAGGGCTTGAAGTGACCCCATTAAGGAAGTGATGTCCAGAAAGAAGCAGTTTGTTCTCACCTGGGATCTCATTAGTTACAAATGACAGAAGAGAAAATGTATAGGGCTTGATCATATTTTCAAGATACGGCAGGGCCCAATTCTAAGGGCTCTAAGGACGCAATCCAGAGTACCTACGGGGAGTCCTTGCTCCAGTGTAAGAACAATTTACTCTGGATTGCAAGATGAATTTCTCATAGGTTTTCACTAGGTGGTGCAGTAACTTCGGGTGCACGTAATGTCTCTTACATGCTCCCGTAGTTACTCTGGATTGTAGGGTAAGGCAGTTTTTAAAGTGTGGTTAACCTGAAGTGGTTAAATTGCAAGACATGCAAACTGCTTGAATAGAAAGCCTAGGATCCATTCTATTTATTTTTATTTTATTTTAAAAATTTATATCCTGCCTTTCTTGGGTCATAGACCGACTCAAGGCAGCTAACAGTAAAACATAATTATAAACATTAAATAAGACAATTAAATTAAAAAACAATTAAATACAAGCTAAAAACAGTAACCCCCCTCCAACCTCAATAAAATGCATTTTTTGAAATAAAATGCCTCAATAAAATGCTTTTTTGAAATAAAATGTTTTAGGCTCTGCCTGAACCTCTGTATCGAGGGAGCTTTCCTAAGCACTAATTCTAGTGCTGTTGAGACAGGGTCTCCTCTCTTGAGACCCATCTCCATAATCCTCCCATAGGAGGTTCTTCCACTTCCCATAGTCAGGGACTTTGTAACCAATTTAGGTGCATTCATAACCAATTTAGGCCAGCACAGCTCACCTATCTCTCCATTTCCATGGTGGTGTGGGGAAGCCGGCTCTTGCTTGTGCACTGGTCTAACCTCTCCAAGTAGTGGCACAAAAGTGCTTTAGGGCAATTTGTGACACCCCACAGGCCACTGTAGGAACTTGTGCCAGCCTAACCAGGGATTAGAGCGTGAGTACTTCTATTGGCTTGTAGTTGGTCTCCAGGTGTGATCACAAAAGGAATGGTCCTGCCAGTAGCCCGTGAGGCTGATCATGGCAATCCCACCACTTTAGCTTCTGTTCTGCATGTGTGAAATTGGTCCTTGATGAGATGTTGCAAGGATGAACAGTTGCTATGACAAGATGAATGACTACAGAAAGGCAAAGAGCTAATGAGATCAACCGGGACTAGTGTGTGGGTGATAATTGGATGGTATCAGCCAGGTTTTTGTCAAAGCTGGGACAGCCTTATTCGGTTGCAGCAGCAAAGGAAGAGCAGTTGGTCTTCTGCAGAGACTTCCCCTGCCTATTTAGCATCAGTAAGTCATATATATGTGAACAATGGTAAAGCCAACACTAAGACCACCATGTCTCTCCTGACCTGCAAATCTGTATTCCTCTCCCACAGATGCTTCTCCCACACTCAGATTAGAGTAGGTTCTTCGTAGGTGTCCAAAGCAACTCCTTTGACTCTTTGGGAATCTCCTACTTATCACTTACTACCTATTGCTTATCACTTACTACTTATCCCTTATTACTACTTATAGCTTACTACTTAATAGTGAAATCTGGGTGATTAAGAGAACTTAATCAGATATGAACAAGCTTGAGGCCTTCCAAATGTGAAGTCTGAGACAGATCCTGAGTGTTTCCCTTTATGACTGCCACCATAACGAGACAATATGGGAAAGGTGCGACGGCCATCAACCCTCAGTCAAAGAACAAATCCAGACACGCAGACTAAGATGGTTTGGCCATGTCTGCAGAATTAACACCAATTGGTTCCCACATATGCGCCTCTGGTGAGAGCAACCTGGACACTGGAGAGTTCAGCAAGCAGCACCAAAGGAGACGTGGCTCAAACTGGTTGAGCAAGACCTAAAGAACCAGCAACTGACCACTGAGGAGGCTAAAAACATCACCATAAATTGCCGAGTGAAAGTGCATTGTGAAAGATGTACAAAATCCAGTGGCACCTGCAGCAGTGTATTGGTTGAGAGGACGACCCCCTCCCCAATCATCAACCAAGGGGTAAAGAAGAAGAAGAGAAGGGACCTCAGTCAGGCTGGAATTATTGCTGACATGCAAGTGAAGTCACATTAGGAAAACCCCTCTTGGCTCTACACAGATCTCTTAGTACAATGGATTTGTCTATGAACAACTGCATCGACCCACTGGAGATGTTTTAATAGGTCTCCACTGTGATGTGAAAACAATGCGCCTGTTGTTCTTATTTGCCCCTTGGTGGACAATTGAGCCCACTTGATGTTAAGCTATGATGAAACATTGACTTGAGTGCATCACTCCTAGATGGCCACAGATGTGTCATTAACTTCAGAACCCGATTTATCCCTGGGGTGCATTTAGTGTGCAATTATCTCTCTCTGACTCCCTCTGTTTCTGTTCCTGTTGAACAGACACAGTTTTTCTCCAGAGTATGGAGGTCTAGATGTCGGGATTCAGCAGAACCAGAAAATTATATTAGAGTGTGGTTGCATTCTGGTTCGCACACAGTTTTCTGCCTGTTGTTGATTCAGACAAATGTCATAATCCTTTCTGGAAAATTCCTTTTATGGTGAATCAAAGATTCACACATTAATTTTTTACCAAGTTTTACGAAGTGCATTCTGAACCCTAAGCTTATCTTGGGATAATGATATTTTCTTCATATCTTGAACTATTCTTGCATCGATAGTGTTCATACTTAACAAAAGTAAGAAATGGGAGTATGCATTGCAAAGAGGTATTGTCTCAGGGTGTTGTCTGTCACCATGGGGGAGTCAACAAGTCTGCTGAGACACCAGTGATGCAACCCTTGGTTGCTCTCAAGACAAGCTCCTCAACAGATCAGTTAAAATAGCCCACAACCGACAGTGGAAGTAGATGGATGAAATCATTGTGGATGAAATCATTCTGTGCCAAAGAAGAGGCAACTGTTCAGTATTCCTTCTTTATTGTGGCATCTTGAAAGAAACTGGGGGCTACAAAAATACAGAAGACACTGCATGATTTCGGGGTCACCTAAAAATTTCCAGATCAGGACCCAGACTTCAGAAACTCAGGCTGCAATTCTAATTCCCAGTTAGGCCAGCGTAAGTTCTGGCTCAAATCTTGTGCTGGCCTGGGGGTATCACAAAAGTGATGCAAGTCACTTCTCCGTCACTCTTGGGAGGGTTAGGCCAATGCACATACATGTGCCAGCCTTTCCACACCACAACTGGTATGGTGAATTATGCTAGCCTAAATTGAGTAGGATTGTGCCCTCAGAGTAACATGAATATTTGAGACCAGCACATAGTAGTGGTGATAAGTGAGCAGAGAAATTCCTCGTTTTGATTATATTTCAACCATGAATTTGTTGAAAGCTTAAAACTACTATCTCTTTCCTCCATATTCTGAAATAACATGGACACAATACTGGCCCTTGTTAAAAGGGGATACTGAAATTACCGTATTTATTAAAAATGTAATGTGCCATCGAATCTAATGCTCACCTTAATTTAAAAAGCCTTGATATTTCAAAAGGTTTACTGGTGATTGTAATGCACAGCTGCAAAACACGTGCAAAATTTAATTTTACTGCATACAATGAGTTATAAGATAATAAAATGACAATTGATTTATATAATTTCTGCCCAGTTGCACTACTTTGTACAACAGTGGGTTTATGCTACATTTTTATTACACTATAGTAAACTGTTCAGTTAAATTCTGATCTTTATTTAGAATAAAAATGCTGTATTTACTCCAATCTAATGCGCCATCAAATCTAGCGCGCACCCTGGTTTTGGAGACTAAATTCAGCTGAAAAAGGTAAGCATTTGATTAGAGTAAATATGGTATGTTCCTAGTGTTACATTTTTGTATTGACTGATTCTTTTTAATATTTGGGAGGGGGAGAGCTGTTTCAAAACTCTTGCCAGGAAACTGATCACTCTTTTTTCTTCCTACCCCTCACTTCACCCTTAGTTTTTTTATAGAGAACTTTAAATGTACGAACACAGATGGAGCAGTCGTGTGCAAAGACAAACCACTGAATATGAGTATTCAGTATTCACTCACTGTGTATTGCTATTTACAGTGTCTCACTCCAGCTGTTTATAACATGCACTTGTAAACAGTGCCCAAAATTGATAAGCTTCCTACCAGTATAGCCAAAATGGCACGATTTCCTTGGCCATGAGGGTTTCTCTGGTGCAGGGATAGCTTTGTGAATGTGTTGTGGCTGCATGTAGTGCAAGACTATTGGTTCATATTTGTAACATTTTACAAGTGATTGATGTAGTTTGGTTGAGCTCCCTGCAATAGTTGTTGATCACATCTCCATTTACGCATCTTGTCCTCTCTTCCAGTGGTCTCATCGTTCCCGAGAGGGAGAGTAACGAGACAGTCCCAGAAGTTGTAGCCACCTCGGGATATGCTCTCCTGCACTTCTTTAGCGATGCAGCTTACAATTTGACCGGGTTTAACATCACTTACAAGTAAGTCTGGGTGACTCAGTAGAAGGATTTCAAAGGAATGTGTTGCAATAGTTCTGTACCTGATTCTCTCTTAGTATTTCCATTAAAACATACTTAAATAAGAACTCTGTAGGTGGGAAATCATGCAGTAAATGCCCAGAAAACACTAATAGATTCATTGATCGTGTAGCAAATACATGGACTTATGGTAAATGTCCATTCCACACAGCCCTCCGACGACATAGGGCAAAATCCAGAGTAACAATGGGGAGTCCTTGCTCCGGTGTAAGAACAACTTTTTCTGGATTCCAGTATGAATTTCCCATAGGTTTTCACTACGTGGTGCAGTAACTACGGGTGCATGTAAAGTCTCTTACGTGCTCCCGTACTTACTCTGGATTTGGGGGATAGTGGTCTCTCTTTTAAAAAACAAATCAGACACTGTTTTAATAGTTTTAATAATAAATTTTAAATAATAAAATTCAATCTAATAATTCAGCAAGTGATTGTTTGAGACACGTGGGAGTGTAAGTGGTTAATAGTTTATATTGCATCCCTGCTGTTTTGATTAATTTCTTGCCTCTGCATCGGTTAATGTGAATTCTGTACATGGAACTTGGATTTTTAAGATTTCACTGTAGAAGTGATGAATCTGTATCTGTGAATACTAGCCAGCTTGTGTGTGCAAGGGTGGACGCAGTAGGGGGTGGTAGTAGCTACAGCCGCATCTTCCAAGAAGCTGCATCACCATCTCGTGGCAGCTGTGAGCACTGCACTGTGACTCAACCATACAAATGGCTTTGAAGGAGATGCCCTTTTAGCATGTACTGTAGTTCTGCAAGACTGAAGATTGCAAATAAAATTTTAAAAAGTATTTTTCCCTCACCCAAGGGTAGTTAAATATGCCATGAACCTGATGTTTTGCAGTTTTACAGGTGGTTCCTGCCTCTTTTTACCAGACCCTACGTGCCCCATGCAGTATGAACATGATTTTATACTGTAATTTTATTCTGTAATTAATTCATGAAAGAGTCTAATGTTCCCTAACTGTCTAAATATAGAATCCCCAGGAACATGTTTTAAAAGCTTTGAGGAGGGGAGATCTGTTCTCATGGGCCTCACAGTGAGCATGATTGGTGTATATATATGCATGCGATAATATAATATTACTCTCTGAAATAATATATATTGTGTATATAGGTTGTATATAGGTAGGTTGTGTAGCAAGTGTATATCCTCTTATTACTCCACCCTGGTAGATTTCTGTGCTTTGGACATATTTCAGCTTTTTAATCTTTGTCTTGCCATTTTTATTTCCATGCCTCTCATAATATTTTTTGCATCCTACTGTCAGTTTGCCTTTCTTTTGCCAGTGTTTGTGTTCCCCGTAACTGCTCTGACCAAGGAGACTGCAAGATCACCAACAGTAGCAAGGTGGTTTACTGTGACTGTCTGGAACACTGGAAAGGAGAAGCCTGTGAGGTTCCCTATTGCCCCGAAAATTGCGGCTTCCCAGAAAGAGGAAAGTGTAGCAATAATGAAACGCAAGGATGCATGTGCTACTCTGGCTGGCAAGGTAGGCTACATTATTTTCTCTTAAGGTTTCCTGATTTAATTACATCCATGAAGTTTTGCAGAGTCTGGAAACATCTTGAATTTGTGTTCACAGGGAAATGGGTCCCTATCCACTGGCTCTTCAGTTGCTTCACCTCCTTTCCAGGGGGTACAGTGGACTATGCTAGGGTTTTCGGTTGGCCCAAACCTTCTTTGGCCATTATATGTGGAACAATTTTGGGCCTATTGCATCCACTTATTAACACAGTAGTAGCAGCATGTGGGCCACATGTACATGGAGGAATCTTTGGACAACTAGAAGGAGGAATCTTTGGACAACATAGAGGAATCTTTGGAATCTAGAAATGTGGATGAGCACCATTCGCTAGAGTTGGTCATGACTAGCAGAGCAACTTGTGGGGGACACTTTTACCTTTACCTGTAACATGCTTGCACTTTTTAGTGTCTGCTGTAAATGTGCCCCAAATGATGCTAGGCTGGTATTGCTTTCCAACAGAGAGTTATATATAAAACTCTCTATTGGAAAGCAATACCAACCTAGCATCATTTGGGGTGCATTTACAGCAGACACTATGAAGTGCAAGCATGTTACAGGTAAAGATAAAAGTGTCCCCCACAAGTTGCCCTGCTGGTCGTGACCAACTCTAGTTATATATATATATAACTAGAAATATATTTAAATATATAAATATTAAAATATTTATATATTTTATAAATATATAAAAATATTAAAAATATATTTTATATTTACTTCTTTCTTTACATTTCTATTGCCTTAATTTTTTATCTTTGTCTTTTATTGAACACTGGAAGGTGCCCGATTATGGCAGGTAGAGAACGCCAGGATATAAATCTTTGAAATAAACCAGTACACAAAAGGAAAGATGTCCAGGCTTCAGATGAATATACACTGGGTGGAAGAATGCAGGTTAAAGCTTTTGGGCATCATAGTGCAGGTGTTGAAAGCAGAAGCACTTCCATCCCAGTTTGTCAGAACTTTTTATAATGGTTGCAGTGTCATAAAATGTTTTATATCAATTGCAATTGTAAAAGCCCCGGCGGGATATAATTTGGGGGGGGGGTAAGTCTATTAAAGGAATTTCTTATACCAAGAGGAACTGATTTTAACTCAGTTACTGAACCTTTCACTTCAGGCGCAGTCCAGAGTAACTACAGGGAGTCCTTGCTCCAACGTAAGAACAATTTACTCTGGATTGCAATATGAATTTCCCATAGGTTTTCACCAGGTGGTTCTGTAACTACGTCGACATAAATGTCTCTTACGTGCTCCCGTAGTTACTCTGGATTGTAGGGTTCATCAGTTAGAATATTTGTGATCATTCTTAGGGGTTGCAGCAGCTCAGCCAATGGCTAAAAGAACAGTTCCGGTGTCATTTCCAGTTTTAGTTTACCCAAATATTTGTTTATCTCTCCTGCTCTGGAAGGCTTGCAGATTTGTGTTCTTTTAGTTAATCGCACTTCCACATCACACCCCTTCTTCATCGCAGGTGCAGATTGTTCAGTTCCCGTTTCAGAAAACCGGCCGTTTTGGACCCATGAGGAATTCTACATTTCCAAACTACCCAGAGCCTCTCATAAATCCGTAGTGCAAGATGATGTCATGTGGGTGGTTGGTGGATACATGTTCAACCACACAAACTCCGAAATGGTTTTAGCGTGAGTAAACTAAAATACTTGGAAATTACTAGACAAAGGGTTTGGTCAGGTTTGATGCAGGGACCAAATTCACACAACTCTGCTTCTTATATCTATATTTGATTCAAGCCATCTCACCTATAGGTTTTGGATTCCAGGGTCTGTAGAGCAGTGGTTTTCAACCTTTTTCATCTCATGGCACGCTTTAAAAAAACACTGAAGTTGTCAAGGCACACCATCAATTGTTTTTACCATTGACAAGGCACACCAGACTGTTCAAATCCCCCAATTGTCCTATTAATGAATGTCAATTCCCATGGCACACCTGAGGACTATCCATGGCACACCGGTGTGCCACGGCACACTGGTTGAAAATCACTGCTCTAGAGTGAATAATATCCAAAGGTTGTGATGAACAAAATGGAAAAATCCCTTTGTTTCTAGCAAGTCAAGGAGGAAAAGGTATAGCATATCTCTGCAGATGTTATGAAAAGCACCTTTTCATGCTGAAAACCAGACGAAAGACTAAAGAGATCAGCTCATAGTATCAGCAAAATAGTTCATCCATAAGTACTGTATTTACTCAAATATAATGCGCTGTTGAATAGAATGCACACCTTATACAGTGGTGCCTCACGTAACAAATTTAATTCGTTCCAGAGCAGAGTGACCAGATGACCAGAAAAACCCGGATTTGTCCGGATTTTTAGCCTCCTGTCCGGGTGTCCTACATTTTGGCATCATTGTCCTACATTTTGGCTTCATTTTGAAACTTCGTGAGAGTGCACAGTACCCCATCATGCCATATGTCGTTGGATTCGTATTGAAGAGCAGAATCCAACGGAAAAATCAGTTTGGAGATATCTCCTTCCTATCAAACATTATGGTCAAAAAACCGAAAAACAAAAACAAAAAAATAATTTTTTTGGCAATTTTTTTCAGTGGGCAGGAATTTTGGCCTGGGATTAGGAGTTTTGGCCTTGGGGTTCAGGAATTTTGGATTTGGCATCTGGTCACCCTGATCCAGAGGCATGTTTGTTATGTGAAACATTATTTACGTGAAGTGATTTTCCCATAGGAAATATGGGATTGGTTCCAGATGATTGGTTCCAGAACCCAAAAAATATTCATATAAAAATATTAACTGGATGAAAAATGATGACAAAACACTGGAATTGAATTCAAAACATGCATTCAATGTGCATGATCCTATGAAGTCTACTTAGGCTGTCGTCCTAAAGACACTTTCCCGGGAGTAAGCCCCATTTAACACAATGGGGCTTACTTCTGGGTAGACATGGTTAGGAGGCTGCAATCGAAGACACTTTTCTGGGAGTAAGGCTGCAATCCTAAAGACAATTTCCTGGGAGCAAGACCCATTGAACACAATAGGGCTTACATCTGAGTACACATGGTAAGGATTGTGTTCAGTGCCAGTATTATGTTTTGTGGGTATCCTCTTTCCCTTCCCTTATGTATTATAGGTAGTATGATGACCACTTTTGGACTTGAATGCAAAATTTGACTCCAGATTATTTGCCTTTTTTCTGTTATAGGTACAACCTTCTTTCCAGGGAATGGCTACCTCTGAACAGCAGTGTGAACGCAGTTGTGATCAGATATGGGCATTCTGCAGCCTTATATGAAGTAGGTGGCTTTGGCTGGGCTTTTTGTGTCTGAGCTAGAATTAGAAACTATTCCAAAAATAGAGACTCTCCCCAGAATTAGAGAAAATCAACTATTTAAGGGTAGAATTGTGCTTTGAAAATTAATCTTGGAAAGCTGCTAAATAAAATTGCAGCAGGCACTAGGTTACAAACAGAATAATTTTTTCATAATTCTGAGCTTTTCCCAAATAAATGTATATGTTTTCAAAGTAAATTATGGAAGCAGGGGTGAAACTGCAGTTTTATTTAAGGCTGTGGGTAGTGCTTGCAAATTTCTTGATAAACGTCGGAAATGTTTGTGTTAAGGCAGCCTTCATAGCCAGCCTCTGCCTATCTATATGCTTAAATGCTTAGATACTTGAACACGTTAGTGTTTGCTTTCATGTGTGGTTGCGTTTTGATATAAAAATGCATTTTTTTCCTCCTTTCCCAGAATAAAATCTACATGTACGGAGGCAAAATAGACGAAACAGGGAATGTGACCAACGAACTGTGGGTGTTTCATATTGCAAACCAGTCCTGGGTTCACGTGATCCCAAAGGCCAAGGAGCAGTATGCTGTTGTTGGTCACTCAGCACATGTTGTCACACTGGATGATGGTACCCCTGTGATGTTGGTCTTTTTTGGGCACTGTCCTCTTTATGGCTACATCAGCAGTGTGCAGGAATATAATTTGGGTGGGTATTGCCATCAGTCTCTTAAAGGAATTTCTTATACCAAGAGGAACTAACTTTAATCTTGCACACAAATTCCCTTCCGTCTGATGCCTCCCCTTCCTTCACAACTTCATTCTGACCTTTAGTAATACCAATCAATACTTGCAATACCAACAGAATCTCAAGTAGGCCTCCATTATATCGGCTTCTGTTTGTTATCCTCCTTTTCTAAACTTGTCTATAGGTCCTTCAATCTTACTATGTCCTTCAGCTCTCTCTGTTTAGATCCCTTTTATTTTCCTTGGCTTCTGGTACTTATCATTGCTGTCCCTTATGTGTGCTTCATTGTTAGCCTCTTCCTTATCTGATTTTTCTAGATTTGTGACTGTTCTAGTCTCCTAATCTGGCCCCCCCTTTCTTTCCAATCCCAGCCTTATTTTGCTCATGATGATTGTACAGACTCTGGTTTACTCAGTGCAACTTCTGGTTTGCTCTAGGTTTACTATGCAGCTTCTAGTAAAGTGGGTTTTTTTTTAAGTTGTGTAGTGGTCAGTGCTTTGTCTTCTTTTGACCTCCCAGGCTCCCTTACATCAGATCAGTAACAATTTTTTAAAAATACATCCACACGCACACTGAAAATGCCTGATAATAATACAACACAATCCTTGAATGTGCCCCTCTTCTTAATATAAATTTACTTAAATTCAAATTATTATTATTATTATATTTTATTCATTTATACCCCACCTTTCTTCCCGAAGGAGATCAAGGCGGCTTGTAACATATAAAATTACAATCATAATACAATTTAAAACGGATAAAACAATACATGAAAATAATTAAAAAACTATACAACCAGCATAAAACATTTTAAAAACACAACCACCTAAAAACCAATTAAAAACAAGAGATGAGATTACAAACAATATTATTTTATACATTTATTTATAAATGTATATTTATAAATATACAACATTTGTATATTTATAAATATAATATTGTATATTATATACAATATAAATATAAGCATTTATTTATAAATGTATATTTATAAAAATATTATTATTTATACATACCCGATAATACATTTATCGGGTAGACATTGGTTTTGGGGATAGTGAACCAGCCCCTCTTGGTCATAGGAGGAATGATAATCTGTTCTGGTGGAGTATGGACCACGTGTAGGTTAAAGATGGTTCACTCACATCTTCCGTTTTCCTCTTTCAGCCACAAATGCATGGAGTATTTTACAAACGAGTGGAGCCTTGGTGCAAGGAGGGTATGGCCACAGCAGTGTGTACGATCCAAACACCAAGTCCATCTATACCCACGGGGGTTACAAGGCGTTCAGTGCCAACAAATACAAACTGACAGATGATTTATATAGATACGAAATTAAAACACGCATGTGGTATGTATCGTTAATATTATTTCTTTTTTTGTTGTTGGTGCCACTCTGTTACTTGACCAGGCAAGAACGCTGGCATTTACATTGATGTTGGAATCTTCTACATTTAAATGTAATAAAGCATCAAAACAAATGTGGTTGCTACTTTTGAATTTGGCAGGTGGACTTCTGACTAAGGGCAGGGCAGTGAAAGTTACACGGTGAGCTTGTCCTTATTGTGTCCTCCTAGTAATAATTTCATTTTGATTTCAGGGGACTTGTCAGATTGAGGGTGCTTTTTTGGTACTTCCTGTCCTGGATTGAGGCATTTTCATCAGGAGATCATTCGATCAGTTGCTTTTGTTTCCCTTCCACTATCTTATGATGCATTCCTTGATCAGAATATGTTTCTTCACTCTTTACTACTGTGAGGGACAAACTGTATGATTTCTTTTTTCTTAAAAATCTGTTTCCTTTGGACTTCTTTCTTGTTTCTGAAGCATTAGTAGGACCTTCTTACAACTGGATAATGGACACTGTAGCTAACTCAGATCATGCAACTTCATCTCAGATCATGCAAAGATCTCAGATCTTTCTGTTATTGCGGTAGAGATGTAATATTTATTTAATGATGCATCATTTGTCCTCTTCTGTTAAACTTACTAATTACTAAGAGTCCCAAGTTTTATTCCCCGGCTATATTTTGGGATGTAGTTGAAAATGCCATCATTTTTTTAAAATGAAGAACACCATGCTGTGTTCCCCAAAGCCCTACTCCTGGATTGCCCTCCCCCAAACACCTGTGGCACACTTTCTGAGACCGACCTTATTTCATATTCCCTTAAGAGTATCGTTCCAATTTTAGTATATGTGCTGTCGAAGCGAGCACATTAAGAGTATCTTAGTGGCTCAGCAGGTTAAGACGCCACGCCTGTCAACCAGCAGGCTGGGGTTCAAGACCCAGGAGTTACAAGATGGAGTGAGCTACTGTTCCTATCAGTAGCCTAGAAGTTTGAAAGCATGTACATGAAAATAGATAAGTAGGTATCACTTTGGTGGGAAGGTAATAGGGTTTCATGCACCTCACCATATACTGGTAGTTATGCCTGCCACATGACCACATATATGGCTTATCCAACATAAGATACAGCACACGTCACTCATACGCTGCGGAACTGTCCCACACCTCATGTTCTCTGGGAAAAGGTATTGAACATAATTTAAAACTTATAATAATAAAAGTTACCTTCCAAGTCTTGCATGTTCTCCATTACTTCCCAATCATTTGGAGCCTGTCTTCACCATATATTGTACTGTGGGTTTCTACTTTAGAGCACTGGGGGTGGCCAAGCACCTTATTCTTCTGATTTCCATCAATTTTGTCATAATTTCACGTGTTAGCCACATTTGGGAAAACGTTTTGAACCGTTCTTAGAACTTACCTCACCCTTGATCTTAATTAACGCTCTTCATGTGGTGGTTTCACAGTCCTATTAAAAATATATATATATATATATATTTCACAGGACAATTCTTAAAGAGAGCAGATTTTCTCGCTATTTGCATTCGGCTGTGATCATTAGTGGAACCATGCTGGTGTTTGGAGGCAACACCCACAATGACACATCTATGAGCCATGGCGCTAAGTGCTTCTCTTCAGATTTTATGGCATATGATATTGGTAAGTTCCCTTTAGAAATGCAATTAAAGAACAAAACCTGACCTACAAACATGTAGTGCAACAGGGATCTTAAGGTTTTTTTGATGCTCGAGTGCTACAGAAGAAGATGTTTCCTTCTTATAAGGAAGTTCTCAAATTCTCATGGGCTGTGGGTGGCGCAAGGGAGTTTTGAGACCTTCTGTAGTTGTTTGTCTTGGTGGTGGGGAATCAGCAATGTGATGTCCTGGATCTTATTGCTGTGGAGGGTCTTGTTGCCACTCACCATTCACTTCAGCAGCCTCTCACGGGGTGCAGGAAGCTCTGCACCAGCCTCAGCAACACTCTCCATACAGCAGAGACCTCCACAATTGCAGACCACACTTCTGGTCTTTGCAACTGCAAACTGGAAGTGAGTTTTGATTGTAATTTTGAGGAGTTCTGCATTTGGAGGAGCTCTATGGAGATTAGTGCAAGGCTTCCTGCACCCCTGGAAGGCTGCTACAGCAAAGGTGAGTGGAAGCAATCCCTTGTGGCCAGGCTTCCCAGATGACCGGAATTGACAGGACATGTCTGGCTTTTGCCTACTGGACCAGACTGTCTGGTCCAATAGGCAAATTGTCCGGCCATTTGGAGGGCGGGAGGGTGCTTGGGGGCACTTAGGGACACTTAGTGGCTGCCCTGGTGCTGTTGTGGCTGAGTTCTGCCACACGGGCAGCCATTTTTTAAAGTATTACACTGCGCATGTGTGCACAGTCTTTCTCTTCCAAAAGGCTTCCAACATAGCACTTTGTACATGGCGGAGTATCCCCTCCTGAGGATACCACACGTGCCTCCACTGCAAGACCTCTCACTTTCACTTTCCACTAAGTGTCCCCAAGCACCAGCAGCCTGAGACTCCCCAGCCAAGGTCAGCCCCAGTCCCATCGATGTCTACTCAGATGTAAGCTTTAGATTACCCTTAGAAACCCTTCGATTACCATCTAAAAATAGCCTAATTTGCGTACATTATAAATGCGGGTCTAATGGACTCGATTGGTCACCTAAGGGTTTTAAGTCAATGGAGCTTACTCCTAAGTCATGGGGTGATTTCTTTTAAAAATGTAGGCTGTCCTACATCTTTTAAAAGTCTGGATTTTCAGTTGAAAATCTGGACTTTTGGGGGACCTTGTCCTACAGTTTGACTTTAGCATCTGGTCATCCTGCCTGCAGCCCTATAAAGTAACAGAATTCAGGGGATTGCACTGATACTTTCCCCTCCCCACCATAGGCGGGCCCAGGCCGGTTCAGTCTGGACCGGATGTTCCAATCTTTCCGCCGCTACCGATTTGGTAGCGGCGGCAGGGGGGGGAGCAGAACCGTGCAGACCGGTTCTGCCGCTGGCGCCAGGCTCTGCCATTGGCACTGGCCCTTTAAATTTTAAGTTGCACGTGCTTAGCCCCGCCAGCTACTAGGGGCTTGAGGCTGGCACATGCGTCTCCCGCGTCTCTCCTGCGGCCACCCCAGCTGGCAGGAGCTTGAGGCTGCCGCATGTGCCTCGCGCTGCTCTCCCACGGCCGACCCCAGCTGGCAAGGGCTTGAGGCTGCCGCAAGTGCCTCGCGCTGTTCTCCCGCTGCCAACCCCAGCTGCCGCACTTGCCTCGCTGCCGCGCTTGCCTCGCTGCAGCCACTGGCACCACCAGGCACGCAGGGGGCTTCCCTCCACCCTGGCACACGCGCTGCCCACCAGCCAGTCCACCAGCCGCTGCCCGCCAGCCAGCCCGTTGCCCACCAGGTGGGTCTTACTCCCAGGTAAACTGGCTAGGATTGCAGCCCGAGAGGTCAATCCTATGCATGCCTACTCAGAAGTAAGCCCCATTAAAAAACAATGGGACGTACTCCCAGGTAAACTGGCCAGGATTGCAGCCTGAGAGCCCAATCCTGAGTCTACTCAGAAGTAAGTCCCATGACAGTCAATGGGACTTACTCCCAGGAAAGTGTGGCTGGCACTGCAGCCTGAGAGCCCAATCCTGAGCCTACTCAGAAGAAAGTCCCATGACAGTCAATGGGACTTACTCCCAGGAAAGTGTGGCTGGCACTGCAGCCTGAGAGATCAATCCTATGTTGACTACTCTGAAGTAAGTCCCAAGACAGTCAATGGGACTTACTCCCAGGAAAGTGTGGTTAGGGTTGCTGGGGGGGGGGGCACTAACAAAAACTTAGATTTTAAAAAAATTAATTTTTTTTAATTTTTAGGTTTAAAAAAAATTCCCCTTTAAATTCTCCCTGGCCCTGTCCCCTGACCCCGGCCCCGCCCCTGGCCCTGTCCCCTGACCCCGGCCCCGCCCCTGGGCCGGCCTGGCCCTGCCCACTTCCGGGGAACCGGTTGTTGGGCCAAGCTGGGCCCATCACTGCTCCCCACCCTTTAAAGGAGGCAGACGGCAGGGCTCTCAGGCCGGGATATCACAGTGCTCTGAGAACCACTGGCAATTTGAATTGATCACAAAATAGTCAGGCTGTTGATAGCCAGAAGATGGCAGCAATCAACAAATCTATAGGTTGGATGCTGCTTAAAGCAGAATGAAGATTGCTTCCTACATGGAAGAATTAAGCCATATGGTTTCTTAGTACCATCCCATGATTATGAAAGCCTTACTTATAGTTCCTGGCCTCACGATTCATGTTACTCAGTGCACAGCAATCGTTTCTGTTGCTCCTTTATGAGGACAGGATTTCAGTCTTTCTAGCCCTCCATGTGTGTTTTAGCGTCCGTTGAAAGCCGAGCCTTCACGATAATGCTGTTGTTAATTGCATATCCTCGTCTGTTAGTATTAAAAAATGGCAATGGTTTCCCTGAGAATTTTATCAGAACACAAACCTCTTTCTTTGGCACACACAAGCTATAAATTCTTGTGGCTTTTTGAGCTGTGAATCTAAAGTTGGCTCAATTCAAAGGGCAGAAAGGAAATAATTCTTGGTTATTTCAGTCCATTCCCTTTTGTATTTGGTTCCCAGTTGAAGAGGGAGAAGGAAGCAGAAAACAAACAAAGGCTGCAATCCTAAAAACACTTTTATGGGAGTAAGACCCATTGAAAACAATGGGGTTGCCTTTCAAGTAGACGTGGTTAGGATTGCGCTCAAAATGTTATAACTATTTATCCTAATCGAGAAGAATATATTTCTTGGCCCCGCATAGCTGTCGGCTTATCAGTTGGATCAGGAAAGACAGTTTAAAGCCCTGGCTCTTTCTTATTATCTTAAAACCCCGTGAGCAGTTCAGTAAAAAAATTAAATGCTTTTGAGCTGAATTTAAAAATGATTAAAATCTCTGTAGAACAGACGAAAGAAAATATTTTACTCTTTGTTGAAAAATGGGTACCTGTGGACAGGATGAGGTTTGGTGGGCCATATGCATTCAGCAATAGACAGGTGCTCTCTAGGAACTCCTTGCCACAGGATATGGTGATGACATCGGGCCTAGATGCCTTTAGAAGAGAATTGGACAGATTTCTGGAGGAAATAACACATTACAAACCATAATGGGTAAATGTAACTGCCAATTTTAGAAGTATCTGAACACCAGATACAAAGGAGTGGTAACAAGATGCTTGTATCATTGATATCTTCTTTGCTCCCCAAGGCATCTATTGGGCCACATGAGATTCAGAAAGTTGGACCACATGGGCCTTTGGCCTAATCCTATAGCACAGTGGTTCTTAACCTGGGTTCGATTGAACCCCAGGGGTTCAGTGTGTCTGTCTCAGGGGTTTGGTGGAGGTGTATGTCCATTCCGTTTGCCAGGTGCATTAATATACTTTAGGTTTGCCAGGTGCATTAATATACTTTAGTTATGACGTATGCTTTTGTATACGTCTGTTATTTTTCCAACTATGAAGGGTTCGGTGAATGCACATATGAAACTTGCGGGGTTCAGTACCTCCACCAAGGTTAAGAACCACTGCTATAGCAGCTCAAGCAGCCTGCGAAGTCCAAGCTAGAGCACCTAGCTCTGCCTATGGCCCATCAAACCTCATCATGTCCATGGGTGCCCATTTTTTCAGTGAAGAGAAAGTATTACCCTGTTTTCTAGTGACATCCGTTAGTGTCCTATAATACGGCACACAGTATCTGCTATAGTAAAATTTAACTAGAAACTATGCTTGAGTTTCTTCATAGTGTGGGAAAAAAATTCTAAGAAGGCAGGAAAATAGATGTGAATGGCATCTCTAAATAAGAAAAAACCAAATATTCTGTATTCGGTACGATGTTTGTACCACTCTTGTCTTTACTACAAGGGGAACAAGAATTCTTCCAAGTAGACGTGAGCATCCTGGGGCCAATTATCTGTAAGAGAATTGTATCCCTCCTGGACATCATGTAAGGCATCAAGTGGTCTCAATGCAAAGCTGGATAAAAAATAAAGATTTTGTGACACCATCTAGTCTAAGAACGTGTTTTGCATAGGTCAAGCTTATACTTTCTCCAGCTTTGTGGAAAAGATACTTTATATGGTAGATTTTGCTGGTTTGCATACAAGTTTGTCGCATAATTGGTCACAATAATATCACAATGTATACTTTTAGCCTTGCATACAGTCACTTTAGGTAGTTTACCCATATATTGCTTGTGCCTTTTGAAATGCCCTAATACTGCTGTGCTTTTGGGAATGGCCAGTGTGGTGACCGCATTATTAAATTGCTTCTGGAATAATGCAGAAATGTTCTCCACCTAAAATACTAATACCAAGATATTTCTTTGACTTGCTTAATTCCAGCTTGTAACAGTTGGTCTGTGCTTCCTCAACCTGATCTCTCCCGTGACGTCAACCGATTTGGACACTCGGCTGTGCTTTACAACAAGTAAGAGGGGAAATGTATTCTGTGTTGCAGAAAGAGGGTGCAGGGAGGTGGGGGGTACATACCTGGCTTTGCAGTCTGTTCCTCATAAGCAGGCCAGATGAGATTGATGGGACTAATGTATAGGAATTTCATAAGCCCGGATGTGACAGAGCTTGCCCTGTATGCTGTGTTGCCCCTTTCAGTCCAGGTGGTAAGTTCAGGTATGTGGCGCGTAGGGTGAAATCCTAATCCCTTTAGGCCAGCACAACTCATCCATCTCCCCATTGGTGTGGGGAGACTGGCACACGCCTGTGCACTAGCCTAACCCTCCCAGGAATGGCACAAAAGTGCCTTGGGGAAATATATGACACTCTCAGGCCAACACAGGGCTTGGGCCGACCTATCTGGAGGTTAGGATTGCAGCTGCAGTGATATACCACCCAACAACTGATGGTGGTCCTGCTGAATTCACCAGGCTGACCTCCTTTCGGGCTCAACTGTTGCTTTGCATGCTTTCCATTTGCTCCTTCACCAGATTGTACCAGATGTTGTGGGGTACAGCCTTTCAACAATATGTGGACAAGGACAACATATTACTTTTCTTAGGTGACATTCTACACAAGGGCTTATGGTGTACTCATCCTAGTAAGTCAGGGGTCCCAAAAATGCCTCTTTAAGTGGCAGAGTCTACCACTTAGCACTCTGCACTTGCTCAGAGGCATGATGCAAGTTGAAGCTGACTTTAGACTACTTCCTGAGTCCCCCCGGTCAAACTTCCACACTTGCTCCCCTAGAGGGTCCGTTGTTTGGGTTACCAGAAATAGTGACACAGCTACAGGCTTTCTGAGAAAAAGGCCGAGTTTATTTTAGAGCCGGTCACCACAACAAATAAGGTAAAGCTTTACTGGCCATCCTGCAAGATCCGGCCAAACACTTTGGATTTTTGCCTTACTTCAAATGAGGCTATTCCCACCTGGCCATTCCTCCCAGTCCTCCAGAAACCAGTGGCGCCTCCCAGATGTCTCTGCCACAGGGCAGTACTTTCAAGATGGAGTCACTCAGGTTCATAGCAGGGGCTGCCCAAGACAATGCCATTTTCAAAAGTGGGCCTACTTTGCCGCTTAGGTCTATTTTTTTGCTCTTCAGTTCTCGTCTTCTCAGAAGGAAGGTCTATGAGTTAATTGTGAAAATGTTCTTTTACCAGTTCTGAAACATCAGTGTCCAGTTCATTGC
This sequence comes from Cryptoblepharus egeriae, assembly GCA_030015325.1. Lineage (NCBI taxonomy): Eukaryota > Metazoa > Chordata > Lepidosauria > Squamata > Scincidae > Cryptoblepharus > Cryptoblepharus egeriae. Next base: position 2,768,433 of record JAREYC010000007.1, on the reverse strand, counting down.
GTTTTGCCTTCATCGTTGCTTTGAACAACAGTTTCTAGCTGAGTTTTTCCACCCCATTCGCTAACTAATGTACCTCCTATCATAACAACATGGTTTTATCGCCTTTCCGAGAGCGTCTGTCTTAAATCTTCTTCTCTTGGGAGAAAGCCATTCACTGTTCCTTGCGTGGCACTGCTGGCCCCTTCCTGAACTCTTCCTTGTCTCTACTGCGCTGCTCTTGACTTCAGACATCTTTCACTTAATCTGCGCAGCCACAAAATTTCATTTTAAAAACTGGATGGTTGTCACACTTTAAATTCGGACAGATGGACTGCTTTTAGTACTCTGACCTCTTTTTGTGCAGGTATTTCCCACCGAGGTGGTAACAATACTCTGTGCAGTGATTCTCCAAGAGCCCTTTATTAGGGAAGTGTCAGTTCTGTGTTCAGGATGCAGACGCTGCAGCTTAAATGGCTTTGAAAGGGGATGAGATAAATTCATGGAAGAATATTGACATCATTGGCCATGAGGCAGGATAGCTAAATTGAGCTTCCAGTTTCAGAATCAGTAAGGTCACTGCAAATAGGACATAGGTCTATGCCCTAAAGTAAAATTAAGCCCCTTGCTCTGGAGCAGTTAAGATTACTTTCCATAAGATAACACTAAAGGGTGACATAACTGCTATGGATTTTGTCCATAGGCAAATGGGACATCCAGAATAACTATGGGACCTTTTATACCAACATAGTTACAGTGCTACCTATGGGAAACCTATGGGAAATGCATAGAGCAATCCAGAGTAAGTGCCTCTTAGGTCTTCCTGTAGTTACTCTGGGTTGTAGGGACAGTTATTTCCATTCTTGCTCCTGGGCCTGTAAGGCATCTGATTATGGGAGGCAAGTCTCTTGGTAGATATATACCCTATACATAAGACTCTTGGTAGATATATACCCTGTTTTCTCGAATCTAACGCCCACCTTTTCCAGCTGAATTTAGTCTCGAAAATCAAGATGTGCATAACATTCGATGGCACATTAGATTGGAATAAATACAGGTATTTTGATTATAAGTATAGGTCTGTATTTAGTTTACTATATTGTAATTAAAATGTAACATAAACCCACTGTTATGTCAAGTAGTGCCGTTCGGTAAAAAATCATAACATAAACCCATTGCTATTTTATTATCATTATATAACTCATTATTATATGAAATTAGTACCTGTTTTGCGGTTGCACATTATTTATCTATTTGATTTGCACTCTGCCTTTCTCCTCGAAGAGCACCCAAGGTGCATTAAAATTGGTACCTGCTTTGCAGTTGCACATTATTGATTGATTTATTCAATTTGTACTCCTCCTTTCTCCTTGAAGAGCATCCAAGGCACGTTACAATCGCCAGTAAACATTTTTTTTTTTAAATCTCAAGCCCTTTAAAATAGGGATGCGCATTAGATTCAATGGGGCATTAAATTTGAATATAGTAAATCATGTTTCCGTGCATGTATTGATTTTGCATACCACAACCGGGTTTTCGTATTGTATAGCTCGAGAAATTGAGCCTGTGGGTATTTGGCTATGGGTAGTCTTCATATATAAAAGCTAAAGAATAATAGTAGTTGAGGTGGAGAAGGGCTGGAGAAAGAGCTGCTTTCTCTCAGTTAGGGGAAAGGGACATTCTTTATTTGGGATTGCCCTTTCCATGTTGTTAAAAGCAGATGTGCCAAGTGATTTATGCAGCAAACCATGGATGTGTTCATTATTTTTCTTTTATCAGCACCATGTATGTATTTGGAGGCTTCAATAGCCTGCTCTTAAGTGACATTGTGAAGTACACTCCAGAAAGCTGTGACGCATACCACAACGAAACCTCCTGTTTGCGGGTCAGCCCCGGACTCCGATGCGTGTGGGATGGCTCCATTGCTCAGTGTCTTCCATGGGAAATGGCCACAGAACTCCAACAAAGAAAAATCATAGAGGAATGCCCTTCCTTAGGTAGGTGGCACATTTCTGTCGTTTGGTTTTCATTGGTATGGGATACACCTGAGACTGGATGGCAGTGACTGCTTAGTGAATATCAGATCTGGGAAAATTTGGTAATAAAATGCATATTTCACTGCCAAATTCATTCCCTCAGAACTTTGTATGTAGTGTTGATTTTTTTAAACTTAAAAAATTGTTTAAAAGCAGGAAGGAGAAGATAGCAAACAATCTATAGTTTTCACATTGATCAAGATCAACATGTACAACCTTCCAATTCCCAGCCTACAGTGGTTCTTAACCTTGTTGGAGGTACTGAACGCCGCAAGTTTCATACGTGCATTCACCAAACCCTTCATAGTTGGAAAAATAACAAAGTATACAAAAATGTACGTCGTAACAGAAGTATATTAATGTCCCTGGTGAACAGAATGGACACGCACCTCCGCCGAACCCCTCACCAAACCCCTGGGGTTTGATTGAACCCAGGTTAAGGTTAAGAACCAATGCTCCAGAGGATCTGTCTTGAAACACTTGTAAAATATCCTTTAATTTTACATACATGTTGAAGCCTTAATTAGGAGTAAAAGGAAAGCCTTGCCAGCAGCGGAAAATTCAGATGCATAGAATTTATAGAATGAGAAAAGGGAACTGTCTCTTCTAGAAATGGCACTTGCGGCCTTCAATTTTTGTAAGTAGTATTTGTGTTAAAAATTGTTCAGTATTTCAAGATTCCTGCTGCCTGATCCCTCCTGGACATATTTTTATTCAGAAGGTTTTTCATTGATCTAACCTGCTTGATAAAGAAAACTCTTCTAAGGAAGAAGTATGTAGACAGCATGCAACTCATCAAAGGTGACATACAGGAGGATAACAGCACTGTTGGATTACATTAAGAACAAGCCTGTTAGACAAACCTCTTTGACACCCAACACAGCTGCCTTTTGATTCAGTGAAGCCCCAAATCTAATAAGGTGGTTCACCTGTGTCTGTGCCGTGCACCACTTCAGACGACACATGGGGAATTGCATTTTGTCCATAGAAAACTGGCTGCTTCCTGTTATCTGTTTTATACGGAGGAATTTTTTAAAATCTGGTATGGCATTCCTCTTCCTGCTGCATAATGTAGAATAGCCTGAACATAACTTGACCACTTTAGTGAGAACTGGATAAAAATAGCATGCCTGTTGGGATAGCACATGTGGGAAAGAAGCAAACCTTTCAGGACTTTGTCAGAACATGCCTGTGTTTTGTTTGCTAGCTGCAGATCATGAGAAATGTGATCAGAATACAGACTGCTACAGCTGTACAGCAAACACAAACTGGTGCCATTGGTGCACAGACCAGTGCATCTCAAGGAACAACAACTGCTCCGAAGACCAGGTAATGAAAGCTTCTGAACTTCCTTCATGCCAATTCCAGGAATGCTCTATGGCAGGCTTGTCCGGCCCACAGGGCGCATGCAGCCCAGGACACCTATGGATGTGGCCCAACCCAATAAGCAAAGGCCTGGCCTCTGGGGTGGGTGGGTGGGGCGGTGCTAGGGGGCACTTACAAAAATTTCGGTGCAGCCGTGGCACCGCACGATGGGTAAGTTTAAACTGTGCACGGGTAAGCCGGCAGCCATTATGGGTAAGTTTAAACTGTGCACGCACTCATGCAGCATCGGAGCTGCCGAGCACACGTGTGGGTTGTATATAGGAAGCAATAATTCAGCCGGCGACATCCCCAGAGCGGATGCTCCCCTCACGCTGGCTCCCAGAGTAGGAAGCATTGGATGGAGTATCTGCTCTGCAGATGTTGCCAGCTTCAACATTGCTTCCTATATGCAACTCTTCAGCTCCGACGCTGTGCGAGCGCGCACAGTTTAAACTTACCCGTAAAGGCTGGCAGTTAGCCAGAACTCAGCTGTGATGTGCCTGTGCCACAGCTTCCCCCTGAGTGCCCCCACCACCCTCCATAATTGAAGCACCTCCCCAGCATCACAGCCCAGGTAAGTCCCCTAGCCATGTTTACTCAGGAGTAAGTCCATTAAGTCAATGGAGCTTACTCGTGAGTTAATGTGTGGCCCAAATCAACTCGTCTTCTTCCAGTGTGGTCCAGGGAAGCTAAAAGGTTGGACACCCCTTCTCTATGGTGTTGCTCTGGTTGCCCAGGCAAACAGAGTTTGTAGCTTCATTGGAGGGCTACTTGGGTTGGGTTTCAGTGTAAGTCGCTCTCTAGTGAAATGTCTAAAAAAGCAAAAGGTCGGCTTGAGCAGCGCTGTATGTACTCTGAAGATCAACAACAAAATTGTAGGGAAGTGGGAGACATGTGTGTAGACATCAGGGCTTGCTTCTCCTACCCCTCACAATTTCCATCTCACCCCCCACACTCATGTTCCATTCTGGCTCTTTTTCATAGATAATTTTTATTAATTTTATCAAACAGAAAATTATATATTCAAAAAGGGAAAAATGAAAAAGGAACAGAAAGGAAAAAAGAATAACATTGAGAATCTTATATCAAGAGCAGAATTTCTAATTTCCCTTTTTTGGGTGCAGTCCTAACCTAGGCCTGCACAGTTCATTGGTCTTCCCATTCACATGGTGATGTAGGGAGGTAAGTGCATGTCTGAGCACTGGCCTAACCGCCCCCCCGGAGTGGCACAGAAGTGTCTTAAAGAACTTTTGTGACATCCTCAGGTCAGCACAAAATTTGTGTTGGGGTTTAGGTTGGCCTAACTGGAGGTTAGGATTGCAGCCAAACCCTACAATCCAGAGTAACTACAGGAGCACGTAAGAGATATTACTTAGTGCAAACCTATGGGAAATCATATTGCAATCCAGAGTAAACTGTTTTTACACCAGAGCAAGGACTCCCCGTAATTACTCTGGATTGCACCCAAAGTCTCAAATCAATTCACACAACCTAAAAATCTATCCAAAACAATCCACAGTCTTAGTTTGAAATTCCAACAAAAAGAAATAGATAATTATTTAACAATTGTCTACTCATCAAAACCATAATTCATGTAAATCATAATCCTATTTTCATGCAGAAAGTCCATAGAAATTTTTGCAGACTTTTTCTTAAGATAAATTGTAAGTTTATCCATTTCTGACTCTTTATTTTTCATAAGATGATGCCTGCCTCCTTGCAGACCTTTGTGCAACCTAATATTTTTGAAAAATGCTTATTTTATTCTGAGAGCTGATGTTTTTAGGTCATGTTGGTTGGTAAATGATCAGGAGCTTTTAATCAAGTCCTGGAATAGAATAGGGATGGTATAAAAAATAAACGTGGCTTCTCATTTGAAGACACATGCTATAGTATGTATAATGTCATTCAGTAAAAACCTAAGGTTTGGGTGGGTAATGCAGATGGCCTATCCGAAGGTAAGAGAAGCAAGAGCGTTGTACAGTAGTGCCTCTGCATGCGTGAGTTCCTGGATCCTCCCATAAAAATAAGAAACTGAGCAAGTTAAGGAACTCTTTCTTCATTGTTGTACGTACCATAGGAAGCTATTCAGGTACGGAGATGGTATATAATAAATTCATTGGATGCTGGGCTGGGTAAAACATCACTGAGGAGATGCTGTGTGCCAGAAACGGATCAGAAGAAGACTTTGGGCAAAATCCAGAGTAACTACGGGGAGTCCTTGCTCCGGTGTAAGAACAACTTACTCTGGATTCCAGTATGAATTTCCCATAGGTTTTCACTAGGTGGTGCAGTAACTACGGGTGCACATAAAGTCTCTTACATGTTCCTGTAGTTACTCTGGATTTGGGGGTTTGTGTAAGTTAAATATGCTGATCTTGGGGTGCTGCATTTGGTTGCATACTCTGGATCAGCATAGATGGAGATTGTACTGCAGTATTATAGCACTCCATGGATATAGCATGTGGCTGTGGGTGGTGCAAGTGGTTAAGACACTGTGCCTGTTAATCAACAGGCCAGGGTTCGAGACCTGGGTCGGCCCCACAAGACAGGATGAGCTCCTGTCCTTAGCCCAGCTCTGCGACACCAGCTGGATCCAATCGTATTGGCTCTGCCTTTCCATTGGAGTAATTCAGTGGCGTGGAGTGGGGGGATTTGCTGCTTGGGTAACAGCCTATCCTCCATAACTATCTAACCCAGGCTTTTGTGCTTCGCATCTCAAGACTGACAGAGGCCTGGATATACCAAGAAGTTATCTAAACATTAGGTATCTGTGCTCGCTGCGGTTGTGTATTACTAAACGTTCTTTGATGTGTTAACCGGTTGAGTCTCTTGTGGAATTGTTGTTTTCTTCCTTGTACAAACTGAGAAAGAAAAGCGTTAATCTTTGGCTTGTGTCTTCTAGACTCCTATTGCTGCATATGCCAGTTGCCCCAAGGATAACCCTGCTTTTTATTGTAACAAAAAGACAAGTTGTAAGAGCTGTAGCCTCGATCAGAACTGCCAGTGGGAGGGCCGGAATCAAGAGTGCATTGCTTTGCCTGGTATGTCCGTATCGGGTGCCATGTCCACATGTGATTCTTCCAACCTCCCTTCCCCTCCAGCCCTGTTAGTTCTCCTTGTTTTCAAAAGGGAAGCTGTAGTACAAAGCAATGAACAGCATTGGTTGTACCTGCTGTGAAGGATGCTTTGAGGTCCTTCTGAACAACCATATATTTCTTAGTCTGGCTATATGGGATCACATCAGAAACAAAGCCACAGGTAAGCCAGCCACTGGCAAGAATTCTGCTGGAGGGGATTGTACAGGGAGGCAGGAGGTGAAGAGAGGCAGCAAGTCTTTGGAGTGTGGGCTATGTTTTTCATAAGGAGTGTGAATGAAATCTCCCTGCCTTTCACAAATTCAAGCAGTCCAGATATGCATGATAAATAATCAGCTTATAGTTTGGTTGTTTCCATACTGAACTTGATCTGACCCAATAAAATGGCGCAAGTGGTTAAGACACTGTGCCTGTTAACCAGCAGGCCAGGGTTTGAGACCTGGGTCCCCACAAGATGAAGGTTTCCTGCTATAGGCAGGGGGGTTGGAGTAGATGATCCACTGGGTCTCTTCCAACTCTATGGATCTATGATCTCTTTTCACATAGAACTCTTGTCACTGGCTGGTGCTATGACAGGCCAGTATCAAAATCTTGGAGTCCTGGAGGTACATACTTGATCCCTCCCAAAGTGCCTGTGTGGTTCCTTCATATTAAGCTTTTTTTCTATTAAGCTTTTGGGATAACTCACCTTTCTAATATTTCTAGAATTTGGGCAACCTCTTTGGAGACTTCCATCTGTTCAGCCTCACATGTTCAAAGTTACTTGTACACAGTTGTAATTTTGGAGTTGGGTGCATTTCAGTGCACTTTTAAATCATGCACAGGGCAACATCATAAAAGCAGAATCAATAGTTCTTTCTGAAATTCCGTCTTCCCGGATTTCGTTAGTCTGATGGTAAAGTAACAGTGCAGTGACCATTGGGGAGCAGTGCCTCCTCTGGGTTTTGAGTCTGCAACCGGAGAGATTCAGCTAATCGATTTTTTTTCTGTTTAAAATGTATTATTATTTATTAACAGTGTTTATCATTTTCATGTTGTGGCTTCTATTTTTGTCCAATTTAACATTCTGAGTGCTTCTGCAAATTAACGAGAACACAAGACTTAATGAGATGGTGTAATATAGCTCAATTATCCAATTGAGGTCCAAATGAACCACCTTTCATAAATCTTCACTTTTCTCATCACCTCCAGGTGGTTCTTACTTGGTACAGGAGAAAAGGTGAATTGCTATTTGCAAGCCATTTTCACAGTAAAAGTAAATCAATAGATTGTCAACAACTATCTGAATTTGACCAGGCCTAATAGTCTGGTCAAACATGGAAATTTGTTGATAGATAAATAATATTAAGGATGGTGATCCTCTTGATGATGATGATTATCAAACCTTTATTGGCATTAATGGTGATCCTCTTTAGGCAGTGAGCAATCTGCAGGTGGTCTCTGCTACAAAGGAAATAAAATACCAGCATCAGAATATGTATGTGTGTTTCTTTTCATTATAGAGAACATCTGTGGGGCGTCCTGGCACTTGGTTGGCAACTCTTGTTTGAAAATCACAAACACGAAAGACAACTACGACAATGCTAAACTGACCTGCAGGAACCACAATGCCGCTTTGGCCTCACTCACCACCCAGAAGAAGGTGGAATTCCTTCTCAAGGAACTTCAGAAGACACAGTCTTCGGTGAGTGAATCGTAATATCTCAAGATTCTTGCTGGATGAACTGAGGTGGGTGATCTGAAGACCCATCTAAATACCCAATCAGATGATACTGAGCTGAAATGGTCTTGGGCTTTCCCTGCCCCGTGGCCACTTCTCCCTTTGCTGTCTGTGACCCTGATAGATTTGTGGTGACATCATTGTTACCGCAATTTCTTCTGTGCCATTGCCTTAGAATCATAGAATCCTAGAGTTAGAAGGGACCAAGTAGGTCATCTTCTGCCTGCAGCCAGAAATCCTCCAAGAGCATCCCTGACAGGTGCTGGTAGAGCCTCTGCTTGAAGATCCCCAGTGAGGGAGAGTCCACCACCTCCCTTGGCAATATCTTCCACTGCCGAACCGCCCTCACTGTCAGGAATTCTTTCTGGATATCCAACCAGAATCTCCTTTCTTGCAGTTTGTACCCACTGGTTCTAGTTCTGCTTTCAGAAGCAACTATGAACAAATGAGCCCCTTCCTCCCTATGACAGCCTTTCAGGTATCTGAAGAGGGCAATCAGGTCTCCCCTCAGCCTCCTCTTCTCCAGGCTGAACATCCCATGTTCCCCCAATCTTTCCTCGTAGGGCTTGCCTTCCATCCCACTGATCATTCTTGTTGCTCTCCTCTGGACTTACTTCAGTTTGGCTCCATCTTTCTTAAAGTGAGGTGCCCAGAACTGTTCCTAAAGAAGGAGGCAGCTCAGGTATGAATAGAGCCTTCCCTGCGGACACAATAAAACTGCTACTTTAATTTTCTCCTCATTCTGCTTTTAGCCAAAAGCCTTGACTCCATGGGTTGGATTGCGGAAGATCAACGTTTCGTATTGGTGCTGGGAAGACATGTCTCCTTTCACAAACACCTTGCTCCAGTGGCTGCCAGGGGAGCCAAGCGATATTGGGTTCTGTGGCTACTTAGCAGAGCCCAGCAATCAAGGGCTGAAAGCTGCAACATGCATCAACCTAGTGAATGGCAGCGTCTGTGAAAGACCCGGTAAAAAATTTATCTGTGTTGCTTTTGCTGGTATTAAATAATATCCTGTTCATGGGGAGTTTGCAGTCCTACGGAAATACCTCCCAATCTCTTTTCTGTAAAAGCCTTGTCCCACTGCTTCCCTTTTCAGAAACATTAGTCCAAAGATTGGTTAGCTTTTGGATAAAATTGGGCTTTCAGCAATGACATTAAAGGTTCAGGTTGAAATCGGTGAAATTGCAATACTTTGGCAGAAGCATCCTCAGGATTTGGGTTGGTGACAGTTATTCTGGATCATTTGGGAAGAGGATGAAGAGGATGGTGGAATGGAGATTACAGAACGATGGACAAGGGCTTTAGATGTAAGAAATCAAAGATGATGATGATGATGAGGTGGCTGGATTTGGAGATGGCGGAGAAAGATGGGATCTTGACACATGCCTGCCAGTGTAATGTTTTAATTGGTTTTCAAGGGAAATGGGAGAATAAGGGCTCAAGCCTAACTAACTGAGGCCAGCCTAACTCACCCGGCATATCTTAGAATCACAGAGTGGGAAGGGACCAAGTGGATCATCTAGTCTTCTTGTGGTTGTGTGGGATTCCTGGCGTATTCTTGTGCAGTGAGGCAGAAATGTTTTGCAGCACTTTTGTGCACAGGACTTATGCCAGGGTTTAGGCTGGCCTAACTGGAGGTAAGGATTGCAACCTAAAAGTCTTACATAGTAAAAGCAGAGCACAGTATTTCTGTCTTTCTTAATGCACAGCTAACCACAGTGCCAAGCAGTGCCGCACCCCTTGTGGCTTGAGAACTGTATGCAGCGAATGTACCAGCAGCAACTCTGAGTGCATGTGGTGCAGCAACAAGAAGCAGTGTGTGGATTCAAATGCCTACGTGGCTTCCTTTCCTTATGGACAGTGCATGGAGTGGCACACAGTGAGCAGCTGCCCACGTAAGTAATTTTTCACCGGGTTGTCCGTACAATTTATACATTGTTCTTGGAATGGGGGAGGAGTTACACCTGTAGGTAGCTCTGATCCATAGGGTAGGTGGAATATTGAACCAGGTTTGACACAATAATGTTAAAAGCTATGCCAAGCCATGGAGTAATTTGGTAAAACTAGTTTATACAGCCTTGATCAGTGAGCTGTGTTAGGAGCTTCCTTATCAAATATGGCTTCTTGGCATGCCAGTCCCTCAAGGCTGGATTTCCAAGACCAGCCCCTCCTCAAGTCTTTTTGGGCACTTAACTGCACACAAGACTTGGCATTTAGCACATATATATGCACATAAAGTCTAGTGTGTTAAAAGATCCTGCTCACTTTTATTGTTGCATTCTTGGCAACATTCAAAAGGTTCTGTCTACAAGAAGAAAAGATGTTGCAGTTTAAATAAAAGAGGATCAGTTGGGCTTAAGATAATAAACATTATTATAAACAAAGATAATAAACATTGGCTCAGTTCAGACTTCATGGCAAACTATGGTTAAGGAAGTTCACTTATAGTTATGGCATGATGCCCAAGTTGAGAAGCCAGTATAGAGTATGATCAGCTGACAGGTCAACAGTGGTTTGCACTAACTATCAGCTGACCTTTTCTGAACAGTTTATATCCCAGAACTATAACTGCACTTAATAATGAATTTAAGGACCATCATAAGTGAGCAGTTGGACAGCATTACTTGGTCTGTTGTGTGGATGCTTGTGTGCTTTAGGGGAGGAATTTTTGGCAGGTGGGTGTGTGTTTTGGGGATTGTAGTGAGCGTGTTGGGTCTGGTCTCTGGGTGTTTTTGTAAATTTCATTGTATGTGTACATACAATGACAATAAAGAATTTATTTATTTATTTTACCTTATGTCTGATGAATGAACACACTGTGCGTTCAGTAACTGGCTTCTGCTGCATAAACTTTGGAACTGCTAAGTAGGTAATGCAGAAAGCTGCAAGCATATTCGTGTGCGTGCGTGTGCAAGATTTGTGTGTGTGTGTGTGTGGGTAAGCTCAGATCATGGCTTTGGCTTTAAATGATGGTTAGAGCTAAGTGTGGTTTGCTATCATGTCTGAACTGAGCCAGTGCAAACCCTACATGAATTTTCACTTTAATTGTGGAATTTTGTTCTCTTCACAGCTGAGAATTGTTCTGGCTACTTCACTTGCAGTCACTGTCTAGAACAGCCTGGCTGTGGGTGGTGTACAGACCCCAGCAATACAGGCAAGGGGAAGTGCATTGAAGGCTCTTCCAGGGGCCCCGTGAAGATGCCACCTCCACAGCCACCACCGGTGGAAAGATTCTATGTGGAACCTGACCTCAGCCTGTGCCTGGCGGCAAACAATTATAACTGGTCTTTCATTCAATGTCCAGGTATGTTTCTTAAGAGTGCATATTTGAGTTTCCTTACTTAGTGGTTACGTAAAGACACTGTGCCTGTCAATCTGAAGAACAACAAGTCAGCAGTTCGAGACCCAAGTACTGCAAGACTGAGTGAGCTCCTGCCAATCTAGCAGTTTGAAAGCATGCTAATGCAAGTAGTTAAATAGGTATGACCTCAGTGAGAAGGTAACAGTGTTCTGTGCACATGTGGGCCACAAGTCCACATAGGAGTCTTTGGACAACACTGGCTCCATGGCTTTAGAAACAGGGATGAGCAGTGCTCCCTAGACTCAGTCATAACTAGCAGGGCAACCTGTGGGGACACCTTTCCTGCAAAGTAGTTGTCCTTTAAACTCCTTAAGTCAACCATCGCACTCTCATTAGACTTGGGAGAAAAAAATCCTTTCATAATATCTGAATACTGATGAATTCTTGAATATGGAACCAGGGAAATGGGCTGTGCAAGGTTAATTCACAGGGAGTATAGAAACCAGGGCTGAAGGTCTGGTCTGGAGGGTAGAACCTCTCTTGGGCCTGAAGATAACATCTGAAGGTCGCCGAATCAAGATCCCCAGAAGCTTCCTGTGCAGCAAGACCTTGAAAGCGGATGTGCTGAGCTATGCTATGCTGGGATGAATAGCGACAGTTGTACTGTCCTTCCAACTCCTTCCCTACTCCCAAAATACCAGAGGAACATGCCTGTAAAAAGAGCATCTTGCCCAATTAGCAGAGCACTCTCCTTCTTCCTCTGAGTAGTTGAACATTTCAAATGATCTGAATTCAGAGCAAAATTCTTCGTTATCTCTGATTAGTTAAGATTGCCATCATTACAAGGAACAATGCCCTGCAGTTCTGACTGGTGTTGCTGGCACTTTGCTAAATCTGACTGGTGATGAAATCACAGCTGTTCATTGCATCTGGTTTATGTTCCCTGTGTGAAGACTGACTGACGTAGGGGGAAAATAAGTACTTGGGCAGTAGTTGGGGAGGGCAAGAAGGGCGCCACCAAGACAAGGATTACATGCTTAGACTGTAGGTCTTGATCCCTCATGAAATTCTTGGCTTTCAAGGCCAAAAAATTAAATCTGCTCGAATAATACAAAAGATTTTGTATTCTAATACAAATACAAAAATGCAGAGTATTTAGAGGATGAGTTGAGTCTTCTGCTGCAGAGCAAGTATGGAAGTTTTGCAAATGAGCAGGGAAATGGAAAGGGGAGAAAATATTCTAGCCTCTGTGCCCTCCACATCACCCCAATTGGCCAGTGTTGCCAAATTGGCCAGTTTCTGGTTTTGCTGGTGGTTGTACATTCATTGCTAGGGGGTTACCACAGTGGAAAAGGCTATGTATTGAAGGGTGCAGTACTAACCTAGGCTGGCACAACTCATCGGACGTCCCATGGTGATGTAGGGAGGCAAGCACAAGTCTGTGTACTGGCCTAACCCTCCCCCAGGACTGCAACAGAAAGTGCCTTATGGCACTTTTGTAACACCCTTAGGTCAGCACAGGACTTATGCCGGAGCTTAGGCTGGCCTAACTGGAGAATAGGATTGCAGCCTAAGTGGTAGAATTTGTGTGGTACAATCCATGCCAGGAATGGAAGCCTTGCTGAGACAATTTGGTAGAGGTGCAGTGGGATCTTGTAGGAATGTGTTGTTATTTTTCTGCCAAATGCCAAAGGAGTCCTAGGCTACAATCCAGAATAACTACGGGACCTTTTACACCGACATAGTTATGGTGCCACCTATGGGAAAACCTACGGAAAATGCATAGAGCAATCCAGAGAAAGTTCCTCTTACGTCTTCCTGTAGTTACTCTGGATTGTACTGCTAGTGAACTGTAGTACCGTATGGCAGAATGGAGCGAAAGAGGGAGATGTCTAGTGTGCTTTTTGTCTTCACTCCAGCCTGCCAGTGTAACGGACATAGTCAGTGTGTCAACGAGAGCATCTGTGAGAGGTGTGCAAACCTGACAACCGGCAAGCACTGCGAGACCTGCATCTCTGGCTACTATGGAGACCCTACGAATGGAGGGACCTGTCAACGTAAGTTGGGCGACTGTCACTCCAGGCCAATCCCAAATGACTGCATATTTCCCCCTTTTCTGTCTGGCCATGACTAGTCTTGTGGATGTTGTAGGCAGGATTGCAGGCCTGTGGTCTCCATTCAGCAAAAGACAAGGCACAGAATGAAATCATGGGGCGTCACGGGGAAAGGCATTATAAGAGTGAATCACTGAAGTTCTGTCCTTGAATACCAGAAACCTTGTCCAACAACCTCTCCGGCTTCAAAGATTTTAATGCAGACTTCTGAGTGTTTTGCCCCCCAACACTTTCAAGTTCAGTTAAGATCACAATCCTAACCATGTCTACTCAAAAGTAAGACCCATGGTTTTCAATGGGTCTTACTCCCAGGAAGGTGTCTTAGGTTGCAGCCTAAGTCCCCCATTTACGAACGTGCGAGATGTGAACATACGGACATAGAATCATAGAATCATAGACTCCTAGAGTTGGAAGGGACCTAGTAGGTCATCTAGTCCAACCCCCTGCCTGCTGCAGGAAATCCACCTAGAGCATCCCCGACATACCTTCAAGATACAAACTTTCAAACAGACAAACATAACATTAAGATGTTATGTTCGTCATAATGTATGTAATGTCATAACATTAAGATGTTATGTTATAACAATGTTAAGATGCAATAACAGTATTTTAACAGCAAAGTTTTGTAAAAATATTTTAACGGTAAACATTATTAACAGTAAAAAGTACTCTTTAGGAGTAAAGATTTTTTAATTTACACCATTTCATTTTTTTTCTTTTTTTGGCTCCAACATACATTAACATCAATGTTTTGGACTTCCAAACAAATCAACTTACGAACGAGCTTCCGGAATGGAACTTGTTCGTAAGTAGGGACTTGCTGTATATCTTCTTAGCTGCATGTGCTGGGAATTGCATTCTTGTTTTACCCTGAAAAGAATATAAAAATAAATGAAGAAAAAAAAATGGAAGCCAAAGGTACTCTGGAACCATACAAAGCCTTGACAATAATTGTGGCTCACATCTTAAGAACTATAAACAGAGTTTTGCCCTGTTGTTGATCGTGGGGAGATTCCTTAGAACAGTGGTTTTTAACTTGTTGAACACACCGAACCCTGCAAGTTTCATACGTGCATTCACCGAACCCTTCATAGTTGCAAAAACAAAAATATACAAAAGTAGACATCGTAACAAAAGTATATTAATGCATCTGGCAACCCTGGTGAACGGAATGGACTCACACCTCCACCGAACCCCTCAGACTGACTCACCAAACCCCTGGGGTTTGATGGAACCCAGGTTAAGAACCACTTCCTTAGAACAAAGTATTTCATGTTTCATAAGAGGGAGCGAAGGGGGTGAGTGGGGATGGCAAAAATCCAAAGATCCCCCTGCGTGAACAGATGTACTTTCCACTTGTACTAGAGTACTTCTGAACGCAAGCCTTTGATCAGAGGATCCATCCAGCTGTAACTGTACTCAAGTGCAGCTGTATTGCATGCAGGAGGATCATACATAAAATTAGTAGAAAGAGGCATTTTGCTCAAGTATCAATCACCATTTTGTCCACTGTTGATGCTCATTATTACAAGTCAAATCCAAAATCTGTTTTGGAGATTACAGAGATCTGTTGCATTTAAAAGATATTTGCTTCTGTCTGTCTGTCTGTGAATTTCTATCCCATCTTTCTCAGCCAAGGCCAACTCACGGTGGCAAACAATTACCAAGGTTGTAATTTGCCACCTTGAAGGTTGGCAGATTGGTGGTTCAAGACCTGAGTACTGCACAGTGGAGCAAGCTCCTGTATGTTTAGCTCTTACCAGTCTAGGAGTTGGAAAGCACATAAATGCAAGTAGATAAATAGGAACCACCTCTATGATTAGGAGGGTTAACAGTATTCCATGACCCAATAGCATTTGGTCGTACTGGCCGCGTGATCATGGAAACATTTTGGACAATGCTGGCTCTTCAGGCTTGTAATGGGGATTAGCTCTGCCCTTAGAGTTGGTCACGACTGGTAGACCATCAGTGGAGGGCCATCTTCACCTTTATGTTGGTCTTTATGAGAATATGGAACTCTTCAGAATCGAGGTACCACTTAATCCAGTGGTTCTTAACCTGGGTTCAATTGAACCCCAGGGGTTTGGTGAGTCAGTCTCGGGTTTGGCGGAGGTGTGTGTCCATTCCGTTCGCCAGGGTTGCCAGGTGCGTTAATATACTTTTATTACAACAGACAAAACATTTTATTTTTCCAACTATGAAGGGATCAGTGAATGCACCTATGAAACTTGCGGGGTTCAGTTCCTCCAGCAAGGCTAAAAACCACTGATTACATTCCACAACTGTAGTGCAATAGGATATAAAGCAAGCAGCAGTTTGTTTCACACAACAGACCAAATGACAGAGCCTCCCCCGTGCATACCAAACAGTTTTGTTACTTATTAAATGATGCTTTTATTTTACTTATCGAGGGGTTCTTCTCTTTCAGCTTGCAAGTGTAATGGCCACGCGTCTATCTGCAATGCAAACACGGGCAAGTGCTTCTGTACCACAAAAGGAATAAAAGGAGAGGAGTGTCAGCTGTGAGTTGTTGCTCTGAGCGTGTTTGGGTACTTGAGTCCCCTGGGGAGAAAGGCGGGATATAAATCAAGTATATTATTATTACTTTGGGTCAAACAAAACATGATACGGTGTGCTTGTCTTTGGATAGTGTGATGAGAACATTCAGACCATATGAAACTCGCTGATGCCTGTATATAGTGGAATTGTCGATGCTTTCTCCCTTTGAACTGTCATAAAACATAAAACACCCCTTTTAGTTCAGAAGCGAGTTTTCTGTGTTTTGTTTCCAGGTGTAGGTGACTCATCAAAACCCATAATCCCAGAGCTTCTCAAAAGTGTGGGATTCTCTGGATCATGTTTGTAGTTAGGATTCCAATTCACTTTAATACGTATTATTACTGGAACTTTGTTACCAGCATCATGACTCACTGGGAGAGATCCAGACAAGATTCAAACTATCTTGTCCATTATTTGGGTCAAGCCAGAGGGGTGCATGTGAGGCTATCAAACCTTTTTATTCTCATTGAAATGTGGTATATTTTACTACCACTAATTTATAGAGATTTATGTGGAGGAGTACAACTCCATTTTGCCCCCCCCCCCCACCTGCTTGGAATGGCTCCAAAGGGATGAGGACCCCTCAAAAGTGACTGCTCCCCCCTCCAGCTTTACCACTGGGATGTGATTTTAAAAAAACAAACTTATTTGAGGCTCGAGAGAAAATAAAGATGTTAATATTTCTTTCCTCTAGGTGTGAAGTTGAAAACAGATACCAGGGCAATCCTCTCAAAGGAACATGCTACTGTGAGTAGAAACTGAGTTTTTTGTTTTTGGGGGGCAAGCAAACCCCCAAATTTGAGCCTTAATTTGGGCTCAGCACTTCTATAACAAATCACTTGCAACAAATGAACTGGGAAAGTCACTTCATACTGTCTGTACTGGACTGGGATTGAGAAATAAGTTTACCTAGCGATGTAATGGCTTGGACAAGATTTGTACTGGGAGCCTCCTAGTTTGTGCTATGAGCCTCCACACTTCCTCAGGTTGAATTCTCTTTTCATCCAGTTTGCATAGATACTATCATTCATCACCCTGTAGGGAGGAAGTAGAAGTCTTTATTCCAAAATATTTCTTGTATACTTTTATACAGACACTCTCCTTATCGACTATCAGTTCACCTTCAGCCTTTCCCAGGAAGATGATCGCTATTACACAGCAATCAATTTTGTAGCAACTCCTGAAGAGGTTAGTAGATTTTCCCCACTCTGCTTCACGCTGTTTATTAAAATGTTTTGTTTTACCGTGGTCGGCAGAACAAGTCAAGTGCTTTTTGTATGCAGAGATGGACCTCCGCGTCTTGCACCATTTGCAGGTCTCCTGGTACTAGTTTGTGCTCACATTGGCATCCTTCAGTCTGGAAAGACTATGGTATGGTGCTCTGAGTGTTCTCTCCAGAGCATGAAGGCCTGGGTAGATTAATATGGAGGATAGACTGTTACCCAAGCAGCAAATCCCCTCTCTCCACATTACTGAAATAGTCCAGTGGAATACAGCTGGTTCCAGCTGTGTCACAGGAGTTACCAGAAGGTGATTGAACACAGTCATGAACTGCTTCCAGGACTCCGGCTCCAGATTTGGCCTCGAGGTTAACTCCTGAAGCCTTTCCCATAGATGGGTATAGTCACAAGACAGTTGAGGCTGGAGGTGGGGGTTTTCCTTCTCCAGACAACCCACATTCAGTGGGATTTTGGACAGGTTTAGTCTGGCTCCTCAACAAAGGCCTGTCTGGGACGGGTGTCCCTGCGAGTTGCTACCTCCCTCTTTGTTTCTCAAATGGATTTCTCTAGCAAAGCCGAAGAGTGATGAATCTTGACAATTTGTCAAGAGTGCTTGAAGTCCTCTTCAAGTATTATGTTGAAAGTAGCATTTTTTATCTTTAAATATGTTGCATTTTATACTGGAAGCTCTAGCCCACCTGTGGGATCAAGCCCCACGTTTGCTCTTGCCTATGTAGGAGGTGATTGTAGGTCTGCTGCTTGTTTTCAGGTGGGGGCCTTTCCTTTTGTATGCCAATGAAGGATCATGTCATGTGGTGTTTAAAGTGTACGAAGTCCTTTTATCAAGTGTATCAAGACTGATCGAGTTTTAATGGAAACTAATGTTAATCTTCATCTTCTCCTTTTGTTCCCTGAAATCAGCAAAATAGAGACTTGGACATGTTTATCAATGCTTCTAAAAACTTCAACCTCAACATCACTTGGTCAACCAGTTTTGCAGGTGAGAACGGTCCTCCTGAACTTCAAATGCCTACTGTTGGAACTGGAAATGCCTTAAAGTGTTGGAGGAGATCCTCATCATTCTTGTTACTCATTGAAATGTGGTGTATTTTACTTCCACTCATCATTCTTGTTACTCCCACCTCCAGAGATCAGTGACCAAGAATAAACATCCCGCGTCAGGTCCCTCCTCATTCTTTTGCCTGTTATTTTCCTCTGTCTTTATCTTGCCACATGGTCCTTATCCTGCAATGCATTATATTTCTTTTTGCCCTTGTAAGAAGTAGTTCATCATATGGCTGAAACTGTTCATCACGTGGCTGAAACTGAAATCAGCATTGCATTGTACACATGAAATGTGGACACAACATTTCTTGATTACACTTAGGCTGCAATCTTAAAGATACTTTCCTGGGAGTAAGACCCATTGAACAGAATTGGGCTTACTTTTGAGTAGACATGGTTAGTGTTGTGCTCAAGATCCCATTTTTCCCTCCAGGCAGGAGGCTCCATGGAATGTATTTGGTTGCCTTTCCACCCACAGTCTTGTGAGATAGATTTGGCCAGGAGGTAACTAGACCAAAATCACCAGTAAGTTTGGTTGGGTTAGGATTTGGACCTAGGCCTACTCAAATGCTCTCGTCTAGCATTCTCTATACCATGACCCGTGGGTCCAATCTAGTGCTACGGAATAGCCCTCATATTTGAGGTGAGGGCTATCATGCTGCTGCCCATCTTGCCAGCAGATCTGTACAGGATGTCACCGTGGGGCACTCACACCTGCCTGCAAAACTGGATGCAAAGCCTGTTGGGGCAACGGGCAGCAGGTGTGACTGGCAATATTAACCATATCACAGTGGAAGAGTAAGCACTGCTTGAAAAGGGTAGGACTTTCTGATGTGCGGTGAACGCCTGTTTGGAGACCACCACTCTAATCAAACTCTTATACCAGTTTGTGCCCTCTTGGGGCACAGGCTGCTGCCAAGCAATGAGATTGTAGCACAAGCCTAAAAATAGTGATAAAGATGCTCAGCATGACAGGCAGAGCTGTTCTGTGCAAAAACTTAGGTACTCAAAGAAAGCTCTACACCTACTCAGTTTCTCTAACCAGTACTTTCAGGCTCTGTATTGGCCTCATAACCTAGAAGTGAACAGCTGGTCGTGTCATTGTGTGATACAAAATGCATCACAATTGCTCGCTTCCAGGGTTGTAGACGGGAAATGCAGGTTGGGTGAGTTTGGAAAGTGCTGCCTGATGCCATCCTGACCTCTGGTTTCTTTTTAAAAATTCCTAACAGCTGGTACTCAGGCAGGGGAAGAAATTCCTGTCGTTTCCAAGAGCCAGATCAAAGAGTACAAGGACAGCTTCTCCAATGAGAAGTTTGACTTCCGCAACAATCCCAACATCACTTTCTTCGTCTATGTCAGCAACTTTACCTGGCCAATTAAAATACAGGTAAGAGACCTTTTGGTTTGTATGCACAAGAGGGCGATTGGGAGTGAACGGCATATTTGGAGCTATAATCAGTAGGAGAAACATTTCACTCCCTCTGCTTTAGATTTAGGATTAGGGTCTATATCCTAAAGTGAAATTAAGCCCCTTGCTCCAGAGCAGTTAAGATTACTTTCCAAAAGATAATACTAGAGGGTGACGTAACTGCGTGGACCCATAACTGCTATGGATTTTGCCCTAGGTCTTCCTGCTTTAGACCGCAGGTATGGTGACTGCCTGTGTTTCTATTAGCTTAGAGTTGCTGTCTCATGCTTTAGTTGGTGCAAGGGTATACCTTGTATTAATTCAGCCTGTGTAACATTCTTACTGGGAGAGGCTGGCATTTTGCATGTTGGGTGGGACTCCACTTCTCTGGAGAGATCATGCCTACAGCTTGGCAGTGTTCAGTAGATACAGCTTCTGTCACTGGACTCCCAAGAGGCCTCAGTTTACCCACTATTAGTTTACCACCTGTACTCCCTCTGCGGCAATCAATAGTCCAGATTCAGTTATCCATCGGTTGATAAGCTTTAGATTTAGAGTACTATGTGAGACTGCATTTGAAAGTTACTTAAAAATTCTGATTAATTCCAAATACAGTTTCCAGGTTACCAGTTGTTGGGACCACATCTCACTGGTACTTTTAGTGAGCTCTATTGATTTAGGATCTGAGCATTTTCTGGCCAGCTGTAATACATCGCTGTGTATAAAGTTCTGGTTTACTGGCCGTTTGAAGAGTTGTAACGTTTTGCCATACATATTCAGTGGCATCCTCAGAGTTAAAAGGCAGAAGGAACTTGTAAAGAGCTACATGGCAGACATCATCTTAAATAGTCAATGAGCAGTTTGTTGGGTCTGCTGTATTCACTTAAAGATACTGTCTGTAATGAAGTTTCTTCCTCTTGTTTGCTTTGCGTTCTCCTTTGCCACGTCTGCTTTTTAATGGACGTTCTCTGAAGTAAAGGGTGCCAGCAACTGTTCAAATTCACAGCTCTCCCCCCCCCCCCCGTTGATGTTATATTTAATGTATGCTTGGCCAGGTTTCCAACAACTCAGTGGTGTGAGAATGTTGCATCAACCATGGTTTGCATGACTCCAATTCATAACAAATGGGCCCTCTTACCACAAGGAACAACACTGAAGATGCCTTTATAGTTCTATTACACCAATGGTGGTATTTCTATGTAGTCCTGTATAATTAATATACTCATGCATGTGATTTGAATGTGGAAATATGAGAAGATGGTACTAGTCAAAGGTTGATGAAGGAAAGACTTCATCAAACAGCAGCTTATTATGATTTTATCGTAGCCCTTTTGGGTGCGCCATTGTGGAGGGGAAAGTTGGGATATAAATTATTGAAATAAATCAATACACTTGTTTGAACAGTATAATTGTATTGCTGCATGTCATTTAGGCTGCAATCCTAATCTCCATTTAGGCTGGCCTAAACCCTGGCATGAGTCCTGTGCTGACCTGGGGGTGTCACAAAAGTGCCGTAAGACATTTCTGCGCCACTCCTGGGTGAAGGTTAGGCCAGTGCACAGACATGTGCTTGCCTACCTGTACTGCCATGGGAGTGGGAAGACAGATGAGTTGTGCCGACCTAGGTTAGGATTGCTCCCTTAGTGAGCTGGTCCGCTTTCAAGTTTGCCTCTAATGAAAACTTTTGGAAACGGAGCATGCTAGTCCACTGCAGAATTCCACCATAGTTGTCAGTGCTTCAGCCACATGCTGTTCATCCTGGTGTTCTTGACAAGGTGTTTCCAGCATATGAATGCTTTTTTGTGCTTTGGATGGTTTGCATTTCTTCCAGTGCTGAGTTCTCCTCTCTCTCCCCCCTTTCAACCATTGCTCCACCTCTCTTCAAAGCCACTTCGGTTGGTTTTAAAAGTGTCTCGGTGTAGAATGTCTCTCTCTGCTTCCTCTGTTTAAATGATCTTTCTAGAAAGCTCTCTCCGTCTCTAAAAAGCAATGTAGCTCATTGCTTTTAAAAAGAAAACGGACCATCAGGTTGGGTCTGTCTTAAGTTGTTCAGGCTTGTGACAGCTGCACTGTGAAGCTTGCTAAGGGATAGCAGGTAAGTTCTTCCTGGGGACGGTTCCCTGTCTGGGTAATAATAGCTGTTCACCGGAATTCATAATGGATTTTAGAAATTCCTCCTACTGTGATCAGCCTTCCCGGAAACAGCAGGCAAATGCATCTTCTGAATGCCGTTGAACTGGTGTTGCTGTTGATCTTTCGGAAAGTCATATATGAAAACAGCAGTTAAAAGTTTTTAAAGCTGCAATCCTAAGCTCCAGTTAGGCCAGCCTAAGCCCCAGCGTAAATCGTGTGCTGATCTGGAGGTGTCACCAATTCTAAGACACTTCTGCGCCATTCCTGGGTAACAGTTAGGCCAGTGCGCAGTCATGCGCTTGCCTCCCTACATCACCACAGGAACGGGAAGACCAATGGATTGAGCCGGCCTAAGTTAGGATTGCACCCTAGGTTTAAGACGCTTCAGAGGCTTTTACTGTTAGCTTGAGGAACAGAGGGAGTTTTCATAGGTACTGATTTCAGAGGGTTAAGCACTGCAATTTTAGAACCTTTCTGGAGGTAGAAAGGAAGTTGAGGTTCACAAACCAGCAGTGGAATTTTACAGATGGTTTTCAGTACAAACAAAGCCCGCTTTTCCCTTACCTTGGCTCCTTTCTCCCTCTGAAACTGAATTGCTGTATCTGACATGTTGGAAACGGATAACGCTTCAGATCTACTCTGAATGTGTCAACATCAGCAGTTTTATATGCCACAGTTAAGCGGTGTTACCAATTCTGTATACATTATTTTAGTTTATTTTACGCCAAATAGAGCTACTTTGAAATGCTTATCATGGCCCTGTCACTTGGAGTAATTCAAGAGGACATGTTAGTGATGGAACCTGATACTTCTTGAGTAGTCTATCTTCAATGTAGATCACCAGTGATAACTGCTTGTTTGCCCTCTAATTCTGTGTATATATTTAGAAAGGCAGATAAAAATAGCCTGTTACAATGTTTTTTTTAGAAAGATGGCATTAATAGGGCAGGGGCTGAGCATTCCAGGAGGCAGCAGATAATGGGACAGATGGATTTCTAATGTGTTACCTCTTGACCTAGTGTGGGATCAGAATTGCAGATGCAATAGTTGAAATGGTTGGTTTGAATTTCCAAAATCCCGAGGATTCCCACCAGTGGTTCACAAGTGTACGCAGACCCATTTACAGCTCTGTTGATCCCCAAACGCCAATTAAGCAACCTAAGCAAAACAAACCAGTTAGAAACTAGTTGTGTGTGTGTTTTGTGGCAACGGAAATAATTGGGAAAACAAAAAACTACTGTATTTACTCCAATCTAACACTCACCTTTTCCAGCCAAATTCGGTATCCAAAATCAGGGTGCGCATTAGATTTCATGGTTAATTAGACTTGTGTAAATGCAGTGTTTTGATTATAAGTATAGGGTGTGCATTAGATTGGGTGGCGCATCAGATTCGTGTAAATATGGTACTTCTGCACATGCAGGTTTTTCCT